>JARJCM010000021.1:0-693200 GCA_029233265.1 Mycena alexandri
CCCACCGAGTGGCTGACTTTATAGCTCGCAAATAGGGGGTGAGACATTTTTTTTCTACCTCCGCGATTTCAGTGTTCCGAGCGTTAGAGCGGTCTGGACCAGTCTCGAGCGCACAGCCCAGTGAAATTCCGTTCGGCCATGTCGGGGATGTCAGACTTTCGCGGAGCGGCAAACTAAAGGTCTTATATAGACCGCTGAATGAGGAGAAAATATTGATCCTTTGTTCCACAGTGAAGTCTGATATTGCCTACCTATTGCCTATAACGCAAGCCAAAAGCACACCCCCCGCTGACCGTTTAACCAGTGCACGGAAGTTGAGCACACACTTAGACTTATGCGTGGGTCTTCGCGGAGGACGACAACGGCGAGGAGGATTTATAGATCTTGCGTGTAGAGACAAGCACAAGACGCCAGGATGAATGCGGCCGGACGAAGCGTTTCAGAACTAATTTTGTATGAATAACGGCGAGTTCGGCTTTGAAGCAATAGCTCATGAATGGTCAAGGTAAGGGTTCTCAGCTCGCGGGGACGTGACTTTGGATTGGCGACCTGTCTGACTGACTGGACCAACGAAAGCCAACACAATTCTGAAGACGCACCGCCAACATTCTGAAGGGATAACCGCTTTTGGAGCGTCCTCTGAAACAAGGACTTCCTGCAATTAACTCGATACCAGGACCGAGGTTTTGGAGGCAAGATCACTTTAGTTAGTTCGACCGTGGTTAGACGGGTTCTATTAACCTCGTTGTCCTCCGAGCCACACACTGGTTGAAACTTGAATCTGCTGCAGAAGGCCTGGCCGGAGATTATTGCCCAGCGGCGCGATGATTGGTTTATAGCAGAAGACAAGTTTAATTTTTCTACTGAGGCAGAACCTACACTATGCGCACACTCTCGAGCAGACGCACGGTGCGCAAGCGACCCAAGTATTCTGCATCGAGCCCTCGATCCCGCAATGCTTGAAGCCGAGCCCATGCTTCCGGCGGATTCATCGTACCATCATGGAAGATACGCAGAATGGCCAAATTAGTCGATGGAAAACGAGAGTGGACCATGGCGAATAGGTGATCCCAAGCGTAATCCCGGAATCTATGCCCATATGCAAAGAACCTGATGTTTGGACAGAGGTCGGAGGGATCTCCGGATATTGTCATGGCGTCAAAAAGTGTACTGTGCGGTCCGCCATTGCTGGCCTCGACGAGAAGATAGGTGATGGCTGCAAGACCCCGGAGGGCAGAAATGAGCTCTGGACCTATCGTGCATCGCATCAAGACCAGTTTGGTGAGGGTACATCCAGAGTACTGGACAAAGGGAAGAAGTGCTGCGATACTCGACGGCGGATTAGAGAGGGAGACCAACTCTGAGAGCATCGGTGCCGTGAGTGAGCTGGAGGAGGAAACGGGGTTCGCCTAAGGAAAGACATCGAAGATGGGGTAGAGTGACGGTGGTGTTTGGGGAAAACCCGGTAAAATTCATGAAGGTCAGGGTGCATGTTACTAGATTGGGGGCATCTGCGAGGATTCGTCGGTGGTCCTGCGGGCTGGATTTCCCTCGATAGTGGGTTATCTGATTCCATGGAAGCATGATAGCCGGTGAGGGATGCCCAAACCTCTCGTTGGTCAAGTAAACTTGACGTAGCTTTGGAGCAGAGAGGAAGACGTCCGGTATAATCACGTGCCCAATTGTTGCAGCAATGTTTGTTTCCAATCTTTCCAGTCCATGGAGGTGACCTCTGACGACACCCAGCCAATTGAGGGGGTACGAGGAAGGACTGGATTGGTCTCCTCGAGGCAAAGTGAACGCCAGCGGCCGCAATGAGCGAGCACAATGCCCGCCGGGGGGGTTAATACTTGTTCTTATGTTTCGCCAATAAACATCCAAGGGAGCTTTGGCAGAGCGCAGAAGTTGCGCTTCAACCAAAGACACCAGACCACTGTCCCCGGACGAAACAGATGGTACTGTAATAGAAGACCAGAGGTTTGGGAAAGAGAGTGCCGAGTGCCTCCAAGCACGACATATCTGGCCTAGGTACCACGGCGGCTTCTTCGATGTATCTTCATTGCCATCTAGCGTCAGCAGGAATATTCCACAAAGCAGCTCCGGGGGAATATGCCGAATGGGAGAAAGTATTGCGCGGTGTCGATGAATATCATTCGCCGTATCATCGCGGCTCGCAGCAATTGGGTAAGGTTGACCTGCAGATTATGAATTTGAGAAGACAAAATGTCCCCGACTCTCGCCGCTGGAGATGATGTCGCGGATAAGAGGCAAATCTGATCGAGGGGAACCTCGTTACTCGCGAGTAGGTGAGTTAAATCTCGCGAACTGGATAAACAGTCGACGGGTAGTGGTAGACGAAAGTTTGTCAACAGGGCTCCACATTTGTCGCAGATTTGGGGCATGCTACTCTGAAGAATGAGGCAAAATTAGGCCCAATTTGAATGTACGTACTTGTGAATTAGGTTCCAGCGTCAAGGAAAGCGCCCGAAAGCACTGGGGAACGTTGCGGGAACGTGTGGGAACGGATTCAAGAAGGAAGCCGGGCCGGTGCTGCTGCGGGCCGTAGCCAGACACGGCACGGCCGGGCCGGCGCGCTTCAACCATAACTCCGTCATTCTATTTACGCCCTCTCACGCAGACTTCCATCCCCGATTCGTATCTTGGGCCTGGGCTTCCGCGGCACGAAATCGTTCTGAATCCTTTCCGCGGCGGGAGACTGTGCCCCGCTCCCGTTCCCAATCCACAGCTTGCGCTCGACTTCTCCAGAACCGCGAGATCTCACATATTGAGTAGGTTTAACGTGTTGGCTAGGGCGTGGTTCTGCGACTCGCACGCAATTAACAATCTCTCAATTCAATTCTGGTCCAAAATTGAGCCTCTGGACACGCCACATGCTATCCCGCGTTCGGGGAAGCGACCGCGGCCCTCCAGTGCGTGCGACTCAAGGTACAAAGGTGCTGCTTGTATAGTTCTGCCGGAGCCCCACTAACCACATTTTACGGGACGTCCCGTTAGTGAACTTATTGTACGACGTAACACGGTCAGGTGTGTTTATATGTTGCGGTTCTGAGGTCTTCGATTGTCTCTCGTGCGAGCGACATCGTAGTTGATTCTCCACTCCACAGGTTCGGGAATGCATGGCATACCGGAAGCTACCCCAGGTAGATTACTCTTTACTTTGAAGAACGTGGGGTCCGCCTCGTTTTCTCTTTGCAGGGACCCGCGGAGCAAGAACTGAGCATCGCGGCCGCTAATGGGTATTTTACCCCGCGTTTCCCCACAAAAGGTGGTGTTCGCTATTTAATCATAGAAGCTGGACGGTGCTTCTATCTCTTAGCTGAATTTGATTTCAGACCAGCTGCTTTTATTCGCGGAATATGGTCAGACCGCAACCCCGATAGCTCACGTCATTTAGCTTCAACGGGTTTTATACTGGGGCATTCCCCCTATGCACTACGGCGGCGCTACAAATGAGTATATGACCCACCACCATTGCGAACGTGGGTACTCCCGCGTTAACCACACCCTTCTCTCTCACAAATGCCACACTCAGTTCTGTTCAAAAATCGGGGCAAGATGCATTCTCTCCAAGTCTATCATCTGACGAATGTAGGGGTCACTTGCCCAGAATTTCCCATCCTCTTGCCATGAATATAAAAGGCGCGATATATGTCGTGTCGCCCCACGGATAATCTATCCTTTTCCCCTCTTGAATAACAACGCTATGGGTCACCCTCAAGAAGTCGATATCATCGTTGCGGGAGGCGGTCCAGCAGGTTGGCAGCCGAACACGGTCGTAATGTACAGTGTTGAACCTCCCACAGGATGCGTCGTTGCGGGACGTCTCGCATACGCCGACCCAAGCTTGAAGGTTATGCTGATTGAAGGTGAATCCGATCGTTGCTTCGTTTGGACTTTACCTCATGTTCTACATTACTTAGGTGGCGCCAACAACAGGGACGACCCCTGGGTATGTCCTATTCGTGAAATGTCTGAACGCTTCCTGATTGAGGGTCGAACATCCAGGTTTACAGGCAAGTTTATCTCGTGAACATGTAATCCCGCCCATTTATCATCCCCAGGCCCGGTATCTACGTGAGAAACATGCAGAACGACGGAATGTAAGTATCTCTTTTCCGTTTGCCTCCTGCAGTTTTTCTAAGGGTGGCCTCCAGCAACGACAAGGCGACGTTCTACACCGACACGATGGCATCCTCCCATATGCGTGGAAGGAAGAGCATCGTTCCGTGAGTCGAAGCAGATTTGTGATCACTAGAAGCTCAACCGTTCTCAGATGTGCCAACATCCTGGGTGAGGAACACATTCTTCGGTATCCTTCCGTAGTTGAACTCTGTTCGGGGTCTTTCAAGGTGGTGGTAGCAGGTGACTATCCTTGGCTGTTCCGTCCCATATCCCGGACTAATGCGATCCCAGCATCAACTTCCAGGTTCGCGTGGCAATGGCTGTGGGACTAACTAACTAACCTGTGTACAATTGGATAGATGTACACTCGCGTGAGTTCATGATTCACTTGGCAGCTAATCCAAAACTGCTGACATCCTTCAGGCGTCGGCGTCCGATTGGGGTATGTTTTTCGTTGAACAAGAAGCAGCTTTGAATGTCAACATTCTAATTAGATGACTTCAAAACCGAGGGCTGGACTGCTAAAGGTGTGTTTTGTCATCGGAAATACACCGAATTCTGAGCTCCTCAATTAGACCTCCTTCCCTTAATGAAAGAGTGCGTAATTCTCTGCCTTCCCACTCGCACCAGCTCACATTCCCCAAAATAGCTCGAGAATTACCAGGTCCGTGGGTTTGTGATAGATGGTCCCATCTTACCTTGTTTGCTTGCAGAAACCCAGCAACAACGATACCCACGGCTATGACGGCCCGATTGCCATCTCGAACGGTGGGACGATCACCGCGCTGGGTTAGTACCCTTCCGGATGTCGGGTCCCGGACCCTGGCTCAATTTTAACTCAACCCTTTCTCAGCGCAGGACTTCCTACGCGCCTCCGATGCCATTGGAGTTCCCTTCAGCGGTATGTCTTGACTTTTTATATGCGGCGAGAGATTCGAACTAACTTTGTCGCTGCATAGACGATATCCAAGATCTCGAAACCTCGCATGCGTCCGAAATCTGGGCTAAATACATCAACAGGCACACCGGCAGGCGTAGCGACGCTGCTACTGGTCAGTCATCGACTCTCCAAAGTATCCACATAATTAAGATAATTCCCAGCCTACGTCCACAGCGTTATGGATGTCCAGAACAATCTGTTCTTGCGCACCAACTCCCGCGTCTCCCGTGTCATCTTCGGGGTGACAAGGCTGTCGGTGTTGCGTATGTTCCTGCGCGCAACCGTGGGCACGCCGGGCAGACTATGGAGACCATCGTCAAAGCGCGCAAGTGTGTTGTCGTCAGCAGTGGGACGCTCGGCACACCTCAGATCCTCGAGAGGTCTGGCGTCGGCAGCGCCGAGCGGCTCAAGAAGATGGACATCAAGGTCGTCAGCGATCTACCTGGAGTCGGCGAGCAGTACCAGGAGTAAGTCGCGCGGATACAGAGCAACTACTTTCTCACTCTACCTTTCTTACTCAGTCATTACACTACCCTTTCGAGTGAGTGACCTAGTCCTTCCTAGAGTTTTTTTTCTTGAACCTTGGGATAGTCTACCGTGTCTCGAACGAGAGCGCTACTCTCGACGACTTCCTCCGTGGCGATAAGGAAGTGCAGAAGGAGTTGTTCCAGGAGTGGGAGGTTTCGCCGGAGGTATGCGCTGCCTGTAAATGTTACCCGCACTTACCAGAGAACACAGAAAGCCCGTCTTTCGTCGAATGCCATCGATGCCGGATTCAAGGTATATCTTTTTCTGCCAAATTCCGACGCAGAAATAATATCCCTCCGCAGATCCGACCCTCGGAGGCGGATGAAGGAGATGGGACCAGAATTCAATAAGCTCTGGGACACTTACTTCAAGGACAAGGTTTGTCGTATCTCAATCGTATCTACGCGAATTAACCCAGCATCTTTTAGCCCGACAAGCCCGTCATGTAAGTGTGCGGAGTTACGCCTCTGTTCGTGACCAACCCTATTTTCTTCAGGTTCGGGTCCATCGTTTCTGCGGCCTACGCGGACCACACTCTTCTTCCTCCTGGGAAGTACATGACGATGTAGGTCTTTTAGGTCTTTTGCTCGAAGGGAAGAGTCCTCTCTAATGTGAGATTAAAAGGTTCCAATATCTCGAGTACCCGGCGTCGCGCGGCCAAGGTCAGCTTTTGCTCGTCATTCATCAGCCGGACAGATCCCTCATGAATGTGTTTTCGTAGATCCACATCAGCAGCCCCAACCCTTACGTCGAGCCCGAATTCGACAGTGGATTCATGAACAACAAGGCCGACTTTGCGCCCCTTCGCTGGAGCTACAAGAAGACCCGTGAAGTGGCAAGGAGGATGGATGGTATGTGATTCTCTTCTCACCGTTGCCGACAATTTATTTTTCTTCGCTGAAAGCATTCCGCGGCGAGCTGACCTCCCACCACCCGCGCTTCCACCCGGCATCCCCCGCAGCGGCATTGGACATGACATCCAGACCGCGAAAGGCATTCTCCCCAACGCATTCACCGTTGGCATTCATATGGTACGCCTTTGATGGCTTGGCCAACCAAACTTCGCACAAATCTAAATTAATTTTCATATAGGGTACCTGGCACAAGTTCGTCGTCGAGTAGTTGCGAAAGCTGAACAGTATTCTCATACCTACCTCTCAGGCCCGGGTTCACCTACGACGCCAGCAAGGTTCACGAAGACATCAAGTACAGCGAGGAAGACGACAAGGCCATTGACGACTGGATTGCAGACCACGTCGAAAACGACCTGGCACAGTTTGGGAACGTGCGGTGCGTAGACCAACAAAATATTCTGTTCGATATGCTGAAAGGAACCTTGAAAGCCATGAAGCCGAGAGAGGAAGGTGGTGTCGTCGATGCGCGTCTCAATGTCTTTGGTAATCACCTCTTGTCCGCTTGTACCCTTTAGCTGAACCACATTATAGGCACGAAGAATCTGAAGGTCGTTGACTTGAGTATCTGCCCCGACAACTTGGGCACCAACACGTATAGTTCGGCGCTCCTCGTGGGCGAAAAAGGAGCTACGATCCTGTGCGAGGATCTCGGTAAACGCGAACCTATTTCTAATCATTTTTGGTATTGATTGTATTCGAAAGGTCTTAAGATCAAGACTCCTCATGCGCCGGTCCCTCACGCGCCTGTCCCCAAAGGTGTTCCTGCCACTCAGCAGGTCCGTCACTGAATCCATCACTGCCCTCTCAATGTGAATATGTAACACCATCCCGCACTGCCATTTTGTATGACTGTAAGATTACTGTTGTAGTATGCCAATCAAATTTGGATCGTATTGTGAGCATCTCTCTCCCAGACTTCCTGTTTGAACCGTGAGAATATTGTCGGGCTATTCGGGAGGGATTAACACAAGCCTGCTTGTCTGAATGTTGGGCGGAGGCGCCGTCGCTAATACAAGAATACACGAATAAATGGATTCTTTGAAGGTGCGAATGTGTCTACACCTGTTTTTTCCAAAGTCGAACCGTGGGAATTTTACGGTAACTCGTGTTCATGTGCAGAACACCTACCAAGACGACCCAGAACGCACTCGGCAGCGAATCCAAACGACCTTCATAGGTTGTTATTATTATGAACCGTGAACGGAAATTTCCAAGGAGATGGATGTCCTCGGGTACGGAAGTAACCATGATTACTCAGTGTACCCAGGTTCCTCAAGTACCATCGTCTTTCTTCCCACAACGGACTGCCTTACACCCTCCGTGTACATAGCACAGGAAGCCAGTCGTGCTGGGGGTTCAAGAGCATGAGGTTCCCTTTGTATGTTTCTCTTTTGACCTCTGCAGTGCTGGCAACTGGTGAGTTGCCTCAGTTATTTTTCATTTCGGACGCCCACAAACCGTTCCTAGCATCGCGGACCCCTCGCCAAATACCTGCTCTCGCGTCATGGGATTCCATAGTCTTCCGAGATCTGTTCATTTGGAATAACAATTTCAACACCAGCGCGTCCCCGGTGAACGGAACGTGCCACTTGGTATGCGACACTGTGCGTCAGGCATTTAAGGTAGGGCATCCAAAATTTTGTCTGGAAAATAACCGACTCATTGCATTAGAATTGTACATCACCACACAAAATCTCGCAGTGCCTCTGTACCAATGTTATTGGCGAAGCGCTCGGTTCCTGCGTGTCCTGCATCGCCGCCGAAACTGACAGCAAACTCTTGAATTTCACCGCGAAGCTTGGGATACAATGTACGTCGTACTTTCGCACGTTGAACGCCAAACCCTGACGCGATGATCCACTTCCCTGGTTCCAGATTGGCACTCCGGTTGTCAGAAAGATGGTCAAAATGTTTCTTTGCCACAGGTGAACACCACGTCTGGCCTAGTTCTGGCAGCCAATGCGGAGCGCAAGAAACTCTCGCCGGAGTCGGGGGTATTTACAATCGTTGCGGCAATACTGGGGCTCGGCGCTTTGGGTTCAGTAGAATATATTTTGTAAGTGTCTGTTTCAACAAGTGGAAATGTTATGGAATACAAGAGCGCGGCGGGGCGCTTCGCGCGCCACCTTGGTTGCCTATTAGTATGGCTATTTCTGTGAATTTCCTCATGGTGAACTTCTTCCTGAAGGTAATAATTCAACCGCTGAATGGATTAGGGGAGTTTATGCTGTCACGGGCATCAGTGGCCGAGAAGCGGAGTTTGCGGAGCGTAAAACCTTGAAACAGACGGACGCGCGTTATGAAGAAGAGAGATTTTCGAGTCAAGCTCTCTCTCGAAGACGACATTCATAATCAGAGGAACATCAGATGGTCATGAAACTTGTGGGCGCCTACCACCAGACAACTGGGGCCTCGGTCGATCTGAGGCGATATTTCTACCAGTCTACATGAGACATTTGTCTGTATTTTAGCGCAAACCAAGGTTTCCAGCGGGTTTCTGAGAGTGCAATGAATTAGAACGGGAGCGATACAAGAAATGGAAAATGTACTAATAGAAGGGGAATCCGAAGGAATGGTACAAGTGCAGATAGATAAGATACACATGATGCAGGGGTGGTAGTACAAATTATACGACAGCAAGATAACGTAGTACATCCGGTATAGCAGGTGAGCGGTATCGGGGCAGCGAGGGAGACAGAACTGTGGGCATGACAGGTGCTATGGGGAGTCCGGGTACGTGATCACTGGGTGTTTTCGCAGAAGGGGTCTTGAGGTACCGCCAGCCTCTGTGGTTAATCTGCTGATGGCGTTCAGCAGATCGACGCGCCGTAGCGGTTCTGGGACATTTCGTGAGTAGAGGCGGAGGGCAAGAAAAACATTCGAACATACTCGTTATGTGGTCGTCCTGAGAGATCATCGTCAGCGATTAGTTGGAACGAAAGTTGAGACAGGTACTCACCATTCCAGCTTGTAGACACCGTTCGCGATCACCGATCACTATGGATAGAGTAAATCAAAAGCGACCCGATTACGAACAAATACACACTGGCGTGTGCCGTCAAAGCAATGATGGGCGTTGGCGAGAGATCGTACTGCATCTCGTACGCGCGGATTCGCTGCGTCGCTTCCATACCACCCATGAGCGGCATCGAGACATCCATCTACACAATATTAACCACGGAACTCGCCAGTCAGTCAAAACACGTACGAGGATGACGTCGAAGGGTTTGTTTCTGCAGAGCGCGGTCCATAAAGGCCTTGCAGCGCCAGGCTGCCATTCTCCGCAAGCTCGATTGAATGCCCGTACTTTTCTAGGATCTTCAGCGCGAGCTTTTGATTTACCAGATTGTCCTCTGCGAGGAGGATGTCGTAGGTGACATCGGTCGCCGTAGATGCTGGGATTGACCGTGTTATTTTCCAACGCGGAAAGGAGGACGGAGGAGAGATCGAGAGCCGTTATTGGCGTCGTGTTGTGCGCGCTGATCCCATTTTCCAGACACCATTTCACTGATTACGTCAGCCGGCGATTGTGTGTGGACGAATCGGATAAACTCACTATTGAGGCGGGGCAAGTGTAGGAGCGAGGAGAGCGATGGGGATGTATCGGAGATGTTCATGCTCACGCATGTTCTCCGTCTTTGAATGAACAGTCAGGGTCAGAACAAAAGTCACGGAACGGCGAGACTTACGACGGGCAACGAATCGACGATGATGGTGTCTATGTGGGGGCACTTCTCCTTGTCAGAGACTTCGCTCACGTCATGGACGACGACGGGCACCAGACCGAGTTCCGTGATACGCTCTTCCACGTTGGTGTTGTCATGCATGGTGTCCACGAACAGGATAGTCCGTTTCGCAAACGGCGACAGCTTCAGAAGAGTCGCGTCGAGGGACTGCTGCTGGTTGATCTGCGACGTGATGGTGAAATAGAACTTGCTGCCCTTGCCGAGCTCGCTCTCCACCCAGATGTCGCCCTGCATGAGCGACGTCAGACGCTTTGATATTGAAAGCCCGAGTCCTGTTCCGCCGTATTCCTGAACAAGAAATCAGTCGGGCATTAACGCGGGGCTTCGAAAACACCTACTCGGGTCGTCGATCCGTCGGCCTGGCAGAACGTGTCGAAGATGAGATTCAGCTTGTCCTGCGCAATACGATACCCGTGTCCATGACGCAAAATTGTAAGGGTGACGCTGTCGGGGTCGAGTGAAACGAAGTGAATGCTCAGTGCCACGTATCCGATCCGGGTGAACTTGATGGCGTTTCCGACGAGGTTGGTGATAACCTGCCGGAGCCTGAGCGAATCGCCGATGAGAGCATCCGGGATCTCGGGGGCAACGTCTAATATCAAGTCAAGGCCCTTCTGAGTGGCCCGTCCGACCAGGGTCTTCAGGATATCGAAAACGGTCTGCCGGAGGGAGTACGAAACGGCTTCCATCGTCATTCGGCCAGCTTCGACTAGAATAAACTTTAAGCTAAAGGCGGTGGAAGAGAGATCAACAAACGCACTCTTCGAGATGTCCAGAATATCATCGATGATGAGGAGTAAGCTACGTGCTAAGCTGTGCACAAGCAACAAACTTTCCCGCTGACTCCTATTCAGGTCGCTGTCGAGCGTGAGCTCAGTCATGCCGATGATGCCGTTCATTGGCGTCCTATCATCCACCTCAGTAAAGAGTAATGTATAAAAGGAAAAAGTACGAACCGAATTTCGTGACTCATGTTCGCCAAGAACTCGCTCTTACTCTTATTTGCCAACTCTGCCGCTTCTCTTGCTGCAGTATTTTTCTGGATACTGTCGCGCAAATCGTAAAGCATTTGGTTGATCCGAGATTTAAGCTCGTCCATCTCGCCGCTCGCCTCCACCGTGATGAATGAAGTGAAATCGCCGTCCGATGCCGCCTTGGAGATTTGGGCAAAGCCTCGCACTTGCGTGGTCAAACTGCTCGCCATGGTATTGACGGACACCCTAAGCGACGGTTAACACGCAATCCGGGAGCGAAAGAGACGAGCTCGTACGTGATTTCCAGCCATATGCCTTGGACATTCCCCACCTCGGCCTGAACGCCCATGTTCCCCTTCGTGCCGACCTCCAATGCGACCTTCTTGACCTCGCTCGCGAAGATGGCCAATTGGTCAATCATGTCGTTGATGGTATTGACCAAGCTCAGCATCTCGCCAGAGACGGATAAACCCGCGATCTTCTTGGTCAAGTCGCCCTTGGCCACGGCGTTCTGGTCGGGAGGTTAGATAAGGAAAACAGCGATTGCAATAGACATACCGTTGCGTCGGAGATCGTTCGTACTTGTAACGTGAGCTGAAAGGAATGTATCAGGACGATGTTAAGGAAATAAAGAAGTCGTGCTGACGTTTTTGGCCATGACATTGACATTGTCGGTCAAGTCTTTCCATGTTCCTTGGACGCCTTCGACTTCGGCCTGGCCACCGAGCTTCCCCTCCGTCCCGACCTCTCTGGCGACTCTCGTGACTTCAGCAGCGAACTGACTCAGCGATGCGGTCATTCCATTGACGGTGTCTTTGAGGTCGAGGATCTCGCCGTGGGCAACGATCATGACTTGCTTGGTGAGATCGCCTCCCGCGACAGCCTTGGTGACCTGCGCAATGGATCGCACTTGATCGGTAAGGTTTTGCGCCATGAGATTCACGTTGTCGGTGACGGTCTAAGAAGGGTAAGGGTACTGCCTAATCGAGCGGCACAGCATTCTTACCTTCCACATCCCCGTGGTGCCCTCGACCATGGCCTGTCCACCAAGCTTGCCCTCCGTCCCGACTTCGATACTGACACGGGTGATCTCCGACGCGAGGGTGTGCAGCTGAGTCACCATGCCGTTGATGGTCTCCTTCAGATCTAGCATCTCGCCCTTGACGTCGATTTTCACTTGCTTCGTCAAATCGCCATTCGCGACGGCCTTGGTGACTTCGGAGATGGACCTCACTTGACCCGTGAGATTCATGGCCATTTTCTTAGAAAAGGTATAAGCGGAGTAAAAGAAAGTAAACACAATACACACGTTGACGTTGTCGGTGAGGGCCTCCCACGTCCCTTGCACGCCTTCGACCTTTGCTTGACCGCCGAGCTTGCCTTCCGTGCCGACTTCGAGAGCGACCCGGGTAACCTCGCTGGCGAAGATACTCAGTTGGGATACCATGTTGTTAATGGTGGACTTGAGGTCAAGCATCTCGCCCTTGACGTCGATCTCGACCTTCTTCGTAAGATCGCCGCGGGCGACGGCGGGTAGTGACATCGGAGATCGTCCGCACTTGGTCGGTGATGTTAAGAGCCATTTTCTAGAGAGAGGGTGAGCGAGAGCCTTCCAGGATACCACGAAACTCACATTGACGTTCTCCGTGAGATCCTTCCAGGTTCCCTGGACGCCCTTGACCTGGGCCTGACCCCCAAGCTTCCCCTCAGTCCCAACCTCAAGTGCGACACGAGTGACCTCGCTGGCGAATATATTCAGTTGCGAGACCATGTCGTTTATGGTGTTCTTGAGGTCGAGCATCTCTCCCTTGACGTCGACGTCGACCTTCTGACCCAGGTCGCCCAAAGCGACGGCTTTTGTGACCAAAGAGATCGAGCGAACTTGACCGGTGAGGTTGGAAGCCATGTTCTACCAATATATCAGACACCCAGACGCACGACTGAACGGAGAGCTCACGTTGACGTTGGTAGTCAGATCTTTCCAGGTTCCCTGCACTCCCTCGACTCTGGCTTGCCCGCCGAGCTTCCCTTCAGTCCCGACTTCGAGCGCGACTCGCGTCACTTCGCTGGAGAAGTTCTTGAGCCGCTCTACCATCTCGTTTATGGTGACTTTGAGATCGAGCATTTCGCCGCTGACATCGACGTCGATCTTCTTGCTGAGATCGCCATACGCGACGGCTTTGGTCACCAACGAGATAGACCGTACCTGGTTCGTGAGATTAGACGCCATTCGCTACAGTCGTCAGGTCAGCGTCACAGTCGTGGATAAAATAACGGCGAGGACTCACGTTCACGTTGTCCGTCAAATCTTTCCAGGTCCCTTGAGCACCCTCGACCTTTGCCTGTCCGCCCAATCGCCCTTCGGTTCCGACCTCGAGGGCGACTCGGGTAACCTCGCTCGAGAAGTTGCCCAGACGCTCGACCATCTCGTTGATCGTCACCTTCAGATCCAGCATCTCCCCGCTGGCACCGACGTCGATCTTCTTGCTAAGGTCGCCGTAGGCTACGGCCTTGGTGACGGCCGAGATCCCGCGCACCTGGTCGGTGAGATTGGACGCCATTTTCTGTGCAAAGGTTAGCGGCGCGATAGGACGTTAAGAACATACACTCACGTTCACGTTGTCGGTCAAATCTTTCCAGGTTCCTTGAGCACCCTCGACCTTTGCTTGACCGCCCAACCGCCCTTCGGTGCCGACCTCCAAAGCGACGCGGGTGACTTCGCTCGAGAAATTGCCGAGACGCTCTACCATCTCGTTTATGGTGACCTTGAGGTCCAGCATCTCCCCGCTGGCGCCGACTTCAATCGTCTTGCTGAGGTCGCCGTAGGCCACCGCCTTAGTTACGAGCGAGATGCCCCGCACCTGGTCGGTCAGGTTGGACGCCATTTTCTACAGAACAACCGTTAGAACAAAGGCAGGGTTCGCACAACGGCCGATACTCACATTGACGTTGTCCGTCAAGTCCTTCCAAGTCCCCTGGGCACCCTCGACCTTGGCCTGGCCGCCAAGTCTCCCTTCGGTCCCGACCTCCAACGCGACACGAGTTACTTCACTCGAAAAGTTTCCGAGGCGCTCCACCATCTCGTTGATCGTCACTTTGAGATCAAGCATCTCGCCGCTCGCGCCGACCTTGATCTTCTTGCTTAGGTCGCCGTAGGCCACCGCCTTTGTGACAAGCGAGATCCCGCGGACTTGGTCTGTTAGGTTCGACGCCATTTTCTACGTAGATCATGAGCGAAGAGTTCCACCGCGAGGAAATGTGCGAGATACTCACGTTAACGTTGTCTGTCAAGTCCTTCCAGGTGCCTTGAGCTCCCTCGACCTTGGCTTGCCCACCGAGCTTCCCTTCCGTGCCAACCTCCAACGCGACTCGCGTTACCTCGCTGGAGAAGTTCCCGAGGCGCTCCACCATCTCGTTGATCGTGACTTTCAAATCGAGCATCTCGCCGCTCACGTTCACGTCGATCTTCTTGTTAAGATCGCCATATGCGACGGCTTTGGTGACGAGCGAGATGGACCGCACTTGGTTGGTGAGATTCAGCGCCATTTTCTGGGACCCAATATTAGTTTTATGGCGAGCGAAAACGGAATGATATTCACGTTAACGTTGTCAGTCAGGTCCTTCCAAGTGCCTTGGACGCCCTCCACCTCGGCCTGGCCCCCAAGCTTGCCCTCCGTCCCAACCTCGAGCGCGACACGCGTCACTTCGCGCGAGAAGTTGCCCAAGCGGGCAACCATCTCGTTGATGGTGACTTTGAGGTCGAGCATCTCCCCGCGCACGTCGACGTCAATCTCTTTACTGAGGTCTCCGTACGCGACAGCTTTGGTGACGAGCGAGATGGAGCGCACTTGACTCGTGAGATTCGACGCCATTTTCTACGTGCCAGTCGTTAGCGCCACCGATGAAGAAGCAGCGAGGGAGACGACATACATTGACGTTGTCAGTCAAATCCTTCCACGTTCCTTGCACACCCTCGACCTCGGCTTGCCCGCCCAGCTTCCCCTCCGTTCCCACCTCGAGGGCCACCCGACTGACCTCACTCGAAAAGTTCCCCAGCCGCTCCACCATCTCGTTAATGGTCACCTTCAGGTCCAGCATCTCCCCGCTCGCACCGACGTGAATCTTCTTGCTCAAATCGCCGTACGCCACAGCCTTTGTCACGAGCGAGATCCCCCGCACCTGGTCGGTCAAGTTGGACGCCATTTTCTGCAGAACGGTCGTCAGGACAAAGGTGCGAATCGTACGGGCACCGATACTTACATTGACATTATCCGTCAAGTCGCGCCACGTCCCTTGCACCCCCTCTACCTTCGCCTGACCTCCGAGTCGCCCCTCCGTACCGACCTCGAGCGCCACGCGAGTAACCTCGCTCGAAAAGTTCCCGAGACGCTCCACCATCTCGTTGATGGTGACCTTCAAGTCGAGGATCTCCCCGCTCGCCTCGACGTCGATGGTCTTGCGCAAATCGCCATACGCGACCGCCTTCGTGACGAGGGAGATGCTCCGGACCTGGCTGGTCAGATTCGAGGCCATGCGCTGCACAACGCGCGTCAGTATTCGGTCGCGGTAGTAAAAGTAGCACGAAACGCACATTGACGTTATCGGTCAAGTCCTTCCACGTCCCCTGCACACCCTCCACCTCCGCCTGCCCGCCCAGCTTCCCCTCCGTCCCGACTTCAAGCGCGACACGCGTCACCTCCCGCGAAAAGTTGCCCAATCGCATCACCATCTCGTTGATCGTGACCTTGAGGTCGAGCATCTCCCCGCGCACGTCGACGTCAATCTCCTTGCTGAGGTCGCCGTACGCGACGGCCTTTGTCACCAACGAGATACTCCGCACCTGACTGGTCAGATTCGACGCCATTTTCTGCGCCACAGTATTAGTTTCCGGCCAAGGCGGATAAAGGAAAGAGACGCACATTGACGTTGTCCGTCAAATCCTTCCACGTCCCCTGCACCCCCTCCACCTCGGCCTGTCCGCCCAACTTGCCCTCCGTCCCCACCTCAAGCGCCACCCGCGTCACCTCGCTCGCAAACTTGCCCAGCCGCATCACCATCTCGTTGATCGTTTCCTACCCGCCGTCAGCGCCGCGTCTCTTCAAGTTAATAGAAGCACACCTTCAAGTCCAGCATCTCCCCACTCACATCCACCTCCATCGTCTTGCCAAGATCCCCATTCGCCACCGCCTTGGTCACCTCCGAGATCGAGCGCACCTGCCACGTCAAGTTCGAGGCCATTTTCTGCGGGGTTTGGTCAGCGCCCAGTATTTCATTCGTCGCAAGAGACGCACGTTGACGTTATCCGTGAGATCCTTCCACGTCCCCTGCACGCCCTCCACCTTTGCCTGTCCGCCGAGCTTGCCCTGTCGCACCCTTTAATCAGTACCTTCGTTTTCTTCATAGTAGGACTAGAACGCACCGCTGTCCCGACTTCCACCGCCACCCTCGTCACCTCCGACGCAAACGCACTGAGCTGTACGAATAAATGTGGTTAATATTCACACCCACGACGACGACGCAGCCCAAACGCACCTGATCCACCATCCGATTGACCGTGTCCTTCAGCGTGTTGATCTCGCCCTCCGCCTGAATCGTAACCTAGAAAAAATGTATGAGACGAGGCCCATTGCGGGGAAAAACGGGACGGACCTTCTGCGACAAGTCCCCACGCGCCACCGCCGTCGTCACCGTCGCGATACTCCGCACCTGGTCCGTCAGCGAGAGACACATCCGATTGACCTGCGTTCGTCAAGCGTGGATGGGCGGGTGCGGGGCGTCGAGGGCGAGTTTGAGTCGAAGAAATCGTCGAGAGCGCATATCGTACGTCGAAAAGCGAATATTGTATAGCGCGTAGAGTATTATAAAAAATAAAAATAAAAACAATCAATCAGAAAAAAAACTCCGAAAAGAAAAGCACAAAAAACGCACATTAGTAACAAGCTCAAACCACACGCCCTCCACGTCCGGCACCGTCGCCTCCCCGCCCAGCTTGCCCTGGTTGCCGACCTGCGTGTGAAGAGAGTTAGCGCCGATAATTAAGGGAAGCGCCGGGTGATTAGGTAAGAAAATGGGAGGAAATGTTAAGCGCCGAAAGAGAAAGCGCAAGGGCCTCTCAAAACAAGTACGCGCGCCTCCAATTCGCGCCGCGCCGGCTTCGTCCATTCGCGCATCCGCCTCGTCTCCTCCCTCCCCGCCTTCCACATTCCCACCTTCCCTCCCTCTCTCGCGCAGAAAGCAACAAAAAAAATCAAGCCTCGAAACGCACCTCCAACGTAACCCGCGTAACCTCCACCGCCAACGTCCTTAACCTTAACACCATCCCGTTCACCGTATTCTTCAGGTCGAGGATCTCCCCGTTTGCGTCGACCTGTGTCATGCGCTCGCGTCAGTATTATTATTATTATTATTTCGGATTCGGGTGTATAGGTTCTTCCGGCGCCGTCCTACACTTCCGGCGAAGGTAGGACTGCACCAGCACAGGTAGAGAGAGCGCCCCACGCCCCACGCCCCAAGCGAGGATAAGACGAAAGAAAGAAATCAAGAGGAAGAGGAAATAGGACGCACATCGATCTGCTTGCTCAAATCCCCCTTTGCGACGGCGGAGGTGACGGCTGCGATGCCGCGGACCTGAAAAAAGTGTGCGTCAGCCATTGTCGATCGTTCCTGTTTTCCAGTGAAAGACGTCGAAGAGGAAGAGGAAGAGGAAAGAGGCTTGCAGCCGCGCGCACAGCCGCCAGCGACTGAGTAGGACGCCGCCCAGCAGCACCCTCCATCTCCCACTTTCCCTCCAGTCTCTCCCCCGCGTTTTGGCTGCCGCCCCGCCCCGCCCATCGAGCACCGTCCGCCGTTCTCCTCCAAAGTACTCAAGAAACCAAAGTACAAAAATCCCAACAACCCAAAAACCCAAATAAACCCCCAACGCACCTGCGTAGTCAAATTCGCCGCAAGCGTGTTCACCTCGTCCGTCAGCTCGCGCCACGTGCCCTCGACGTCCTCGACGTGCGCCTGGGCGCCGAGTTTGCCCTGTGCGTGGGTGTTAGCGACGGTGTTTTGTGGTATATGGGAAGAGAGGAGGGAAGGCGGGAAAAAAGTAAAGGAGTAAATAACGGCAGTAGCGACGAAGGAGAAAGAGACGCAGCAAACGAAGATGATGCTCGTGAGACCCTCCTCTACGTCCTCGCTGCAAGCCCTCGCCCGCAGCAAGGAAGAAAAGGAAAAACCCGCGCCCGACATCGTCTCGGCCAACACCGCCGAACGCCCAAAGAAATAACGCCCGCTCCCAAAGACGCCCGAGTAAAAGTGGCGTGCCCAATGGCGGAGGCAAAGCTCCCAAAACCCCTGCCCGCCCCACACAATTCGGTGTACTCCAAACCCCAGCCATCCTCCACCGCACCCTCCACCGCACCCGCCACCACGCAAGCCCAAACCCAACCCAAAAACCCAAAAACCCAAACGAAACGAAAAAACTTACCTCAGTCCCCACATCCCGACTCACGCGCGTCACCTCGGTCGCAAAGTGGCCCAGGTTGTCGACCATGGTGTTGATGACCTGCCCACGAGGGGAGTGTTAGTATCGGAGGATTATTTAGTTATTTAATTATTTAGGGAGGAAAGAAGGAAAGACGGTTAAATAAAAATAAAAAGCGTCCGCCAGCCGCGCGCGCATCGCCGAGCGACTGCAGTTCGCACCTATGGAGCTCCAGCCCAGCGCCAGTGCCAGCTCCACCTCTGCCTCTATGCCTCCGCGTCCGCCCGTGCGACACGAGGGAGCGAGCGACGGCGGCGGTAACCGCACACGCACACCCCGCACGTCCGCACGACCGGCAGACGCCATGGCGCGCGCTCCCACTGAGAGGCTCCAGTGCCAGCTCTGTCCCCCCCGTGCGACACGAGGGAGCGAGCGACGGCGGTGGGAATCGCACGCACACCCCGTCGCTCCTCCGTACAGAAAAACCCCGCCGTACGACCGCACGTCCGCACGACCGGCAGACGTCCATCCGCCGGCGTCGCGTCGTGCATCTCCGTGTAGGACGTGCGTACGCCCTCGACGGCGCCGTGCGACGCTCCCGGCCGTCCTCTGCACCTGCACCCGCGCCAAAAACGCCCGCACGCCGCATTCGCGCAGGCAACCGGCCGCACCTCCGATCTGCGTGCTTCTCATCGCGTCCCCACCCCACTCCCCACTCCTCCCCCCTTCTTTACACAACCCAAAAAACCCCGACGCACCTTCTTCAGCTGCACCATCAAGTCGCCCTGCACCGGCACCGTAATCTTCTGCGTGAGGTCCCCGGTGGCGACGGCGTTGCAGACGCGCGAGACGTCGCGGACCTGGGGAGGTGTTAAACGTGTTAGCGAGCGAGTTCGGGGGACGAGTAAAGTATTTTAAGGAGGTAGGTGGGAGGTGGGAGAGCGGGTGGAAGGGAAAAGAAAAGAACGAAGAACAGATGATGAAGAATAAAGAATAAAGTACGCGACGGATACGAATACGAATATAAATATATACATATGGGCGCCCCAGAGCCGAACCCACGTCCCAGGCAAGAAAGAGAAGAAGAGGGAAGAGGGAGGCAAGTGAAAGTAAAGGTGGGCGTCTTGCCCTGTGCCAATCTTCCGTCTTCCACCACAAAAGGAGAAGACAGAAGACGGAAGTCGCAGCCGCAGTCGCAGCCGCCGAAAGGCGAAAAAAGGCGCTCCGCGCGCAAACGCCCGCCGCCAAAAAAAAAAAAAAAAAAAAAAAAAAAAAAGTCGAACCCACCTGATCCTTCAACAACCTCAACTCCTCCAGCGCGTCCATCCCGCCCTGCGTCGCCGCGCTCGCTAACGCGCCGCCCGTGGGTACGACGCCCGGGCTCTCCGCGTAGGGGTTGTATTCCCCGCTTGCGGTGTTGGGGGTGTGCGTGCGGGAGCCGCCTACAATAACATATACGTCATTATTATCCGAAAAAAAATAAAAATAAATAAGGAGGAGCAAAGAAGCACTAAGCACGCACCCCCGTCGGAAAAGTCGGCGTCGGTCCCGTTCGGATTGGTCCGCGCGTACGACGGGTAGGCGTACGGGTAGGGCCGCAGGGGCGAGGTGCCGGTGTGGTTCACGTAGCGGTTGGGCTGGTGGCCGCAGGTGGGGCACGCTGCCGCTCCGGCGTGATTCGAGGTGGAAGGGGAGGCGGAGGAGGAGAGCGACGGGGAGGCAGAGGCGGTGGTGGTATTCGACGCCGCGTCGACGTCGACATCGTCCTCGAGCGCGGTATTGTACGATGACTCCGAGTCGGGGGAGCTGCGCCCGTTGGTGGTGCTTCCGTTTGTATTGGGCGGCGAGGAATATTGTAAATTTGAAGGGGCATGCGCGGCGGACGAGAGGTTATGCGGCACGGGCGGCAGGCCCGCCAACACAGGTGTCGGCGTCGGGGGCCGCTTCCCGTTCACCGCCACACTCGCCTTTGGTGTCGGCGTCGTTATCGGTGCCACCACAGAAGAGGTGGTCGAGGCCTGGTAGTCAGACGCCCGCAATAGCGCCTCGACCTTCCTCAAAATGGCGTCCGTCTGCCAGTCACTCGGGCCGCTGTACCGCGGGATGGGGGCCGCGGCGGCGCGCGGGGCATCGTGAAGACTCAGCACCGCCAGTAAATGGTCCTTGAATGAAGTTGCAGCCTCCATGTCCCGAGTTCCGTTTAACGCCCCGGTTAGTAGTCCGTCGGCCGAGTCTGTTAATGGCGGTGGTGGGGCGACGAGTGTGCCCATCGTTATGGGCGTGTACAGTCGCAGGCAGCGTGTGTCGGCGTCGGCAGCGGCGGGGTCAGCAGCAGGAACTTGAAGGCGTGGTAGACGTTGGTTGATGACAGATGACGTCATCAGGGCGATCTCCTGCTTCTTTCACTTTTCTTCAATTTTTCACTTCAACTCGCAAGAGTGGTTTGGAAGAAAGGGCGTTTGGGCTAGTACTAGTACGACGTGTATGCTAGCTGGCTTCAACTTGCTGTTGTCGACAACGTGTTTCCCGCCTGGCTCACTTCGCTGCTGCTCCACTCGCTCCACAAATTCCTCTGTTGCTCCTCGCTTGCTGGCTTCAATGCTTTATTGCCCTACGACGTCTGAGATCTGAGGCAACGGGACTCTAAATAAATAAGCCTTATCTGTAGGGCAAGCACGCCGGCTGGATCTCGCCTCGTCTGCGGCAAATTAAACGCCATCGCGTGGTGCATCACCCCTGCTTTAATAGTGCTTTAGCTTCGATCCTGCCACCTGGATTCCAGCACGATCCATCTCCCCTCCCCTTCGTTCGAGCATTCAACTCCTTACTCGGGATCCTTCTCCATTCATCTCCCATTGCCAACTTCCAACTGGTTACATGTCCTACATATCGAATCCCATCGAGCAAGAGCAGCCTTGAGGAAATGATGAATGCTAAAACCCAGCGTCTGCTGGCGCTCTTTCTGCGGAACAAGTTATGCCTCATCCAACCGAGCCTATCTTGCCGCGACCCTGGCCGCTGGCGGCTGATCGATCTCACATCCCATATGTTGGCGCCTTCGGCACGCGAATTCACTATTGAATGAACAAAAACTACTCAACGCACCCAAAATAAATTCCCGCCGGCCTCTAGCCTCTCCAGTCCCACCCGCTTTTTGTTCCCCTCTATCCCCCCTCTATGCTCTATCCCCACCCTCGTTCACCCCGGGCCCGTTTGGGACACAACCTTCTTCCACAAATAACTTTTCTTTTTTTCCTCTCTCACACTTTCCCGTTCCGTGTCATTTGATCTGTCCTGCACTGCGCCCCTGCGGCTGATACGTCGCATGGCCGCGGATCTTCCCTACCCTTCCTTCCTGTGTTACCTTTCTTTCGTCATCGCCCTAACAATAACAATAACGTAGATCGAGACCCGGACGCGTGCTGCCGTAATCCCCCGCAACCGCAAAAACAAATAAAGCCATAATTATAAGTACATACTCGAGCTTTTCTCGAGATCTGCTTCGGAGCGCTAAAGCGCTAGAATCTCACGCGGATGCAAGTGAATAACGTACAACTTTGCTTTCAACCACACCACCAATTCTACTGGCACATATTCAAGAGTTGAAGTAGGGTTTTTGATAACCACCCGATAGCACACGGTGTGCACCTGCTCTCATTACCAAGGAACGGATGGAATGTAAGCAGGATGCCCCGTTCGAGTTCGTTTGGCGTGTATTTTTTCTTTCACCCCGGTCCTTCCTCACTGCACGCTGCAGCCTCATTCTTTTCAACTAACTCACATTATTCCTGTGTTGAAACTCAGGGAAAACCAAGGCAATGACATATTTAAAATTTGATTAACTTGAGAACTTCGCTTTCAACCACACCACCAATTCTACTAGCACATGAGTCCAGGGTTGAAGTAGGTGGAGAACACCTGATAGCACGTGGTGTGCACCTGCTCTCATTTCCAAGGAATTGATGGAGTGTGAGAAGGGGGTCCCCGTTCGACTCAGGGTCGGGTGATGTACTGGCACCACCCTTTTTTTCCTCAGCCAAAGTTTGTCAACACATATTCCAGGGTTGAGGTAGGGAGAGAAAACACGGTGTGCAATGTGCATCTATCTGCTTTCATTTGCCCACCGCACATGTAGGCAGGAGATGAGGCCCCTCACTCGACTCGGGGTCGGGTGATTCGATATAGGCCCTTGTTGGCATTGCAATCCTTCCTTCCTTATCACCCTCATCTTTTTTGCAGATTTCCCAACAAGCATTCCTCTTTCCAAACCTCATCGAACTTGCGGCAATATGTAATGCAGCATCCGAAATTTGTTTGACCAACTCGAGAACTTGGCTCTTGACCATGTCGTGCCACCAGATTTGGGTGAAGTAGAGAGGAGATCACCGGCTTTGCTTGAGCTGTCAAGCAGTATATGTAGGAAGGAGATCCCCATTCGACTCAGGGTTGGGAGGTGGTCTCGTCATACATTGCTTTTTTTGTTCTTCTCGGTTGTTAAGTAAAAGGAGGTCCAAACATCTGGTACGAGGACATTTTTTCTGCATTTTGCACATCTAAGACATGTTCATGTTCAGACTCAAGGGGAACTCGGGATTAAAATCCCGGACGTGGGGGGGCCTGGGAAAAAGCCGTGGCACGCCGTGCCGTGCCGTGCCGCAGTGGCAGTGTTGGCGTGTCCCGATGGGAGGTTGATGCATGCTGTAACTGACTCTCAGCCGTCAACACTGAGCTCCAGAGACCTATCCCAACAAGTAATAGCTTTGCTGGTCTCAACTGTACATTGTGCAGCCTAAATTTGACTAGTGTTGGTATTTTTTCAGATTCACTAACAATAAATATCACTTTTTGAGGCACCGCCGTATTAGGCACGTGTCGAGAAGGGTAACTGTGCATTTGAAGTAATTCTTGGGTATCAGATTAGCTCACTTGACCCTTGTTGTGCTTTCAGATTTTAGTTTGGATTTTTTCAACATCGCCAGAGGCATGCCCAACATATTCCAGTTGTGCCCATGTGTACCAAGCTGCAGTAGAATCAAGAAAGAAAGCCCAGTCGACACTTTGAAGCCGATTAAAGAAATTACAGCCAGTCACTGGCACGTCGGTACACGGCGGTGCACGGCAGTGCAGGTTCAGAAACCTTAGGCAGCTGCACATATATGTAATTGTGTCTCCGGTATGCGTGTATTACATTTTTTTGAAGTCAAAATTGCCAGACTTGACCAGTTGACAGATTCACACGTTGTATTCGAGAAATCTGAAATCTTCCGACAAATTGCATGGCCTCCAACGGTATTTACCATCCTCTCACCATGTATCTACCTCACAACCCTAAGAAACAAACACCAATTTTGGTGCGAGCAAGATTCGGACTCGCAAACACCGCCGCTTTAGGCAATGTCGATCGCGATCGAGGGCGTTTACTTTGATCGCCGTTCCTCTCGCTCATCATCGACCATCGACCGAAAAAAAGCTGAGGCCTTCGACTTGGCAGTACAATGGTCTTTGTATGTCCTTGGACCTTTTATATTCAAGTCTCATCCTAACTCTTGCTTTCCCAGGGTTTTTTGCGGCATATGGCTCACAAGGCATTCAGTATTTTGCCGCACCTCCTCCGATGTCTTTGCCCGCACCATTTTAATTGATAGCCTAACCAGCACCGAGGAGGTATCGGCCAAGCGCCCGAGGCCGGACGATCACGAGGATACTCCTGCACCGAAGCGCTGGGGGATAGCTCGCTCAGTTCGCCATCGCGGACCCAAGGGCCCGCAAAAGCAATAGTGGTTGCTGTTCCTGTCGGGAGGATTGTCGCATCGGGAAAAGGTTGGGTTGAAATCGAGGCGGATGATGACATTTAATATTCCACGACATTGGTATCTGTACTGAAGCCACGAATCTGTGTCATTTCAATATCTACCACCGTTGAATTCAAGTACATAGTGCACCTTGATTCAAAGTTTTACCTCTTGTACTGCCGAGCCGACCTTTGTCTCATGCATATTTACGGACGCGTTCACACATGAACACGACACGGACGTTTGATAACATGATCACTCAAGCGTGGAAATTCCAATGATGCAGATGAAATAATGGTTTCCAGTTCACGACATCACTTCTGGGCACTGGCATAAACTCTCTCGACAGTCCACCCAGGTGCTCTCACGTCTAATCCAACCACATTGGCCAGGTTCCATGTACTGGGACCTTTGCTCAGTGTCCCCCGATACAAAACTAGATTATAGATAAGTCGGTTACAAAGGCAGTATTGGTAATGTAGCTTGCTACAGGGAGTAGAGGACATTGCTGGCTGTCATCTTACGCAAGAAACCCGAAATCCCATAAAAAATCCTACACTTGCACGTCGGGACACGCCAGCACTGCCACTGCGGCACGCCACGCCACACCACGCCACGGCGAAAAACCGGTGCCCGGACGTGGGGGGTCTGGCCACGGCCGAAAAAAAACTTCTTACTATAAGTTATGAGCAGGAGAAAAAAGGCTTGGGGAGGCCTGGTAGAGCTCCTACTGAATGAGAAACCTTGAAATTTGCTTCCTACTTACCTCAGAATGTGCCAAGATAATATTTTTATCTAAATTCAGCCAAAAGTCATCTTCAAGCGGTCTTGGAGTGAGATTGAACAAAATTCTGAAGGTCTACTTGAGGCCTCAGTAGTATTCTAAGTAGGCTTATAGACCATAGCACGTACCTCCAGTGTTAAAACCAACTGGTGGTAGTTACACAAAACGGTTTAGTAAGTGACGGGAAGTCCGGAGGGAGCGGCCCGGCGCTAGGGGTGGGAAACACCTTCCTGATATAGGGGGAGGGGGGGGCGGTCAAATCAAAGTCGAAAAAAACTTATTGACCCCGCTTCCGACTTTTGAATCCCGAGTTCCTCTTGTTCAGACTGGTCCGTAGTAATATTGAATTTTTGCTGTGCATGCAAGATGAAAGCTTGTTGTCAATCCAGGTTTGGCACCCACGTAAGTACCACATCCGAATCTACGGTCAAAATAGTAGGTTTGTTCCAAGCCCCGTTCCGACGATGCCGTGCAATGCAGGGTGGACAAGTAGACCAAACATCAAACCAAACACATAGGGGCCGTTCTTCAAGCGAAGGGCCAGAGAGGCAACAGCTTTGCTCTGAACCTACTATGGATCACTTTGCAGTGCAAAATGTTCTAGAAGTGCAGAATGCAGTTAATCTCGCTCATGTTTGGGCCGAATGCCTTCGGAAGTACTGTAAATTGAACCGACACATGTATCAATGTAGAATATGAAAGAGGATTGAGAGGTTTCCGTGCAGTATCGAATGAGATTGCGCCCCGAGGCGATCAGACCAGTGATCTAAGGTCAAAATTCACTGCAGCGCTACTACACACCAACAGAATTTTATGTAGTGTGACAGACAGACTCTACCTAGGTGTATAAGCCTCCTACTAAAAAATCCGAGGGAAAAACACTTCAGAAACAGGCACTGCGAGTGATTTTCAGTAAAAGTCACAAAATGTCACATTTGATTTTGGTGATGGGAACATCACGCTAAAATCGATAAATATGTTCTGGCGGACGACCTTCAACAGTTCTGCCTCCGGATTTTTCTGTATTAGCGCTCGAAACCCTATAAAATTGTCTGTTGAGCACCGTAGAAAACTTAGTTGGTCAGAAGTATCGCTGTAATGAATTTTGATTTAGGATCAGGGCTCTAATGGCCTCGGGCCACTATCTTCCCACTGAGAGCTATCAATGTTTTTGTATATTCTACACCTAGAGGACTGTCGGTGTAATTTCCGGTACTTCCAAAGGTATTCGAGCGAGAACTCACGGAGGAATAGTGCATTTCGCACTTCTAGAACATTTTGCACTGCAAAGTGATCCATAGTACCGAAATAGTACAATATGAAAGTGTCGCTGTCAGCTGGCTGTCATCACCAAAGCGCCACATCGATCTACCTTTGATATGAACAGCATGCGGACAACGCGGTCAACCAGATCTAGGTCTTTTTTCACAGGCTTTTGCCTAATTAAAGGAACAAAGTAGCCCACATGTGTTTCCGTCACCCTTCCTCTTGTCCTTGTCTCTGCTCAAATACGTTCTTCTTGCTATAGCCCCAAGTCTACTGCAGCATCCTCTTTGGTTGGTTCTGTCTCACATGTGACCTTGCCCCTGGCTGATATACATCATACATAAGATCCACTGCTAGAATGGACATGCCTCTCCTACCCAATGAACTTCACCTTACCCTGCATGGTGCAAGATAAATTGTTTATTCTGTCAACATTAGTGCTTATTTTATCCAGGAGGCGCAGGAGGTGATGGTGGACAGGGTGGTAGACATGGTGGTCATGGAGGTGTCGGGGAGGGTCCTATTGTGAATTTCAATTATGGCAACAAGGAAGAAGATCGCAAAAGAATCATTGATTGGCTTTCACCCATCAATTTCTTTCTACGACAGGCAGATATTTCAGAGATGCAGGAGAAAGGGACTGGTGGATGGCTGCTCGACCATCCTCTCTTTAAAAAATGGGAATGTGGTCTTGGAAGCACTCTTTGGTGCCGTGGTATCCGTATGTAATGCATCATGCTCATAGTTTCCAAACTAACCAACCTTGGAATTTCCAGCTGGTGCTGGGAAAACAGTTCTTGCGTGCGTTCATTCTTGACATTGAGTGAGTGTTAATGATTGTGACAATTTTAGATCAATGGTTGTGAACCATCTTGGCACCCAATTCAAAGGCAAAAATACTGGTGTTGCTTGCATTTATCTGAACCACAAGGAAGTCGACAACCAAACACCATCTAGGCTTCTTGCGGGTCTCTGGAGACAGCTTGTACTTGATAGGGATATTGGCTCCATTGCAGAGAAGTTATACCAGCAACACCAGGAGAAGGGCACTGCACCATCTCTGGAAGAAGTTGACAATGTGCTCAGCTCTAGCTTCAAGATGTTTTCACAGGTCTTCATCATTGTTGATGCCATGGATGAATATCCTGAGTTTCAACGGGAAATTCTACTGCAACAACTTGCTGCAATGAGCAGCAATGTGAACTTGATGATCACTTCACGGCCAAATATTTCTCTGGAGCCCCCATCTTTCTGCAATCTTGAAAGACTAGATGTTCATGCAATGGATGATGATCTTCGAACATATGTTGATGCACAAATTGTATCATCACCACGGCTGCGCATGCACGTGATGAAGCAACCGGGGTTACAAGAAGAGATTCATTCAAAAATCAACACTCAAACTGTGGACGGCATGTAAGTAGTCATGATTTGTTATGAGAAAATAACCCAGATAAATTTGCCCAGGTTCCTTCTGGCCAAGCTTCACATTCAGTCTCTCAGTACAAAGAACACCATAAAGGCACTTCGAGAAGCTCTGAAGGAACTACCAAGAGGCCTTGATGATAGCTATGATATAACAATGCAGCGGATAGATGATCAGACAGAAGAGGACAAAAAGACAGCTCGTTCCACCCTCATTTGGGTTGCTAGCGCAAAGCGACCACTGAATGTCTCTGAGATAACAGCAGCTCTGGCCATTGAACCTGGGGACCGGCAGCTTGACGAAGACAGTGTTCTGGACATCAACATTATTCTTTCTGTCTGTGCTGGGCTTGTCATTGTGGACAAGCAGTCTTCCATGGTGCGACTTGTCCACTACACCACACAGGAATATTTGGACAAAATCCAGGCTGGGAAATTCCCAGATGCGCAAACGGAGATGACACGCACTCTGCTCACAGTCCTTGCCTTTGATGGGTATCCAAATCAGTCCTGGAGTCGTTCAGGGGCCACTCCACCCCCACTTGTTGACTATTCTCAATATTGCCTTGCACATGCTGCTGGGCACCCTGAAGAGCAGCTCAGAGAAAATCTTCTGATGTTTCTTGATCAGGCCCCTCAGTGGAATAAAGCAATGATGTGGATATGGCACTCCCCACCATGGAATTATGCAGATTGGCCATCACAACCTTCTGCATTGTGGATTGCTGCAGCTGCAAACCTTGGGGAAACCACAAAGTCTCTACTGGAGCGGGCAATTGTGCCTGACTATCGAGGAACAGAGATCATTGTTGCATCATACTATGGTCATTTTGATATTGTTCAGTTGCTGGTGGAGAAGGAGGCACATGCTAATGCACAGAGGGAACAATATGTTTGTGCATTTTATGTAGCATTAGTCAAGCAGCATACAGAAATTGCAAAGCTGCTCCTCAGCAACCTGGTCTCCAAGCGTGGAGCTGCTTTTTATCTGACTCCAGACAGTTATACAGATGAGCTTCCCACTCTGATTAACCTTGGGAATTCTGTGGAAATTTTCAGCTCGCTCAACAGCCTTGCACTTGCGCTTCAGAGGCGGTTTCAGCAGACAGGTCAGCTGGCAGACTTGGAGGAATCCATTGCTCTTCACCAAAAAGCATTGGAGCTGAGACCTGGATCCCACCCCAACCGATCCAGCTCACTCAACAACCTCGCAACTGCACTTCAGACCCGATTTGAGCAGACAGGTCAGCTGGCAGACTTGGAGGAATCCATTGCTTTTCATCGACAGGCATTGGAGCTGAGACCTAGATCTCACCCCAACCGACCCAACTCACTCGGCAACCTCGCAACTGCACTTCAGACCCAATTTGAGCAGACAGGTCAGCTGGCAGACTTGGAGGAATCCATTGCTTTTCATCGACAGGCTTTGGAGCCGTTCCCTGGATCTCACCCCAACCGATCCAGCTCACTTAATAACCTCGCAACTGCACTTCAGACCCAATTTGAGCAGACAGGTCAGCTGGCAGACTTGGAGGAATCCATTGCTTTTCATCGACAGGCTTTGGAGCCGTTCCCTGGATCTCACCCCAACCGATCCAGCTCACTTAATAACCTCGCATATGCGCTTCAGACACAATTTCAGCAGACAGGTCAGCTGGCAGACTTGGAGGAATCCATTGCTTTTCACCGACAAGCATTGGAGCTGAGACCTGGATCTCACCCCAACCGATCCGGCTCACTGAACAACCTTGCAACTGCACTTCAGACCCAATTTGAGCAGACAGGTCAGCTGGCAGACTTGGCGGAGTCCATTGCTTTTCACCGACAAGCATTGGAGCTGAGACCCGGATCTCACCCGAATCTATCCAGCTCACTGAACAACCTCGCAATTGCACTTCGGACCCAATTTGAGCAGACAGGTCAGCTGGCAGACTTGGGGGAGTCCATTGCTTTTCACAGACAGGCATTGGAGCTGAGACCTGGATCTCACCCGAAGCGATCCAGCTCACTGAACAACCTCGCAAATGCGCTTTCAACCCGGTTTCAGCAGACAGGTCAGCTGGCAGACCTGGAGGAATCCATTGCTTTTCACCGACAAGCATTGGAGCTGAGACCTGGATCCCACCCAGATCGATCTGGCTCACTCAGTAACCTCGCAACTGCACTGCAGACCCGATTTGAGCAGACAGGTCAGCTGGCAGATTTGGAGGAATCCATTACTTTTCACCGACAAGCATTGGAGCTGACATCTGAATCCCACCTGAATCGATCCGGCTCACTGAAAAACCTTGCAAACGTGCTTCGGATCCGATTTGAGCAGACAGGTCAGCTGGCAGACTTGGAGGAATCCATTGCTTTTCACCGGCAAGCATTGGAGCTGAGCCCTGGATCTCACCCCAATCGATCCAGCTCACTGAACAACCTCGCAAATGTGCTTTGGACCAGATTTGAGCAGACAGGTCAGCTGGCAGACTTGGAGGAATCCATTGCTTTTCACCGACAAGCATTGGAGCTGAGACCTGGATCTCACCCCAATCGATCTCGCTCACTCAACAACCTCGCACTTGCACTTCGGACCCGATTTGCGCAGACAGGTTGGCTGGCAGACTTGGAAGAGTCCAATGCTTTTCATCAACAAGCTTTGGAGCTTTTCCCTGGATCACACCCCTGAAAGGGCGGCGTCGATCCGTCCTCACAAATTTGGGCAGAATGACAGGAACAGTGATCTGAATTGTCATGGTATAAGTGTAAGACAAGATAGGTAAAATGGGGAAGGAAAATAGTAACCTATATTGTCGTAGTATAAGAGTAAGACAAGATAGGTGAAAGAAAGTTTTTTGTACGTGGGAGAAGGTTAGAGTGGTCCTTCCTCTGAGCTGAACTTTGAGAAACTAACACAGCTGCTGGATATTCAATCTTACCAGCTCTTTCGCTTGACGGCATTATAGCGGTGGATATAGTGGAAGGCTCCTTCAATACGCGCCGTTTTGCTCGCTTTATTAGCGGCTTACTTGACCAGATGAATCCATTCCCTGGTCCGAATTCCGTCACTGTAATGGACAATTGCCGAATCCATAGGTGCCAGGAGGTCTTGGTCATGATTACTGAGCAGTAAGACACTACTCTCGACTGAGCGAGGCTGATACTGTCCACAGGGGCATGCACTATGTCTTCTTATCTCCTTACTCACCCGATTACAACCCTATTGACCTCGCTTTCTCGGCCATAAAGGCCTACATTCGCCGCAACGGTGGTATCTTTTGTGCATCAATGGAAGAGAAGGATGATATGGATGTGTATCTTCCTGCTAGACGCTGTGTATTCTGTTATTGCAGAGGACGCCGTGGGATGGTTTCGTCATGCCGGGTACTAGTTACTGACCATTTGTACCGAACTACCTACGTGAAACGAGAGTGCTTTCGCGCGCGCTTCCTCTCCTTGGCGTCCTTCTTACGAATCACTTTAATATCGCTCGTCACATACCCAAGGAGCTTTGAAGCAGTGCCCTGAGCCATGTTCGGGACAAGATCCTTCACATCCTTCACCGTCATGCCGCCCTCCAAATCCACAATACGAATATACTTCTCGTGCTCGAACTCCGGCAAGAATTGAGCAAATTCGTGCCCACCCTGACCACGTGGCCCATCATTGAGCTCTTGAAGATAATTTTTGAGGCGAGGGAACAGTGTCACGTCCTCCGCCTCCTCAATGGGATCCGAGCTCGGGATGTTGTTGTAACGAGCCCTCGGATGAGGTGCAGGGGTGTGGTAAGGAGGCCACTACTGGTATGGTTGGTATGGGAAGGGAATTCCAAACGGAGGCATGCCCACAGGCACGCTCGGAGCGGCCGGTGCAACCAGTTGAGTCGGTGCGACTTTACGTCCGGTCTGAGCCGTTTGAGCTTGGATTCTGAGCTTTGGGGGCGGAGTAGTGGTAGATGGGTAGCCGTTTTGCTGAAATATGCATTGAGTGTGAGTCGAAATTTCAGTACAGGACGTGCATACCAAAGATATGGTCCAGGCAGACAGGTCCGGCTTCGAAAGCGGCACATGCCCCGTAGTGTACTTGAGGCAGCCGTCTCCGCCATGTTCCGCACAGGCATTGTCCTTCTGAAGCTTGGCAACCCACTGGGGACCGCTCAGGGGCTTGGATTTCGCCTTCCCATCGCTGGCAACCTCATCCGACTCGTCCTCGGACTCGGATTCCCCGCGCTTCCAAATCGACATGAGAATTGTGTCCGATGGATGTCAGTGACAGGGACGACGTACTCGCTTCTTTCTATCCTTCTTCTTGTCTCCCTTTTCCCCTCCCTTGCCTTTCTTCCCTGCTGCCACCGTCAAATCCTTGACCTCAATAAGGAATTCCTTCTTGGATTTTGAGGCTTCAAGTGTGTGGCGGGCATTTGAAACATGTTCCGTCAAGTGTATCTCGTTCGCGAGATGATTGAACGAATCACTACGATTCTGCAGGCTGAATCGGTACGCAACGTGGACATTCTTGGGAGCAATGGACATGGTGTCGGCGAGTTGAGTGACTAGATCTTTGTATGGAATGGTGGAAGGTACAATACAGGTCGTGTTGGCGCCGCCGACGGGAACCGAGAACTTAAGTGATAGTACCGACTCAGAGTTCTTCTTTTTCTTGGGCGGCACACTGGCTTTCTTGGATGGCGCACTCGGTTTCTTGGCAACGACGACAGACTCTTCGTCGGAGGAGGACTCGGAAGAAGGGCTGTCATTCTCTTCTTCGTCTTCGTCTTCACCATCCTCTGCTGCCTTGGAATCGTCGTCTGAGCTTCCGCTAAAGTCCTCCACCCCATCGGCGAAGGTCCGGGTTTTCTCCCTGAGAAGGAGTTCTGTTTCCGAAGGCGTGTCGTCCTCCTCAGGCTCCGAGCGTGGAGTGCGGTCGCGCTCGCGCAAATACACATTGAGGGCCTTCCGTACCTGCCTTGGAGAGGCAGCAGGAGGTGGGGTAATCGTGTCCGCTTCCTGGGGATTACCCTCAGGCTCGGGGGAGTTTTTGCGCTCCTGACGGGGTGGAACTCGGATTTTGAGCCTTAGGGGTTTGTCCTCAGCACCCTGGTGGACAGAGTCGTCCCCAGTTGCGTCTGATGCTTTCTTGGTGTCTCTGGCAAGTTTTTTGGCAGCTTTCGTGGTCCGCATGATGGAGGAACTGAAGAGAGTCACAGAGACGCGTGGTGTCACAACGGTGACCGGACGCGGACGGCGACAGCGATGGCTAATATTTTTCTTTGGTCAAACAAATAGTCCAGGGGGCTTGGGAAGATGAAGGCATACCTCCCCATCCCTTACCGCTTGTCGATAGCTGCTCCCGTTGTTGAGCTATCCACTTTTTTCTGTAAAGTACCCAAATTTCGGAAATAACATTCAGTTCACCGCGCGCTCTTCTAATTTTGTGCTAGGGAGATGCGGACAGGCGAGGAGAGTCCGAAAATGTATTAAAATGTGTAAATATGTAGTGTATTCGTTGAGATACGAGCGTTACGAGCTTTCGGGCTCTTTTTGACTCAAATGTTGATGTTTTCTCGAAAAGGCAATTTGGCCAACTATTTTGCAAACAGCAATAAAACTCGGTTGCTAAGACTCCTTTGATCGCTTGGGGCTACCCCGCCTCTGAGGGCCTTGTGCCCACTAACAATCCGCCTTAATACCAGCACTGCTGCCACTGGCAGTGGTTTTCGTACAGCAATCACTAGAAATGCTGCGAACGGGCGCAAAAGGACGCGGGGTACGCGCTCCCTCCCACCGAGAGGCTCCAAAGAAGCTTCGCGTGCAGCCGTCAAACCGCCGCCGCAGATTCCACTGGCCGCTGCGAGCCCGGAGCCGGTTCGTCGACGATGCAAGCCGTCCGGGCGCGCCACTGCAGACGCCTCTGGTACGCCCGTCCATCCGCCGGTGCGTCATACACCTCTGCGACTCCACCCGCACCCGCCCACGTACGTACTCCCTCGACGGCGCCGGCGTTTCCCGCAGCACGAGTATTGTGTCCCTCCCCTCCCCTGATCGCTCAAACCCTGGCGAGCGGCGGCGGCGGCGGCGGCGGTGACCGCACACGCACCCAGTCGCTCCTCCCGCACAGAAAAACCCCGCCGCATGTCCGCACGACCGCACGAACGGCAGGCGGCTCTGGTGCGCGCGGCCATCCGCCACAAAACGCCCGCACGCCACGTTCGCGCAAGCAACCGGCCGCACCTCCGCCCGGGAAGGATGGGAATGTAAAGGGAGTGGGGACGGGAAGGGGAGCGGAGGGAGAAGAAGGGGAGTGAGGAAGGGAGCGAGAGGAGGGGAAGGGGAGCGGGTAAAGAAGAGCAAGGGCGGGATGCATAGAGAATGAAGTAGCGACGAAGGCGAAGACGGTCGTGGTACCGCGCCGCCCATCGACGCTCTCGCTCAGCGCGTGCCCCGAGCCCTCCCTCACAGCGCGCACTCGTCCACCGCAAGCCCCCTCACAACGCGCGCTCGATGACGCGGAAATTGAAGGTAGAGACCACAAAAACTCACCTCAGTCCCCACATCCCGACTCACGCGCGTCACCTCGGTCGCAAAGTGGCCCAGGTTGTCGACCATGGTGTTGATGACCTGCCGACGAGGGGGGGGGTGTTAGTATGGGAGTGTTATTATTTATTTATTTAGGGAGGGGAGAGGGAGGGGAAGGGGAAAGACGGTAAAAAACAAACAAAAAAGCGTCCGCCAGCCGCGCGCGTCGCCGAGCGACTGCAGTTTCACCTCTGCCTCTGCCTCCGAGTCCCCCCGTGCGACGCGAGCGAGCGAGCGAGCAAGCGAGCAACGGTGGTAACCGCACACGCACACCCCGGCCAAAAACCGCGCCGCACGTCCGCACGACCGGCAGACGCCTCTGGTACGCCCGTCCATCCACGGCGCGTCGTACATTTCCGCGTCTCCGTGTAAGCGGGTGCGACGACTCCACCCGTACCCGCGCACGTACGTACGCCCCCGGCCGTCCTCTGCACCTGCACCGGCGCCAAAAACGCCCGCACGCCTGCGCCGCGCATCCACATCCACATTCGCGCCCCCTGCACACTTCCCCTCTCCCGCCGTCCTCTTCATCCCCTCCCAAAAACCGCACAACGCTCCGCTACATCCCCTCCCCTCCCTTCATTTATATCTACAACCCAAACACAAAACGCACAAGAACACACATACCTTCTTCAGCTGCACCATCAAGTCGCCCTGCACCGGCACCGTAATTTTCTGCGTGAGGTCCCCGGTGGCGACGGCGTTGCAGACGCGCGAGACGTCGCGGACCTGCGGTTGGTGAGTGAGATGTAAAATACGGGGGGTTGGGGGTGAGTAAGGTATTTTTTTAAGGAGGGAGGGGTGGGGAGAAAAGGTGGAGCGGGAGGAGAGCGGGTGGAAGGGAAAAGAAAAGAAAAGAAAAGAACGAAGGATGAAGAAAAAAGCCGTCGCGCGACGAATACGAATACGAATACAAGCACGGGCGCAGCAGAGGCGGGGGCGATCGCCAGATAGGTAGAGGTCAGTGCGATGCCAAGATACGGGATCCGGCGTGCCCCAAATCAAGATAAGACGCGGCCGACGCAAAAGGGCGTTCCGTCGCGCAAACGCCCGCCGCAAACGAGTGAGCTCGAATCCGCCCCGCCCCCAAAAAACCCCCTCAAAAAAAAAAAAAAGAAAGAAAAAAATACAAGTCGAAACCCACCTGATCCTTCAACAACCTCAACTCCTCCAACGCGTCCATCCCGCCCTGCGTCGCCGCGCTCGCTAACGCGCCGCCCGTGGGGACGACGCCGGGGCTCTCTGCGTAGGGGTTGTATTCCCCGCTCGCGGTGTTGGGGGTGTGCGTGCGGGAGCCGCCTACAATAACATATATACGTCGTTATTATCCGAAAGAAAATAAAAAAGAAAAAGGAGGGAGTGAAGAAGCACTAAGCACGCACCCCCGTCGGAAAAGTCGGCGTCGGTACCGTTCGGATTCGTGCGCGCGTACGACGGGTAGGCGTACGGGTAGGGCCGCAGGGGGGAGGTGCCGGTGTGGTTCACGTAGCGGTTGGGCTGGTGGCCGCAGGTTGGGCACGCTGCCGGTCCGGCGTGAGTCGATGTGGAAGGGGAGGCGGAGGAGGAGAGCGACGGGGAGGCGGAGGGGGAGGTGGTGGTGGTGGTGGTATTCGACTCCGCGTCGACATCATCCTCGAGGGCGGTGATGTACGACGCCTCCGAGTCGGGCGAGCTGCGCCCGTTCGTGGTGCTTCCGTTTACATTGGGTTGTGAGGAATATTGTAAATTTGAAGGGGCAAGGTTGTGCGGCACAGGCGGCAGGCCCGCCAACACGGGCGTCGGCGTCGGGGGCCGCTTCCCGTTCACAGCCACAGTCGCCTTTGGCGTCGGCGTCGTTAGCGGCGCCACCACAGACGAGGTGCTTGAGGCTGCCTGGTAGTCAGACGCCCGCAATAACGCCTCGACCTTCCTCAAAATGGCGTCCGTCTGCCAGTCGCTCGGGCCGCTGTACCGCGGGATGGGGGCCGCGGCGGCGCGCGGGGCGTCGTGCAGACTGAGCACCGCCAGTAAGTGGTCCTTGAACGACGTCGCAGCCTCCATGTCCCGGGCTCCGTTTAATGCCCCGGTTAGTAGTCCTTCGGACGAGTCTGATAGCGGTAGGGGTGGGGCAACGAGTGTGCCCATGGTTGTGGGTGTGTCCAGTCGCAGGCAGGGTGCGTCGGCGTCGGCGGCGGCGGGGTCAGCAGCAGGAACTTGAAGGCGTGGTAGACGTTGGTTGATGGCAGATGACGTCATCAGGGCGATCTTGCGCTTCTTTCACTTTTCTTCAACTTTTCTTCGCTTGCAAAGAGTGGTTTGAAACAAAGGGCGTTTGGGCTAGTGCTACTACGACATGTATGCTAGCTGGCGTCCTCTTGCTGTTGTCGACAACGTGTTTCCCGCCTGGCTCACTTCGCTGCTGCTCCACTCGCTCCACAATCCTGCTCTGTTGCTCCTCGCTTGCTGGCTTCAATACTTCAATGCCCTACAGCGTCTGAGGCAACGAGAGGCAGCGAGCTATAAAACTCTTATCCGCAGACCGGCTGGATCTCGCCTCCGGCAAATTAAACGCCATCGCGTGGTGCATCACCCCTGCTTTAATGGTGCTTTCGCTTCGATCCTGCCACCTGGATTCCAGATGCACGATCCATCTCCCCTCCCCTTCGTTCATCCAATCCAACTCCCCGCTGAGACTACTCGGGATCCCTCTCCATTCATCTGCCACTCCCAAGTTGCAATTCAACGACTGGCATTGAGGAATGAGAAGCGCGGGTCTCAAATGAAAGCCCTACCCGCAGCTGGCGCTCTTTCTGCGGAACAAGTTGTGCCTCATCCGAGCCTATCTTGCCGCGACCCTGGCGGCTGGCGGCTGCCGATCGATCTCACATCTTACATCTCTTATTGTGTTTGCGCTCTCACTATTGACTGAAGAGAGAAAAAAACCAAAAATCTGACATGCGACGCGTCCCCACTCTATCCCCACCCGTTTTGGACATAACCTTCTTCCACAAATACCTCCCTGTCCCGTCCATTTGATCTGTCCTTCCACTGCGCCCCTGCGGCTGATACATCCCACGCCCGCGGATCTTCCCTTCCCTTCCCTTCCTGTGTTACCTTTCTTTCGTCATCGCGCTAACAATAACAATAACAATAACATAAATCGAGACCCGTGGCCATGGACGCTCGACGCGTGCTGCCGTAATCCCCCCGCAATCACAAAAATAACCAAAGCCATAATTATAATCACTCGAGCTTTTCTGCAAGCCGCCGTTGGCCTCAGGCCTCCTTCTTCTTCCTCCTTTCTGTTCGTCTTCCACACAAATTCTACGAGTAGGCAGAGCGCTGAGCGCTGAGTATTGAAGTACTTCGTTGAGCATGCTCGATAGCACACAGCGCGGTGTGCACCTGCGTTACCTAGCTTGCACCATCCCGTTCGACTCGGGGTCGGGTGATCCATATGGCTTGCCCCTCGACTTTTTCTTTTTTTCTGTTTTCCCTTTCTTTTGGTTTTCCTTTTCGCTCTTTCCTTCCTTCCCACCACGTGCACCCCCATCTCTTTCACAGACCATTCCCCTCTCGATCGAGACTCATCGGAACCGATTCGAGGCAAATATGCAGTATCTAAACTTGATTAACTGGAGAACTTCGCTTTCAACCACACCACCAGATTTGCTGAAGGTTGAAGTAGGGAGGAGAACACCCGATAGCGCATGGCGTGCACCTGCTTCACCTTTGGTGGCCATCAGGTATAAGCAGGAGGCCCCGTTCGACTCGGGGTCGTGCGATATTTCGTTATTGATGCCCTTTTCGTTCATCCCGGTCCTTCCTCACTGCACCCTCATTTTTTTAAACCAATGTTTCGAAACTCATCGGAACCGAGGCAAATATGCAGTTTGTATTCAAAACACTTGGCAATTTTGCTTTCAGCCAGACCGCCAGTTTGTGCTCGCACATGAGTCCAGGGTTGAAGTAGGGAGAGCAACACCCGATAGCACACGGTGTGCACCTGCTCTCATTTGCAAGGGACTGATGGAGTGTAAGCAGGAGGCCCCCGTTCGACTCGGGGTCGGGTGATGGCTCTTTTCTCACCACTTTTCTTTTGCGAGGAGTTGTGATCCTTCCTTACCACCGTCATATTTCTCAACCAAAATTCCTGAAAATTAATTGAAACTGAGTATTTAAAACCTGTTTGCTTAGACAACAGATTTGCTGAAGTATATCGAGAGGTTGAACAAGGATGAAATACCTGATAGCACATGGTGTGCATCCGTGTTACCTTTTGTGCAACAATGTGTGGGCAGGAGGTCCCTGTTCGACTCGGGGTTGGGCAATTCCCTGTTCCCATGCAAACTTTTTCCTCCTACCATTGTCTTCCTCACTCCATCTAATTTCTCTACAATGCGCGCTGACTGGACAGTACTGTACTATTTCAACCGTAGATTCAGGTCACGGTCACACCGGATTTTTTTTGATGTGTGCAAAAATCGCCTTAATTCAAAACAAAATTTATCGGCCATTTCGGACACGACTGATGCCATCAAATTTGAATCTAAGGTCGAAATAGTACAGTATGTATACTCGTAGTTTGGTAAACCAACCAATCCACCTGTTGAGGCCTCTTCAACCCCACATATCTGAGCATTGAGTTAGAACACCTGATAGCACATGGCGTGCACCTGCTTTACCTTTGGTCACCATCAGGTATAGGCAGGAGGCCCCCGTTCGACTCAAAGTCGGGTGATCAATTGGCTGGGTTATCATTTTTTTCCTCAACCAAAGTTTTGTCAACACATGTTCCAGGGTTGAACATTGAAGTAGGGAGAGAAAACATGGTGTGCATCTATCTGCTTTCATTCACCCGCCGCACATCCCGTTTGACTCGGGATCGCGTGATTCGATGTAGGCCCTTGTTGGTGTTGCAATCCTTCCTTCCTTATCACCCTCATCTTTTTTGCAGATTTCCCAACGAGCATTCCTCTTTCAAACCTCATTGAACTTGAGGCAATATGTGATGCAGCCGCATCCAAAATTTGTTGACCAACTCGAGAACTTTGCTTTTGACCATGTCGTGCCACCAGATCTACTGAAGGTTGAAGTAGAGAGGAGAACACTGGATGGTGCATGGTGTGCAGCTGCTTTGCGTGAGCTGTCAAGTAGTACTTATATGCAAGCTTATATGTAGGAAGGAGATCCCCATTTGACTCGGGGTTGGGAGGTGGTCTTGTTGTACATTGCTTGTCTTGTTCTTTTCCAGTTGTTAAGTAAAAGGAGGTCCAAACATCTATAACGCGAGGTACCAGCACATTTTTTCTGCATTTTGCACATCTTGATGTTCAAATTGATCTGCAATAATACTGAATTTTCGCTGTCAGTGCGAGATGAAAGCTTGTTGTCAATCCATTTGGCAGCCACGTAAGTACCACATCCACACAATCTGCAACACCTTCACATCCTCAAGGCCTCACGCAAAGCACAAATGCAACCATAGCTACTATCCTCCAGCTGATCACTGTTGATCAAAAAAACCAATGGATCTGTATTCAAAGAGGACTACTAAAGTTCATTCAATAGCGATACTGTACTATTTCCACCGTACATTCAAGTCACGGGTCACAGACCTTGGTGAATTGAACCTATTTACAGCTATTTGCGGAACTTAGGGCGCGGATCAGTTTTTTTCTAAAAATGTCCACTTTTGATCACTTTCATTGCTGCCCCAAGAACACGCTCAATTTGGCTTCAAATGCCCTGATTCCTTCACCAGTCATTTTTAACAGATACTCCACAGTGCTTGGCCTGTTTAAAATCCCTCTCTTATTCACGGATGGCTGAGTAGGCAGAATCACGGTAATTTACCTTGCTGCCCCGACACCAAGGGCAGGATCCATTTAGTCTTGTTGTTACAACGGGGGTCGGATCGTGTATCCGCGTTATTATGTAATCGCACATAAGCAACTTTCGTCGCGCAAAGAATTGGGTGAAAAGGACGCGACTTTCTGCATGGTTTGTACATGGATAGGGTTGCTGAGTCTCTCCTAACCGTCCTGGCAGCCTGGAACCTCGCGAAACGACTTCAAACTCGGTTTGCCGAAAGGCCCGGGTAAAGCCGATTCTCAAGTGATGCACACCCCAGATATTTAATACCAGTCAAAAATTCCCCAGAAAAATAAGGGAGACAGCTCTGGTAGTACTAATAACAGAGGTGCCATGGAATTAGTTAGCCCGATTTCGTGCAAGAGCGAATACACACACCGATGATTTCTGCTTATGCGAGATTACATAATAAGGCGGCTACACGATCCGACCCCCGCGGTAAATAACAGACTTCAACAAGTGAGGTACGAGCGTCGCAGGTTGAAGTGTCTGGCTGCGAGAGACTAGGATCCATTGTAGAACTGCAGATTTTGTCTGTATGTTCATCTATGTGTAATGAAGTGCGCTGGATGCCCTGGGCTCCAATTACCTCATGAGAAACATATAAACAAGGACATCAAAAAATGCAATATTTATCAGAATGGTGTCTGTGAAGCAACAGGATGGTACCTTGCTTATTGAACTGTCCCACACTTACTTCGGGGTATACCAAGGAGTTGTCTGACAGAACTCTGGGGCATCTTGACTTGCACATGCCCTTAAACTGGGTCAGCAGTGGAACATCATCTGCATTTGCTTCCAAAGCCACCAGCGGGCAGAATAAATACAAGGACCAGCCTAAGCACCAGTGGGGAATCCCTGTAGAAATCAATCGCCAGCAGACCCAAGGCTCCATGTGAAGAACTGAGTAAGATATCCATCAGCCTTTTGACATTTTGATTGTCGGTTGTTTGGGGTTGTCAGGTTACCGCAACCTGACAACCTCAAAAATCTCCAAATTAGCAGTAACAAAGTGTTTTAAATAGTTCCAAAACAATGTAAAACTGTGCTAGAAGTCTTCTAAGCATTGCGGTAAGTATAATCACCACAAATTCCTTTTTTTGAAGAAAGACAAATTTTGGCCTCGCACCGGCTCGAACTGTCGAGGTTGTTCAGAAGATTACATAGGGTTGTGAGGTTGTGAGGTTGCGCAAGGTTGCACCAATTTTGGTGGGGGTTGCGAGGTTGTACAACCTGACAACTAAAGATGTCAAAAGTCTGATGTCGGGGGTAGCAGTCAAAACAACAATTTTTGATAAAAATTTGATCGGTGCCCTAAGTTCTGCAAATAGCTGTAATAAAGGTCACAGGTCACCAGGGAGCTTGAGAGTCCGTTCGGATCATCCTGAAGACGGATCAGCTTCAAGGATGCAGGATCGGTAACCCGGCAACCGACTACCCGATCCGGCAATGTTGTACCCGCCCGGTGTAAGATGATGATTTGATAACAAAAGATAACAGTAGATAATAACTCTCCGCCGCTACTTTTGTTGCTTTGACATCTTTAGTATCATCCTACCACCTACAGCACTTTATGAACATAAATCTCACGCAGAGGTTGCGCAGAGGTGCAGAAAGTAAAATTCTCAGAGTGTTACATAAATAGGGGCAGTCAGAGTAGGCGATTCTCGCCGATTCTGACACCGATTATTGTATCGATTCTGCGACGATTCTCGAATTATTTATTCGTGAGAGAATCGCGAGAATCGTCGGAAAATCATAATCGGCGAGAATCGTTGAATCGACTCTGGAGTCGATTCGACAACGATTCTCGATAGTTTGTCTTCACCTGGTTACGAGAATTTGACAAGAATCGGAACGAGAATCGGGCGGTCAGAGTTAAGGCGATTCTGGGCTGATTCTCGCACGATTCTGCCATGAAATAAATTCGAGAATCGGGGCAGAATCGACATGAGAATCGGCGCCATAATCGGCCATAATCGCCTACTCTGACTGCCCCTAATGTTACGCATCTGTGAGGCGTTACCAGACCGAGCCCCGATCCTGAAGCTGATCCTGATCCTGGAGGTGTCAGGACGATCCGAACGGAGTCTGAATTTGTGACCGTTTTGCCCAGCCTAGGCTGTGAAAATTCAAAATTTCCTCCAAGGTGAAAAAATGACTTTCCTATAGTAAATCCATGCAAAATTTTCTCCTCTTGTGAATTTTCTGGTTCAAAATTGGCCCTTTGCATGCCTTTCATGGGTGTGTTGGCCTAATCTACACCAAGGTCAACATTTTGTGACATTTGTCAATTTGATGGTTGAATGATAAAAATGGTGGTCACAGGTCCCGGCCACCTTTAATGCTATGAACGTTGAATCTGATGGGTCACAGGTCACAAGGCTTGAATCTACGGTCAAAATAGTAGGTTTGTTCCAAGCCCCGTTCCGACGATGCCGTGCAATGCAGGGTGGACAAGTAAACCAAACACATAGGGGCCGTTCTTCAAGCGAAGGGCCGGAGAGGCAACAGCTTTGCTCCGAACCTACTATGGATCACTTTGCAGTGCAAAATGTTCTAGAAGTGCAGAATGCAGTTAATCTCGCTCATGTTTGGGCCGAATGCCTTCGGAAGTACCGTAAATTGAACCGACACATGTATTAATGTAGAATATGAAAAGGATTGAGAGGTTTCCGTGCAGTATCGAATGAGATTGCGCCCCGAGGCGATCAGACCTAGTCTGTAGTTTGCCACGCCCCTAATGATGGGAGATCGACCTTGTTACATATTCTTCGGAGTTTGAATTTCTGGCAAGGCCATTTGAACACTTCCTCAAGCTTGGCCGTAAATCTAGTAAGCCAGATTGGACATTAATCTCTGAGGAATCCTTCGGCCCTCTCAAAAATTCTGAGGTTTGCTCCCTTGTCCACCAAACCAAGAGGCTGCTTTGTAAGCCCATTAACACGAGAAAATCAGCCCTCGTCCTTTGGGAAATTTTGCCAAGGGAAATTGCAGGTTTTCTGCTCTGAAATACTTTGCAAGTAGCATTTCACTGAAATACGTGTCCTACGATGTGGTCTGCATTCGCGAAAATGTTGATTATATAATAAGGTCGATCTCTGATCAATGACAGCGGGTAACTGACAGACTACAACATTGCGAGGTACAAGTTTTTTGTTGTTGTAGTGTCTGTTTATAAGAGACTAGATCAGACCAGTGATTTAAGGTCAAAATTCACTGCAGCACTACTACACACCAACAGAATTTTATGTAGTGTGACAGACAGACTCTACCTAGGCGTATAAGCCTCTTACTAAAAAAACCTGAGGGAAAAACACTTCAGAAACAGGCACTGCGAGCGATTTTCAGTAAAAGTCACAAAATGTCACGTTTGATTTTGGTGATGGGAACGTCACATTAAAATCGATAAATATGTTCTGGCGGACGACCTTCAACCGTTCTGCCCCCGGATTTTTCTGTATTAGCGCTCGAAACCCTATAAAATTGTCTGTTGAGCACCGTAAAAAAATTAGTTGATCAGAAGTAGCGCTGTAATGAATTTTGGTTTAGGATCAGGGCTCTAACGGCCTCGGGCCACTATCTTGACCATTACCCCACCGAGAGCTCTCAATGTTTTTCTATATTCTACACCTAGAGGACTGTCGGTTTAATTTCCGGTACTTCCAAAGGTATTTGAGCGAGAAGTCACAGAGGAATAGTGCATTTCGCACTTCTAGAACATTTTGCACTCACACCGGCAATCACGAAATTTCGGGCGGCCCAAGCCGCAAATCGAAACACAAAGTGTTGAGTTAACAATAGTTGGGCGTGAAATCCAAGCTGATTCTCTAAGTTTCGTAAAAGAATTCATGCGCGCTGAAAGCCAAAGAAAAATCTTTGTATTCAACTTAACTGAAACGTTAATGGTACTCAAAGTTTCAGTTTACAAAAACAGTGAGCCGAAATCATGTTGCGAAACTAGAGGTATCGACATACAAAAAGGTGGAGCTGAAACTAATATAAAACTTAGTGTCTCAGGTGTGCTTTCAGCGCTGCTGAAAGCAAAGTCGAAACTTTGCATTTTGAACGAGTGTAAGGATGCCATCCTCACACGTCACACCTGTATAGCCATTGGCAGTGCTCGGACAGCCAGCACAGCCAACTGCTCGGACTTACAGTACAGCTAGTGATTACCACACTGCCCCACACAGCCCCACACAGGATTACCTCTTCCTATATATATGGCTAACATTTACCTTACTTTCTGTACCGCACGAAAACCCCCCGACTTTGGCCCCCCCTTGTGTCCCTCCTGTTGCTCGTAGCCTGGTTATCTCGCCTCTAGGAATATATTGTGGTCCTGTCAACGTGTGTGTCTCTGTCCCGGTTCGCCCGTTAGTGTCTGTCGAGAGAACAACAGCCTTTCAACGAGGTGAAATTAAACCAGATTCGATTTCACCTGGTTCGAAATGCAAACTTTGGCTTTGATTTCAGGTGAGGTGAACGCACACCTGAAATGCTAGAATCTGTATTGGTTTCAGCTACATTGTTTTGCATGTTGATGCCTATGGTTTCGCAACACAATATCAGCTTGCACTATTTGTAAACTGAAACTTTGAGTACAGTTATGGATGGGTCAATGGGACAGGACACTCAATGGGACAGTCGTGTTTCCCACCTCCCTGGTTGATGCTTGGGCTTAAACTTTTTCATACACAAGGATTGCATATTTAAATCATGCCTACCTAGTATTGGAAGCACCATTTCAAGTGGAATGCCATGTACACCAAAAATGATCAGACTTGTTTGGCAGTGCATTTGCTGGTCACTCATTGGGACAGTCGATTCAGTTCATTGCACAGCTAATAGATGTTGTGTCAAGCCCATTTTTTGGGGGGGAGTAGTTGTACTGAATACAAATCTTTTGGCTTCCTCATATTTGCTCAAATGTATCAAGGAAATTGGTTCTGGCCCAAACTATTTGGTTGTCCCATTGACCCATCCATAACTGTACCATTCAAGTTTCACTGAAGTTGAATACAAAGACTTTTCTTTGCCTTTCAGTGCGCACAAATTCTTTTACAAAACTCAGAGAATCAGCTTAGATTTCAGGCCCAACTATTGTCAATTCGACACTTTGAATTTCGACTTGCGGCTCGGCTCATCCGAAATTTCGTGATTGCCGGTGTGACTGCAAAGTGATCCATAGTACCGAAATCACTCTCTTTATAAGATTACGCCTGTCCGTCTGAAGCTTTTTAAGGTCCGCTGATGGCACCACCATTTCACCGCGGCATCTCTGATCACACAGCCGGATAAGTCCAGCTTGCCTATGCCGAGCCTGGCCGCGGCTGATCCCACATCGGCACAACTCAACAGCTTTTATTTTCAGACCTTAACAGCTTTTACAGCTCTTATGCTTTCTTTTGATCTTGAACCGAAGTGGTGGGGCGCGGAGCGCCCCGCCACGCTCTTGTAGTACAATATGAAAGTGTCGCTGTCAGCTGGCTGTCATCACCAAAGCGCCACATCGATCTAACTCTGATATGGACAGCATGCGGACAACGCGGCCAACCAGATCTAGGTCTTCTTTCACAGGCTTTTGCCTAATTAAAGGCACAAAGTGGCCCACATGTGTTTCCGTCACCCTTCCTCTTGTCCTTGTCTCTGCTCAAATACGTTCTTCTTGCTATAGCCCCAAGTCTACTGCAGCATCCTCTTTGGTTGGTTCTGTCTCACATGTGACCTTGCCCCTGGCTGATATACATCATACATAAGATCCACTGCTAGAATGGACATGCCTCTCCTACCCAATGAACTTCACCTTACCCTACATGGTGCAAGATAAATTGTTTATTCTGTCAACATTAGTGCTTATTTTATCCAGGAGGTGCAGGAGGTGATGGTGGACAGGGTGGTAGACATGGTGGTCATGGAGGTGTCGGGGAGGGTCCTATTGTGAATTTCAATTATGGCAACAAGGAAGAAGATCGCAAAAGAATCATTGATTGGCTTTCACCCATCAATTTCTTTCTACGACAGGCAGATATTTCAGAGATGCAGGAGAAAGGGACTGGTGGATGGCTGCTCGACCATCCTCTCTTTAAAAAATGGGAATGTGGTCTTGGAAGCACTCTTTGGTGCCGTGGTATCCGTATGTAATGCATCATGCTCATAGTTTCCAAACTAACCAACCTTGGAATTTCCAGCTGGTGCTGGGAAAACAGTTCTTGCGTGCGTTCATTCTTGACATTGAGTGAGTGTTAATGATTGTGACAATTTTAGATCAATGGTTGTGAACCATCTTGGCACCCAATTCAAAGGCAAAAATACTGGTGTTGCTTGCATTTATCTGAACCACAAGGAAGTCGACAACCAAACACCATCTAGGCTTCTTGCGGGTCTCTGGAGACAGCTTGTACTTGATAGGGATATTGGCTCCATTGCAGAGAAGTTATACCAGCAACACCAGGAGAAGGGCACTGCACCATCTCTGGAAGAAGTTGACAATGTGCTCAGCTCTAGCTTCAAGATGTTTTCACAGGTCTTCATCATTGTTGATGCCATGGATGAATATCCTGAGTTTCAACGGGAAATTCTACTGCAACAACTTGCTGCAATGAGCAGCAATGTGAACTTGATGATCACTTCACGGCCAAATATTTCTCTGGAGCCCCCATCTTTCTGCAATCTTGAAAGACTAGATGTTCATGCAATGGATGATGATCTTCGAACATATGTTGATGCACAAATTGTATCATCACCACGGCTGCGCATGCACGTGATGAAGCAACCGGGGTTACAAGAAGAGATTCATTCAAAAATCAACACTCAAACTGTGGACGGCATGTAAGTAGTCATGATTTGTTATGAGAAAATAACCCAGATAAATTTGCCCAGGTTCCTTCTGGCCAAGCTTCACATTCAGTCTCTCAGTACAAAGAACACCATAAAGGCACTTCGAGAAGCTCTGAAGGAACTACCAAGAGGCCTTGATGATAGCTATGATATAACAATGCAGCGGATAGATGATCAGACAGAAGAGGACAAAAAGACAGCTCGTTCCACCCTCATTTGGGTTGCTAGCGCAAAGCGGCCACTGAATGTCTCTGAGATAACAGCAGCTCTGGCCATTGAACCTGGGGACCGGCAGCTTGACGAAGACAATGTTCTGGACATCAACATTATTCTTTCTGTCTGTGCTGGGCTTGTGATTGTGGACAAGCAGTCTTCTGTGGTGCGACTTGTCCACTACACCACACAGCAATATTTGGACAAAATCCAGGCTGAGAAATTCCCAGATGTGCAAACAGAGATGACACGCACTCTGCTCACAGTTCTTGCCTTTGATGGGTATCCAAATCAGTCCTGGAGTCGTTCAGGGGCCACTCCACCCCCACTTGTTGACTATTCTCAGTATTGCCTCGCACATGCTGCTGGGCACCCTGAAGAGCAGCTCAGAGAAAATCTTCTGATGTTTCTTGATCAGGCCCCTGAGTGGAATAAAACAATGATGTGGGTATGGCACTCCCCACCATGGAATTATGCAGATTGGCCATCACAACCCTCTGCATTGTGGGTTGCTGCAGCTGCAAACCTCGGGGAAACCATAAAGTTTCTGCTGGAGGGGGCACTTTTGCCTGGATATCTAGGAACAGAGATCATTGTTGCATCATACTATGGCCATTTTGATATTGTTCAGTTGCTGGTGGAGAATGAGGCACATGCCAATACACAGAGGGAACAATATGTTTGTGCATTTTATGTCGCATTAGTCAAGCAGCATGAAGAAATTGCAAAGCTGCTCCTCAGCAACCTCGTCTCCAAGCATGGAGATGCTTTTAATCTGACTACAGATGAGCTTCCCACTCTGATTAACCTTGGAAATTCAGTGGAAACTTTCAGCTCACTCGACAACCTCGCAACTGCACTTTGGACCCGGTTTCAGCAGACAGGTCAGCTGGCAGATTTGGAGGAATCCATTGCTTTTCACCAACGAGCGTTGGAGCTGAGACCTGGATCTCACCCCAACCGATCCAGCTCACTCAACAACCTCGCAAATGCGCTTCGGACCCGATTTGAGCAGACAGGTCAGCGGGAAGACTTGGAGGAATCCATTGCTTTTCACCGACAAGCATTGGAGCTGAGACCTGGATCCCACCCTGATCGATCTGAGTCACTCAGCAACCTGGCAAATGCGCTTCTGACCCAATTTGTGCAGACAGGTCAGCTGGCAGACTTAGAGGAATCCATTGCTTTTCACCGACAAGCATTGGAGCTGAGACCTGGATCCCACCCTAATCGATCCAACTCACTCAACAACCTGGCAAATGCGCTTCGGACCAGATTTGAGCAGACAGGTCAGCTGGCAGACTTAGAGGAATCCATTGCTTTTCAGCGACAAGCATTGGAGCTGAGACCTGGACCCCACCCTGATCGATCTGAGTCACTCAACAACCTGGCAAATGCGCTTCGGACCCAATTTGTGCAGACAGGTCAGCTGGCAGACTTGGAGGAATCCATTGCTTTTCACCGACAAGCATTGGAGCTGAGACCTGGATCCCACCCTAATCGATCCAACTCACTTAACAACCTGGCAAATGCGCTTCGGACCCGATTTGAGCAGACAGGTCAGCTGGCAGACTTAGAGGAATCCATTGCTTTTCAGCGACAAGCATTGGAGCTGAGACCTGGATCTCACCCCAACCGATCCAGCTCACTCAACAACCTCGCAAATGCGCTTCGGACCCGATTTGAGCAGACAGGTCAGCGGGAAGACTTGGAGGAATCCATTGCTTTTCACCAACAAGCATTGGAGCTGAGACCTGGATCCCACCCTGATCGATCCAACTCACTCAACAACCTCGCAAATGCGCTTCAGACCCGATTTGAGCAGACAGGTCAGCTGGCAGACTTGGAGGAATCCATTGCTTTTCAGCGACAAGCATTGGAGCTGAGACCTGGATCCCACCCTAATCGATCCAACTCACTCAACAACCTCGCAAATGCGCTTCAGACCCGATTTGAGCAGACAGGTCAGCTGGCAGACTTGGAGGAACCGATTGCTTTTCACCGACAAGCATTGGAGCTGAGACCCGGATCCCACCCTAATCGATCCACCTCACTCAACAAACTTGCAACTGCACTTTGGACCCGGTTTCAGAAAACAGGTCAGCTGGCAGATTTGGAGGAATCCATTGCTTTTCACCAACGAGCATTGGAGCTGAGACCTGGATCTCACCCCAACCGATCCAGCTCACTCAACAACCTCGCAAATGCGCTTCGGACCCGATTTGAGCAGACAGGTCAACGGGAAGACTTGGAGGAATCCATTGCTTTTCACCGACAAGCATTGGAGCTGAGACCTGGATCCCACCCTGATCGATCTGAGTCACTCAGCAACCTGGCAAATGCGCTTCTGACCCAATTTGTGCAGACAGGTCAGCTGGCAGACTTAGAGGAATCCATTGCTTTTCACCGACAAGCATTGGAGCTGAGACCTGGATCCCACCCTGATCGATCCAACTCACTCAACAACCTCGCAAATGCGCTTCAGACCCGATTTGAGCAGATGGGTCAGCTGGCAGACTTGGAGGAATCCATTGCTTTTCACCGACAAGCATTGGAGCTGAGACCTGGATCCCACCCTGATCGATCTGAGTCACTCAACAACCTGGCAAATGCGCTTCGGACCCGATTTGTGCAGACAGGTCAGCTGGCAGACTTGGAGGAATCCATTGCTTTTCAGCGACAAGCATTGGAGCTGAGACCTGGATCCCACCCTAATCGATCCAACTCACTCAACAACCTGGCAAATGCGCTTCGGACCCGATTTGAGCAGACAGGTCAGCTGGCAGACTTAGAGGAATCCATTGCTTTTCACCGACAAGCATTGGAGCTGAGACCTGGATCTCACCCCAACCGATCCAGCTCACTCAACAACCTCGCAAATGCGCTTCGGACCCGATTTGAGCAGACAGGTCAGCGGGAAGACTTGGAGGAATCCATTGCTTTTCACCAACAAGCATTGGAGCTGAGACCTGGATCCCACCCTGATCGATCCAACTCACTCAACAACCTCGCAAATGCGCTTCAGACCCGATTTGAGCAGACAGGTCAGCTGGCAGACTTGGAGGAATCCATTGCTTTTCAGCAACAAGCATTGGAGCTGAGACCTGGATCCCACCCTAATCGATCCAACTCACTCAACAACCTCGCAAATGCGCTTCGGACCCGATTTGAGCAGACAGGTCAGCTGGCAGACTTGGAGGAATCCATTGCTTTTCACCGACAAGCATTGGAGCTGAGACCTGGATCTCACCCCAACCGATCCAGCTCACTCAACAACCTCGCAAATGCGCTTCGGACCCGATTTGAGCAGACAGGTCAGCGGGAAGACTTGGAGGAATCCATTGCTTTTCACCGACAAGCATTGGAGCTGAGACCTGGATCCCACCCTGCTCGATCCAACTCACTCAGTAACCTCGCAACTGCACTGCAGACCCGATTTGAGCAGACAGGTCAGCTGGCAGATTTGGAGGAATCCATTACTTTTCGCCAGCAAGCATCGGAACTGAGAACTGGATCTCACCCCAACTAATTCCCCTCACCCAACAACCTTCCTTCTGCGCTCTCGACACAATTTAAGCTGCAGGAACCATATGAAATTTGATTAAACAGTCAGTGTTTCAATACTATTGTAAAGTACCGGTCCCTGCTACCTCTATATCCATTATCTGTTTATCTCACCGTATCGTTATCTATCATACACATCACGTTGTGTACAATATAACTTGGATCACATCAGTGTTGGGCAACCACTCCTTTGACGCAATACTGACACTTATCCATTCTGCAATAGAACTTGGTTAGGTTCAATTGGGCATCAGTATAAATTATCTCACCTCCTTGCACTTTTTTGAACCCCATTAGCTCCCTATCACACCCCGGATGGAATTCTTTCAAGCTAGCTTGAAAGTTTAATGAAAAATATATGTATCTTTTAAGGTAATACATCATCGTTAAGTCATCTTGTATCAAACAAAGAAAAAGGTCTCCTGATGCAAGAGAATTTGTGTGGCATTTCTGGTTGTAAGGAAGTGTCTTGTTTCATTCAGGTCTGAAAGGGGATCGGATGCCACTGGTTTCCTTGATTTCGTGAATCCCTTTGTTTTAAGCTGGCTTAAAAAGGGCATCGAGAATAAAGCCGACAAACCGAGCGCAGAGGAACACGGTCAGACGCACGGAAGGGAGACACCCGTCCGAATGGATAACGAGATAAAATAAATAAATAAATCAAAATGAAAATATATACTCGAAGTCGCATAAGCGGAAGGAAAAAATCTCTCAAATAATATCCGAAGAAACGAAACCGCACGCATCTCCACCGCCAACCTCCTCAACCTCCTCAACAGCCGCGTCAATACCATCCCGTTCACCGTGTTTGAGTGTCGAGGTCGAGGATCGAGCCAAGCGCGTCGACCTGGAGGTGTGTTAGCGTCAATGCATTTCAAGTATGAAAATATGAATGGGAGGGTGAAAAGGTGGGCGGGGCAACACTCCGCGCCACAGAGCGAGACCGGAACCGCAGAAAAGCACCGCGCGCTTCATGGCCGCGCACGCATCGCGCCCCGGGGTCGCGTATATACGCTCATGTTAACCGGGAGCATCAAGGCGTCTCTTCGCGCACGTGTCTCCTGGCGTACTTCCCCCGTCGCGTCCACTTCCCGGGAACAAGCGCCCGCCCCGCCCCCACCCGCAAAACCGAGGGTAAAATGGACGAGAAATGAAGGCGAAACAATTACGCACATCACCCTTCCTCAAATTCCCCTGGGCCTTGGAGAGCACGGACGCAGACGTGAGGGCTGCGATGTTGCGGATCTGCGGAAAAATAAATGGGGATTAGCATCGTGGTAGTGTGCTTGGGTACGGAATGGAGGAAGGCGAAGAGAGGAAGAAGAGCGCCGCGGAGGGCTGCACCTGCGAGCCCGCGCGCGAGCAGCACCTCCACCGCCGCGCGTCACGGCCGCTCGACGCCCCAGCCACGGTACGCGTCGTCCGCGTCCTGTGCCCCAGTCGTCTGCGCATTCACAGCCGCTGCTCGCACCGCTGCTCCTGCGCCGACCGTATCCCCGCGCTGCACCCTCACTGAGCGGCCCTCCCACCACCGTCTCCCACCAACGAAAGAAAGAAAGACCTCGGGCGCCGCCTCCGCCTCCGCCTTCTCCCCAAAACACGGCTGCGCCCAAACCACCCAGGCCATCCGCTCCCGCTGCGTCTCCATTCATCGCTTCGCATCGCGCACGCGCCCCGCGCTCGGTCTACCGGCCACCCCCTCTCTCTAAGGCTCGCTCGGCTTCTCGGGCGAAACTACCGCCCATCGAGAAACACCGAATAAATAAATAATTGTATTGGGAAGCGCACCTGCGCATTCCCATTCGCCAGCAGCTCGTGCCACGTCACCTCGAGCGCGTCGACGTGCGCCTGGGCGCCGAGTTTGCCCTGTGTAGAGGAGTGTCAGTGATAGTATCATGAGACTGAAAATGAGTGGGAGAGGGCGGTGGGGAAGGGGGGGGGGGGGGGGGGGGGAAGGGAGACAAGGAAGGTGGAACAAAACAAAGCCGATGAGACGAGCGCGGAGGAAGACGGTCCGATGCGCGCGCGGCCCTTCCCAGACGCACCCACGCTCCCTGCGCCCGAATGAATAACGAAACAAAATAAGACAAGTGAAACGTAAAAAGGAACGAGTCGAAGAGGCAGCAAGTGGAAAGTACGGCAAAAGTGAATGAAGAACACCGCAAACGCACCGCGGGTCCCACATCGCGATTCACCACTCGCGAAGTGCCTTGGAACGGTGCTTCGTCGACCCCGGTGTTGTGCACTACCTGCGAACGAAGGCGTTGGGTGTTAGTAGTGGTAAAGAGACAATACAGCACTTAAAATGAGGAGAAAGTTCAAGGACGGCTCGTGAGCGAGCAGGGCTCGGGAAGGTAAGGCCAACCTCCTGCCAGCCTCCCCAAACGTGCGCCTGCTCCCAGGCGAGTCACCTCTCTGCGCGAAGCTCACACCACCGCGTGCTGTGTCCCGCGCCCAACTGCGTGTCTGCACACGCACTCCTGTCCGCGCGCATTCACCCCACACGATTGTACCTGCAAACGCACCTGTGCATCCGAACTCGCCGAAAGCGCGCTCACCGCGTCCGGCCCCTCCACGTCCTTGAGGTGCGATTGGGCGTCGAGGGTGTCCTGTGAATGAGGGTCAGCGAGTTCGTAAGTCATGAAAAATAAAGGTCAAAGGTCAAAGGGACACGGAAAATAAGGAATTAATAGAAAGGTAAAAGCTTCCACCGTGCGAAGCCATCAGGCCGCTCTATGTCGTGTCGTCTGGGAGACAAGGCGCGCCCGCACACGGAGCAGAAATGAAATGGAAGGGGATGCGTACGCGCAATTCGCGTCCCGTCCGGAATTACGCGAAAAGGAAAGTCTCGTACCAAATCCGAACGAAAAACAAAAACCGGAGAGAAGGAAAAACGCACCTCATCGCGTATCCCCGCCGTAGTCGTAGTCGTTATCGGCGCTATCCCCGTAGCATAGTATCATCACTTGCGTTCGGAATATTCGAGTTGGCGCTATTATTCCAGGATAAAGAGGCGGAACCGGAACCCAAGTCGTGTGAGGACGCAGCAGAAGGGGAGCATTGCGAGTAAAAGCCCCTCAACAACGCCTCCACCTTCCTCGAATTGCATCCGTTTGTCAATCGCTCGGTCCACCATATGTACATATACCGCGGGATCGGCGCCGCGGCGGCACGCGGGGCGTGGTGCACGTTTGGGACGGCGAGGAGGCGGTCTTTCAACGCACGTCCATGCCTCCAAGTCCTTGAGCTTCAAGTAAAACCCCGAGTTCGTTGGTGATCCTCCCCTTCTTGAAAGTTCCGCCGAGGTTGATAACGGTAGAGATGGGGCGATGAGCGTACCCATCGTCGTGGGTGTATCCGACCGCGAGCAGAGAGTGTCGTCGTCGTGGACGTCGTCGGCGGAATGCTCGACGGTGCGGTACAAGGTTGGTTGATCATGATCATGACGGAAAGATGCCGTCATGCCGATCCCTCCTGTCTTCTTCTCGACTCGGTGAAGTTGGGACGAGAGAGAAAGAGTTATAAGTATGATGGCAGAGATTCCAGTTATAAGTATGATGGCAGAGATTCCGCCGGAGACTCTCCGCCGGAGAGGGCCGGGGAGGAACACCGCGGTGGTTTGGTGCGGCAGCTTGCCTCAGGCAAACAGTGCATATGATCCGCCCGGTTAATCGGTTCACATAGACACCGTAGTGCACGCTTCCGGGTTTCTGCTTCTACCTTTGCATTCATGTCTTCAGTTTTGTCCCTTTCTCCAATGCTTTAATCCTTGGTGTGGCTGTAATTTTTCCCTTCAAGCATTGGCTGGTGGCCAACACTGAACGTTGCTGTGGCGACTCACAGCTGGATTGGATGTATACCTAAGTTCACCTCACTGCAACGATGGAGTGCGGAACCTCTCGGGCTATCCTTAGGCGTTCTATCCACTCTTTCACTTCATTGTTTGCGTCTTCCCTCTTTCCGGATAAGGCAGTCCTGTACAATCATTTTATCTTTCTGTCTGACCTTTCTGTGGAAACTATGGGTGAAGTACCGGCTCCAACATCCAACATCGTCAAACGCCATCAACCGACTGTGAAGTTTCTTTCGAGACCGCCATGGAGTCCGACTTCGAAGTGACGAACGAGGTCTGCCCACGATGCAAAGAGGCGTTCCTCACAGTCCCAATGTGCAGCACTGGCTACTTCACACCTGATAATGAGGGACGCTATTATCAAAAGGTCCGTTTCCCCCTTACCTTGGACTGTTGGCACTGACCGACTTTTTTTAAAAGTGTATGCGCAATGATTTCACCCCAAATGCTGGGTGCCGTTACTTTTACTTTAACGACACCGTCCAACGCGCGTTTGAGGGAAATACGCTCCCGGACGCACAGGACTGGTCGTCCTTGCTAGCCTTTCCTTCTTCGGCGCTTTCCTCCCCTACATCTAATATGTTGGCTGGCTCTCCTGCACGAAGGCGCCGTTCCTTGCAAGAATGTGCGAGCCCTCTCTGCAAATCTGCGCGGCATTCTCAATGCGTACAATTGTTTTGCAAAAATTGTTGTCGCTCATCTCGGCGTACTTGTTCAGCGCCCCAGCACAACCTACCTCAGAGTGTTCCTCTTAACTCTTTTACCTTGGGGCCGTCGACACCTGGTCCCTCAACACCCAGGGCGTCTGTCCCCAGCGTCTCCCCGGGCGGCCCAGTCACCTCAGTCCCGCCTTCACGTGCTTATGCGCGCCCTGTTGACCCCTCATATGCCGCCAAAGTTGCTGCCGGTGACTTTGCAGTCCACACTCCCAGCAATCAAATTGCAGCTTATAAAAAGGCAACAGCGCATACTCTTGAGGTACAGTGGTGGGTCAAAGTGCGTGATTATCATTTATTATATCTTTCTTTTTTTCATGCTGACTCTTTTACAGGACAACGTCGCAGCAGAGGTCTTCCTCGTTGCAGCTCCCAATTTTCCGTTCTTTCATCCCAAAGACGCACCTTCGATTGTGGATTTCCTAGGGGGGGAAGCTGCGACACAGAACTACGCGTATTGGTCTCCGGACAAACATTGGATGCGCACAAATCTCCCCATTACTGTTAAGGCCAACACTCCCCTCTTCCTTAAATCTCCCAATGTCGCTATCTGTCTCGACGGCCCGACTTCTACCACCCCTAAACGCAAGCTGTCAGTTACTGCCGTTGACGCTGCCCCCCCAACACAAAGGGCGCATTTCCAAACGTGAGTTTCCTTCCTTGTTTTTACAACACTTCTAACAAACTCCATCGGTAGCACCTCCCCGATTGAGCCCCTTGTGTTTGCTTCTCAGACAGCAACCTCGGCGCAGCGCTCTAGCAATGTGGCGGTACACGGTGATAATGTGATGTACGTACTAAAATCTGAGCTCATACTATCATTTAATTTCTGTGCTAGTGATCTCACGCAGGAAGATGCGGGTGTCGTCTGTACCGTCAAGGAGGAGATACTGGATGTTTTTTCAACGAACCACAAAACGTACGTTTTCATTCTTACCTATACTGACATGTCTGTAATGCCGACTCTTTTCAGCTCTTCCGTATCGAAGAAAGCTTGGCCTTTCAAGTACTTCTGTGATATGCATGAGGGCTTTATTGCTATGTTTTCTAGCAATGCAACAACTGTTCCACTCAAATTCAAGGACGGTTTCAACAAGCCCTTTGTCAGTGCGACTTATTATGAAAACGTTGGCAAATGGCGTTCTCTCACTGGGGAGGCTCAAAAGGATGCTGTGTCTAAAGGAAGAAGCCCAGAAGGTGAATGGCTGTATGTCTTCAGAAACTACCAGGGCATCAATGGAAAGGGCAAGGGCAAACAACCGTAGATTGTAAATTGTATTGCCTTAAAACCTTGCACACTTTTGTTGCGCACTTTCGCTGTGGAGCTTTGTTTTAGCTACATCTCTTCATACTTTCAATTCCACCTATACAGTTGATCGGAACTCTCCGCACTTGCTTTAACGCATCTCTCTCTCAAACCACTACACTCGATCTCTCAGTACTTTCTATCTATGCCTTACATTCTTAATTCTGCCTATCTGTGCGCCATTTCTCCGGAATTTTCTATCCTCTATGATGCTGATAACCAGAAGGGTCGTCCAGATGCACCAAAAAAATAAATTGACGGTGGACCATGTCAAGGTCTGTACCTCACAAGAGGTATATCAGTATATTAATATTGCGTTAGAAAATTGTTCGCACTCACAGGAAGATTTCTGCGTTGCGGAACGTTAACACCTTTGCCGCTGCTGCGGCGTTGATCGATGAAGACAAGATCCCAGTAGATTGGGCCTTTATTACCAGCGAGGAAGTGGACAAGAGCCGTTCTGTTGAAAACCTTCTCCGCCAGTACATTAAGGAAGGTATCATCAGTCCTGCCGATGTTCCCAAGTCACCTGTACGTCTGTAGGCCCTATTTTATTTCGCTCCTTTTTTAACAAACACGGTACAGCACTCTCGTGGCTCTCTTAGTTCGCTCTCTACCAGGAGCCCTACCCCTCCTCCTGCTAGACCTTTGAGTGCGATGTCCGGGGTCGAGGACCATCAAAGTGATACAGATATGGCGGATTCTGTCGTCTCAGGTGCGCGAAGCAATTATACGTAAACAAATGCTTATATTCTTTCTAGTTACGAACACAGTCGATCCTGCAGCAACAGTGGCGGTGAACCCCGACAATACAGTCAACCCAGCCGACACCCTCATGCCAGACGTGCCACCCGGCACTGACAGCAGCGCTGCTAATCCTATTGGCCCTCTGGGAGTGGTGACCCATGGACCCATTACACCCGCTGTGCCCACTGTGCCCAATGTGATCCCTGTCCGCTGCGCTAGTACTACTTCTTGGAAAGGTACCTCCGCCCAATTTGACCCAGAAATTGTGTGGCACCTTATAGCATTCGGTTTGTTGCTCATACGGTCACAGTCTCTTATTCTGCTTATACTGAAATCTTTGTAGATCCAATTTGCGACACTCGTAAGAATCACCTCAAGATTTTGACGCTCAATATGGGTGTCAGTCCCGAATATGACGTTATTTTATACCGGCATAACAAACTAGAACTCGAGCTCATTGAAGACTCCCCGGGCCCTGTCGGTCTCAATAATCCTGGCCTTCTCATTACGCGCCATCCTATTCCTACCTCTGCCCGTACTTGGAGTGTAAATGCGCGTGACGCAGTTACCCAGTCTCTTATGACTGGCACACATTCAATTTCTGGGAGTGAGTGCCTATTCTTCCTGTCCCAGAATTGATTTAATTATTTCCTCAGGTAAAACGTTCTCTGTTTACTGGCGTTTACCGGGTTTCCACATGATGGAGGAATTTGGACCCTTGATGATCTATCATGCCAATTCAGACACAGCTCAGTGGACTGTGGCTCACAATTATCTCCTGCCTGTTCTTGGGCCGCCTGAGGCCCTTCGGGTCTTCTTGATAGTTCGTCTAGGAAATGATCATTCCCTTCCACATGCGGAACATGCTCTCTTCCGTCGTCGTATAGGGCAACAGGTATTTATTTATTTTCAATCCATAATATCTCAACTAATTCGATTGTTAGCCTTTGCCTGTAGCTGAAGGTAGTGACTCGGAAAATGGTACAGAAGAACCTCCAGCGTATACCCGTCACCCTGCTGGCGGTCTCCATCTTTCCACCCGTCCCACTGTTCCGATTATTCCCATCGATCCAGTTGTTGCTCCAGCCACTTTTGCTTCCGGTGCTCTCGGTGCTCCTGTTGCTCGTGTCCCTCCCACCAAAGGCTCTATCGACGGCGGTGAAGACGGTGACAACGACAACGATGCGGATAGCCAGGATGGAGGCCTTGACGAGGATGTCGCACGAGAGATTAAACACCTTACAGTTGCCTGGCTGCTGCAGGAGTTTAGCAACCGCAGCGTTGTTCAAGAGATTCGCCTCAATAGTGACCCCAGAGCTTTGCGCGTTAAGCGCAAGACCACGCAGTTGGTGCAGTGGGTAACAGAGGTGCACGATGTCTGCACCAAATACAAGCGCGTGCCCATCACAGAGCAAACTGGGATGGCTGGAGACACGCCAATAACCAAAACTAATATTGCTAGCCTATTCCTCCGTCGGCCGCAGTGGATCAAGCATGCACTTGACGCGTATGAGATCATAACCAAGCACGAGGATCACCCAAAAGTCAAGGCTCTTTTGCGGAGTGGTCGGATCTTTGGCATGGACACTTTCGTAAAGGCACTCGCGAACGAGATCAAGTAGATACTTAATCTCATTAAATAGACGCTTGCATGTACTCTCTGAAAAAATTATAGCAGATATAATATGTTTCCGTATGCATATGTGCCACATCACAAGATAAATAAACAGGAAAAAGTCTCAGAAAACATGATTGATTACACATCGGAATTCAGTTTAGCTAATATACAACACGCCACCCCGGCCTGCCCTCGCGACGTCGAGCCTGGCTTCTTTGCCGAAAAGTCTGCGCGTCCTTCTCGTCTTCAACCCACAGCCACGCATTGTTATACCCCTGGCCCTCTGGTCCAAAGAAATACTCTGCGCAATTCGATTCCGACGCTACATTGATAGGAACCTAGAAAGGAAGGAGACATCAATTGACCCCCAGATTTGGACGTGGATCTGAACATACATTTTGCCATTCTTCTCCGACCCTACACCATAATAGCTGAAGACCCACACTCCCGCCTACCTCCGCAATTGGCTCGTAGAAAGGCGCAGGAACTGCGTCATCATCTTCCTCAATCAACACTCGAATTTGCTCCCCTTCATCCCCGAACGCAAAGTTGAGGACGACTTCCTGAAGGCCGGAAGACGTCGACAAGGAACCTGTCCATGCACGAATAGCTGCATCAAGTCCGTCATTGGTTGGAGGCCATACAACATATGTCGGCGATGTGACAAGAAGGGTTTTAATGTGGGGAATACGCGCAAGCTCGCCGGCCCATGCTTCCCGATCCCAAGGGGTCCAGTCTGTCAGCAATTCCTGTAACACAGTTTGTGAGAAAGAAAAAGGGAACCCAAGGAAAAAGGCGTACATCGTCCTCCAAGTGATAATCTGGCCCCAAGGGTTTGAGGTGTATTTTTTTCACACAAGATGGTAGCGATGTCTCCAGATTTCCGAGGACAGGGAAACGACGAAGGAAGAGACGATCATCGTGGTCGAAGGACAGATTTAATGTCTCCAGCCGCGTCAACCTGGGCATGATGCGCTGAAAACTTGCCCAAAAGGCAGCTGCAAGTGGAGTTGACAGGGGAAAAGGCATATCCAGGTTTTCTTCTAGGGGATCCAGCTCTTCGAGCGTGCAGTCCATCATATTGAATGTTAGCTGCATAGTCCGAACGCTGTACGCTAGGGTGGAGTGCAGTGCCACTGTGGAGAAGAACCGGATTGCATCCTCAAAAGACCTGAGATTAATGTGGGCGTAGATCCAGGACCGAACAAGTGCGCAAAAGTCCTTGCAAACAAATGGAGTTTCAATACAGTTTGCTCTGAAGTCTGTCCAGGACGAATGCACGTTCGAAGAAGATAATACAAAATATCATCTGTGAATTGGAGTGAGATGAGATGCTCCTGCTACCGCTGAGAGGAACATACCAGGGAGCCTTCGCATTGTGGTTACTAGGAGCGTGTCGATACAGCGTGTGATGAGTTGGCCGGATTGTGGGCCGGATTGGCGGTGTGTGAACAATAATCGATCACGTGAGGACAACGCGTCTGTATAAATAAATCACCCAAGTTTGTTGATCTTTGGCGGGTTTGCTCTTGACCACCACCTACCCCCCAACACTCCTCGGCTTCGCTTGCATATGTTGCCTAGCCGGGTTTGCTTTCTGTTGGTCCATTCTCATATGGTCAGGACGTTGCAGAGTGTTGGGTTTCAGGGTCCTTTTCCTTTGATTTATTTTTTGTTCAAGTTCTTCTTTTATTGTTCTCGCTGTTGGATGTTGTGCCTTTCAAGGTTCAGTGATTTCCATGTCTTTTTCTGAATGTGACAGCTGAGCTGTTTCTCTCGCAGAGTCATCAACTCGCAATTGCGCTCTTCATCCCGCCACACGCGTTCTGACGCGTTCCAACGCGTCGGAACGCGATCTAGACTACACATCAAGTCCTTTTCTCAACCTCCCCTCGCCATCTCCACATCGAGCGCGTTTCGAGTGTCCCAGAGCAAGCAACGATTCAAAACTCAAGTTATATTACGTCACCGGGCCGGACCGGATGTCCCGATCGCCAAACTCTTGCCTTTCAACCACCATCGCCAACATTCGACGGACGAATCTGTCCCCGTCGTATCCTGGGCGGGATCCAGGCTTATGGAGAAGAGCACGGGAGAGGCAGGTGAGACGAAGGGGAAGTGTAGGTGTATTTTTCTTCTTTTTCTTTTCTTCCTTCGTTGTTTTTCTCATTGTCCTTTTTTTTTTTTTTTTTTTTTTTTTCAAACAGGGCCGTTCTACGTTCTCTCCCCAGCGCCACGGTCGCTCTGCTGCAGCAGCGTCCCATCCGCTCCCCGGACCCGGCGCACCCGCCCGCTTCACACACCCACCGTGCCCATCCACCCGCCGTGCCTATCCACCTCGCACGTACGCCGCACACGCCCCCCTTCGCATCTACGCCGCACACGTATACAGTGCACGTCCCCCTCCCAATCCGTCCCGCATGTCCCCCTCGGGCGTACGCCGCACACGGCCGCCTCGCGCTTGTGCCACACACATCCCCCCGTCCCCCTTGCGCACACGCCGCGCACACCGCCCACATCCACGCCGCGCACGTCCCCCTCGCGCCTATGCCGTGCAGGCATACGCACCTACGCCGCACACGTCCCCCTCGCACGTACGCCGTGTATGTCCCCCTCCCACGTCCACCCCGCACGTCCCCGCACGGCCCCCTCGCGCATACACCGCGCCCGGCCCCCTCGTGCGTCTGCCGCGCACATCCGCCTTGTGCGTCCGCTGCGCACGGCCCCTTCGCGCGTCCGCCGCGCACGTCCCCCTAGCGCATACTCCCCGCTGTGCCTCCGCGCACCGCCCCCTCGCGCATACGCCGTGCACGGCCGCCTCGTGCGTCCGCCGCGCACGGCCCCCTCGCGCATACGCCGCGCACACCCCCCTCGCGCATACGCCGTGCCCCTCAGCCCCACCCTCGCGGCGCACCACCTCGACCACCGCCGCGAGCACCATCCGCAGCCGCACACCAGCAGCGGAGACTGAGACGAAGGCGAAGTTTAGGTGTGTTTTTTTTTCTTCTTTTTCTTTCCTGCTTTTGTTGTTTTACTCATTCTCCTCTTTTTTCAAACAGGGCCGTTCCCCTCCCTAGCGCCTGAACCCCAATACCTCGACCACCAAGTCGCAACTCGGACGGTCGCTCTGCTGCAGCAGCGTCCCATCCGCGCCACGGACCCGATGCACCCGCCCGCTTCACACACCCGCCGTGCCCATCCACCTCGCACGTACGCCGCACACGCCCCCCCTCGCACCTACACCGCACACGTACGCCCCCCCGCAATCCACCCCGCATGTCCCCCTCGCAATCCGCCTCGCATGTCCCCCTTGCATGTCCCCCCGCGGGCGTACGCCGCACTCGGCCGCCTCACACATGCGCCGCACCCGGCCGCCTCACGCATGCGCCGCACCCGGCCCCTTCGCGCATGCGCCGCACCCGGCCCCTTCGCGCATGCACCGCACACGGCCGCTTCGCGCATGCGCCGCACCCGGTCGCCTCACACATGCGCCGCGCGAATCCCCCGTCCCCCTTGCGCATACGCCGCGCACGCCGCGCACATCCACGCCGACGCCGATGCCGCGCCTATGCCGTGCAGGCATTGCACGCACCTACGCTGCACATATCCCCCTCGCACGTACGCCGTGCACGTCCCCCTCGCACGTCCACCCCGCACGTCCCCGCTGCACCTCCGCGCACAGCCCCCTTCCCCGGCTTCTCCTTCGACGACCACCCGGGCAACCAGACCCTCGAGACCCTCCTCGCCACCGCCTTCCCCGCCGAATACACCGCCCGCGGCGCCGCCATCGCCGCTGAGGAGCGCGACGCCCGCCTCGACACCCCCATCTTCGTCTGCATGCTCATCTTCCCCGGCCACCCCACCGCCCTCCACTTCTTCGAGCCCCGCTACCGCCTCATGCTCCGCCGCTGCCTCGAGCAGGACGTTCCCTCCTTTGGCATGATCATGCCCGCCCGCACCGGTGCGGGCGCGGGCGTCACCGCACAGACCGCCGACTATGGCACCATGCTCGAGGTCCGCAGCGTGCACAGCCCCCTTGCACATACGCCGCGCACATCCGCCTCGTGCGTGCGCGGCGTACACTCCCCCACGTCCCCCTCGCACGTCCACCCCGCATGTCCCCGCTGCACCTACGCGCACGGCCTCCTTGCGCATACACCGCGCACGTCCGCCTCGTGCGTCCGCCGCGCACGGCCCCCTCGTGCGTCCGCTGCGCACCTCCGCCTCGTTCGTCCGCCGCGCACGTCCCCCTCGCACCTCCGCCTCGTTCGTCCGCCGCGCACGTCCCCCTGGCGCATACTCCCCGCTGCACCTCCGCGCACGGCCCCCTTGCGCATACACTGCGCACGTCCGCCTGGTGCGTCCGCCGTGCACGTCCACTGGATGTGGCGCGCACATCCAGACGCCGCAGGGGGTCGACCTTTCGCCTCGACCTCGCGCATGCACCGAGGAGGTCGAGAGTGTGCCTACGCCGCGCACACCAACCTCGCGCATACAGCGTGAGCATTGGCTTCGCGCTTACACTGAGCGGTCGACCTCGGGCATCGACCTCACGCATACGCCGCAGGCTTCAACCTCACGCATACAGCGTGAGGATTGGCCTCGCGCTTACACTGAGCAGTCGACCTCAGGCATTGACCTCGGGTGCACACCGCAGGGGTCGAGTGCATGCATACAACATGCGCGTCGACCTCGCGCAGACGCTGCGGGCATTCACCTCGTGCATATGGCGCACACATCGAGTTCGCGTACATGTTGTCTAGGTAAGTTTTTGAGGGGAAAAAGACTCCTGGAGCTCATTTATGCCACCTAGACGATGTTGGCTTTTATTTTTCTTCAGCACCCGAGCGCAGTGCGCGTTCACCCCACGCACACGCCGCGCACGTCAACCTCGAGCCTCCACCGCAGCCGTTCACTTCGCACACACGCTGTGCACATCGACTCCACACATACACCGCACACGTCGACTCTGTGCCCACGCCGCGCACGTCGACCCCGCGCACCCACCTCACGCATCCGCCGCGGACATCCACCTCGCTCGCGCATCAGCCTCACCCACACGCCGTGCGCATCCACCTCACCCATTGACCCCGCGCATCTGCTGTGCGCGTCCCCTTCATGAATGGACCCCGTGCATCCGCTGTGCATGTTGACTGCGCCCGAGCCAGTTTTTTATTCTCAAATACCTTGTAGTTGTTTCAATGTACAAAACACTATGTATCGCTATATATATACTGAAATATTGTACTGTTCACCACCGTGTTTCTATCGACGCTTTGGCTGGCGCTACTTATAGTTGTCCGATGTTGGAACATGAACACAGCCACAACTATTTATTGTTCTCTGCACACGACTTGCACACGACTTGTGGTTTTGTTTGCCCAGCACCCTTTTGCCCGAGTACAATGCCTGCTCAACCTCAACCCATTGAAGGGGCCTGGACACCACAGCTGCAGTTATACGCCACAGACCGGGAGATTTTTACACAAGAGCCCTTTCTTCCAGCTCTTCAAAAATTCCATTCTACTCGTCCAAATCGTTCTGCTGTTTGCGGGTCAATATGGGTTATTGGCGCTGCACTCTGGCAACAACTCCAAGCTCATCTTTCTACGCCATTCTGGGTACATCTCGTACATCGTCGGTTTGTTAAAAATTGCTGACCACAATTTAGTTCCAATATGCGTCGGACTGGCTAGCATTCTGCCTCGGAGGCGAGATAGTGGCAAACATGCCAGAAGAAGAAATTGAGCTCAGCTGGCGTGTCATACTAGAGGTATTTTACCTACGATGGGTGGGTTTGGGCAAGCCCGACGGGGAAAATGATGCCCTGCGTGTTCTCAATGCTGCTCAAGTCAAAAACTTTCGAGCATACGTCAGTTCTTTGTTCACTTTTGCCCGTAGTGTTCTCATCTTGGTTCGTAGGCTGCTCCACCAGCCGACTTCTCCTTGCAGGAGGTTATCAGCCAGCGCGATCGTTACAGCGGCGCCTCCGAGTGTGAGGAACTGGAACGAGAGGGGAGTGGTTATCGGTATCCCAAAGATGGTGATGACGATGACGATCCAATGGACGGGGACATGCGAGACTCGGACTACATTCCGGATTTTGCTTACAGCGTTCCGGAACCATTCTCCAGGGACATACCTGACGTCTCTGAACCGCTGTCAGTACCGTCACACTCAATGCCAGCTGTATGGGTCAAGCATATCAATCTCTTCTTCTACCCGGACAATCCTAGTCCAACTTGCAAGCGCCCCAAGAAGGAGGTTGTGCTGGCGTACTGCCAGATGCGAGACCTTCCGAAAACCGTATACAAGACACCGGAATTCCGGAGTGCTATGGAGGTTAGTTCCGTCGTTCTACACACCCCTGATATTGACCAGCAGCAGAGCTCTGGGTTGATGGCAACGCTATACAAAATTTGTAGGCCAGGGAACTTGCTGGAGACGTCCCATGGCGACGTTCAAAGGAGCTTCCGTGTTCACAACTGGAAGATTGCATTCGGGGAAATTTACTGTCGGTGGAAGCCCCCAACTCTCTCAGAGGATGAATACGAAAAGGTGGGCCTGACGTCATCTTGCTCCCTCTTGATTGAAGCTTCCCATAGATAAGGCCAAAGGCGAATCCAAAGTATATGTTTACGAAGAGGGATGTTTTGCCCTTTTTACAGTTCATCAGCTCCCAGCCGCGAATGCATCCTTGGAACTACGACCCCTTTGCTGTTTACTTCTTAACGTCATTGGCTGCGTTTGAATCCTTCTCAAGAACCTGGCTGGCTCCGAGTCTCAAAACGCTAGAGTATCCGGTATGTTTGTAGATATAGCTTATATGAAGTATCGCAATCTGATTCGCGACACAGACCATAGATGGTTGGAACACCGAGATCGTATACCGCACAATAATGCAGCACTCGCTGCTGATGGATACCGACACTATTGAGTCGCGGAAAACACTTTGCACGCTCGACCACCGCTTAGCTGTTGTGATCCATGAAACACATCTGCATCGCAAGCTTCTGGCTCGTGCACGCAATGAGGCTTTGCGTCCCTCCATTCCCTCCAAACCCCCTGCAGTGCCATCAACTGCCAAACCAAGCCCCGGTCAAATACGAAACGAGAAAAAGCGAGCTCGGGGGGAGAAGGAGAAGGTGAAGGATCCAGAGCTGGACAATGTCATAGCGGAAATACTGGGGACAGAGCTGGCGCCCTCAGAGCGCCAAGGGCCTTGTGCTAAATGTGGGAACGAGAATATGGAGGACCGTTGTGTGAGGATCTTGGAAGTCTTTGAAAAACCGAACGTTGCAAGTCTCAGAGGCGTAGTTATGACATGTGCACCACCAGATGACCGTTTGAAGCCTCTGCCTCCGGTAAGCACGTACATACGTCCTTGTGAAAAGTGTAGACTTATTTTATTGTAGCCCAAGGCCCGTGACGGAAAGCCTGCACCTCGACCCCGAAAAATCTGTTACATGAATCCAGAAGATCCAAACTTGGGCTTCATTTGGATCAAACCTCGACAGGAAACATTTAAACGTTGTGGTTTGGATATTACCCGCTTTGTTCTGAAGCACAAGGGCGGGAAAAATGAGATCGTGAGTTGTATTCATTTCTTCATGTACGTCCAAAGTTCATCGGCTTCAAGGTTGGAGGTGTGCACTATCAAGCAATGTCACCAGAAATATTAGCGCAGCTGCTAGATAATCATCGTCGAGTGAGTGTCCGTGGGGTTCGAAGACGGGAAGATATGCGGGCATGGGCATACGGTACTATGACAGGCTCAGGTCCAAGGCAGCCAATGGGCGGGGCTAAAGGTAATGGCTATGGCCCTTACGCATGCCACAGCGGGGACACGCCTGATGACATCCGCGCATTATTTTGGCATGCTGTGGTACGCGAAGGTTGCAGCAGTTTTCCGATGATATATTCATTAAAAACCTAGGACACCGACGTGCTGGTGGAGATCGGGGAGTCCATCATGCCTGGGTTACGGACCGATCTCAAGAAGATGACCAATATTGACGAGGTAACAAGGATGGGGCTTTACGGACTGACAACATTTACGTGCTCAAATTATATGAGTGTGATCCATCCCGACAACGACGTTGGATTGGATGACATTATGGAAAAACGGGCTAGAAAGGAATGTCGGGGCGGTTGTTATCCTTGCGCACAACTTCACCAGAGTGGAACCAACAAGCTATGGCACGAATGGGATTTTGTTTATGCTGGTTACGGACTTGTCATTGAAACTTGGACCAATACCGTCTGGTGTGTTATGATTCTCATCTGCAGTTTTTCTGGTTGACATTCCTTGGTAGGTGCTTCAACGGAGAGGTGGATCATGGCTCCTGCATGCCTAGCCAGTCCTCAATCGATAACAATGCACAGTCATACGGCAAGCATCCTACAAAACGGCAGCGAGATGCTGTGCGGGCAGCAGCAATTGCTCAGGTTCGTCACGCGATGGAACAGCATTATGCATCATAGTTGAATGTAATGCTACTATGCAATCTATGTGCTTCCGTTTGACGATGTGCCACGAAGAAAGTTCTCTGAAAGTAAGTGAGGCATATGACCCTGTGCGGTGAGCTCAGCAACAACCTCACGGTTGCGCAAGGCAATCATCTCATCCAAAAAGAAAGTGTAGCTGGATGAGGATAAGAACGTGAAATCATCAAGAATGTGAGCAAGACTTGCCGAATAACAGGCATCTCTTGAACCACATTCTGAAACTTGACAAACCAGGCATTGGCCTGCTCAGCGGCAGAAGAATTAAAGACCCATGTACCATCAGGCCCAATGAGGTCGCGAAACCGTGCGGGATTGCAGTTAATTTGACAAAAGATGTCACGGTCCGTATGCTTCGAGCGGAAATGGAAGACATCCACCGGGAGACCCACGTCATCGAAATAGGGGTCATTGGACGCCCGAAGATGCTTGAGAAACTGGCAGTTGTTGTCGTAAAAAATGCATGAGGGCTTAGAGCCAGGGTATTCGGGGGGAAACGTCGCCTTGAGAAAGGTCTCGCAAAATTTTCAGACAATTGTAGGACGACAGCTAGATAGAGCTTACATTAATGCCTGAGACACCTTCAGAGCCAAAAAACGTCGCTCTAGAAATGATGACTCCACAGCAACGAACAAAGAGCTGCTCGTTGTGTGTCCAATTTCGATAAATCCTACCTTTGAGGCGCGGTTGTTGGCCAGAAGCTGCGCCGGCAGCATTATCTTCTTCGTCTTCTTCACCTTCATTTAAAACTGGGTCGTTATCTTCATCAAGATCTATCTCGCCGGCACGTGGGACTTGAGAAATCCCAGCTTGGCGTAGACGGGAGTGAAGCTGGAACATTGCAGTATTCTTCTGCTCCGCTGTGGTCTGAAAAGCTCGGTGGCTCACATCCTGGCATGTGCGGAAGCCTGGTTCGGCATCCTGCAAGCAGCCTCGAATACAGCAGACCTTCAACAGGTCGCGATGTGTGTAGCAGTATAGGTCTCTTTGAGAGAGAAGAGCGTTTGTGCATCCATGGACACTGCACGCGACATGGCGAACAGTCACGCCATCATGGACGCCTGCAGACATTCGGTCTACAATATTATTCAGCAAAAGCCCCAGCTCATAAGAGTAAATGAAGCGCACACCAGTTTCCATCTTCCCCTTGATAGATCTTTGTACATCTATTGCATGTATGAGCCCACATTTCTTGACCCGTGCCAACCATGAAGTAATTCCGCTCGGCCAGTACGGCATTGAGTCGTTCGTCCTGAGGACCATGGTGGGGAAGTTTGAGGACTCGACCGTGGTGAGTCTCGTCACGTAGCACGGCATGCAAGAAGAACGCCTCCAAAACTAGATTAGGGGCCAGTTCATCTTTCAAGCGGGAGGAGCTAGGATCTTCTGAAGTATGGGCGAGGGCTTTGTTGTATACTTTTGCGATACCCTTGCACTTTGCACTGTCATAGGGGTTAGTTTAGTTGTGCAGACAGAGCGGCCTGAAACTGACTTTGAGAGAGACAACTGGGTCTCAAAGTAGATGCAAAGTTCACGCTCGACGTAGCAGGACTCAAGAACGTGAATATATTGAGGAACTTGACTCTGATAGTACTCGCGTCTCGAGTCTGGTTTGTCGGCCTCAGTAATGAAGTAATTGTGATAGTGCCGTGTGAGGCAACCTGAAGAAAATCAGAACGGTGTCAGAAAGTCAAACTAAAAAGGGCTCACCGCGGCAATATAGTGATTTTGAGAAAATCGGTAAGATTCCCCTTCTCAATGTGTACAGGCGCGCTTCAACACTTATTTCCTCGCTAAGGTGCTTATTACAGCGCACGCAAAATGTGACTGGGGGAGCAATTATCTCCGCCCCTGGTATTGCTCAGTTGGGGTGTGAATGCAGATCAAGTCGATTTTGCATACCAATTTTGTGTGCATGACCGTGCTGTTTCAAGTCATCGTCTACAGAAGACCGGACAGGATCAAGATATGCCGCCTCTGCCAAGTCAGAAAAGGCAGTCCAGATGAGTTGAACGATTTCCGGTGATAAGCCGTGAATCGAAACACGCCGAAATATGCGTTTTTCGGTGTTTTAATCGCGCACATGATCCAAAATGAGGACTAACGTGTATCCCGCACGGTTAGTCAAAAGACATACCAAGGCTATAAGCCGCAACCCGTTCGCGGCTCACTTACCAGAAAACTGCACATACTGGATAAGGGATTGACGGCGGGTACCGCTTGGGCAAGGCTGAATATTGGTTCAGAAGCCACTTTGGGGTTCTACTTTACTAAGGGATAAGCTAAGACGCACTCTGTTGATTATTGGTCTAAGGAAGTTTCTCCTTAGACGGACCTTTCGAATTGTTGAATAATGTTTACAACCAAGACGCGACGCGTTCGTCACATGACCAGGCAATGCCTTAGACAAGGTATTCAATACCAGCCAAGGCGGCTAAACGGCCAAAGGGTCTTGGCAATACACCGATCAAGTGTCACTTATAAATAAGCACGATATTGATGATGCGAGTCTAACTTGCGAACTAACTTACCAAATTGGGAGTTCGGGGTGTCCACAAGAAGCCCGAGCTCTGAGCATCTCAGGATAAGGCTTCGACCATTGGGGACATTACCAGATACTGGCCCAAGGCTCAAGGAAAAGAGCTTACCAACCGGGCGATCGAATTAGGAACCGATCTGACAACATGTCCCGCAACTAAATAGCTTATTAGGGGTTGGGATAATGTTTGAGCCTGCACAACTGTATTGAGCTGACGCTACTGTACTTAATAATTCTCGGATAGATACCCGCAGTAGCATAATAGCGCACATGTAATACGTTTTGAGTAGATATAAAAGGAGGGTAGAATTAGTAGGATGGGCACTGGATCCTCCCTAAAAGAGCAGGTAGCAATAAAGCACCGCGTACCAGGGGAATTCTAGGGCTTGTTCAACTAAGGCTAACTCACATAACGAGTTTAGTTTGATAATAACAAGTTTCGTTTTGGAATCGGATTTCGGACTATAAGTCAACCTATAAAACCCACAACCTCACCGTGTTACCAGACAAAGAGAGTTTCAGACAAAGCGAGTTCCAGACAAAGAAAGTTACCAGACATAGCGAGTTTCAGACAAAGAGAACACAGACTTGACCCAGACAAAGAGAATCGGACGCTACATAGCTGTGAGGCTTTAAAATCTAACAAACTGCGACTAAGGCGTTCAGAACTCTGTTCAACTCTTATTCGAGCCAAAACTTGTGCTAAGCACGCAATTCAAACAAACAAACTTGCTCTCGAACTCTGGTCCTCGTCCTTGGAAGTACATTCGTGTAATCTTGGACAAGCAATCACAACTCGTCGGCGAATATAGACCTTGAAAGGGGTGTGAAGGTGTTAGATTTGGTTAGTAGTTGTTAGTTGGTGTAGCCATTCTTCGGATTAGGCTTAGCCTGCGAAGCATTCTGCTCGTCGTCTTTAGCATTAGGTAGCATTTTGGTCTGTTTCCCGAGCACACGTTTCACCGGTTCCAGTTGTAGTACAATGGAAAGCAAATTGGCGATATTATCTGGGAGAAAATCTGGACGAGCTGTGCTTGGCGGGACAATCTCTAGCCAGAGTCTTGTTGTAAGTTCAAAGAAGCGCTGAACCTTGTAGAATGTGAGGTTTCCGGCCAGGGAAGGATGTGCGAGGAGGCGCTCCAGAATTTGAGCGGACAGAACTTTGGACATGGTGGATCAAAGAGAAAGCAAGACAAAACATTGAATTCAGTGAATATTTAAAGGGATTGGCTTCAGGTAAAGTGTATGCGCATTGGGTTAGGCTATTTGGTGAGGACATTTATGTGTGCGCATTTGCGGAGTGTTTCACTGCAGATGTTTGCCAGAAGATAGGGGCGAGCATAGAAGTTCACCAGCTGTTCAGCGCAACATAAGGCCGTGATAGTTAAGTGGATTCACCTGACTAGAGTGTTTATTTGCAAGGAATGACAGGAGTGGATTGGTACACCTAATGTCTGCAGGGAAAGTCTAGAGCAAAACGCTGCAGCGATCTCTGCCGGACACTCTGCCGGAGTCCGGTCTCCGCCATCATACTTATAACTTGTTCATTTTGGTTGGGACGGGATGGCGTTCGGTGACTATGCGAGTTCGCTGACCACACGTTTTGCGTTTGGCGCTGCTCCACCCGCTCCACAAAAACTTCTACTTCTCGTTTGCTTGCTCGCTTCAATGTGTCACTGCCCTGCAAGTCCTCTAAATAACCCTTATCCGTACGACCGCAAGACTACCCGGCTGGATCTCGTCCAACAAATCAAACGCTATCGCGTGGTTTCCTGACTGGAAGTCAATCACCCATCCTGTGACCTGGATGATCCACCTCCCCGGGCCGTTCAACTCCTTCAAGCATCTCCCAACTGCCCGAACTCGATTTCATGCTGAATCCCGTCGAGCAAGATCTAATCTCAAATGAAAGGTAAAACCCTACTTGCGACCTCGTCCGTCCGCGACCATGTGGTGGACTTTCTGCGGCACAACTTATTCGATGTACCTTATATCTGCGCCTCACTCCCGGTGCGCGTCAGCGATCGATCTTATACCTCTCGTATTAACGTTGTCTTTGCGCTTTAGAGTTTGCGAACGTCGTTGACTAAGAATTAAAGGGCAAAAAAAATTAAGCCTCACCGAATTGCCTTCCTCCCACTACATACTCACTCTAGGCAGCATACAATTCTGTGGGCGCCATCCTCCCGTTCCCCACCAAACATCAGCTGTTACTTACTTAAACTCGGTTACCGGCTAAGACTCCTTCGATCACTTGGGGCTACCCTGCCTCTGACGGCCTTGTGCCTACAACGAACCACCAACAATCCGTCTAAATACCAGCACTGCTGCCACTGGCAGTGGTTTTCATACAGCGATCACTAGAAATGCTGCGAACGGGTGCAAAAGGACGCGGGGTACGCGCTCCCTCCCACCGAGAGGCTCCAAAGAAGCTTCGCGTGCAGTCGTCAAACCGCCGCCGCAGACTCCACTGGCCGCTGCGAGGCCGGAGCCCGTTCGCCGACAATGCAAGCCGGCCGGGCGCGCTCAAGTACACGTCGCCGCCACTGCAGACGCCTCTGGTACGCCCGTCCATCCGCCGGTGCGTCATACACCTCTGCGACTCCACCCGCACGCGCCCACGTGCGTACTCCCTCGACGGCGCCGGCGTTCCCCGCAGCACGAGTATCGCGTCCCTCCCCTCCCCTGCTCGCTCAAACCCTGGCGAGCGGCAGCGGTAACCGCACACGCACCCCGTCGCTCCTCCCACACAGAAAAACCCCGCCGCACGTCCGCACGTCCGGACGAACGGCAGGCGGCTCCGGTACGCGTGTCCATCCGCCGGCGTCGCGTCGTACGCCGCGACGCCCCCAGTCGTCCTCTGCGCCTGCACCTGCACCTCCGCCAAAAAAAACGCCCGCACGCCACGTTCGCGCAAGCAACCAGCCGCATCGCCGCCCGGGAAGGATGAATTGTAAAGGGGAGCGGGAAGGGGGTGGGTGGTGTGGGCAGACCTGGGAAGGGGGAGGGGAAGGAGGGGTGGGAAGGGAAGGGAAGAAGAAGCAAGGGAGGGAGGGAAAAGGTAACGGAGTAAATAACGGTAGTAGCGACGAAGGCGAAGACGGTCGCGGTACCGCGCCGCCCATCAACGCTCTCGCTCAGCGCGTGCCCCGAGCCCTCCCTCACAGCGCGCACTCGTCCACCGCAAGCCCTCCCTCACAGCGCGTGCTCGCCGCAATAGTAACTCTAACACCGTTCCGCATCGCGATCGACGCCACGCAAACCCCGCCCACCCACCACCACGCAAGTAAAATACAAAAAAAAAACCCAAAACCCAAACGCAACGAAAAAAACGCACCTCAGTCCCGACATCCCGACTCACGCGCGTCACCTCGGTCGCAAAGTGGCCCAGGTTGTCGACCATGGTGTTGATGACCTGCGAGCGAGGGGGCGTGTTAGTATGGGAGTGCTATTTAATTATTTGAGGAGGGGCGAGAGGGGGGTAGTGGGTGGCGGGGTGAAATTTAGGGAGAGGGAGGGGAAGGTAAAAAAATAGATAAAAAAGCGTCCGCCAGCCGCGCGCGCATCGCCGAGCGACTCCAGTTTGTTCGCGCCTATGGAGCTCCCGCCCAGCGCCAGCTCCACCTCTGCCTCTGCCTCCGAGTTCCCCCGTGCGACGCGAGCGACGGTGGTGGTGGCGATCGCACACGCACACCCCGACCAAAAACTGCGCCGTACGTCCGCACGACCGGCAGACGCCTCTGGCTCGCGCTCCCACCGAAAGGCTCCAGCTCCAGCTCCACCCCCCGTGCGACGCGAGCAACGGGGGTAACCGCACACGCACCCCGTCGCTCCTCCCGCACAGAAAAACCGCGCCGTACGTCCGCACGACCGGCAGCCGCCTCTGGCTCGCGCTCCCACCGAAAGGCTCCAGCTCCAGCTCCACCCCCCGTGCGACGCGAGCAACGGGGGTAACCGCACACGCACCCCGTCGCTCCTCCCGCACAGGAAAAAAACTACGCCGTACGTTGTACGCTGACCCAACGGTCGATCGTCACCGCAGACGCCTCTGGTACGCGCATCCACGGCATCGTACAGCTCGGCGTCGTCCGTCGACTGCACCCGCTCGTGCGTGCTCGCCAGCACCCGCACCAGCCACCAGCACCCGCCCACGTGCGTACGCCCTCGACGGCGCCGTGCGACGCCCCCGGCCATCGTCCTCTGCACCGGCGCCAAAAACGCCCTGCACGCCTACGCCACGCAAGCAACCGGCCGCACCTCGGCCCTCGCCGATCTCCCCACTCCCTATAAAACTCCCACCCTTATTCCCCTCCCCTTCCCCACTTCTCTACACAACCAAAAAACCCAAACACAAAACGCACAAGAACACACGCACCTTCTTCAGCTGCACCATCAAGTCGCCCTGCACAGGCACCGTAATTTTCTGCGTGAGGTCCCCGGTGGCGACGGCGTTGCAGACGCGTGAGACGTCGCGGACCTGGAGGTGGGATGTGTTAGCGAGCGAGTTCGGGGGTTGGGGGTGAGTAAAATATGAGGGTGGGAGGAAGGCGAGGGTAGGGGAGGCGGAGAAAAGAACGAATGATAAAGAAAAAAGAAAAAAAAAAAAAATACGCGACGAATACGAATACGAATATGAATATAAATATATACATATGGGCGCCCCAGAGCCGGAACCACGTCCCAGCCAAGAAAGAGAAGAAGAGGGAAGAGGGAGGCAAGTGAAAGTAAAGGTGGGCGTCCTGTGCCAATCTTCCGTCTTCCACCAGAAAAGGAGAAGACGGAAGACGGAAGACGGAAGACGCAGCCGCAGCCGACGAAAGGCGAAAAAAAGGGCGCTCCGCGCGCAAACGCCCGCCGCAAACGAGTGAACTCGAAGGAATCAAATCCGCCCCGCCAAATCTCGCCTCGCTTGCGGAAAATTAAATGCCATATCGCGTGGTGCATCACCCCTGCTTTAATGGTCCTTTAGCTTCGATCCTGCCACCTGGATTCCAGATGCACGATCCATCTCCCCTCCCCTTCGTTCATCCAATCCAACTACCCGCTGAGACTACTCGGGATCCCTCTCCATTCATCTGCCACTCCCAAGTTGCAATTCAACGACTGGCATTGAGGAATGAGAAGCGCGGGTCTCAAATGAAAGCCCTACCCGCAGCTGGCGCTCTTTCTGCGGAACAAGTTATCCCTCATCCGAGCCTATCTTGCCGCGACCCTGGCCGCTGGCGGCTGCTGATCGATCTCACATCTCTCTCATTAATTGTGTTTGCGCCTCCGGCACGCGAATTCACTATTGGATGAACAAAAACTACTCAACACACCCAAAATAAACTCCCGCCAGCCTCTAACCTCCACACCCGCTTTTGGTATCCCCCACTCTATCCCCACCCTCGTTCAACCCGTTTGGGACACAACCTTCTTCCACAAATAACTTTTCTTTTTTTTTTCGTCTCTCACACTTCCCCGTTCCGTGTCATTTGATCTGTCCTTCCCCACCCCGTCTGTTAGACGGCGTCCCTGAGGCTGACCGCGGATCTTCCCTTCCTTTCTTTCGTCATCGCCCTAACAATAACAATAACAGCAACATAGATCGAGACCCGCGCGTGCTGCCGTAATCCCCCGCAATAGCGATAATCACAGCTGAGCCATAATTATAATCATAATTACTCGAGCTTTTCTCGGGATCTGCTGGAGCGCTAGAGCGCTAGAGTCTCATTACGTGAAGGCAAGCCTTCCTTCTTCCTTCCTTCTTCTTTCTGTTTGTCTTCCACACGAATTCTACGCGTAGGCTGAACACTGAGCGTTAGGTTGAGAACACCCCTTAGCACACAGCGCGGTGTGCACCTGCGTTACCTAGCTTGCACCACCCCGTTCGACTCGGGGTCGGGTGTGGCTTGCACCTCTTTTTTCCTTTTTTTTTTGTTTCCCTTGCTTTGCCTTTTCTTTTTTCGCTCTTTCCTTCCTTCCCACCACCCACAGACCTCTCTTACACAGACCATTCCCCTCTCGGAACTGAGGCAATATGAGGTATCTAAAACATCAATAACGTAACTCCTAACAATTTCCATTTGAAGGTTGAAGTAGGGAGGAGAACACCCAATAGCACACAGTGCGCACCTGCTTCACCTTTGATGGCGACACAGAATGTAGGCAGGACGCCCCCCGTTCGACTCGGGGTCGGGTGATAGTTCGTTCTTTGTGCCTTTTTACTTTCATCCCGATCCATCCTCACTGCACGCTGCGCCCTCCTTTTTTCAATCAACTTACAGTATTCCTATCTCGACACTCAGGGAAACCGGCCAATATGCAGTATTCAAAACACTTGGCAATTTCGCTTTCAGCCACACCACCAATTCTGCTAGCACATAACTCCAGGGTTGAAGTAGGTAGGGAACACCCGATAGCACACGGTGCGCACCTGCTTCACCTTTGTTGGCCATCAGGTGTAGGTAGGCAGGAGGCCCCCGTTCGACTCGGGGTCGGGTGATACTTCGTTATTGGTGCCTTTTTTCTTTTGTCCCGATCCTTCCTCACTGCACCCTCATTTTTTCAACCAACTTACAGTATTCCTGTCTCGAGACTCATCGGAACCAAGGCAAATATGCATTATCTAAAACGTGAATAACGTAACAATTTCCATTTCAACCACCACCAATTCTACTGGCACATAAGTCCAGGGTTGAAGTAGGTGGAGAACACCCAATGGCACACAGTGCGCACCTGCTCTCATTTCCAAGGACCAAACGGAATGTAAGCAGGAGGTCCCCGTTTGACTCGGGGTCGGGTGATAGTTTGTTTCTTTGGGCCTTTTCTTTCATCCCGATCCTTCCTCACTGCACCCTCATTTTTTTTCAACCAACTTACAGTATTCCCCTCCGGGACTCATCGGGACCGAGGTAAATATGCAGTATCTAAAACTTGAATAACGTAACAATTTCCATTTCCATTTCAACCACACCACCAGATTTGCTGAAGGTTGAAGTAGGGAGGAGAACACCCGATAGCACATGGCGTGCACCTGCTTCACCTTTGTTGGCCATCAGGTGTAGGTAGGCAGGAGGCCCCCGTTCGACTCGGGGTCGGGTGATACTTCGTTATTGGTGCCTTTTTTCTTTTGTCCCGATCCTTCCTCACTGCACCCTCATTTTTTCAACCAACTTACAGTATTCCTGTCTCGAGACTCATCGGAACCAAGGCAAATATGCATTATCTAAAACGTGAATAACGTAACAATTTCCATTTCAACCACACCACCAATTCTACTAGCACATGAGTCCAGGGTTGAAGTAGGTAGGGAACACCCGATAGCACACGGTGTGCACCTGCTCTCATTGCAAGGGACTGATGGAGTTGTAAGCAGGAGGCCCCCGTTCGACTCGGGGTCGGGTGATGGCTCTTTTCTCACCACTTTCTTTTTTGCGAGGAGTTGTGATTCTTCCTAACCACCCTCATATTTCTCAACCAACATTCCTGAAAATTAATTGAAACTGAGTGTTTAAAACCTGTTTACTTAGACAACAGATTTGCTGAAGTATATCGAGAGGTTGAACAAGAATGAAATGCCTGATAGTACACAGTGTGCATCCGTGTTACCGCTTGTGCAACAATGTGTGGGCAGGAGGTCCCTGTTCGACTTGGGGTCGGGCAACTCCCTGTTCTCATGCAAACTTTTTCCTTCCCTACGATACCCTACCATTGTCTTCCTCACTCCATCTAATTTCTCTACAATGCGCTGAAACGGGCAAGATGCGCTAACAGTGAAAATGGGCTAAATAAGCTCTGAATGCGGGCTAGCTGAACACTAACACACCACACACAAAACCTAACACAACACCAAATCCCCTACTTATACTTCACTAAGACTAAGCGCGTCTTCCTCAGTGAGTTCGGGTCCGAGCCGTAGTATGCGACTACTGGTTTGGATTCCTAGCACAACGAGAATTGAATTATGGCCTCAACTATCCCAACTAAACAAACACCGCACTCTCGGCTAGCTACCCTTGACGTTCCGAAACAAGACTTCCCAAGGTTGGGATGTACAGGTTTGGGGGTGATAAGGATGTTTACTGGGCGGACGTACAAAAGTACAGTCGTCCTAGGCGAGGTAAATGAAGTGTCTATCTGAAAACTCCCACTAATGGGCTATGCTGCTTCTCCTGCACTTCCTCTATGGCTTGGCTAGCTGAATGCTGCTAACGGCCGACTTAGACTCCTCTGAATCCAAGCTCTTTTCTGTTACACTTGGGCTTATTAAGGACCCGGAGTATTCTCTTAGCTCAACTAGTCGGTCAATGAATCGACTGGCAGTTCTACCAAAGTGCTGTGCCGGGCGTGGTCCGTTTTACGGGAGGCGTTTCCTGGTCACCCAATGCGTAGCTACCACTGAAGTCCACCACAAAGCTAGCCGCAACTCTCAAACTTAAACTCTCGTGCTCTCGGTCCTGATTTATACGTGGAGAGTGGCGCCGCTCACAACCTCCCAACGCGAAGCTTCGACTTATTGGTTCACACAGTTACTTCTGGATCCAACAAACAACACTGCGATTTCTATAGACTGGTTTACAACAGAGAAGGTACTTTATCTCCGCTTCGACTGGCCTGAGCACACCCTTATCGACAGTGCGATGAGTGGGGCATGAACTGGCTTTTAGCGGTGTTTTCTGGGTCCTTATATACTACTCAGAAGTCCATGACATAAACTCTATCTACTAATCATGCCGGGGTGATTCCTCATCCACCTGTCAACTGCCATGACGATCTTGGCCATTTATCCGAAGTCCGGGTCCAATTCTGGGTCCAATATGACCCTAGAACGGTCCAGAACGATGCTAGGCCCTCGCTAGGCCTTGGCCAGGCTAGGCCCATGACATCAGACTCTGAAATGACTCCACCCCGGAGCCTAGAGTGCATAACTCCGAAAATACTCGGAGCCTTAGCCCTTAGCTCCGAAATGACTCCACCTGCTCATATGTTGGATTGTCCACTTCGACTTCCTCAACACATCCTATCATTGCCATCCCAGGAACTGATCAGAGTTGAGCTAGCTCGCATTTATGGTACGCTAGCCACGCTAGCCTCGTAAACCAAGCATGCTAGTACAGCTAGTCGACTTCAATGATCATTCTCTACGCCTCGTATCGCTCTGTGACCTTGCTAGTGCAATTGCTAAAGCACTAGCACCATCCAACACATCTCTACTTCGAATCCAAGTGCTAGGACTCGCTCTGAATAATACCTGAGGCTCAAGGCACTCAAAGGTAATAGCTCTACTGTCAATTGTGATAGCTAGCTCGATAAACGAGGTGCTAGTACGCATGATCCTGTCTCTTGGCTTGCTAGCCCACTTGTTAAGTCCCTTCGGACTTATTCTGTGCAGTCATTGGTTCTCCTAGTCGGATTACAATCCCTGTTGAATGCCTAGGCCTTTGGTACATCTCCTTGATAGTGTACCTGTCCAGTGTAACGCTTGTAACCGCGCCTAGCACTGTGCAGAATACTACAGCCAGCAGTCGGAGCTCACTCTGACTCTCCTTATATCACCGAACAGAGGTCTGGTGCACTAGTCAATAATGCAGCCAGAAGCTAGTTTATAGCCTGAGTCCCCTAGCACCAACTAGTGCTCATAAAGCTTAAAATAGCCCAATTGCGACACAATTGGTGTTGCGCCGTCTCAGCGCGTTGACTGGACAGTAGTTTGGTAAACCAACCAATCCACCCGTTGAGGCCTTTTCAACCCCACATATCTGAGCATTGAGTTAGAACACCTGATAGCACATGGTGTCAGTGACAACCCTAGGTTGGCCTGATGTTGGCTTTCGGCAGAGAACCCGACTAGGATTTCAAACCCCGGCGTAGCTGATCAGACTTCGTGTTCCGTTCGGGCTGATATGGCGAGACCCCGGTATGCGAGGAAGACGTCCTCCGGATAACGGGATATGGATAGAGTTAAACCCCGAGAGTACTAAGACAGCGAGCAGGGTTTAAAGCGAGAGTCAAGCCCAGGTTCAGACCAAAGTAGTGCCTGAGATTAGACGAGGTAGAATCTACTGTACATTAGATTTTATTGCTACTTTTATACTAAAGAAAGCCCTTGGCGATCACTCGGTGCCTGGTAACTAATTAGCGTTTAGGGTTGGCGTAGAGGAGAACGAACATGCATTCTCCTCTCTATACGATCAAATGTCCGCTGCGTCGGGTTTTACAACCCCTGGAACTCCTGTACCTCGATCAGTGTGATACTATATTACCGATCAGGTGTTTCTGTCTTTGCCAGGCCGTCGTGCCGAACTTGGAACCCCGATGTGTTGGTGTGGATTTTGGGCGTGCCGTGTTATGATCCGAGCGTGATCATGACACATGGTGTGCACCTGCTTTACCTTTGGTGGCCATCAGGTACAGCCAGGAGGCCCCCGTTTGACTCAGAGTCAGGTGATAATTTGGCTGGGTTATTCTTTTTTTTTTTTTTTTTGTCAACACATCTTCCAGGGTTGAACGTTGAAGTAGGGAGCGGTGTGCATCTATCTGCTTTCATTCACCCACCGCACATGTAGGCATGAGGCCCCTGTTTGACTCGGGGTCGGGTGGTTCAATGTAGGCCCTTGTGGGTGTTGCAATCCTTCCTTATCACCCTCATCTTTTTTGCAGATTTCTCAACCAGTATTCCTCTTTCAAACCTCATCAAACTTGGGGCAATATGTAATGCAGCATCTGAAATTTGTTTGACCAACTCAAGAACTTGGCTCTCGACCATGCTGTCCCACTAGATTTGCTGCAGGGTTGAAGTAGAGAGGAGAGCACCGGATGGTGCATGGTGTGCATCTGCTTTGCTCGAGCTGTCAAGCAGTATATGTAGGAAGGAGATCCCCATTTGACTTGGGGTTGGGACGTAGTCTCGTTGTGGATTGCTTTATTTTGTTCTTTTCCAGTTGTTGAGTAAAAGGAGGTCCAAACATCTATTGTCAGCACAGAGGCCTAAGGTTGGGGTTTGGTCCAACTGAGGTGACGAAGCGATACAAAAGGGATAACAAGATTTAAGCCACTGGAGATTAGACCAGAATAGTATACAGTACAGACTTATATCTAGGGTATTTATACTAAAGTCCATAGGAGTGTAACCTAAGCAATATTAAAGTAATAAGGAGCATCTGTCAACTGTCATGTTGTCCCTGACAACTGAAGGTAAGGAGGTTAAATGCAGATATGAAGCAGAGGGGTCTTGGAGACGATTCGATCCCCGATTGAATCAGTGATGTGATTGTTGATCGCATCCCGAAAAGGAACATCGTGGTTCGATCGGCAGACCCCGATCATGACATGAAGTACGGAGAGAAAACACGGTGTGCATCTGCTTTCATTCACCCGCCACACACGTAGGCAGGAGAGGAGGCCCCCCGTTCAACTCGGGGTCGCGTGATTCAGTATAGGCCCTTGTTGTTGTTAGTGTTGCCGCGACTTAGACTTGACCCCCTCTAAGTCGACTTCCGGAAGTCGACTTGAGCCGAGTCAAGCCAAGTTATCGGCAGACTTCCTTGCGACTTCCGAGTCAACACAAGTCGACTTGGAGTCACTTGAGTGACTTGAGTTGGGGGTTTAGTAGAAGCTGCATATTTTCATCACTAGGCGCGATCGGAGCAGTTTTCAATTCCCCCCCCCCCCCCTCCCCTCTCCCCCAACCGGTGTCACACCTGTGACATCTGTCATAGCATGTCACACCTGTGTTGCTTTGCGTTTCCATCCAGTTTTGAAGACAGATTAAATCTGTAAAAATATAGGAAAAATCCTAAATACTACAGCAAAGAATACTGGACTCTCTGATCCATGAAATAGCCCCAGGAACCCAAATTAACACTGGAGTGACTAAACCGACTTGAGTAGACTTCAAGTGACTTTGAGTGACTTGGGCTGACCAAGTCAAGTCGAAGGTTGCCGGAAGTCGGCTGTAAGTCGACTTACCCAAGCCGACTTCCGACTCAACGAGTCGCGGCAACACTAGTTGGTGTTGCAATCCTTCCTTATCACCCTCATCTTTTTGGCTGATTTCTCAACCGGCATTCCTCTTGCAAACCTCTTTGAACTTGGGGCAATATGTAATGCAACATCCGAAATTGTTTGACCAACTCGAGAACTTGGCTCTCGACCATGCTGTACCACAAGGTTGAGGTAGAGAGGAGAACAGCTGATGGCACATGGTGTGCACCTGCTTTGCTTGAGCTGTCAAGCAGTATATGTAGGAAGGAGATCCCCATTCAACTGGGAGTTGGGAGGTGGTCTCATTGTACATTGCTTTTTTTAAAATCTTTTCCAGTTGTTGCGTAAAAGGAGGTCCAAACATCTAGAATGCGAGGTACGAGCACATGTTTTCTGCATTTTGCACATCTAAGGCATGTTCATGTTCAGATTGATTATTGTAATATTGAATTTTCGCTGTCAGTGCGAGATGAAAGCTTGCTGTCAATCCACGTTTGGCACCCACGTAAGTACCACATCTACACAATCTGCAACACCTTCAAATCCTCAAGGCCTCACACCAAGCACCAATGCCACCATAGCTACTATCCTCCAGCTGATCACCATTGAGCAAAAAAACCAATGGATTTGTATTCGAAGAGGACTACTACAGTTCATTCAATAGCAATACTGTACTATTTTGACCATTGATTCAAGTCATGGGTCACAGACCTTGGTGAATTGAACCTATTTAATAAAGGTCACAGGTCACCAGCGAGTTTGAATTAGTGACCGTTTTGCCCAGCCTAGGCTGTGAAAATTCAAAATTTCCTCAAAGGTGAAAAAATGACTCTCCCATCATGAATCTGTGCAAAATTTTCTCCTCTTATGTATTTTCTGGTTCAAAATTGGCCCCTCGCAAGCTCTCATAGGTGTATCTACACCAAGGTCAACAATTCGTCAGTTGAATGTTTGAATGATAAAAATGGTGGTCACAGGTCCCGGCCCACCTTGAATGCTATGAACATATTAGGGGAGTTCAAAGTAGACTCACTTATTCACTTATTCACTTATTGTGCACTTTTTCGCTTATTCGGCATGTCGGATCTAAAGCTCGGCAAAGTTCGGCAGTCATGTGAATCATCGCTTCCCCTCTGGGATGACCCCTATCAATTCAGCAGATTGCATGATATCTCATCGATAAAGGTGTACTCCACCGCACAGATGGGAGATACATAGACACCTCTATCCCCCACTCCCTATGATAGAAAATGTGCCGCAAAGGCCGCCATTCAGCTGTTACTCGCACATACTTGACACATCTGGTCATGCGTGATCTAATTATTCCGCCGGAGAGCCTGGACTTTACGGCGCTGGTGGATAAGCTTGCAACAGATATTCAGACTCTGAAAGCCATTCAAGAAACACGCTACCTCCGTCCCCGTGGTCACGTTGCAAAGGCTGGGAATATCCATCTGGCCTGGGTTTACGCAGGCAATCCTGACGATCATGATCGCTTCACGAATATGCTTCGTGTCTCTCCCTACGTCTTTGGTGTCATTCTCGACCTTGTCAAGGACCATGAGGTCTTCACTAACAACTCAAATGTGCCGCAGACTCCTGCCGACCAACAACTCGCCGTTGCATTGTATCGCTTGGGGCGGTATGGCAATGCCGCATCGGTGGAGGATGTTGCACGCGTGGCCGGGTGCAGCAAAGGTTCTGTTGTGAGCTTTACCGACCGGGTCTTTACTGTGATCGAGTCTTTGCACAACACCTTTGTCCGGCCATTGACAACCGAAGAGAAGGAGGCGGAGAAGGTTTGGATGGATGACCATCTTGGGTTCAAGGGGCTCTGCCGCGAGGGTTGGTTGATGTATGATGGGACAATTGTGGTCCTCTTTGCAAAGCCTGGTCTGAATAGCTGAGGCTATTACACTCGGGAAGCAAACTATGACCTGAATGTTCAGGTAACAAGACTTGTCCTCAATATATACTTTTATTGATCAATATTTCAGTTTGGAAATGTTCCCTCTACCCTCCGGATTGTTGATTACTGTCTTGGGCCCACTGGCGCAGCCCACTGGCGCAGCCCACAGCTCTGCAGCCTTTGAGGGCACTGCAGCCTTCAAGCATCCCGAGTGGTTGTTTGAGGGTGAGGAATTTGCTTGGGGTGACTCTGCCTACACCCTCAGCTCTCGTGTTATTCCTGTTCACAAACACCTTGCATCTCTGATCCCCGACAATGTGATCTTCGACGCTGCAGTTTCCCATATATGAGTGCGGTCTGAGCACTGCATGGGCGCACTCAAAGGGCTGTTCCAGTCCCTTCATGGACTTTGTGTCAACATCAATTTGAACGAAGACCATTGGGAGGCACTGAGGTGGATCACTGTGGCCATTATTCTCCACAACGTGGTTATTGAGTTCGAAGGTGTTGGGTCTGGGGCAGCATTTACACACAGACACACTCGACGGGACGAAGAAGAGGATCAGGGTGGGCGGGATGAACCAGAGTGTGGTGATAATGAAGGAGAGGCCAAACGAAGGAAATTGACTGAGGAACTCTTGGCACACCGTGCAGGGAGGATAAACAATAACCAAGGCCTGGTTGAGAACCGGGCACCGGGGAACTGCGCTGCTTACGATCCCACGTGCCAGAACTCTTCACTTGAACGGAATCATCCGATGAAGATGAAGAACTATTTGAACCCCGACGAGTGCACTTGCTTGGACCCGCAACAGGAGAGGCTGCCCGACGCTTTTGTGGCTCAGCATAGCGGGTGTCAACTTTGTCAAGTCGTGCCCGAAGAGTGTGTTTCTTGAGGACACCAGCGTTAAAGAGAGCAAGAAGCTGGTTTTTTTCGTCGCGTCAGAGCCGAGCACAGTCGTTTTCCAGCTTCAAATCTTCGCGTTTATTTGCGGATCACATCATCGTACTGGAAAAAAGAATCAGCGGGATGTCATAAATAGATGGTAGAGCTTTACATTTGAATGTCAATGATACTTTCTTCAAAACTCTTCTGCGAGGGGCGAGGCTTCAACGTCTTTGCATCCTCAACGGCACTGTGAAAGGTGGAAGGCCTCGGAGCAGTCTTTCCTTGGGAATTCTTGTTGACAGGAGCCAGCGGCGAAGAGTCAATCTCAATCGGCGACGAGGGACTATCCTGGCGTGGCCGATGAGGAGTGACCTGAAGGCTGGGATCAATATTGGGGTCAAGATCTGTCATAGTACGAGTGGGCGGCTGGAGATGAACGACTTTACGGCCCTCAGGGCCAACACCTGTTGCGATCATCAGTGGAACGATGTTGGATCGCGATGCGAGGAACCGGTGCAGGCGAGGGAAAAACGGGAAGTCTTCCTCGATCTCGTCTGGAAGGAATATATAAGAAACAGAACTACAGATGCAATTGGAAGACAAACCCCAAAGATTCTGAGCCTGCTCAGTGGTATCATGGCGTGGGCTGTCGGACGGGATATAGCACTCGAGAAACTCGTGCACATCCCCGCCGTCGTTGTCAGCACCATTCTGAAGGCCTCCACCCGTAACCTGGAGTTACTTATGCATTTTGCCTTCAACTCGCTTCGCCAAAGCATTGGGGCTTGTCGCAAATAGGTCCGGGAATATGACGCTGCCGATACGCTTACAGACCGCAATTTTGCTCTCTCCGGACGTGTTATTGACGTTTTAGTCAGAATGAGGTAAGTTTCGGCAGACTAATCTAAACGCACCTTATTGCCCTCTTTCCCGAAAAGCACCAGTCAATTATCCTTAACCTCCATCTGGGTAATCAACTCATGTTACGAGTCCTAAAAATTTATTTTTAGACTCGTTCTTTGATTCGGTGAGCCAGCCAAAAATCGACTTACCCCCCAATGACGTAGATGATCCTGAGCTTTACATTATTTTTAGTAATTCAGCAACTCACCATCCTCACTGTATAGCCTCCTTGAGTTTGCTAGCCAATGACTGCTCCTGCATTTCACAGAGGTTACGCAGCGCGGCCGGCAGTGCTGCTCCAATAGGGTGTTTGACAGAACATAAGTTACGGAACGTAAAAACCTCGGAGATTAGATATGCAATGAAAGAGGGTCACACAAGTGTCACACGAAGACTTGGGTGCAAAAAGCCCTTCAGAATATGAAATAGACGAGACAAGTCACAAATTTAGGAGACATCAAGATGTCTTCTCGCAGACCTCAACCGCGCCCCTTGATAAGTTCTTGTGTTCTGAATGTCATAGCATTTATACAATGCATCAACCTCTGCTCCATTAAAAGTCCGGGGCTCAGTCAAATAAATTTGCGGCAGGATCGAACCGTGGGAATATGAGCCGATGAGATGATTTTGGGGGATGAATGAGTCCAAATCAGGATGCGAAACCCTTCTTTCACAGCTGAGAAAGTAGGAATGACAGGATGGAGATACGTAGATCGGGGGCCGTCCAACTTGACATAGATGAACCAGTGCAGAACAAGAAATATGATAGCCGAACTCTACAAAACAGAACTGACGTGGTGAGCGGCCGGCAGCATTACGATTTGGCGAAAACAACATGTTCTGTGTGTTTCTTTGACATACTAAGCTACAAATTGGCGAAGAGAAACTGTTGAACACGAAACCTAATTCAAACCATGGGACGTTGAATTGATGGATCGATGTGTTGCCGAATGGTGTGAGTATTATCTTTGACTAAAATGAAGGTACGGCATTGCTCATGGAGCTAGTCTAAGTCAAATACGAAAAAATAATTCCTTGCAATCCTTGTGCCCGGGCCACAATAGCAGAGAGCGGCACAACAGACATGGTGGTTAGGTGAACGGTATGCGAGGAATGCTGTCCCAGATGCAGCACGTCGTTCCACTGGTGCCAACAAGTGCTCGTTTGTTTTTACAATATGTTCATTGAGAGTTGCTGGGGACAGAGGACGAAAGGCGGGGGAAAGGGATGAAGAAACGCGGTCATGGGCCTTCTTATATACATACTCGGGGGAAATGTGGGTCGAAGGGCAGTGCAACGTGATAAGAGTCTACCGACTCGGTTGTTCAGGGTGCCACCTGGACGCGTGGACACCGGCAGCGCGAGTTTCGGTTCTTCATTTTAAACATGTTTAGTTTTGATTGACCCCGCCGCCATAGAGTGCAGTCAGCCCTCAGAGTCCTTGAGGTCGTACAACAATCAGGACACCAAGAGGTGCTTGATCTCTGGATTCACCGGTTCTCAACCTTCAGCAATGGCAAGTGGCTGTGTTTCTGCTGATCCGTATTATTATTATTATTATTTGGAGCGTTTGGATAATGAGCTGATCCGTATTAATATCACTAATCTTCCTTCATCGACATCATATTTGGAGATCCAGAGACCGGACCAAGATCTACGCGGCTCTGGCAGACAGCCTGAGGTGTGTACGAGCCCACCCCTTATTCATTGCCCATGTGTTTAGTTGCCCGCACTTTAAACAAGATATCGAAAAATTCTAATTTGTTACCAAATGAGATGTATGAAACCAGGTCCGAACCACTCTATTTATTATACAAAGCTCGGTGAAGCTTGTTTCAGTCACAATTAGCTTGAATTGTTAGGGGACAACAAATTGTTCAGGATCGAATGGTACTGCAGCACCCAGTTGATAGTAAATTTGTAAAGCCCAGGGAAACGGGGACCGAGGGATTGAGTTAAGTATGGTGATTGAGTGCATGTGGTTTAATGAACTTCCGCGGAGCACTGGACAGGAACAAATAGAGCGATGTTTGATGCAACCCAGCAGGGTGTCCAAGCAGTACAGCCAGCACCCGGATCATCGGTGTTTGAGCAAGTGATTCCCATTGATCCAACGGAGGGGAGGTCGCCCGGGAAGATGGATGGGAGTGATGGGTGGATTTATATTTGCAACTTCGGGTGGCCGGCTAAAATTTTGCAGTTGTTAAACAGCCTCGAGGCGCGCAATGCCTAACAAGAGTTGAATTGAACAGCCAGGAGGAACATCTCGTGAAAAAAATACTTAATCAACTAACTGCTGGTACCGGCTCAACGGCTATGCTCTCGGCATGTGATGCCGAGCAGCGTTGAGACACCCGAAGTGCGGTGGCAATCCGCGCCGATGAACGGAGTCATGGCAATTCACGCCGATGCACGGAGTCACGGCAATCTTCATGCCGATGCACGGAGTTGTGGTGACACGCGTCACCGAAGGGGTAACGGTAATTCACGCCGATGCACGGAGTTTCGGCAACCCATGCCGATGCACGGAGTCACGGCAGCCCACACCGATGCACGGAGTGACAGCAATATCCGTGCCGATGCACGGAGTCACGGCAGCCCGCACCGATGCACGGAATCACGGCAATATCCGTGCCGATGCACGGAGTTAGGGTTCTAATAAACATGTTTATAAATCCAGTTTATAATGCTTTTGGCCAAATCCCCCGGTTTTTAAATCGGCGTGGCAGTCCTTGGCAGACCTGCCAGGGGGCCAAATTCCGCAGAGTTCAGGCAGGAAAATTCGGAAGAAGTGACCAACCACCCCTTTCGTTGCAACTTCTGCCCTTGACTGACCTAGCTCTCAGAATTGTGGCTCGGATCACTGCAGGTTTGTGCCCCAAGTTCATGGTTGGCTCGGTCGGGCAAGTGCCAAGCCGTCTAAAGTTCAATGAAACCTCGGGCAGCTCAACAATTAAATGTATTGATCATGATCTTGAAATCCAGTCAGCTAAATGTCCCACTTGATGGTGAACCCTAGGCCTCAAGGCCATAATATAGTTTGAGTGAGCCTGCAACACCGCATCAAGCACCGCATATCCCAGAACATTGGCCAAATCAGCGGCCTTTTGTGAATGATAATCTCCCTCACGGATAAGGCCGCACAGCGGCCCAAGGACTCGTACTGCCAGGCGGAGCAATGGCCCCCAAAGACTAGTCTTTGCAGCATCATCCGCGTCCCAACCCAAGCGCCGCCTCAGCCTGCTTTTTAGTCTTAAGCTTCTGCACCGGCGGGAGGCACCACCCTTTGCTCTGGGCATTAAATTTGAGGTTATATGTTAGGATAGGAAGGGAAGGCTTGTGGGTAGCAGGGTATAGGATAAAGGTAGAGAGTGTGGCGACAGAGACACAAAATTTTAGCCGACTCTGATTTTGGATCACATCATTCAAGTTGCCGAATTTTGCCGGAGCTAGATCCGAAGTGCCGAATAAGCGAAAAAGTGCGCAATAAATGAATAAGTGAATAAGTGAGTCTACTTTGAACTCCCTATTGAATCTGATGGGTCACAGGTCACAACTTGTAGTGATGGGAAAGTTCGGTTTGGTTCAGGTTCGGGGTGCTTTTGCCCGAACCCTGAACCTGAACTTCGGTTCAGGTTCAGAGATTTGGTGAACTTCGAACCGAACCTCAGGTTCAGGTTCGGTTCAGGTTCGAACCTGTTCAAACTCATTTTTTTTCCTTGCCACAAAATGACCTGAATTCATCAACTGAATACGAGGAGAGGTTTGCCCTATGGGGGTGCAGATGTGTTTGTCACTGATTGTAGGTCTCTTAATGGTGCTCAAACATTATTCTTCTCAGCTGAATTTAGGTTGAAAGCCATCACATCGAGATCAAGTGAGGAGATGCTATTCAAACCGCCACCACTTTCTCTGCAGGGCTTTTAGAGGGCTTAAAATGTGTCTTGGCTAGGTGTAAGTGAGTATTTCTAGAGTAAAATTACTAAAAATCAGGTCAAATAAGTGATCAGAAGTGAATTTCCGGTTCAGGGTTCGGTTCGGTTCGGACATTCCTGAATTTGCCCGAACCCTGAACTCGAACCTTGGTTCAGGTTCGGGCATTTCACTGAACCTGAACCTGAACTTTGTGTTCAGTTCAGTTCGGTCCGAGCTTGAAGCGAAACATCGAACCGAACTTTCCCAACACTAGTCACAAGGCTTGAATCTACGGTCAAAATAGTAAGTTTGTTCCAGACGATGCCGTGCCATGCTGGGTGGACAAGTAGACCAAACATCAAACCAAACACATAGGGGCTGTTCTTCAAGCGAAGGGCCGGCTCATCGGGCCGGAGAAGCAACAGCTTTGCTCCGAACCTACCGAAATAGTACAATATGAAAGTGTCGCTGTCAGCTGGCTGTAGCCTGTCATCAAAGTGCCACATCGATCTAACTTTGATATGGACAGCATGCGGACAACGCGGCCAACCAGATCTAGGTCTTCTTTCACAGGCTTTTGCCTAATTAAAGGCACAAAGTGGCGCACATATGTTTCCGTCACCCTTCCTTGTCTCTGCTCGAATACACTCTTCGTGGTACAACCCCAAGTCTACTGCAGCATCCTCTTTGGTTGGTTCTGTCTCACATGTGACCTTGCCACTGGCTGACATACATCATACACAAGATCCACTGTTAGAATAAGCATGCCTCTCCTACCCAGTGAACTTCACCTTACCCTGCATGGTGCAAGATAAATGGTTTATTATGTCAACATTAATGCTTATTTTATCCAGGAGGCACAGGAGGTGATGGTGGACAGGGTGGTGGACATGGTGGTCATGGAGGTGTCGGGGAGGGTCCTATTGTGAATTTCAATTATGGCAACAAGGAAGAAGAACGCAAAAGAATCATTGACTGGCTTTCACCCATCAATTTCTTTCTACGACAGGCAGATATTTCACAGATGCAGGAGAAAGGGACTGGTGGATGGCTGCTTGAACATCCTCTCTTTAAAAAATGGGAAGGTGGTCTTGGAAACACTCTTTGGTGCCATGGTATTCGTATGTAAAATATCACCCTCATAACTTCCAGACTAACCTGTAATTTCCAGCCGGTGCTGGAAAAACTGTTCTCGTGTGAGTTCATTCTTGACATCAAGTAGGTGTGAATGATTATGAAGATTTTAGATCAATGGTTGTGAACCATCTGGGCACCCAATTCAAGGGCAAAAATACTGGTGTTGCTTGCATTTATCTGAACCACAAGGAAGTCGACAACCACACACCATCTAGGCTTCTTGCAGGTCTCTGGAGACAACTTGTACTTGATAGGGATATTGGCTCCATTGCAGAGACGTTATACCAGCAACACCAGGAGAAGGGCACTGCACCATCTCTGGAAGAAGTTGACAATGTGCTCAGCTCTAGCTTCAAGATGTTTTCACAGGTTTTCATTATTGTTGATGCCATGGATGAATATCCCGAGTCTCAACGGGAAATTCTACTGCAACAACTAACAGCAATGGCCAGCAATGTGAACTTGATGATCACTTCACGGCCAAATATTTCTCTGGAGCCCTCATCTTTCCGTAATCTTGAAAGACTAGATATCCATGCAATGGAAGATGATCTGCGAAAATATGTTGATGCACAAATTGTATCATCACCACGGCTGCGCATGCACGTGATGAAGGAACCGGGGTTACAAGAAGAGATTCATTCCAAAATCAACACTCAAACTGTGGACGGCATGTAAGTCATAATGATTTGTTATGAGAAAATAACCCAGATAAATTTGCCTAGGTTCCTTTTGGCCAAGCTTCACATTCAGTCTCTCAGCACAAAGAACACCATAAAGGCACTTCGAGAAGCTATGAAGGAACTACCAAAAGGCCTTGATGATAGCTATGATACAACAATGCAGCGGATAGATGATCAGACGGAAGAGGACAAAAAGACAGCTCGTTCCGCCCTCATCTGGGTTGCCCATGCAAAGCGACCATTGAATGTCTCCGAGATAACAGGAGCTCTGGCCATTGAACCTGGGGACCGGAAGCTTGACGAAGACAATGTTCTGGACATCAACATTATTCTTTCTGTCTGTGCTGGGCTTGTCATTGTGGACAAGCAGTCTTCTGTGGTGCGACTTATCCACTACACCACACAGGAATATTTGGACAAAATCCAGGCTGAGAAATTCCCAGATGCGCAAACGGAGATGACACGCACTCTGCTTACAGTTCTTGCCTTTGATGGGTATCCAAATCACTCCTGGAGTCAGAGGAGGGCCACTCCACCTCCACTTGTTGACTATTCTCAATATTGCCTTGCACATGCTGCTGGGCACCCTGAAGAGCAGCTCAGAGAAAATCTTCTGATGTTTCTTGATCAGGCCCCTCAGTGGAATAAAACACTGATGTGGGTATGGCACTCCCCACCATGGAATTATGCAGATTGGCCATCACAACCCTCTGCATTGTGGATTGCTGCAGCTGCAAACCTCGGGGAAACAACAAAGTTTCTACTGGAGCAGCCACTTTTGCGTGGCTATCAAGGAACAGAGATCATTGTTGCATCATACTATGGCCATTTTCATATTGTTCAGTTGCTAGTGGAGAATGAGGCACATGGCAATGCACAGAGCGAACAATATGTTTCTGCATTTTATGTAGCATTAGTCAAGCAGCATAAAGAAATTGCAAAGCTGCTGCTCAGCAACCTCATCTCCAGGCACAGAGATGCTTTTAATCTGACTACAGATGAGCTTCCCACTCTGATTAATGTTGGAAATCCTGTTCAAACTTTCAGCTCACTCGACAGCCTTGCACTTGCACTTTTGAGACGGTTTGAGCAGACAGGTCAACTGAGAGACTTGGAGGAATCCATTGCTTTTCACCGACAAACATTGGAGCTGAGACCTGAATCTCACCCTGATCGATCCAGCTCACTCAGTAACCTCGCAACTGCACTTGAGATCCGATTTGAGCAGACAGGTCAGATGGCAGACTTGGAGGAATCCATTACTTTTCACCAACAAGCATTGGAGCTGAGACCTGGATCTCACCCTGATCGATCCAACTCACTCAGTAAGCTCGCAACTGCACTGCGGACGCAGTTTCAGCAGATAGGTCAGCTGGCAAACTTGGAGGAATCCATTGCTTTTCACCGACAAGCATTGGAGCTGAGACCTGGAGCTCACCCTGATCGATCCAACTCACTCAGTAACCTCGCAACTGCACTTCAGACCCGATTTGAGCAGACAGGTCAGCTGGCAGACTTGGAGGAATCCATTGCTTTTCACCGACAAGCATTGGAGCTGTTCCCTGGATCTCACCCCGACCGCTCCAGCTCACTGAGCAACCTCGCACTTGCTCTTTGCACTCGATTTGAGCAGACAGGTCAGCTGGCAGACTTGGAGGAATCCATTACTTTTCACCAACAAGCATTGGAGCTGAGACCTGGATCTCACCCCCACCGATCTGACTCACTCAACAACCTCTCAACTGCACTTCATACCCGATTTGAGCAGACAGGTCAGCTGGCAGACTTGGAGGAATCCATTGCTTTTCACCGCCAAGCATTGGAGCTGTTCCCTGGATCTCACCCCCACCGCCCCGGCTCACTGAACAACCTCGCACTTGCACTTTGGACCCGATTTGAGCAGACAGGTCAGATGGCAGACTTGGAGGAATCCATTACTTTTCACCGACAAGCATTGGAGCTGAGACCTGGATCCCACCCTGATCGATCCAGCTCACTCAATAACCTCGCAAATGCGCTTTTGACCCGATTTCAGCAGACAGGTCAGCTGGCAGACTTGGAGGAATCCATTCCTTTTCACCGACAAGCATTGAAGTTGTTCCGTGGATCTCACCCCAACCGCTCCAGCTCACTGAGCAACCTCGCACTTGCGCTTTGGACCCAATTTGAGCAGACAGGTCAGCTGGCAGACTTGGAGGAATCCATTACTTTTCACCAACAAGCATTGGAGCTGAGACCTGGATCTCACCCCCACCGATCTGACTCACTCAACAACCTTGCACTTGCACTTTTGACACGATTTCAGCAGACAGGTCAGCTGGCAGACTTGGAGGAATCCATTGCTTTTCACCGACAAGCATTGGAGTTGTTCCGTGGATCTCACCCCAACCGATCCACCTCACTCAGCAACCTCGCAACTGCACTTCAGACCCGATTTGAGCAGACAGGTCAGCAGGCAGACTTGGAGGAATCCATTACTTTTCACCAGCAAGCATTGGAATTGAGAACTGGATCTCACCCCAACCGATCCGGCTCACTCAGCAACCTCGCAAATGCGCTTTCGACCCGATTTGAGCAGACAGGTCAGCTGGCAGACTTGGAGGAATCCATTGCTTTTCACCGACAAGCATTGGAGCTGTTCCCTGGATCTCACCCCAACCGATCCGGCTCACTCAGCAACCTCGCAAATGCGCTTTCGACCCGATTTGAGCAGACAGGTCAGCTGGCAGACTTGGAGGAATCCATTGCTTTTCACCAACAAGCATTGGAGCTGTTCCCTGGATCTCACCCCAACCGATCCAGCTCACTCATTAACCTCGCAACTGCACTTCAGACCCGATTTGAGCAGACAGGTCAGCAGGCAGACTTGGAGGAATCCATGACTTTTCACCAGCAAGCATCGGAACTGAGAACTGGATCTCACCCCAACTAATTCCCCTCACCCAACAACCTTCCTTCTGCGCTCTCGACACGATTTAAGCTGCAGGAACCATATGAAATTTGATTAAACAGTCAGTGTTTCAATACTATTGTAAAGTACCGGTCCCAGCTACCTCTATCTCCATTATCTGTTTATCTCACCGTATCGTTGTCTCACATTGTGTACTATATAACTTGGATCACATCAGTGTTGGGCAACCACTCTTTGTCGCAATGCTGACACTTGTCCATTCTGTAATATAACTTGGTTAGGTTCAGTTGGGCATCAATATAAGTTATCTTACCTCCTTGCACTTTTTTGAACATTGGCTCCCTATCATACCCAGGATAGAATTCTTTTAAGCTAGCTTAAAAGTTTAATGAAAAACATATGTACCTTCAAGGTAATACATCATCGTTAAGTCATCTTGTATCAAACAAAGAAAAAGGTCTCCTGATACAAGAGGATTTGTGTGGCATTTCTGGTTGTAAGGAAGTGTCTTGTTTCATTCAAGTCTGAAAGGGAATCAGATGCCCTTGATATCGTGAATCCCTTTGTTTTAAGCCATGGCGGTCACTTTGTACATTTATTATTCGGGACTTTTTTTTCCACTTTTCGGGCTTTTTTCCGTGTTTTCCAGCTTCCCATACTTTTTTTCTTGGTGTGTCCAACCTGCTGTTCTTTTGTTTCCATTCACACACTTACCATTGTTTCCCAACCCCAAAATCACAACTTTATGAGCAAGCCACGGGCAGGAGGATGGTTTTGAACTCTGCCCCTATATTGGGGTTAATCATCGTTGATGGCCGGAGTTGATCGGGGACTGCAGCGGCAGGTTGTAACCTCCTGAACCACGGCAAGCATGTCACTACTGTTGGAATTGTAGTGGGTGTTATCACAAAGTCAATCCTGAAGGTGGTTTGGAACTGAAACTTGAGCGTGAAACTGCACTTGGTTGAAGTTGGCGTAAGCAAAGTACGCCAACTGATCATATAGCCACCACATCAAATAAACCTGGAACCCTCATCTAGGTAAAAAAAAATAGCTGAACACAACAAGGAAAAAACCTCAGTTCAACCTGGAAAAGAAAACTCCAGGATCCAAAAAAAAAAAAGGACATTGAAAAAAAAAAGTACAAAAACACGAAAACATGGAAAAAAAGACTGAAAAGTCACTGGTTGGGAGATTCAAATTTTTCACCTCAATTTACGGTGAAAAATGTCGTTTGTTTTTCAGACATTTTTCACCGAGAAAAAAGGTGAAAAATTTAAATCTTTTTCACCACTATTTCAAGTGGAATTCAAGGTGAAAAACTTGAAATAAAATTCATAATGTTTTACACCAACTATTCACCCAAAATTCAGCGGGATTTTTACACATTTTTCACTGAGAAAAGAGGTGAAAAATTTAAAACTTTTTCACCACTATTTGAAGTGGAATTCATAGTGGAAAACTTGAAACAAAATTCATAATGTTTTACACCAACTATTCACCCAGAATTCAGTGAGATTTTTATGCATTTTTCACTGAGAAAAGAGGTGAAAATTTTAAAACTTTTTTCACCACTATTTCAAGTGGAATTCAAGGTGAAAAACTTGAAACAAAATTCATGAGTTTTACACCTCAAAATTCACCTCTATTACCACCCGGAAATTAGGGTGGAAAATGTAAAACATTTTTCACAACAATGTTCAGCGGGAAAAGTGCTGAAAAAATTGTGAACAAAGCGATAAAGAAATGTGGTGAAAAAATTGTGAAAATTTTGAGACTGGGGTTCACATTTTTCACATATTTTTCACATTGCTTTCTACTGTAATTTTTGGTGAAAAATACAATGAAATATACATGTTCTTTTTCAGCCCATTTTACACCAAGAATACAACTGAAAAAGTTAAAACATTTTTCAGACATTTTTCACTTGGAACTGAGGTGAAAAACTTGAAATATTTGAATTCAAGTTTTTCGGTGAAAAATGTGAATTTTTTTTTAAAAAAAAATTCCAGCTCAAAATTCACCAGTTTTTCAGGTGAAAATATTGGTGAAAAACTTGAAACCTAGTTGTTTGAAAATGTCATGCCCTTTTCTCTTCTCTAGTCATTCTTTGAGTGCGCGACAGGGTTTGAGAGGTTGTGCATGTAACTGAAGCATTGAGTTAGAACAACACATGCATGTTGGTGGTCAGCGGCCATATGTTTCTTTTTATGACATATACCTCTCCTAGTAGCTGCAGCTCTTCTTGTGGAGGCAAATAGAAAGGGTTTTAAACTGTTTCAAAAGTACAACATATTAAGGGGACAAACTTGGAGAGGTTTTTCTACCATGGGTCAGATATCGCAAGGAGGGGCATTGATAGGTTCCTAGGGAGCATGGCAATGCGGGTGCCATGTTGGCAGAAAAATCGGTGTGGAATTGCCCCTCATGTGGGCAAAACAATCTCCTCATGCAGGGAGAACAAGCTAATATGGGCAGTTTTTGTAGTTTGGACCGCGGATTTTCTACCGTGGGTCAGATATTGCAAAGGGGGGCACTGATGGATCCCTGGGGAGCATAGCAATGTGTGTGGTATGTTGGCAGAAAAATCGGTGCGGAACTGCCCTTCACACAGCCAAAACAAGCTAATATGGGCAGTTTTCGTAGCTTGGACCGCAGATTTTCTACCGTGGGTCAGATATTGCAAAGAGAGGCACTGATGGATCCCTGGGGAGCATAGCAATGTGTGTGGTATGTTGGCAGAAAAATCGGTGCGGAATTGCCCCTCACTCGGGCAAGACAAGCTAATATGGACAATTTTTTGTAGTTTGGCCCACGGATTTTCTACCGTGGGTCAGACATCGGAAAGAGGGGCACTGATGGATCCCTGGGGAGCATAGCAATGTGGGTGGTATGTTGGCAGAAAAATCGGTGCGGAATTACCTCTCACGCGGGCAAAACGAGCTAATATGGACAGTTTTTGTAGTTTGGCCCGCGGATTTTCTACCGTGGGTCAGATATCGCAAAGAGGAACACTGATGGATCCCTGGGGAGCATAGCAATGTGGGTGGTATGTTGGCAGAAAAATCGGTGCGGAGTTACCTCTCACACGGGCAAAACAAGCTAATATGGACAGTTTTTGTAGTTTGGCCTGCGGATTTTCTACCGTGGGTCAGACATCGGAAAGAGGGGCACTGATGGATCCCTGGGGAGCATAGCAATGTGGGTGGTATGTTGGCAGAAAAATCGGTGCGGAATTACCTCTCACGCGGGCAAAACGAGCTAATATGGACAGTTTTTGTAGTTTGGCCCGCGGATTTTCTACCGTGGGTCAGATATCGCAAAGGGGGGCACTGATGGATCCCTGGGGAGTGTAGCAATGTGTGTGGTATGTTGGCAGAAAAATCGGTGCAGAATTGCCCCTCACTCGGGCAAGACAAGCTAATATGGACAGTTTTTGTAGTTTGGCCCGCAGGTTTTCTACCGTGTGTCAGATATCGCAAAGAGGGGCACTGATGGATCCCTGGGGAGAATAGCAATGCGGGTGCCATCTTGGCAGAAAAGTCAGTGTGGAATTGTTTCTAATGCGGACAAAATAATCTCCGGGAATCGGGCATTCAGCAGGCAAATTTTCTGCCAGAAATTTGTAGTGAGGCAAATGTCTTGGGCGAAGATCTCAGTGGGTATGGCGGAGGTGTAGTAGCAAGGGTACCATATCCGAAGAAAAATTGGTCAGATGCAGGCACGGCTGTGGCCGCTGGCCCGTTTTTACCGGTGAGGAAAACCCATTGGGAAACTCACTGAACATCACATATTTATTACAGGCTGTTTTTCTTGCAGTAAGACAAAGCGGCCACAGCCGTGAGGCGAAACCATTTGAGGTGCCCAAAAATGGGCATTCGATGGGCAAATTTTCTGCATTAGAGGCAGTTCCGCACTGATTTTTGTGCCAAGATGGCGCGAGCATTGCTACACTCCCCAGGGATCTATCAGTGCCCCTTTTTGCGATATCTGACCCACGGTAGAAAATCCGGGGGCCAAACTACAAAAACTGTCCATATTAGCTGCATGAGGAGATTATTTTGCCTGTGTGAGAGGCAGTTCCGCACTGATTTTTGTGCCAAGATGACACAAGCATTGCTACACTCCCCAGGGATCCATCAGTGCCCCCCTTTGCAATATCTGACCCACGGTAGAAAATCCGCGGTCCAAACTACGAAAACTGCCCATATTAGCTTGTTTTGCCTGTGTGAGGGGCAGTTCCGCACCGATTTTTCTGCCAACATACCACACACATTGCCATGCTCCCCAGGGATCCATCAGTGCCTCTCTTTCCGATATCTGACCCATGGTAGAAAATCCGCAGGCCAAACTACAAAAACTGTCCATATTAGCTTGTTTTGCCCGTGTGAGAGGTAACTCCGCACCGATTTTTCTGCCAACATACCACCCACATTGCTATGCTCCCCAGGGATCCATCAGTGTCCCTCTTTGCGATATCTGACCCACGGTAGAAAATCCGCGGGCCAAACTACAAAAACTGTCCATATTAGCTCGTTTTGCCCGCGTGAGAGGTAATTCCGCACCGATTTTTCTGCCAACATACCACCCACATTGCTATGCTCCCCAGGGATCCATCAGTGCCCCTCTTTCCGATGTCTGACCCACGGTAGAAAATCCGCAGGCCAAACTACAAAAACTGTCCATATTAGCTTGTTTTGCCCGTGTGAGAGGTAACTCCGCACCGATTTTTCTGCCAACATACCACCCACATTGCTATGCTCCCCAGGGATCCATCAGTGTCCCTCTTTGCGATATCTGACCCACGGTAGAAAATCCGCGGGCCAAACTACAAAAACTGTCCATATTAGCTCGTTTTGCCCGCGTGAGAGGTAATTCCGCACCGATTTTTCTGCCAACATACCACCCACATTGCTATGCTCCCCAGGGATCCATCAGTGCCCCTCTTTCCGATGTCTGACCCACGGTAGAAAATCCGTGGGCCAAACTACAAAAAATTGTCCATATTAGCTTGTCTTGCCCGAGTGAGGGGCAATTCCGCACCGATTTTTCTGCCAACATACCACACACATTGCTATGCTCCCCAGGGATCCATCAGTGCCTCTCTTTGCAATATCTGACCCACGGTAGAAAATCTGCGGTCCAAGCTACGAAAACTGCCCATATTAGCTTGTTTTGGCTGTGTGAAGGGCAGTTCCGCACCGATTTTTCTGCCAACATACCACACACATTGCTATGCTCCCCAGGGATCCATCAGTGCCCCCCTTTGCAATATCTGACCCACGGTAGAAAATCCGCGGTCCAAACTACAAAAACTGCCCATATTAGCTTGTTCTCCCTGCATGAGGAGATTGTTTTGCCCACATGAGGGGCAATTCCACACCGATTTTTCTGCCAACATGGCACCCGCATTGCCATGCTCCCTAGGAACCTATCAATGCCCCTCCTTGCGATATCTGACCCATGGTAGAAAAACCTCTCCAAGTTTGTCCCCTTAATATGTTGTACTTTTGAAACAGTTTAAAACCCTTTCTATTTGCCTCCACAAGAAGAGCTGCAGCTACTAGGAGAGGTATATGTCATAAAAAGAAACATATGGCCGCTGACCACCAACATGCATGTGTTGTTCTAACTCAATGCTTCAGTTACATGCACAACCTCTCAAACCCTGTCGCGCACTCAAAGAATGACTAGAGAAGAGAAAAGGGCATGACATTTTCAAACAACTAGGTTTCAAGTTTTTCACCAATATTTTCACCTGAAAAACTGGTGAATTTTGAGCTGGAATTTTTTTTAAAAAAAAAATTCACATTTTTCACCGAAAAACTTGAATTCAAATATTTCAAGTTTTTCACCTCAGTTCCAAGTGAAAAATGTCTGAAAAATGTTTTAACTTTTTCAGTTGTATTCTTGGTGTAAAATGGGCTGAAAAAGAACATGTATATTTCATTGTATTTTTCACCAAAAATTACAGTAGAAAGCAATGTGAAAAATATGTGAAAAATGTGAACCCCAGTCTCAAAATTTTCACAATTTTTTCACCACATTTCTTTATCGCTTTGTTCACAATTTTTTCAGCACTTTTCCCGCTGAACATTGTTGTGAAAAATGTTTTACATTTTCCACCCTAATTTCCGGGTGGTAATAGAGGTGAATTTTGAGGTGTAAAACTCATGAATTTTGTTTCAAGTTTTTCACCTTGAATTCCACTTGAAATAGTGGGTGACTTCCCGTAAGCATTAAAAACTCGAATCGAGTTTCCAGACAATTTCCGCCGCGATGCCGACGAACAATCGGGACCCCATCGTACTCAGATCTCGCTTAGACTCTCTTCTAAACAGCTGTTTATTCAAAATTTAGAAGAGGGGTAGGTACCCCTCTTCTAAACTTAAGTTTCGATGAATGAGACCGATTAGGAAGGTATGTTGATGGCCGTGTGGCTGTGGGCCCACGGCTTATTCGCTTTGTCTCCGCTACCTCTCCGCCTTGTCTCCACTACCTCTCCGCCTACCTCTGGCTCGTCTCATCAACGCCCGACACGCAATTCTTACTTATCTCCTCACTGCTTTCTGCAAGGGTTTAACTCAAGGCCACACGAAGGATTTGCGGAGGATTCGCAGCCGTCTTGGTCGTGTCGGACGCCGGTACGTCTCAGCGTCATCTTTCTGGGCCTTTCAGGAGCGGTTTCAGCGACCGAGTCGTCTCTCGTGTTATTGTCTTGGTCCTCTTTGGGACTTGCGCGTCGGCCGACACGAAAATCTTGGAGTAAATATGTGTGCTCATCAGCTTTTCAGCGCGTTGGCTGGTGCAGTCAGGTGCAGTCCTCGTGTACGGGCCCCATCACGATGCCACCAATATTCCTGCAAGTCCGAGCTGCCGGCTTGTGAGTGGCTCAAAAAGCAGGTGAAGAGTCTAAGTACGCCTCACTTCTACTCCCCATCCCGTCTGAAAAATACAAAATGTCTGACTCTTCTCGCCAGCCTCTTGCTCCCCTTTACTCCGGAGCCCCCGAGTCATCAGGAAAAACCAAAATTCTATGATAGAACATGGCCTTTTATGGAGGTCTTTGATGGTCTATCGGTGTCTATGGGGCAACCCCCAGGTTCTATGAGTGTCTATAGGGAGCTATGGTGGTCTTTCAATGTACCCCGCGCTGTTATGAGTGTCTATGGGGAGCTATGGAGGTCTTTCAATGTACCTGCACTGTTTATGGCTTTCCTCAGCGGTTGATTGATGTGACACGGTTGTAAGTACATAGTCCAACAAGGGCGGAACCATGCTGGCCAGCGAGTCATGTTGGACCAAGCTTGGCATCAGGAAAACCAAAATGCTATGATAGAACACAGTGTTTTATGAAGGTCTCTGATGGTCTATGAATGTCTATGTGTTGACCACCCTTTTTGGAAAATCCTTGTTTTGAATTGTTCTGGCTTTCAAACTGTTGTGTATGGGAAATTATTTATTCCACATTTTGTGCTTCACTTAAGCTGTTTAAGGAAAATTTGTGCCAGACAACTCTTTTTGAGCTTTACAATTTTTTGTTTTGGGTCTATTTTTGGATCTGCAAATACATACCTTTGTGGGAAATTTTCTGAGTTACTTGCTAGGGAAGGATGCTCAGACACTTTTAGCAGAGTGGCGACAGGCAAGAACTTGAAGAACCACTTACTTGGGAGAAGTAAACTGACCTGGAGATCGAAGGGTACACCTATCAGATTGGTGTCCATGTACTTATATGGTCTGTTGGCTCAGTGGTAATAGATCCACTTGTGTATTTTGTCTGAACCCGCGAGGTCGCGAGTTCGATCCTGTTAGAAAGCACCCCTTTATTTGTTTAATTCGATATCGTTACTAAGTCTGTAGTCAATGTGTACGGTCCCTTAGCTAAAAGCAATTAAGTTCAAATGGAAAAAACCCTTAAATAGTAAGTAAGTGGTCAAGACTTCTCTGGGGTGAGCCAAGAGAACTACGTGGAAACATGCTATACAATATATGTTTTTACCGTCATCTTTGTGTGTGTTTTAAGCCACTGTAAATAAATTTAAAGTCGACAACTCTCATAGAAATGTCCCTAATCTCATAGAAAGTAGGGGTTTATGGGGGTCTATGGGTGTCTATGGGGTCGACCCCCCCCCCTCCCACCAGTCTATGATAGAAGTCCATTGTCTATGACGTCTATGACGTCTATGTGGGTCTCTCTGGGTCTATGGGGCAACTTTGGTTTTTCCTGATGGAGATTCACTACGACTCCCAGGGTAACGCCTATCGGCTCGAACGCGATGGGAACTTCGTTCCTTACCACGGACCTCCGGTATGTTTTAACTCACTGTATCTGCGCCCACATAGCTAACACAAAACCCAGCGCATTCAGGCAGGCCCTGAGTCGGCTGCAGCAACTCAAGTATCTCATGTCTCTCAGAGTCGCGTCTTCTTTCTGCGTTCTGCGCGCAGCCGGCGGGCTTCTTCTGCTCCCAGAAAGATACAAGCGGCTGCAGCTGCAGCCTGCTCCCAATCTTCCTCCTCCTCCTCCTCCTCCTCGAGGTCCTGGGCCATTTGGTGAAGAAAGTACGCGTCGATATCCATCCAGGCGGGCGGGGACGGAGGTAAGAAAAGACGCGTTGTTTGGGCGTTGTTTGTGTACCACGTTTATTCTAAACAATTACAACGGGAAATGCGGGCCCTTACGGGAAACATGCGCGAATATAATTTCGCATTCTGAGACTAGCCGACATCACTGGCACCGCTCGAAAACTCGACCGTAATTTTTAATCCTTACGGGAAGTCACCCAGTGGTGAAAAAAGTTTTAAAATTTTCACCTCTTTTCTCAGTGAAAAATGCATAAAAATCTCACTGAATTCTGAGTGAATAGTTGGTGTAAAACATTATGAATTTTGTTTCAAGTTTTCCACTATGAATTCCACTTCAAATAGTGGTGAAAAAGTTTTAAATTTTTCACCTCTTTTCTCAGTGAAAAATGCGTGAAAATCCCGCTGAATTTTGGGCGAATAGATGGTGTAAAACATTATGAATTTTATTTCAAGTTTTTCACCTTGAATTCCATTTGAAATAGTGGTGAAAAAGTTTTAAATTTTTCACCTCTTTTCTCGGTGAAAAATGTCTGAAAAACAAACGACATTTTTCACCGTAAATTGAGGTGAAAAATTTGAATCTCCCAACCAGTGAGTGGAAAAAAAAGTCCAGAATAATAAATGTACAAGGTGACCACCATATTAAGCTGGCTTAAAAAGGGCATCGAGAATAAAGCCGACAAACCGAGCGCAGAGGAACACGGTCAGACGCACGGAAGGGAGACACCCGTCCGAATGGATAACGAGATAAAATAAATAAATAAATCAAAATGAAAATATATACTCGAAGTCGCATAAGCGGAAAGAAAAAAATCTCTCAAATATCCGAAGAAACGAAACCGCACGCATCTCCACCGCCAACCTCCTCAACCTCCTCAACAGCCGCGTCAATACCATCCCGTTCACCGCGTTTGTGTGTCGAGGTCGAGGATCGAGCCAAGGGCGTCGAGCTACAGGTGTGTTACAATGCATTTCAAGTATGAAAATACGAATGGGAGGGTGAAAAGGTGGGCGGGCACCACTCCGCGCCACAAGACCGGAACCGCAGAAAAGCATCGTGCGCTTCGTGGCCGCGCACGCATCGCGCCCCGGGGTCGCGTATGTACGCTCCCGTTAACCGGGAGCGTCACGGCGTCTCTTCGCGCACGTATCTCCTGACGTACTTCCCACGTTGCGTCCACTTCCCGGGAAGAAGCGCCCGCCCCACCCCCACCCGCAGAACCAAGGGTAAAATGGACAAGAAATGATGGCGAAACAATTACGCGCATCACCCTTCCTCAAATTGCCCTGGGCCTTTGAGAGCGCGGACGCGGACGTGAGGGCTGCGATGTCGCGGAGATGCGGAAGAAGAAATGGGGGATTAGCATCGTGGTAGTGTGCTTGGGTGCGGAATGGAGGAAGGCGAAGAGAGGAAGAAGAGCGCCGCGGAGGGCTGCACCCGCGAGCCCGCGCGCGAGCAGCACCTCCACCTCCGTGCGTCACGGCCGCTCGATCCTCCAGCCACAGTACAGACGTCATCCGCGTCCTGTGCCCGACCGTCGTCTGCGCATTCACAGCACCCCTGCTCCCGCGCCGACTGTATCCCCGCGCGCACTCGCGCTGCACCCTCACCGAGCGGCCCTCCCACCACCGTCTCCCACCAACGAAAGAAAGAAAGATCTCGGGCGCTGCGTCCGCCTTCGCCTTCTCCCCAAAACGCGTCCCCACCACCTGCGCCCAAACCACCCAGGCCATCCGCTCCCGCTGCGTCTCCATTCATCGCTTCGCATCGCGCACGCGCCCTGCGCTCGGTCTACCCCCTCCCCCTCTCTCTAAGGCTCGCTCGCCCTCTCGGGCCAAACGACCGCCCATCAAGAAGAACCAAATAAATAAATAATTGTATTCAGAAGCGCACCTGCGCATTCTCATTCGCCGGCAGGTCGCGCCACGTCCCCTCGAGCGCGTCGACGTGCGCCTGGGCGCCGAGTTTGCCCTGTGTAGAGGAGTGTCAGTGTTGGATATCACCCAACTGAAAATGAGTGGGAGAGGGCGGTGGGGAAGGGGGGGGGAAGGGAGACAAGGAAGGTGGAGGGTATCGAGGATGAAGCCGATGAAACTAGCGCAGAGGAAGACGGTTCGATGCGCGCGCGGCCCTTCCCAGACGCGCCCACGCTCCCTGCGCCCGAATGAATAACGAAACAAAATAAGACAAGTAAAAAATGAAAAGTAACGAGTCGAAGTCGCATAAGTGAAAGGTACGGTAAAGGGTGAATGAAGAACACCGCAAACGCACCGCAGGTCCCACATCGCGATTCGCGAGTCGCGACTCGCGAAGTGCCTTAAAATGGTGCTTCGTCAACCACGGTGTTGTGTACTACCTGCGAACGAAAGCGTTGGATGTTAGTAGTGGTAAAAAGACAATACAGCATACGAGGGAGTAAGATGAGCTCAAGGACGACTCGTGAGCGAGCAGGGATCGCGAAAGTAAGACCACCCTCCGCCCAGCCTCCCCCAACGTGTGCACGCTCCAAAGCGAGTCCCATCTTCGCGCGAACCTCACAACACCGCGCGCTATGTCCCGCGCCCGACTGCTGCACACGCACTCTTGTCCGCGCGCGTTCACCCCACACGTCCCACCCGCCACCCGCCTCCACCTCATTCCTCAACTGCCCCACAACCGCCACCGCCAATCCCCCCTGCGGCACACCAAAATCACCGCCCCACGCCGCCCGCCCAAACAACCAAGGAACAAAGAGAAAGATTGGAATTGGAAACACACCTGTGCATCCAAACTCGCCGCAAGCGCGCTCACCGCGTCCGGCCCCGCCCACGGCCTTGAGGTGTGATTGGGCGTCGTGGGTGTCCTGTGAATGAGGGTCAGTGAGTTTGTAAGCGAAGTTGGATGAGGTATGAGGGAGGTGCGGAAGGGAGGGAGAGAGAAGAGGGAGCTTTGAGGAAGTGGGTGGGTAGTGCCATGAAAAATAAAGGTCAAAGGTCAAAGAGACACGAAAAAATAAGCAAGTAATAGAAAGGTAAAAGCTTCCGCCGTGCGAAGCCCTCAGGCCGCTCGTACGTCGTGCCGTCTGGGAGACAAGGCGCGCCCGCACACGGAGCAGAAAGAAACGATAATGAAGGCGTTCGGAAAAGAAATGAAAGTGGATGCGTAAGCGCAAGTCGCGTCCCGTCCGAATTACGCGGAAAGGAAAGTCATGACGAATTTGAACGAAAAAGCAAGAACGCGAAGGGAAACACCTAAATACCTCAATAGTCACATCACGTACGCGTTCTTGCCGCTCTAGCTAAGCATGATTATTTGCGTTTGAATCATTCGCGGCGTTATTCGAGGTGGAATTTGCGTTAGCAGAACTGGAGCCCAAGAGCCGAATTTGGAGTGGGTCTTTGGATGTCGCTGTCCTGCCTCCAAGTCTTCCTTGAGCTTTACCGTGAGGAGAGAGTGTCGTCGTCGTGGACGTCGTCGGCGGAATGCTCGACGGTGCTGAGTGCAAGAGGCGAGTGATCTCTGGATCGTTGGCTGAGTGCTCTACAAGGTTGGTTGATCATGATCATGATGGGAAAGATGCCGTCATGCCGATCCCTCCTGTCTTCTTCTTCTCGACTCGGTGAAGTTGGTGTGAATGGGACGGGAGGGCGTTTGGTGACTATGCGAGCTTGCTGGCTACAAAACAAGCCGCGTTTCGCATTTGGCGCTGCTCCACCCGCTCCACAAAAACCTCTACTTTTCGTTTGCTTGCTTGCTCAATGTGTCACTGCCCTGCAAACGTCCAGACTCTAAATAACCCTTATCCGTACGACCGCAAGACTGCCCGGCTGGATCTCGTCCAGCAAATCGAACGCTATCGCGTAGTTTCCTGACTGGAAGTCAATCACCCTTCCTGTGGCCTGGATCTCCCGTTCAAACTCCTTCATGCATCTCCCAACTGCCCGAACTCGATTTCATGCTGAATCCCGTCGAACAAGATCTAGCGGCCTTGGGGAAATGAGAAGCCCAAATCTCAAATGAAACCCAACTTGCGACCCCCGTCCGTCCGCGTCACCTGGTGGTGAACTTTCTGCGGCACAAAGTATCCGATGTACCTTAAATCTGTGTACCTTATATATGTGCCTCACTCCCGGTGCGCGTCAGCGATCGATCTTACCTCTTATTAATGTTGTGTTTGCGCTTTAGAGTTTGCGAACGTCGTTGACCAGGAATCAAAGGCCAGCTTCGTCGAATTGCCTTCCCTCCCACTACATACTCACTCTACACAGCGTACAATTTTGTCCGCGCCATCCATCGGCTGTCAGCTGAAACTCTCGGTTGCCAGCGAGGACCATGTCGTCCAGACTCCTTCGATCACTTGGGGCTGCCCCGCCTCTGACGACCTTGTGCCTACAACGAACCAGCAACAATCCGCCTTAATACCAGCACTGCTGCCACTGGCGGTGCTTTTCGTACAGCAATCACTCCATCTCTGGCCCTCGAGATTTGATTCACCATGCTCGCTGCAACATTCTTATCCTCACTGGCCAAGCCAAGATATTCAGAACCCTCGACCTACGTTCAGTTTAAATCCAAAAAGACTGCATTCCCCCACCGGACAAGGTGTACAGTCTTCATAGCAGTTCTTCTCGAGCGGATCGCTGGGCCAAGGTTCGAATCACGCCTCTCAGATCTCTGTAATTTGACCCATCTACACTCTTTCATACCTGCCAATGCCAGGAAATCATTGTACTTGGACACGGCCTCCCTACGGACGGTACATAGGGCCAGTCGGCCAAGTCGCACACCCGTAGATCCGCGCAAGTGACTACCGGGGTCCGCGCTCCCTCAAGTCGCACCGAGTTGCGCAAGCTGCCACCCGTGCGCGGTGGTGAAGTCCACCTCGCTCAGCGTGTTCGGTGCGCCGCTGCTGACGAACGCGACGCGGAGGAGCGCCGGGCTCGCGGGTGCGTTGTTCGCCGTCGCGTACAGCACCTGGCTCCCAGGCTGGACAACAAACCCGTTCACGGTGATGCAGTCGCCACGCGACCGCCGCGGCGCTCCAGATCCACTCGCTCAGGACGTGCGCCGGCGAAACGAAAAAGACGTGCAGCTGGCGCGACGTCAACTACAACTCCCGGCGGGGAAAGGGGAAGAGGCACGGCGTACCTCGGCGAAATTGTCGCCGAGCACAGCGGTCGCGATGGGTGTGCCCGGCAGGACCTCGGCCGCGGGGATGCGCACAGTGCTGAAGTAAACGTGCCCGCTGGTGAAGGGCCCGCTGACGGCCAGCTCGCCGATGCTATTGTCGGCGTTCTGGTAGTAGACACGCGTGTCCCCGGAGGATGCCTGCGGGACGACGATGTTGCCCACGAAGCTTATGGGGAAGATGTTATCGGCGACGGGTGCCACCGGCGCCGCGGCCGCGCTGGCAAGAACGGCGAGAAGAAGAACCTAACCTCGGTACGGTCGGTGAGTTCAGGGAGGAATCTCGACTTGGAGAGTGACGCACGAAGCTAAGCTGCAAATTCACCATGGCGAGAAATGCAACTGTATCGTAGTACTAGTGGTGCCGTGGATTTATATCCTCCATTTATACCACTGACGACTTCATTCGTTCCCCCAGATCTTGGCGTCAGGGTGCGAAAGATGAGGTCCATCTGCCAGTACCGAGAGGCACACAGCGAAGCTGTCTGTGCTCATCATCCTGGAAGACCTGATGTAACTCAAGGTCGCAGAAGATCTTCCTGAAGTTCCGCCCACCCTTGCGATTACTTCGATCTGACCAGCTGAACGACTCTGTCTACGCATAGACGCATTAAACGCAGACACAACCTTACCCCGGGCCTTCTTCCTTCTTTCACAAATACCACGGCCCCCCAGACTTCCCCGGGACGTTCCAAGGACGTTCATTTGATCTTATCATCTTTTTCTCTCTCTCACTGCCACATACTACTTAACACTTGTACCTCTGCCAGTGTCAGACCACGACCTCCCTGCGCTGTCACGCGGATCTTCCCTCCCACCTTATCCCTTGCCTTCCTGTGTCATCCCACTCCGAACACAGCCCGCATCGCGTTGACCGACATAAATAAATCACGACGCGATGATTGAACGCATGCTGCTGTAATCCCTCCAAAAAAAAGCTAGAATATCGTCTAATGACTCGACGAGGAGATGATGGGCATGGAACACGGTGGACACTCGAACATACACCGGCAGTCAATTCTACTAGGTTGAGACCGCCCGATAGCACAAGGGTGTGCGCCTGCCTTCCTTGCGTCGTCGTTTGTGGCCGAATGTATAGGCAGGAGATCCCCGTTCGACTCAGGGTCGGGTGATAACAGTAAAATGTATACTTTTTATATCAGCCGAGGTTTTTTTCCATTCCTAAGTTCCCAGTCAACTCCCCCTGCTTTATAGTACATGACCTCAAGCTCAGTAACCCTTGGGTTTAAAATTATGAATTGAACCATACCACCAATTCTGCCAGAATATATATAATATCCGAGCTTTTTTCAACAGGATACAGGACACCTGGTAGCATATGGTGTGCCCCTCCCTGAAGTATTATTTTGAGGAGGCCCGTTCGACTCAGGGCTGGGTGACTGCGTATGTTCTTTTTTCTCTCTTCATCTCCCAACCTGAACTTTTCTCCTCGTTACAATCAAACTATCCTTCTTTATGCTGTCATACAACTACATCCGCCTCAAAACCATTTTTTAGTGTAAACACAGCACCAATTTCATTGAGCACATATTCAAACATTGAAGCATGTCGGGAACACTCGGTAGCACACAGTGTGCACCTGCGTATTATCCCCCAAAAGGGAGGGCGTCAGATGCAGGAGGCCCCCGTTCGACCCGGGGCCGGGTGATAGGCCGACTGGTTTCGCATTCTTTTTCGTCCCTACCGTTGTGCAAACTCTACTTTCCCACGACATGGAGTTCAACTCCTCTCCTGGACGCCTTTCGTTTTCTGCAAGACCTGTCCGCCGACGAGACTTCGCTCAACCTTGGGATGTTGACAACATTAAATACTGCGGATAAAATACTAAAGACAACGTCTGCAAAATCAATCAAAGAACGACTTGAAAATATCCGGGAATGTTCGATGGGGCGAACGCGATTGAAGTGCGTCTAGGTAGCGTTGCCTCCGGCATTTCCCCCGTTTCCTCCGATAGCTACGCCTCCAGCCCCGCCTGCATTACCATTACCACCAGCTCCACCAAGTAGGCCTGCTCCGTTGCCGCCGCCTGCCCCGCCCCCTCCACCGAGCGCTAGGCCGCCCTTGCCGCCGTTATTCCCGCTCCCTCCGATGTTGAGCACGCTTCCGGCGGCATTGCCGCCCCCGAGCCCGCCGTTGCCGGCCTGAGCACCACCGCCGAGCCCTCCCACATTCCCGTTGCCGCCTATGGCGCCGGTCAGATACTGAACGTGTTCAGAGTGAAATCACGTACCGGCACCGAGCAGGCCTACGCCGTTACCTCCGCCAACGCCTCCGAGCCCGCCTTGCGCAGCCCCACCTAGAACACAGGGTGTGCGTTTGCATCTAATTGACTTTTCAACCGAGAATGTCATACCTTTGCCCCCGACATTGTTCGACCCGCCTAGGCTTAACAGCCCGCGCGCCGTCTCGGAAGTAGGCATGGCCGAAGCCGTGAGGATAAGGAAAGCGGAGAGGATGGTAGTTGAGAGGGAGAAGCGCATTTTGACTTTGGAAGGAAAGCGGGGATGCTGAAGAATGTGGTCGAAGGCTCCCTGCCTTTATACAATTTCGAAGCAGGTATGCATCCAAAATAGTCCGCTTGGAATTGAATTCGAACAAGGTTGAACCCTAAATCGTCTAGGACAGGTACAGTGGCCGAGGTACAAACTGTCAGGACTCGCACAAAAGGAAGTATTGGACTCCTTGCAACAACCATCTGAAACAAACCAAGAAAGTTCAAACCTTTTACCGGCGCTCGAGCGGAGATAGACGCTACAGCAACTGTATCTATATGTGGCATGAAAGACCTTGGAACTTCTCTAGTTTTGAAGACGGGATTTCAGTTTTCGGGCTGCAAGACGAATAATATTTTTCCGAACCTCGGGTGGCCGATGTCACAATTGGTTGCAGCCTTGCAGGTATACAATACGCCTACTACACTGTGGAATTCATCACTCGTGGCGTTCTACCAACAGGTATTCACACCTCAACCTGCAACTTTGCTTGTCAACCAGTATCATCCACCAGTTGCAAACGCCGTCGCCGGTTTAATCTCTGCCGTATAGTCAACGTATAGTATACCGTGTTCAATCTGACGAACTTAAAATTTGGGATAACACGAACATCCCTCGAGTCTCGGTGAGCTCGAGGAGTCTCAATCGCAGAAGGAACATGTCTCCTGAGCGAAAACACTCGCAATCACTACGATACATCCCTGTCTGAATTACAGGATATAGCTGGTAGGTCAAAGAAGCATTCGGATTTAGGATGCTTCTTTGACTGATCTCCTTGTCGTCATAGTACATTGTATGCCTATTCTGGCTCAGGTTGTCAAGTTGAGAGTCACCGTGACGCAGGTGGACAGGGGACTCAAGACAAATTGTACCTGCGCCTCGCCATGGCGCAGAGAATTTCCGAGATGCGCGGTTACCTATGCTTCTGTTACTGGGTAGACACAACACTACAGCACGCGGAAGGCTAGCTTGGAAGCTCTAAATGAGTCTCATAGAACCAATTGCTTTGGGACGCTCTTCCAGAAAAGAAAAGGCATCAAGCTCGATAATGGATTCGAATTCAACCACGCACGTGACCAATGTTCAAAAGCTCAAACTAGAACTTGTTGAAGGAAGAAAACGCCCAATCGAGTTTGAGAGGGGTGTCAATTCACTCTCAATGTTCGGCCAATGGTTGGGTCAACCAATCAACATCCTCTGGAGGCCATTTTCAAGCCACGGATTTCTCTGGCACCTATTGACCCTTGAAATGAGGAGAAGAACACCCAATAGCACACAGTGTGCACCTACTTCAACTGTTCAAATAACATTGTTATGGGCAGGAGACCCCTGTTTGACTCGAGGTCGGGTGTAGGTCGGGTGATATGCTGGAGCAATGTTTTCATTTTCTTAAAATTGCTGGCACCTTCTTCTCTCTCAACCCTTGCTCATTTGTTCCGCTCACCAGTAGTAAATTATCTGCCTCGATTTTTGGCCACACCACCCATTCCACCAATTTTGCTTCAACATATTTGAATGTGGAACAAGGCAGAAAAGTGTACCCTAGCTCTTGGCCCAGAAAGGAGAAATCTAAGCAGGAGATCCCAGTCGGGTGAGGTTCGGTTTTTCTTCAGTAGTCGTATTACCATAGATCCAGATTCACCGTGTAACTGCTTTTCTTCGCAGTTATTGTAAGTTCAAATTTATTGAATTTTGCATCTCTCTCCGGTCATAATGTTGTTTGTTTGTGCTCTGAGGCGTTGAAGTTCTCCTTCGATGGGGCATGGCATTGCTAATGTCACTATTTATACGGAAGGCATAAAGAGCTTGGAATAAAGCAAGCCCGACCGAGTTAAAAATAAACCGAAAATAATCACAAACCCGCCCTCCAAGACAAGGACAAGGTGTAGCGTGAATCCTAGAGTTGAAAAACACTTCAGCGTATACCGCGACTGACGCGACGAGGCTTACATTCATATTCATGCCTCAACCAGTTTATGAATGACACCGTTCACCGTAATTTTATTCAAAAGCTTCGTCGCTTTGATGGTCCGCACAAGTCGCGCGACATCCGGCCCAAAGTCCGACGTCGTAATCGACGATCTGGCGAGGGTAATGTCGATGCGGCGCACATGGGGGAATAGGGCGGTCCATGCCGCCATATCAGCAATGTCAGGGAAATATAGCGGCTTTGCGGTGAGCTCGAGTGCTTGGATGCGGCCGCAAAACGCGGGGAACGACCCCAGCGAGTTTTGAGCGAGGAGCACGGCGGGGTAAAGCATTGTGCTCGCCGACACGGAGAGGCTGGGCGAGAGCTCGCGCTCATCGAGCACCTCGATAATGCGGGACACTGCACCCATCAACACATCGACGTTGGCGGTGGCGCGGAGGAGTTTTGGCCAGACGACGCAAATCGATTTGATTTTGGGAAAGCACCGTGGATGACGAAGAAGATAGTTGATGAACATGGGAGATGCTCGAAGTGTTTCGAGCTCCGGGAGCTGAGGAGGAGGGTTGATGAATCCCAGTTCCCACACGCCTTGAGAGATAATGGTGAGGTGGCGAAGGAGCCCGAATTGGGGTATGAATTCAATAATGTGATCATCGTGTATATGATTGACCTCCAGCAAAACGAGGGTTGTCAACCCGCGTGCTGCTGAGATGATGAGGGAGATCACAGTGTGCCACACCGCCCAGTCTTGCAGTTGGACACGCAAGTCCAACGTGAGAGAGGTTATAGGGCAGTGTTGAAGGACCGCGAGTGTCCACCGAAGGGCAGGCGGCAGGATGAGAATGGCGGATTGAATCACAAGTGCGCTGAGTTGGGCCGAGGAGTTCAATGATGCAGGCAAAGACAGTTCAATTCGACTGTCCCCCTGCTCTTCGACTCGGCGGAAGTCCTGTGTCTCAGTGTCATGAGAGCGTAAGCGTCTAGAGAAGTCAGCCAGTAGACGTGTAATCGAGGAGCGATGGGTGGTCGATGGGACATGTGCGTATGTCCTCGTGAACTGTCGGCCATACATCATAGTCAGGGAACGGGAATTCCTCTCGAGGATGCAGTTCAGGAGGCACTCCAGGCCGACCGACCAGTGGCGAAGTGCGTCGTCGTTTCCAGTAGAAAGAAACACACTGTCTGGCAGATCCATTTGGAGGGTGACCTTCTTCACCGAAGCCAGGTTGTAGATGTAGTTTTCAAGGCGCTTTAATTGAGGTAAGAGAGTCGAAAGTGTCATGCTCCTGGATGGAGGGAAAATGCAGGTAATATTGTCCGTCTGCGGGGTGGTAAAGAAGGCGGTCTGTAGAGCCGTCAATGGATCACGGCGGTCTGCCTGCAGAGGTAGCACAACCGAAGTTGAGCTCGGGGTCAATCCATGGAGAGCAAGGTAGATCGGGAGGACGATAAAGTGCAGTCTGCGACACAAAAAAGCGAGGGAATATAGGATGCTGGGGGGGAACGACCCGCTCTCGAAAATGGTTATGAGGAGTTCCGTGGGGAGATCCAGAATCCCAGTTTGTGGACTCGACTGCGCCATGACGAGGACGTTCGCTGGAGCAATATCCTAAGCCAAACTAGTAGGCTTGAGAATACGCAGATTTACTGCAGTGACGTTTGCCCTGCCACAGGTCGAGTTGATGATTGCAATCATCGCCGTGGATCCCATGCTATCATAGTGATGTGTCCACGGTTTTGATGGCAAGCCATCCTCTTCGGAAACTAGCCCTTTTGCGAAAGCTTACTATCTGCATCGTTAGATAGGGCGCGCGAATACTCATTCACCTGAATGGTTACCGTCAAACTTGACTTTCTCGCTTCTAGTTCTGTGTGAAATCCATGTGCGTTCAAACTTTTACAAGTTTTCGCGCCTGGACTTTTAATTGGTCTCCCAAGGTTCTTCGAATTCGGCTCCTCTCGTTCTCTCTGTCATACCCCCGTGTCGCAATTTTGTGCAACAAAGTTTCGCTCCGAGAAAGTTAACGTCTGTCCGTTGCATTTCCTCTGCTTCTCACCCTTGTCTCACGCATCCCAGGCACATTCGTCCTCCACAAGAGCCGCGGCAATTATGAAGTGTGCTACTAATAACTATGCTCGAACCCCGTCCGTTGCAATACCGATTCAGAATATTCTTTTAAAATTGAGTCCGGATGCTCTTCAAGACTTACACCGATTTGGCGCGGTGAAGGTCTTCGCTACTTTAGGGCATAGACTGCAGCATCCCATTTGCCGCGCGTTTATGGTCGCGCACGGGTGTTAGAGCGGTGAAATGTCCGTGACACAGATGAATTCTGCAAGCATGATGAAAGGGCCGATAACTATGGCAACAGGGACTGGACAGCTCAACTTTTGCCCCGTTGAGCACTTTATGTATGATCCCCGGGTCGGCTAACTCTATGGGACCCCAGAGACACTTTGTGTACGCAATTGAAGGGCCCAGGTAGAGGATACATCGAGGATACATCGAGAAGAAACCAGTGTATTCACTACAGAGAGGAGAGAGCGGTAGTAAACTTTTCAAGCATAAGTAGCGCCAGGTGTAGGCCAGACCAAACGACGCACGAACCTCATCACCTCCTCGAAGCGCTCCCCGGTATGCATCGTTAGTGAACGTTGGAGGGTATACGAGAACAAAACGACAAACATTGGAATATCAAGGACGAGGTCCTCCTCCTCCCTGCGGCGTTCTCCCCAACCTTCATCGCATCCTCGCCCGCATCCTCATCCCGCGCCATCGTCTCCCATGTCCGACGAATGTCCATCTCACTGCTCTCCCAAATCGTGGGCTTGGCTGCGCGCTGGCAGATCTCCCGGCTCCGTAAGATCGGCACCAGAGTACCCGTGCGTGCGCTCGGCCAAGAAGTCGAATATGATCCCGCCCGCAGCCTTGTCGAACACATCACAAACGTTCGCCTCCGACTCACCGAACCACATGGTGAGCAGAGCAGTTCAGCACCCTAAGAGCATCGTCCAGCAGCCACAAAGCTTCAATGTCGAAAGAATAAATGTCTTGAGGCTCCAGGTCGACGTCCTCGCAAAGCTCCATGTTCTTGGTGTGGATGTGAAGAATCTTGAGACGGCCGGTTAGGTCAGGAATACCGATGTCGACCTCGCGATCGAAGCGACCAAATCACCGAAGATCAGGGTCAATGGAGTTTGGTCGGTTGGTGGCGGCCATGACGACAACGTTCGAATGGGTTTTGAGGCCATGAGAGTGAGGAGCTGTGACACGACACGGCGCTCGACTTCACCACTGGTCTGAGAGATAATATGATCAGGAACCGAATGCCGTTATAAAAGCCGTGTTTACCTTTTCACGCCTGGGTGCAATCGAGTCAATCTCGTTGATGAAGATGATGGCGGGCGAGTTTCTCGACTCCGCGAACGCGTCCCGCAGATTGCTCTCACCAGCCTTCTTCTTGTTCATGATTCTGGGCCCGTTGATGAAGAAGAAGAATACCGCGAGTGGGCTTGATACCGATGGACTTGAACAGTTGTCGGTGACGGAGAGGCAGCTTGACCAGTTCACGAATTTGGCATATCTGCTTACTGCAGCCGCCGATATCATCGTAGCCGACGTCAGCGAGGCTGGACTCCTCTTCTCTCTTGACTGGGCCACCCTCTGGTGTTAGTAGAGTATTGGAGCGCGTAGACATTGAATTTGACTGTTCGCATGCCACCGCGGACGAGTACTACCAGCGGACGCGCTTGCCGTATTTTATGTCGAGACAAGTGTGGACATTGACGAGGTTGTCGCGAGCAATTTGGTTCACTTTGAGTACGGCTCCAGATGAGGACGGTGTCACGCCGTGTATTCCGCCATTCTTGACGGTGGTGACATCAGCCATTTGACATTTTTGTTGCGGCATTTCACGTGTTTTTTGGCGTTTCGGCATTGTTCACCCAAATTGAACTCTGTCTGGTAGGGTGGTGGGACAAGGTCTATGGCTAATATGTTGCACACTGCATCAGCCATTTGACCAAAATCTTGTCCCCTTTTGGACCTTGTCAGCTTGCCGACAAGCTCACAAGGCGAAAAGGGCTAGAAATTACACTCACAAAATGGGAACAGAGGTAGGGTGAATCCTTTAAATGCCAGGGAACACCTATTTGACTGGCCTAGTGCTTACCTGATACAGTTATCTATTCCCAAATTCGAAATAAATGCATTTGTTTAGGGTCGAACTAGCGACCTTGTGAGATTGACCTCTAAGTTTGTGGTCTTGTCGTCTTTCGGTCTTTTTGCCCTTGTTTGGGCTTTTTCAAGCTTGTACAGGCATCAAAAGTTTTGTGTCAAAAGTCTGATGTGGTCCGGAGGGTAGTAGAGATACTCTTAGAGGTGAAATAGTATTGCAATCATTCCTCGTTTCGGTGATATCAGATGATCTTGTTCCGGCGTTGTGAGATTTTCGCCGAAAATTGTGGCGTTGCCACGTTGTGACGGTTTCGCGGGGGATTGTCGCGTTTTTCAGCATTGTTTGGCGTTGTACAATGCCACAATGGATTTGTCAAAAGTCTGATGGAGCAAGTGGTGAGAGAAGGTAACGTAACGCAAGCTCATCCGAAATAAACTTGACCACACAAACACGGCACGCGTAGCTTTGCAGACACGACAAACACTGTCATGGGCGCATGCGCTTGGCGGCGATGGTGGCGCTCTCGACTTGATGGCGCGTCGTTTGGTTGATGGCGGGAATTGGTTGTGCTTGCATCTGTTAGCACCGCGTGCCAGTGCCCTCGGCCCGGCCGGCTTCTTTTACTTACTGTCGGCCCCTCGCTCCCACCGGCTTCCTTTCCCGCCCTGGCTGGTCGTACCATGAGGCAAAACACTAGGAGCACATTGGCTATGCACTCCCGACGCCCATTTTGCCTCAATTCCACTCAAGCCGTCCATTTTCTCGGCTTCCAAATTTGTTTAAATCTCTGCGCGCGTGCGCCGCTGGGATCTCCGCTGGTTCCCGGGTCTTGCATAACCTCCTCAGTGTAAAGCCAAATTTCCTGGACCCCCCAATTGCACTCGCGTGTCACGTTGTGAGCTATCACTTTGTGATACGCTCAAGCATGGCGGAAATCAGTAACGAAACGACTCACGGAGGAAATCACGATAAGCCTCAGAGACTACACGGCATGCTACGGCTGTCACGGAGGTTTTTCCCACGGTTGAAAACTGACCTGGCGGACGCTCTCTGCGCGGACGGAAAGGTAACACACTGCAACGGAACACACGCACTACGGAACACGACTACGGAACGCTCGCGGAAAAAGGGTAGCAAAATTGCAAATAAAGGCCCAACCTCGAATCGAACGAGGGACTCGCAATTATGCAATATTGTGAGGAAACCGACAACGCGCGCGTTACCAGTTACGCCACCGGGCCTATACTGCAAATAGTCATGAAACAACAATCGACACCCACGGAATCACTCACGGTCGAATACTTGCGCACGCTCTCTCCGTGACGGAAAAATACACCTACGGAGCGTGGGAAAAAGCGAACACGGCCTGACCTCGAATCGAACGAGGGACTCGCAATTGTAATGTCGCGGAGAGGTTGACTGCGCGTTACCGTTACGCCACCAGGCCTATACCTCGAACAACCAGCAAATATCAAGGAGTGCCACACGGACATATTCACGGACGACTTACGGATCGCTACGGGACATGCGAAGCGACGGGATCGGGCAAACGTAAAGGTTGTGGGGGCAGGTTTCCGTCGAGCCTAACGGAAGGCGTGTGTGTCAACTTAACGGAGAACATGGGAGTCGAACTTCGCGGAGGGCATGTGAGGATCCACAGGAAGGACAATACAATGGAGGCTTCACGGAGAAGTTCACGTGCGGTAATCGGGCGGGAATACGTATAAAAGCCAGATGTATTTACCAAGGAATCATCTTGTTATCCCCCACTGCTCACACCTAAGCTACCCTCCCCCCAGCCTTACGGGGCGGAGTTGTCTCTCTCATATACACATATTAGCTCAGGCTACGCCGTCCTCCGTGGGGCTAGCTAAATAGGTCACTTGGATTGAAGGTTCACCAAGGAACCCTTTCTAAAGGTCCCTTCGACTCCGTAAAAACGGGTCGGGAGGAAATTGTTGAATACAAAGGTGTTGGTCACGGCGCAGTCGATGAAAAGCGCGTACTTCTAAACAGCCAGCAGCCCCTACTTAGCTGCGTGCAACTGTTGTATTGGAGGCTCAAACGCAGATCCGTGCGCAGGGCACCACTCCCCATCTTCACGGAAGGCTTATCCGTGAAGATTATAACCACTCCACCATTTCATTCGAGACACAACTTCGCCACGCTCGTCACAGAACCTCATCCGTTGCGCGTTCACACAAGCACAGAAAGAAAACGGGCTACGGAGGAAAAGAGCTATAGCCCGCTCGCGCTGTGTTAAAACCCACGTTTTGAAGACACTACTTGCCCGAGTAATACGAGGCAGGGAGAAAAGAGAAACCCCCACATCACCCAGGTCTCCCGGCTCGGATCGACGCTCACATTGCAAAGCTCTATTCCTTCGCGCAAGTGTAGAGCGACCTCCAACCGCGGCTTTCCTGGAAGGCTAGCCCCCAACGAGGAACTAAAAACCTCGAGGAACCTAGCGCTCACATCCTAATCCTCACGGAAACGGATTGTACCATCTCACCACCACCACCACAATTATATAAACCTTCCGTAGCGTACGAGTAGCCACGTTTCTCCGCGACAGAGTAATTTCCCTCTAGAGGACGAATCACCTTCGTGTACTTGCCTGAAACCAATTCACTGGTCAGACATCTCACGGAACCGCAGTCCGCATCACAACATCTTTCCGCTTTGGGCATCAAAAATAGGCCTGCAGCAAATTTCTAATTCCTCCAGCTCCGCCGCCTTCGCCTGTCCATTACTGTTGTCTCATTTATTCTATGGGACCTATGCATACCTTCCACCCTCTGAAGATGCCCAAATTCTGGTCGGAGGACCCAAATGATCCAATTCTCGGAATCCCGACCGGTTGACAATTCCCGCCCTGGCCGTCGTCGGCCTACCTCAGCGCTCCCGCTCCTCATGCACTCACTTCTTATGCGTCCAGTTCTGCCGTCGCAATACTCGTGACGATCCATCCTCATCCTTCGTGTTCTGCTGCTGTTCGCATCCACATCAATAATGGCGCGCTGGGCTTCCACCTGCACTCAGCGCTTTCTCTCAGGCTCATCTACCATCTAGTATCAATCTTCGGTAACCGCGAGCTTAGCCCTTACGCCTCCCAATCAAACTAATGCCTCAGTTTTAGCGGAATTTCATTACCCAAACCTCTGGATTCCCAATCGCTCCTGTAGCGCACTGACCAAATTTTAAGCTTACTACATGTTCTCCGTTTGCTTTAGTCTGAACCCAGCTACCCCTGTGCACTCCGGACACTTCAAAAGAGCTTCTTCGATTCCAGTATGTAAGTCTCCGTGCGTCCTCAGTAACCCATCGTATTTAGGAAACAGAATAAAACCATATTCTCCGGCTTTCGAGTTCCTCTGACCTGATAATGCAGTCCAGTCGGCGTACTGCCAAATTGGTTTGGGGTGATCGCGAACGAAAATCTGACTTCTCATGTGGGTATTTCTTCTTAATTTTTGTTATGAGCGTAATTGGAGGGCTCAGGCCCTCCTCCTGCGTGCTTTAAATATGGTCATTCGAGGTTCTGATGACGCGCTATGGTCAATATTCGAAATCACTGATACTTGAATATACCGACCTCAATTTAGGCGATTTTTCCCTTTGTTTGCAACGAGCGTAATCGGAGGGTCCGACGCTTGGGATAAGTGGTTTAAAAACTGACATCCATGCCTCTGGTGATCCGCTATAGTGGATTTTCGAAGTGATAGTCAGAATGGACCACCTCAATGCACCCGCCAATTCGATGCAACTCCATTTTTCTCACATGAAGAAAGCATGTTCAAATCATACTATCGAGTTTTCAGCTCCCGCAACCCAAAATTCCAACGCAGGGGGCTTAAATACCCAATCACCCTGCTTTGGTCTGGAACGAAAATCTCACTCACCGCACCTCTTGGCCGCTCCTAGGCTCCACAAATGATCAGGCAATACTCTGGCACCATTTCTGAAGCTCCTGGACATGGCTTACACGCCATTCAGAAAATTTGTACTCGACGATTGACCGAGTCGAACACTGGCTAAATTTCAAGGCCGAACTAGGCAGGTGCTACTGAACTGCACCTTTTTCTGAAAAGAACTTTCCAAACCCTCTTACTGCAAAAACTCAGTAATGTTTCGACCCCCACAGTGCTAGAACGTTGATATTCAAGATCCTTGGTCCTCACCGGGGCCAAATTTTGAAAGTCGCTGAGAGTTTTTGTCAAGATTTTTCGTTTCTTTGAACATGGAAAGAATCGGAGTGGTCTATTCACTTGTTCTGCATGGTCCAAGTATCCTGTTGAGGTGTTCTGAGCCCTCGCGCGGTTGAACTTTGAAATGGCTGATGATTGACGGAAATATTTTTGACACTTTCTGCGGGAGATGAGTCTAGGGACAAGTATAATACTTCTCATCGAAACAGAATTGGTTCAAATGAAGGGAGGAGCCCAAACGACGAAACTTCCGTTTGTTTCTGCCCCTATCAGCCATTTGTCACGCAGTCACAGCGTGATCTCTCTCTCTTCCCCCGTTATATCGGTCGCTGCAAACCGCGCTCTTCGACTCCCTTGGCTTCGATCGAACCTCAAATCGAATCCAAACCTCTCGACGACTATCCGCCTCCACTCTCATCCGATGTTAACCGCGTAATCGCCCGTTATGGTGTCCCTTCTGGCAGCGTCCTTCCTCACTCCAAACTCCATCCCAAAGCGCGTTTCAAGGGCCGCCTTTCGCTCTCAATCGCCTCAATGTATCGACGATGATTCCCACGACGCTTTTTTGAGCTATCACCCGCCATGAATATCGGAACAAGCGATCCATAACGCAGAAACAGGATATAGAAAGTGGCCTCAGGGAGTGGCAGAAGACGGATCCATAGAGGGGAGAGGATGAGGGAGATACATGCTCCCGGCCTGCGCGACTCGTGGTGTGTCTCCTCGTCTCACAATATCTTTTTCCTGTTCTCCCCGCAACTCTCCCCTCTTCGTGCTCTCGCGCTCGAAGCTTCCTCGTGCATACCGTCGCCTCAAGGCGGGGAATCGGTGCATGAGCGCATAAGGAGTAGTACTCCACGGTGCACGTTATGTCCCCGCTCGTGCTGCTGCGTTCCCCGTCGACCCATTATTTATCGAGGGATATATGGGCGTATAATACGGGGCGCGGATACACTGACCGCACAGGAACCAGCGCAAGCATGGGCGACACGACTAATCACACCAGCAGCGTGCCAGCGGCACAACGAGCGCGACGACGTCGCCCAAGCCCACTCCCACCCGCATTCGGGGCCACTCACCCAGCCCACCCGTGCACAATGGGCTCGACAGGCACCGACGTGGGCAACGCCAGCCTCTTCCCACACCTACGCCCATACCTCCAACGACCCCAGCGATATTGAGGGCACGGGCACGGTATTTTGCCGACTCGGCCGTGGCGCCAATTGTTTTGAGGTCTTCACATATGTAGGCACCCCACCCCCCCCACCGGACGCCTCCGCCCAACTTTCCATGGCTACCGCACCGTTACCATCGTCGCCCTTCTTGCAAGCACCCCAGCAGGTTGAGGCCGCCCCGCATTATCTTGTTTTTGAACAAGAATGGAATGACTGATCTGCACTCGCACGCCGCCACATACCTCTTCCTACATTAGTTACCCAGGAATGTAGCTGTAAATAAAGCCCAAGATTCAACGCGTAACAAAATTGAAAGTGTGGAGGATGAATGGTATTTTGTAATTTTGAGCGGTGTTCTGGGGTCCTGCTGCAATGGATGTCAAAATTCGGTCGCTTATCACCAGTCATTGACCGTCCGGTGATCAAAAGTTGAGCTGTCCAGTCCCTGTTGCCATAGATAACAGCCAACGACTCTCGATCCCGGGAATATCCTATTCACGTTCCATTTGAGCCCAGTGTTGCTCCTCTGTACGGATAGCAGCAATGATAGGAATCAGTGTCTCGACCTGCTTCCACTTGCGATAGTGGGCACGCGCGGTGGCCATTTGCGGGGTATCATCCTCATCGTTAGGGTCCACCCAATTCCACTCGTTCAGCGTGGTGATAGTCTCGAGGCCAGGGAACAGCCCAGACACAAACCGCGAAACGGCAGTGGAGTCGGCAATCGGCGATGCAGCGACGTCCAACGAGCGGAGTCGGAGTTGCGAGATGCGTGTCGCCGGCGAGTTGTCGAAGGGCGGGACCGTGGACGCATCGAGGGTGATTCCGAGATAAGTCAGGTTTTCGCAATACGTCGCGAACGCGCGAAGACCGCGAAGAGTCATGCTGCTTGGGTGGTGCGCATCCGTGCACGACCCCAATTCAAGCGATCGAATCTTGGGCCATGCGCGCGCGATATCTCCTGCTGTCGTGTCGTCGATGTCGATTCCAGCAGGCGTTGTCAGACGAACAGTTGTGAGATTGCTGAAACAGAACAACAGCGCCAGCACCGGACCGCGGATGATATAGTTTCCTATCGTCCCTGCGGGAGGTGTCGGCGTTGTCGTAACGCCATCATCAACCTCGTGAATGAGTAGGGAAGTGAGCATCCGATGGAATACTCCAGCGGCCAGCGCGCTGAAGAATTCACCCATAGTGATATTGCTCGCGAGCACGTCGGTTCCGAGGGTAAAATCCTCCAACGGACATTGGGAAAGCATGTTGACGAACTCAATTGCAAATTGAATCGAGGATGCGAAGAATTGAACTGTATGCAGGGCGGGGAACGTCGGATTCCGTGAACGGGTGGTCAAGGATGATGGAGGGCCCAGATCTTGTTGATCCGTTACAGACAGATCCAAGGATTTAAGAGAAGGGAGACCTGAGAGGTGTTCAAGCGCTGCTCGATCAAGCGTATCGAGTCCAAGATGTTCGACATGCACCAATTTCATAGCCAATGTCGCTGAAGGACCCCGAATAAGGGGCATGTCGTGCAATGGGCTCCCGAGTCTGAATGACTTCAGTTTATCGTATGGAATGGCCAATGTTGATAAGACTGAGAGGTCCGATGCGTTGCGGGAAACTTCAGGGTGGGCCCGTGTGGTTTGGGGCCCTAGGAAGAGTCGAACGTAGGGGAACACTGGAGAGTTTGGCCCTCCATCCCAGATAATGCTTTGGAGGTTGGGGCACAAATAGCCTGCAGCCAAGTGAGACTCGATTGCTTCAAATACGTCAACCGCGGGAAAAGGGGCGGACAACCACGTCGGAGGAGATCGAAGAGTCAAGTCCCGAATACGGCGCGCATACAGCAACAGTCTCTCCCAATCTTCCGACTGCGGTACACGTGTGAGGCGCTGAAAACCACGACTGGTCGGCGCTCGGGAATATTTAAAGATAGTGACGACTCACCACAGCCTTATTTTTCCGGCCTCCAGAAACGATGACTTCTTCCCATAAATCCGGCGGAAAACACTTCAGGAGGTTGTTGAGGGTGTCCTGCTTTCTCCACAGAACATTGAGAGCAGGCCCTTCAAAGATCCTGGAAGTTCTGCCCAGAGCAGCAAAGTCGGTGCGGCCATCGTCACGGAGCAAGCCATCCTCGGATTCCTCCAGCCGCAGGCAGATATTCTCGACGATTTCAAGAATCCCGAGAGTCCGGTGCATGAGGGGGAACGGAACATCAGCAAACCCTGATTCCACTATGGGCGCTATGTAGTGCTCTGTAGCACTCCAGAGACATGGACCTTCACTACAGCACTACAGGTCACTACAGGTCACTATGTAGCACTATGTAGCACTCTGTAGTGTCCTGTAGTGCCGAAAAAATCAGGGTTTGCTGATGAACTTGGAAAGTCGGCCGTGACTAATTCCAATTGTTCCGCATCAGTGGCGGTGTATGGTATGTACTGTACTATTACGACCATTAGTTCAGGTGACGGGTGACGGGGACCTGTGAACTGAACTAATTGAACTTGGTGACGGGTGACAATGAGTTTGCTGGCCCAAATAGGCCTAGAAATCGCAAAAATTTCGCTCCGGCATTCGCCGAATTGTGAACTTTTGCGGTGACGGGTGACACCCCGTGAACTAATGGTCGTAATACTACAGTAATTTTCAACGCAAACTCGAGGAAAATCACCGTCGACAGCTCAATGGGCAACTTCTCTAGGATAAAATAGGGGCAGTCAGAGTAGGCGATTAACCTGCGATTAATGCCAACGATTCATCAACGATTCTGGATTTAATAAATCGTGGGAGAATCACCGTAGTAAATCCTTAATCGTCGAGAATCGGTGAATCGCCTCCCGAAGTGATTTAAAGACGATTCACGAATCACCCTCCCTTCAAATCCTTAGAAAGACTACATTTTATTTTGTGACCTCCGAATATATATTTTATTATAATTGTCTCTGATTACACATCCTCCTCTCCTCGTCGATCATGCCCGCGTCGGCGCGCACAGCACGCCCTTCTCGGGCAGCCGAGGCCGAGCCACAATCCGGGCCGCGGCACGTCGGCGCAAGGTAACGCGCCGCTCTCGACCCTTAAGCTTGTTATGGCGAATGTACGCCTTGAAGGGCGCCTCACTAGGCCTCACTGTTTGGCCAGTGCGTCGATTAGATGGCGGCATAGTACAGAAAGGTGCCAGTGATGGCAAGTTATATTTGAATTTAATTATTTTAGACTCGTGAATCGTGCATGATAATTTGTGATAATCGCGCAAGAATCGTTGTTCAACCAGGGCGGTCAAAATTGAAGACGATTAACCCACGATTCAGCGCGATTCTGGGCATTTTTTATTCGAGAATCGTGTCTTAATCGGGCTTGAATCGTCGCGTGAATCGGGGGTTAATCACCTACTCTGACTGCCCCTAATGAAAATGGCCTTCGGCAAATGCAGGTGTGAGTAGCCATTATTCTAGATCTGCTCAAAGCAGTACCATAGTCGCCTTAAAGACAGGTAAGCAGAGGGACTCCGAGTGAAATTTTCAGGTCGGGGAAAGCCGACAAAGATCAGAGAACTGCGAATACAATGTCCACTACTACTCACGGAAGACAGTAAGACTACTGGCTGTTGCGACTCTCCGCTTCCCGTCCCATATTAAACTCAGGTAACAAAGGCGAAAAACTAAATATTTGGAAGTTTTCTTGGTCAGAATGAAAAAATGGCGTATGACCAAACCACTTACGACTTCTTCAAGCTTGACAGGGCCTGAGGCAGCAGCGGTATAGGATGCAAGGCTTGGGGAAACGGCGACTGGTAGTATGATGAGTTGAAGTTGTTTAAAAATTGAGAGGACGCACTGCGATTGTTGGTGATATCGTGAACAACGATGAGTGAGTGTTGGTCTTTACCATTTCGTGAATTCTAATACATAGGAAAAAAATCGGCGCAATCACTCACTACCGTTCTGGTCAGCTGAAGATGTGTGTTATAAGCAAGAATAATTGACGCTGAACAAGACAAACGCACTCCAAACCGGCGCGAGAGTGTCGCGCCCCAAGTTGCTTCGAATTGCAAACGCCATAGGCTCACCGCAGAACGTCTGAAGGTCGCCGTAGCCTCCCAGAAGAGTTGACCGGGTGGTACCGGGGCGCGGGAACGGGCCCACTGATTATTATGCGCATAGTTAGTTCACCAAGGAATAATCGGAGAGTGCGAACGGGAACTGACGAGGGAACCCGTCGGCTGGTACAAGCTGTGCGATCCAGGCGGCGTCACCGTTGGGGATGGGAAGGGCACCACAGCTGGTTTGGCTAATAACCATCGAGATGTAGGGAGCGGAAGGGTCGATGGGACTTAGGATTCTGGTCGATTTATTATCCTTTAGAATGGGCAGAACTTTGTTTCGCCATTAAACCGAACGTACTGGAGAAGGACGACATCCCCTTCAAGGGTGGATGTGGAGAATCCAATCACACCTAGATAGTTGGACCGGATGCTAGTCTCATCTATGGCTGCGCAAACAAGCGTCACGCAGAGGTTCGGAAGTGCTTCGGTGAGAATATGTACTCACTGAGAATTCCCTGGAAAGGCAAAGCCCGCGCCTACAGTCCGATGAGCACATGTGAGTCGCGAGCCGACCCTTCACAGCTTACCACCGCGCCAATGACAGTCCCATTAGTGCTGAAGGCTGCGAGATAGCCGGCGCTATGGATGGGCGCAGTCAATAGAGTGAGTCCGCCAGAATTCTGACCACTCACAGCGAACACTGTGCAAGTGCGGTGGAAACAGACGTTGCAAGAGTGAGCAAGAGCGAAGAACGGATTGCTGAGAACATACTGGGCACGCGGAACACCACCTTGCTGCTCCGTATTTATGCGCATACTCTGCTTGGTTCGAAATGATGTATTATCTAGAGAAGGTCCTTCGACAGCGATCAGTTGAGTTGCGTCCTCACGGACGTGCAGGCCGGGGCAACTGAGGGCGCACAGAAAGTGAGATTGAGCCACGACGAGGCGTATACATTTGAATGTTCGACGTACGTGCCTGGAGGTTCGAAATGATCGATCAGTTCCGGCGAAGAGAAGATTTTCGAGCTGGTTGATGCTGACAGAAGCGCGCTGAGCAAGACGCGCAGGCAAAGAAAACAAGGCGGTTTTGACAAGATCAATTGCCGCAGAAGAACGAAATGAGCCTAAACGAAGACGGTAGGATGGCAAGCATGAGAGTGCAATCTGTCCATCCACGTTGACGTTATTTATGTCCCTACGCTGAAGGAACGTTGTTCCTCCACACGCGCAACCAAGGGCAACTGAGGGCGCACCGAGAGTATAATTGAGCCGCTACGAGTATCTTCGAATGTTCAACGTATGTGCCTGGAGGTTCGAAATGATGGATCAGTCAAATGAATGAACGCAAGTCTCCGAGTCCGGCGCCGAAGCCCAGTTTTTAAGCCTGACAGAGCCCGCTGAGCAAGGCGTAGAGCCGAAGGGAGCAAGGGCACGGAAGAAGGTCGATCCGAGTTGATTATGGGCTTGAACGGTCGAAGTATGAGAAAGCAATCTGTCCATCCAGACTCGGATCAGGTACCTGTTTTTTGCCAGAGACTCCGAGAACCAATTCGAAAGATGTATAGAAGGAGATTTGAGGCCTGTCAGAGTGTGAGGAACTACTCCGTGGCCATGTGCCTCACTCAGAAATTGGAAGCTCAGAATTGGCGGCATACCTGTGGTGTCAATGTGGTGTGGTGTAAAAAGTGTGAGCGCACTGCCACTGTGAGGCTGTGATGGAACGGTCTTCGGTCCGCCGATTGATCAATCTCGTCAAAGGATCATGATGAGGCTTGTCTGGAACCACTTGCGCAAGTTGCTCGCTTTTTCGTCAACGAGGCAAGCTGGATGAAGTGGACACCTCGGCCCTTCCGGGCAATTTTTTGATCGAGCAAATTCGACTCTCCAGGCTCCGAGGACAACTTGAAGTAACCGAAAATTTCTAAAAAGGTACTTGCAGCGATGTCTCGATTCCAGCTCTCTCATCGATACCACTGGAAGGTTCTGAGCACGTCCATTTCGTCCGTTGCTATCAAAGCTCATGTTCTCGACCTTCATGACTGAGATCGTTCACCAGCGTCGCAAGTTAACTTCAGTTTTTGCGCACTCAATGCCACTCCGAAGTCTGCAACTTGTCTCCATGTAAGCCCTCCGAATATTCATATCCCGTCATGCCTAGCATGTGGGCACCAAGAGACGATCGGCCGCTTCCCTAATATGGTATTGGTTTTCGCATTGTCTTCTTTGTCCCAAGTTCTCTTTATTTTAGCCGCGCTAAAAAACCTTCGTCATCTTGCCTCTCCACTCCACCCGCCCTCTACCCCTCCAACCCAAGTTATGTCCACCGCCCCTCATATTCTGATGTCTCGGGACGAGGAAAATACGTTTATCGACTCATTCATCGACTATACAGGTGGCATGCCACTGACACCTCCTCCTGTTGCTACAAGTTCGCATATGCGACGAGCTCCTGCCACCACACAGGAATCTACCTCATTTCCCAGCCGAAATTCCGCGGCGCTTGACTTGCTGGCGACGCACGTCACCTTGAAGCGCCCAAGTGCCGTCCAAAATGGTGGAGGTGGCAGTCTGCTGCCAGAGAAGCTCGTGCGAGCCACCGCCACTGCGAACGAGAACGGGCACAGTGGTAACTTCCTAAGCCAGCTTCTCGCACCGTCGTTGACTGAACTTGTGCGTTCTTTCGTTGTTCTGTAAATGTTTCTCCACAACCCCATATTTCAGGGCATCAAAAGCGCGTCCGTGTCCACCACTTTCTCCCAGGTCGGCAAAGTAGCTGAACCCATCCTGGCTTCAACTTCTTCGACCGCCCCTCTCCCTCTTCCCACGCGCCGCAGAAAGCTGAACACCCTCGCCATTCACCTCACGAATGGCGGACGCTCCGTCTTCCCCGCCCAGCTCGACTCCAGCATCCCCGAACCGGATCTGTCTGACCCCAAGCCAGTATGGGTGTCGTGCTTCTCCGACGAGCCTTCCACTATCAGCGGCGCGGAGAGGGATGATGAGGATGATGTTTTTCATTCCAGCCCACCGCCCTCGCCGTCACCCGCTCCTGCGCGGCGCAAGAACGGTAGGGGGGCAAACAAGTCACACAATCGACGGGATGGCGCGCTGGCTCCATCGGCGCGCCAGAACATCCCGCCTTCCGCTGCTTGGTCTTAATTGCTTTCGGGAATCCCTTTCCAATAGCAGATGCCCACCTTGCATCGACAGGCCGGCGAACTGAAATACATTAAACTCGTTCGAAAATCTTCTGATTTGAGCTGCGGCATGCGTACTTAGCCCCATCTGCCCCGGACTTTGAAACGCCGGACTTGGAGCCAACTTACTATCTGTTGATCGGGTTTTCTTTGAACCCCGACAACGCCCGGCGCAGCCCGAGCTACTAACTAAGCACATAGTGCATACTCGTCTGACCGCGTTCGAATCGGCTATCTCGGTCTTGCGGTGGAGCCAAATCCTCGTTTATAATCGTCACGAATGGCCAACGAATTAATCAAGAGTTTGTCGTGTACGGTAACGGAGATGTAATGGTTTGAACCTCGGCAGTCCGCAAATATTTACTCTCTCCAAGTATAAGGTTGCTCGAGCCCTAAAACAGGGCGGCAAGGCAATTTGAGCCTTCTCGATTCTGCCGAGTGTCATCTTTCTGAAACTCTGCCGCTTGACAGAAGCTGAATTGGAACCTTTAATTCATCCCATCAACAGCTCGATTTCACCCTTTACTTTGCCAAGATGAAGCTTGAAGTTGATATGATACAAAAGCCGCTCAATTTCCCCTCTCAGATCTCGAGCGGTCAACTAATACGAAGCTTGTCTCGATCCAGCCAAGCTGAACCGCACATCGAGCATGATGTCATTGGACTTACTCTTATTATCCGAGTGAGTTGCCGGCGTCAAAGATTGGGTGGAAGTTGAAGGCGACTTATAAACAGCAAAATTGAGGCTGTATACATCGAGGATAATTAATCGAGTCCCATATAGCAAGATTGTAGTTCGGAAAGAACTTCAGTGAACGAGGAACACAGAGAGGTCAGCATGCGGGAATCCCCCATCGGAACGGCTTTCTTGATTACGAACTTGCATCCCTACTAACTTGAAGGTGCGTGGTCAGCTGCAGTACCATGAGGGTGCCGTTTGCAACCGTACATGATCCTCGTCCTCCGAAAGCACATCTCTCAAACAATCTCGGACGCCTTTTAGAAAGCTGATACAGATTCCCATGAGCCAACCTCATCGCAGTGTCATGGTGGACTACATAAATCCTCCATCCGTTGCTCATCGCGGTAGTAAAATATTTTCAACTTCGGGCAACTTCGGCCGACGCTCCGACTTTCACGGCAATGCCGGGAACCTGTCCAAAGGTCGTCGCTACCGCCGGTTGTTGACTTACCGCGGCAGAGGAAGGACAGTGGCGCATCAGATGGCACACTCGGGCCCGGCGACCGATTCCGCGTTCAAAAGCGCAACGGCGCTTCTGCGAATTCATTCCCTATGCCTCTCACCCTGCCGATCGATGCGCTCGCGAACATGCAAGTGTTGTTCAAGGTCGATTTGACGAACGGGGCCTTCGCCTTTGATATGGTACCCGCCCGCCCCGGGCCCTTGGACCTCAACGAGGGCGTCCTTGCAAGCGGCACGCGGCTCCATCTTCGGGCGGCAAGCGATTCCAGTGGCGTAACACTCACCTTGTCGCTATCTGGCAGAGAGTGTGACGGGGAGCAGGTTGAGCTTGGTAGGTTTGAACAACGCAACCCAGACTGCAGTAACCTTGACGGAACTCTCCTAGGCCATTCTAAATCACTGGTTGAAATGACCAGCGAGATTCAGACTGAGAGCGAAGGTTGTCCCCTTGAACCGCAGACATGCACCCTTGATTTCTTGCCCAAATACTGCCCTTCGAGCGCATTTGGTGCTGCTGGTTTTTCTTTCGAAATGCCTGAACCAACTTGCGCCAACACTTTCAATCATTACTTTGATGGTGAGTCTTTACAGCCTGAGGGGGGTTGGATTCCTGACATAGATCGCAGCGTTGAATGGCGAGCCCACGGACAAAACAAGTTTCGGGTCAGACTTTCCCTACGTAGACGCGGCGGGTATGCTGTGGTATTATCCACCTGTATCATTATTCTTACCTATGAATCATAGATCTCTGGCACGGATCCTCGGTCGATAGCAAGAATATGGATGTGACCGCTTCACGGGAAGGTATTGTCACTATTTACCCTCTCCCGTCCGAGCTCATCCTTAGACCAAGTCGAAGGGGATACCCCTCCTGCCACAGATAGCCCAACGTCCACATCTTCAAAGTTGCCTCAGGACCACTTAGACTCTCCACCGCGTTCAAATCTCCGATGCCCAGAGGCTTCGTGTGCTCGTTACTTTAAAAGTAAGTATACATTATCGAAGCACGTCAAGGCCCACGAACCCAAATTGTCAAATTTTTTTCGATGCACGATGGGTTGCGCGATGCAATTTTCCCGGAAACATGACCGTCTGAGACACGAAGTGAACCGTCACGGACGAATTTGCGACTGGGAGTGCAGGCTGTGTTCGGGTTTTTTCTCATCCGAGGTGTCTTTGAAGAAGCACCGGTGTAAAAAAGCTGGAGTTGCGCGGTGGATATGCGAGGCTTAGCTTGACCTAGATGCTTGTACTTACTTTACTTAGACGTCGTTAAAATACTATTGTCCCTTGATGGGTTTTGAACCAATGATGCTCAACTCCTGCCGAGGTTCTCCATACGGCTGTCGAATTGCTCCTCGTCCCATAAACTTGCGAAGACATGTCTCGGACTGTCAGAAAACTTTGGCGGTCATGCTATCCGTGCGTGTCTTCGAAACCGTCTGCAGCTCTTTGTGCCGGACGTTGCCGAACGTGAATCTGATGGGGTATCGCAACCAAACACTCCCAATGTTCGAAATTGGTGGTACCAAAGGCGGAGGCAATTGTTTGGAGTTCACCGCGACCCACTGTACCTCCATAGTTGATAAATGAAGTTGATTGCCACCAAACTTTATCTGAACTTTACCTTGAGCATTGGTCATTCGCGGGTTTGACGTGGGCCCGCGTTGTGGTTGTCATCGGATATTCCCGGCGATGACAACGCGCCGGCGTTCAGTTTAGGTTCAATGACAGCCTGCCTATTCTCCCCGGAGTGTGCTAATCCCCTATACCGAGCCGGCGTTTACGAATTGGAATGCGTTCGGCGTTCGCAACTTGAACATCTGGATCTCCCGGAGAATGCAGTGCTTACAGACAGGAAGGTGAACGCGGACTATGCAAACGGTCTAAACGATTCTACATTTCTTCCTCTTCATACATAATGACTACAGTTTCCTTCTGTGTGCTACATGCCAATGTGATTATCTACAGGGTTCGAGAAATGGGAAAGAAAGGTGGGACTCCAATTCCGATGTCCACCTTTCACTCTTCATCCGCGCTTGACTCATCATCGTTACCGGAAGCACCCACCTCCAACCCCCCCGCCGCTAAGATCTCCGTCCTTGTTTCCTTCCCCGGCGCCCGAACCAACAAATACTTTTCCCCGACCTTTTCGATCCGATCTCCATCCGCGAATCCGCACCCAGGCGCTAGCAAGATTTGATAAAGCATCTGCCGAACGTCGGCGCCCAGTTCCATCTTCTCTTCGTCTCCTAACCTACCACCGTCATAACCCGCTAGCGAAAAATCGCCCCATGCCGTGACGAACAGCGCCCCGCACCCCGCGCTCAGTAGTGCACCAGCGGGAGGGAAAAAGTACGCAATGCCGGCGACAAGGGCGAGGAAAATCGCGACGTGCAGGTGGGCGACGGCCGCCCAGTGCGCGAAGACGCGGATCGGAGTCGGGGGTGCAGTAAAGGGGAGGCAGTGCGCGACGATGATGTACGGGAGACGCATAAAAAAGCTGAGACGTAGGCTGGTGTATGAGTTGGCATTCGAGCGGAGCGTGTAGGAGGAGGCGGGGAATGCGATTGCGGTGAGGCCGGTGGGGAAGAGGAGGACCGCGGCACCGACGAGGGCGCAGTAAATGGGGAAGATAACGAGCTGCAGTGGGAGGAGAAGGGAGAGCTTTGGGAAAACCGGGCCGGCCGTTTCGTGCTCGAAATCGTACTCGGAAAGCGCGTCCTCAGTATTGGCATCGAGCGCCACGTCGCGTGAGGCATCGTGGAAGTCATTAACATAATGCACGCCCAGAGCAGGCTCGCCCGTAATACTGTCATTCAGGAGCGTGTACATTCCCTGTGGGGCAGGATCAATAACTGGAAGTCGATGCGTCGACGGTAAGGAAACTTACTTTGCGGTTACGGAGCAGAGAGCGGGCTTTGGGGGTAGATTCGGGGCCAGGCGCTTCCGGACCAAATGGAACTGGGCCTGTCGATGGCGAGAATATGTCACGACGCAGCTGTGGGCGGCCTCTCGGCGTCTGCGAGGTATGAGCCGACGTTCGATTATTTCTCGGGAAAGCAAACCAACAGTTTTTTTAATAGATAGAGGAGAGCCTTCGGCGTATGCGTCAAAAATTACAGTCGCCTCGGGGGTTTGGACTCGCTGTGGTTCATCCTGTTCGGACGGCAATTCTGGGGACGAAAACGACATCAAATCTGGAGAGGGTTGCGGAGCAAGTATCAAAGGTTCATCTGAATAAGCCTAGAATCATCACTGAAATGGGAAAAAGCAGAGAGAAAGAGAATCCACGAACACATTCGACGGAGTGTGAGCGGGCACGGACAAGTAGGCCGCCTTCCGCCGTCTGTGGACACGGTTGAGACTTCGCCAGGTAATTAAACAGGCACCCACACTTCGATTGGCCTCCTCAAGAGCCTTGGAGAACTGGCGAGGCAATGATACACGACAGGGCGACCTCCCACTGCCATTATCCGCAGTTGCGCGCTTGTGAGTTTCTAGGTGTTCTAGGGCTTGCGGTGCTGCCACAGAGAGTAGTTTGCCCTCGATAGAGTCGAAATGCATAGGCTTCTCGTCCGCTGGCGTGTTCAGGACCGAGGGAAAGGCCGATTCCGTACTCTCTTCAGAGTCGTTTCGGTGCATTGGGACGCCGGTCTATTGAGAAATTAGGTGCAATAGAAATGCTTTGGTTAGCAGAGAGACTCGCCAGGGAAGACGGAGATGCCAGAATTCCAGCCATGGTGGTGGTAGCGCGTTCAATGGAGAGGACGGGAGTTGGTGCAAGTTGGGCGTGACCGTGATAGGCGCCGGTCCAATCAAAGACAAACAAAGTGTTAACCAAAAGAAAAAAAAAATCGAAAAAAAATTGGCCTTTGGTTTCGCCTCCTGCATCCTAGCCTCGCAAATGAAATCCGCCGTGTGCCAATTTCTTCCTCAGAAAAGTTCATTGAATTTGGGATGAAGAACGGAGCAAACAAGAATTTTTAGAAGGACTGGCATGTTGTAGCACGATGCGGCAAAGGTCATCCAATGCGAGGCTCGGCAACCCCATCCACCAAGGTGGCATCTCCCTCCGTCGTAGTCCTGGGCCTTTCGTCGATATCCGCAACACGGGCTCTATCATGACACGCAGCGCTGCTGGTTTTGCAATCGCCAATCCCCAAGTAAATTGGCGCACACGGATTGAACGTGGTTGCATTCCGGATCGACGAAGAACAAAGGCAGCACCAGGCATACCGGCAAAAAATTCGACCTACTTGAAACTTTCATTGAACCACTGGCAGTCTGGGAATTTCCCATTTGCCTGGGAAATGCTACAACACGCGAGGTACGAGCTTGTTTATGTTGTAGCGTCTGTCTACGAGAGACTATGGAAATGCGGAGCCGATGGGAAAACATCCCGGACCGAAGATAATGAGCATCAACATAAACCGTCAAGATGCATTTACTGGCTTTCAACCTGAGGGATCAACTTTCAACTTTCAACTTTCAAGTTACGTAGCGCACCATACTAGTAGAAAAGTGCTTCAATACAAGAACGTCGCAGCGCAGGCATTGGCGAGAGAGTAACAGCAGTCACTGCTTGCGTCATTAGCACCAGGCCGAACAGACGTCAGCGGATCCAAAAGTTGGCCCACCTGCTGAAGAAACCCTTGCATCAGAGGAGAACATTCAATTTGAACTTGATGCGGACCAGTACGGACGCGTCCCGGCCTCAATCACCGAATCACCGACCTCAAGATCTAGGAACAAGTTGAACAACGTTGAAAATCGCCATCGACAAGAAAATAAACCTCACTCAGAGTCAATATTTTGTTGCTGCTAAGTGCGCTGACTATGGGCGCGCGCGATGCATCCGCGGTGCTAATTCAAGCTGCCGTAAGTAGAACCCTGCACTGCTCCCGCTCCTACAGCACGCTAGCGCCATACGACGAAACACGGGGCAATGAATGCAAATGCATGCCTTAATTGGCGGGTCCGTCGTGGCGCCTTTTGACTTCGCTTACCTTTGACTCTACCACACACACCAATGCTCTCTACCCTCCTCCTCAATCGCATCCCCAATCTGAACTCAACATACATGCGGCGAACGGATTCCTGCGATGACATCAACAATTGTCGCAACCTGTTCGACATCGTCTGGGGCTGCCTCGCGACCATCTTCGCTCGCTTCAACATGGGTCTCCGTGCATCCCAATGTCCCCGCTCCTCACCAGGGACCGCTAAAAGCAAGCCTGCGGCGACTTGGGATGATGCTTGTAGCCGTCATCGCGCCGGAGCTGATTGTGTTCTTCGCAGCACGACAGCTGGTTGTCGCCCGGCAATTCGCACAGCGTATGTCAAATCGCAAATAATTCTGCCCCTGGTTGATTGCTGAGCGTGCTGGATGCATGCTAGGACACAGTACCTCAACCACCCACGGATTCTTCTTGTGCATGGGGGGATTCGTCTCGCGACAGGGCGGGAACCCAGTGACAACCATCAACCAGCTCAATGACCCAGTCCTCGGGCCAGAGTACCGTGCAGATATCCGCAATACTCGACGCCAGGATATAATGGACAAGAGCAAAGGAGATGGGCTGTCAAAAGGTCTCGCACTGATGCAGGGATTGTGGTTCATCGTGCAGATCATCGCCCGCCTCGCGCAAAGATTGCCGATAAGCGAGCTCGAAGTTGCTACGCTCGCGTTTGCGGTAGCGAATATTTTCACTTGGCTATTGTGGTGGCATAAACCGCTCGATGTTCAGGAACCTATCTTGATCGGGCCAGCGGACACAAGTAGTTATTTGCTGCCTGTGGTTCAGATCTCCAAACCGAGCGGAGCGTCAGATTTCACTCCCTTGCTCGCCTCCTTCGCCCGCGACGCTGGAACAGCTCCAGTTTTCCCTGTTTCTACGGAAGCGCCTGTTCCAAGACCGACCGCCAGGAAACGACACCCACTCTCCGAAACGATATTCCGTGGGCCCATCCAAGGAACCTACGCACACTACCAACCACGCCTCTCCACCGCCGTCCCAGAATTCTGGTCCTCACCCAATGAGCCGGGCCACACCGTCTTTGCCGCGATGTTCATTGCAATCGTCTTCGGCGCCGTCCATTGCGCCGCCTGGGGTGCAGCTTTCCCCTCTACACCCGAACGAGTGCTCTGGCGCGTGAGCGCGGTCGCCGTCGCCGCGTACCCCGCCACACTCCTCATTTCGCACGGACTGGGCGCGCTGCTGTGGCCGACCAGAGACGTCCACGACCACATTCCGCTAGCGGTGCAAATTATTGGCATCGTGCTGTACACATTTTCCCGCGTTGTGCTGATTGTGCTGGCGTTTACCACTGTGCGGACGCTGGAGGCAGGCTGGTTTGTGGACGTTGATTGGACCGTCTATATCCCGCATCTGTAGGCCTATCGAATGGTCCACCTGAGGCTTCGACAAATAATTGAATTAGAGAGACTTGCAACTGCGCGCGCCCGAAACAGCAACTTCTGAATCTCTGTGTGATGCATATTTTAGGAGAGCTTTTGTTGAATGTCACAAGTACTGAGGCCTGAGCGCTGGCTAAAACCTTTTTTTTTTTTTTTTCTTTTTTTTTGGAGCGTTTAATAACACAACTCAGTCTGCAAAGCTTTCCGAGCGTATCCGCTGGTTGAATTGGGTGTTTTCAATATAGCCGGGAAGGTGTCGAGGAGGAAATGCCGTTATGCACAGGTGTCAAGCCTAGTGTGGGACTCTGGCCATAAGTCAACCTACTCCATTTCGTCGAGTAGCAGGCCATATACCCACTAAAACCCCCTTGGAATTTGTCCAGTCGTCCGGCAGGGAATCTTCATCTAGGAGCAAACCGCTCCATGTGTTCAAGACTAACTGCTTTTTAAGCGCATGGGATCCAAACCGAGTGCGGTTGGTGAGCAGTTGGTCACGTTTGAGGGCGTAATTCACGGCTGACAGCCAGCGATTATGTATTTCGGTGTTTGTCGCTGGGTTGAACGTCTCGAAAACTCTTTCGTTCCTTAGTCTCCAAATCAACTGGGCCGACGTTGATACAAGAATTTTGAAAAGACGGTTCTTCCCCGGTATCGGCGTACCTTTGGGTGATTTGAATTTTGCTAGTCCACATCCGAGCAAGACACCCCAATTCAATTTGGGCCAGGATTTGTACTTGAGTTGCCATAATTTTCTGACCAGCAGCCAGATCTGTTCTTGGCCCGACGATTGGCAATCTAACATAACATGTTCGAGAGTTTCTGGTGCTCTGCACACTGCGCACTCTCCGAGTTTTTCGAGGTCAGGAACGTGGTCCCAGAACAGACCGATGTGGAATATGTTGTGCATCGATTTCCACAGAAAGTTTCGTGTCAGTCGTTGGATGTCCGGAGATCTGATTGAATCGCTGGCTAAAACCTTGAGTCGGAGTGGGATAAAAGACCCATGCGGCAAAGTATCTTCGCAACACTGCTCGGAAAAGAGTCTGGAGAAAGAATACTGTGGGGCAAGCTGTGGGGTATTATTTAGCTTCGTCCAGATGTCTTGGGTCTTCTGTGCTCTGTGACTTGGTGACCAGCTTGCCTGAGGTCTTTGAAAGACATCGATTGAGGTCCACGTATGCGATGTAAAAGATGATGCGTCAAAGATTGGTCCCGGAGAAAGCGCGGGCGGGTCACTTCAATGTTCATTCCCGAGTGATGCGGCGATCACTGGCATCAGATCAGTGTGAAGAGGCGTTTCCATCTTCTCAAAATTCCCTCGTTGTTCCTTGAAGCTTGAAGCTTGAAGAGCCGGCTAGTCGACTCCTGAAAGTTACGGAACACCTGGTATCCATGTTTCTCTCTCCTCTGCATGCTTTTTCGCCGACTTTCGACTTTCGTGCAAGAACGCTCCCGCTTTGAGTATCGTTTCGACGTGGACGAAAACCCTGTGGCGCTCCCCGTTCACGAAAACCTTGTGGTCTTCCCCGTTCGCCCCTCTACTGCCAGAATCAAACCGGAGCACAGACGACTGCATGACGCACAAAATCCTCATCGCCCAAAAATATTGATCCTCTTGCGTACTCAATATCGTTGCAGATAAACTCGATGGGGTGAGTGAGTATCACGAAATTGCTCGTTTCAATGTCGGTAGGAATGTTGACTGCACTTTTAAAACAGGCAGAGCATGCAGTATGTCGGTACAGCGGCCGTTCACGTTGAAGTTGGAAACAGTTGGTATTGGCTTTTGCTCGATTGAGCGAGGAGTCGCCGTCCGCGGCCTGCCGCCTCGATCCCCGCAACGGAAAAAGAAAATCCGTTCGAACTTCTAGTTAAAAATAATATTTCAACGTGGTTTCTCGCCGTCAACTCACCTTTCTGTGAAGACTCACAAGAGGTCGGAGGACTTGACACGGTCCCGTGTTGGTGCAAACATTCCAATCAACGAAGCACTGCCACCTCCTATGAACCTCCGTCAACAATCTTTAACCCAGTTCATCCAAGCGTTGAGGGTAAAGCATTACTAGCAGTACGTTGGCGTTCTGCATCAATTTATTGCACGACGTTACTCACTATGATAAAGCTTTCGACTTCACAAGCTTTGGTAAAAACCCGAGTAGCCAAAGCGTTCCCCTTCCGAGCACGCTTCTCCTTTGTCGCGCCGCGAGCGATCAAAGCAGTGGCGCTGTGCACGGGCTAAAATCAACCACCGACTGTATAAAGCACCATCAACAAACCTTTGCATCCACCACCATGTCGTTCTACGACCACTATTATTCCGCCACTACCCTCAGCTCCATAACTGCGGATGAGGACCATACCCTGCAGTTCCCAAACACTCTACTAAATTTACTCGACCCGAGTAATACCGTCGATGGTCCCAAGGCAGACGAGGATCTTTTCGTACGTACACCACCTTAACTCTGCCACCCCGCAACGGTCTAAACCACCCTCTCTGTAGGGCGAGATACGTAGATGGGCTCCAACCTACGAGGACCTACTGGGCTCACCGATATCCTACCCCTTCCCAGACGATGCCGTGATGTTCGACGTGCCACTCACTTTGGTGCATCCCGACCATCCTACATCCACCCCCGACGCGTCCGACCCCGCTCGTTCCTCTCCTGGGCGCAAATCACAGCCTGTGGCACATGTCAGCGCTGTTTCTTGCCTGTCAGAGCCACTCCTATGCGCGGAGGATGACTACGACTACGCCGAGGAAGACTGTGAGCTGTTCCTCGAGGAGCAACCCTTGTCTGCCACCCGTCTCACCCCATCGCCACCGTTGTCCGAGGCGTGCTCCTCGCCCAGTGCCAGAGACTTTGGCACTCCCTCCCCAGCTGCCGAGGCCGCTTCCCCTGCCGACAGCAGTTCAGAGTCGGATGGTAACGCGGTTGTAGAGACTGGGGCCCACTGGACGGTGGCTCGTGTCGAAATTGAGGTGGAGTTTGAGGATGCGGAGTCAGATGTTGATGGTGACGGTGAGACAGAGGCGGAGAGCGAGCTGGACGAAGATGCAGACGGAGAGTGGGACCCGGATTGCGAACCAGCAGTACTTCAACCTGGACCACGCCTCATGATTCGTCTTCCCGCGCGCTGCCAATCCACCGCTGCGTCTTCCATTCCCAGTTCGTCGCACCTCCCACCGTCGACCCACAAATCCGAGTCCGATTCCGAGGACGGCGCGTCCGAGTCCGAATCCGACGACGAGGACGGAGACTATGGCGGGCGCACTCGTCCACGTTCCGCCCCTGCTGCGAAACGTCGGCGTAACGATTTGGGGAACGCCATTCCAATCGCAACGCCGAAGACCAGGCGCGCCGCAGGCAAACCAGCGTCCGCGGAGCAAATGATCCTCTCGGCTGATACGCCCACTGGCAGGCCAACGTTCAAAGCGGGGTTGGATGGGCGGTGGCATTGCCCTCTCGCCGCCAAAGGCTGCCCGCACCCGTCATTCAAAAATCGAGATGGTCTTTGGCGGCACTGGGCTGATCACCTCCCCCCTCAGCCGACCATGTGTCCGACCCGGTGTGGAAAGGAGTTCAAGAGGGGGCGCCGGGATGTGATCATGAAGCATATCCGTCGCGGATGCAAAGCGACGGAGGGAGTTCGGGAGAAGTGTCTTAATGCGCTCCTCGCACAGGGAAAGAGAAGGTCGGAGGCTTGAAGTAACTGCCCACCGCCCGTTGACACTTTATTCATATGATTATACCACTTTTACGACTATACCATGCTTTCAATCCAAATATGATTTATGTAATATGCATTCAAACCTATTCGTTACTTTGAGCTGAATCGCCGCCGGCGTGCAAAACTTTCAAAGGTCCCCTGCGGATCCCCGAATTGAAATAAGATAAACAACGTGTTGAACGGATCGAGCACACCGAAATACAATTGCTGTAAAGATACAGTTGTGCCATCCTCTGGGTACAACAATGCATCTATCATTGTAAGTCCATCCATGCTAGGCTAGTGATTAAAAAAAATCCACTTGGTCGTTGTTTCTAAACCATCGATATCGCGGGGAAAAGCCCTCCGCCTCTCCTACACATCTTCCTCACCGCCCCATAAACAGCCCCATATCCACGACCGTCTAAAGACTAGACACCCGTTCGCCCTCCTCCTCGACTGAATCGGACGCACAAGCGCCAACGACAGCCCCAACCCATCGTCCCCAATCACCACAGAGATCAGCTGCAGCGCCGTCTGAAACCCCGCGAGATACGCCGTCGACTACGCGGCGTGCTTCGACGCGTAGGTGAGAAGCCCAAAGGGCACTTGGAAGAGGGAACCGGTGATCTGCGGGTGCGGGTGCGGAGTCAATTTTGTGTACTTCGAAGGGGTGGATGAGGGAGGCAAGAGGAAGGCGGACGCACCATAATAACAAACGCATTGCGCGAGAGGAACGACACATACGACGCCCCCCGTGAATGCGCTGAAACAAGACGAGATGATCAATGAGCGTCAGTCATTGTGATCCAGCACCTCAGCGACCAGCGAAATGGCGAGTCACCCAGCCGATGCACGCGAGGACGACGAGCAGGACCTGCAGCAGGCGAGCACGACGCCGTTTATGCACCAAGCAGCAGGAACGCACCATCCCCGGACTCCCCCACGGCGCCCGATTCCGCGTGCTCAAAGGTCAAGAACGCTGGGCGCTGCTCGTTGCTCAGTTGTTCTTCCGCGTATACGGTCGCGGAAACGCACCCCAATCGTCTGATACCACGCCCCTCCGTATCATGGCTCTCACTACACGTATAGTCCGTACTGCGCCCCGTGATGCGGTCGTCCACGCCAACGGCGAGCCCCAAGCCGAGGAAGAGCGAGTACACGACGGCGTAACGCATGCGCACCGAGCCCGAGACGATGTTGCGCGGTATTATTGGAGGGCGCCGCACCATGAAGCCCTGGGGTAAGGGTAAATAGAAGTCGCAAGGAGGAGGAAGGAGGAACGTACGGGGAGGATGGGCACGACGGAGCTCGACGCGACGGCGGAGTCGCAGAAGAGTTTGGTCGACGCGAGCGCAGCAGGGACGAGGCTGAATAGCGTCGCGGCGGTAAACCTATAAATCCCCATCGTCAGCCTCTTCCCCAGTACGAAAGTGAAACGGAAGAAGACGCACTGAAACACATTCGAATACAGCTCGTTCCGCACATTCAGCAGCTGAATCGCCACAACGAGCGGAGAAAGCTGTCATTGAAGTTGAGGCTGCAGACCGACACAGAGCACATTCCGCCGCTGCCAGAGCATGAGCGCGTCGAGCGTGCGCGAGACCTCCGAGACAGACTCTTCGTCATAGATTACCTGCGAATCCCAGTGCATCCCTCAGCATACGAACGCCTTTCGGAGAGAGGAAGGAAGAAAAAGGACAAACGCGCACTCTAATAAACCCATGCACCTGACCGTAAGCGGTACGCGGGGCGCCGCACATCCTGAGCGCGCTGTGAGCTTGAGGACGAATTCATGAATTCCTGACGTTGGGTTATTTGCGCGACGTGGCGCAGAGCACAGCGTCAGCGGACTTAATCGCGGAGGAATACAGAAAGTAGAAAGATGGGGAGGAGGGAATGAAAGATACGCACATACATCTCCGCCTTGCTCCTCTTCCTCCTGAGTCGAAGGTAGTCGCCTCCACCGTCGACTTCTCCGTCCACCCGCGCTTGCTCGCTTTTTGCGTTCCCTGGCGCTGGCGCTCGGTAGGACGCCCAGGACCTCCTTGCGGCTATCGCATGAAGGAACATAAGGACGACGAGGGGATGCCGGCGACATCGGGCTGCTGAAGGCAGCACGGCTATCATGATACCTGTAATGAATTAAATATTTACCCGCAAGCATTCTGGATGAAGCGGAAGGAAAAAGCACACCTCCACTCCGCCCTTGCAAGATCCGGTCCCAACGACGTCGACACAGGCGCCGCTGCCCTCGCAATATTCCCTGTGCTCGCAATATGTGCATCAGCACCCCCGGTTTCTGCGCACTGGCCGAGAAGATGGAGAATTTGTGTTTGAAGGTGAGAGAGTGCGAGCCCGCGTGGCGGGCGTTGTGTGACCGCCCAAGCGGGTCGGAGCGCTCGCGGGTAGAGGGCAAGAAGGAGCGTGTATGTGCGCGTAGGTATGAGCGCGTGGGGAAGGTGAGGGTGTGCGCGCAGCCTGCAGATGCGACCTCAGCGCGACCCACGCGTGCTCGGGGAGCTCCTCGACGCCCAGTGTAGACACAATCGAGGCGATTAAGGTTGATGTCACCGCCCTCGTTGTACAGCGCCAGCAGTGCGGAGAGCATCGCCCCCGCCCGCACCCAGACCGAGCGCGGGGTTCATCGGCGCTGTACAGAGTAAATCTTACTCGGCGTCCGCATGCGTCCGCGCTCTCCGTCCGATTGTGCGCGCGCAGGTGTGTGCTCGTTCTTGTGCTCGTGCCGCGCTCCCCCTCCTTGCTCTGCCGTTTCTTGCGCAGCCGCTTCCCCTTAAGCGCGCGCACCGCGAAGGACGCCAAGTAGGGTCCGCTGACATGACAATTTAATTGTCAGATGACTGACAAATGACTGTCAGTCACTGACTGACAATTAGTTATTTAATTTGTTGAGAAAAACCCACCTGACAATCCTGACAATTCCAACCTTTTGAAATCCCAACTGGCGCCCAATTTCTTGAGTGAGGGGAGAGAAATTTGAGGTTGACCGACGAAATCAAACGGATCAAGATTGAAGCAGATGCACTGCACAGCCACCTGTCAAAAATTTCCCTCTGCCGCCCACTGAGTGATCCCTCCGACAAGAAAGATGCCTCGACCAAACCGACTGTATGCAATATATAATCACATATCTTGCATTGAACTTAATCCAGTAGATGCAGGCTACAGGCGATGACACCCAGCCCGCCGTGAACAGCGATGTCGACCATTCGATCCGGGATATCATCAGCGATATCAATGACTTGCCCGAATATGAGCGGGTTGGTGTGACAGTTTTTGTTCCAATACTCTTCATTTGGCAATCTACAGTTGATGGAAATCCTCAAGCCTCTCAGACATCTCAGTAATTCGCGATCGGCAGAAGTCAGCAAAACCCGATTCGCGACGCACTTCATATCGGCGACAACACTGTTGTCGGAGGGCCTGCTCTCGGAAACAGATCATTTTGAGGGACTGAGAATGGATTTGGGGAGTCCCATGGCAAGCCCGCAGCTGCAGAGTCTAGGGCTCCGACCCGTCGCCGTCGCTGACGGGGACGGGTGCCGTCGCGACGGGCCGGGACCCGGCCGTCAACCCATCTGAACCTCTTTTCTGACGGCCGGGTACGAGACGGGTGGACCCGGCGACGGGTGCACCGGCGACGGCCGTCGACGGGTAGACGGGTCGGCAAAGTGATGATGCTCCAGGCAAAGCAAGTACCCTGGTTCATGCTCCTAAGGTCAGATTCAAGTGTCCAGGATGCAATGCTATCTTGGTTGGTAGACATTTTGGGCCATTCAGGCAAGTTTTGCACCCAGCCGACCATGCCGATAGCCCTGCCGTAAGTCGCCAAACGGGGTCTCACGATTCCAAAATCGCGTTCGCGCCCATTTTTGGGCGGACGAGTCTCGAAAACAAGAATGGAGCACCAAAGGTTGACTTCTATTCCCGTTGGTTCCTGGTTTCGTTGGGTGAATGCAACATTTGCCATTGAATATATGTTTCACCCGTCGACGGCCGTAACGGGTCTGACGGCCGGCACCCGGCCGTCAGGGCGTCTTGAATTTCTCCCTGACGGCCGGGTTGACCCACCCGTCGCGAAAAAACGGCCGTTTCTCACCCGGCCGTCTGACGGGCCGGCCGGGTCGGAGCCCTAGCAGAGTCAAGCAAATAGTCGGTCGAATACTGCATTTGCCTGACTTCCCAAATAGGCAATTGTCAATTGTCATTTGTCAGTTCTGACAGTCAGCCTGACTGTCAACTGTCAGTCAGATTATTTTCTCCAAAGTGGAATTGTCAGCGGACCCTAACGCCAAGCGCGAAGTGTGCGCCCCGCACGACCTTGTTCGCCGTACGCCGGGAGTATTCGTCCAGAGTGGACGTGCGGGCTGAAGCTGAAGCGCGGGGACTATGCGAGTGGGCGACGGCGGCACCAAGGCGCGGTGGGTGGTGTTGATGGTGGCGGGCGCGGCGGGAAGTAATATATGCGAGGCCCGTCGGGCGCGGGGGAGAGGGGATTGCTGGTGCCCGAGCGCAGAGGTAAGAGTCTCCAATGCAGCGGGCTGGCGGGGTGTGTGCTCGTCATTACAATAAATACTTGCCGTTAGATGAGAACGTCTCGGCGTCTTATATCGAAGCTCAATCAAAGCTCCCAAAAAATCAGAGCAGCGTTGAATGGATCATATGACAGCACCTACCGCGTCCTCACATCCTACCACCTCCTTCACACTGATTTGAAGGCCAAAATCGCGTCCGACGCGCCCTCATCGATCATCGTGAAGGGAAATCGCCGAGAGCGCGCGCTAAGGTCGCAAACCCAATGCGAGTGATCCAATCAGGCGCTGCTGCCAAGCTGCACCAAATCTCGACTTCTCTCTTTCTTTATTTTTATTTTCTATTTCTTATTTTTGTCGGACGTTTGAATGGCACTCCCGCTTCCCGCTCCTCTGTGGCGGGCATAGCCTTCGTACCACGCGAGAGCAGAGCGGTGCAGGGCGGTCGCTCTTGGGAGGATTTGAGGGCCCCGCATCTAATTACGCTCAGCGAAGCACATTGGCTGGGGGTTTTCATAAACCCGCGAGACCCATGCATGCAGAGAGATACCCAGGCGACACTATGTCTCGGGCAAAGTGGTTAGGGAGGAGGTAGCATCAATTGCATATTTGTTACTGCCAAAAGTCCAATCGTAAAAACCTAAGGGATGATGTGAGCGGACAACAAGACGCTAGTTGAAGTTGAGGAACGCACGTTGGGCCTGTCCCACTGAGATGATACTGCCCCCATCACTCTTCCTCTGAATCGTCCGACTCAACCAATTCCACCGACTCTCCAGGTCCATCGATGCGAAACCGCCTGTCAAGCACCCGTCGTCCACCAGTACACTGCATTGTGTAGCAGGCCATAAGTGTGAGTTCGTGCTCACACGGAACTGTGTCATGCCCTGGCCAGGAGACGTAAAATGAGGACGCAGGACGATCGATGAGCGGCACTGCGAGGTCGTAGAGGGGTCCCATTCGCAGCCCAGGAGAGGACGTATCGTCGTAATTCACCGTTTCCTGGGACTGAAAATCACCCTCCTGCCAGTGAGAAATTTGTGTAACGATCAGCGTCGCCGCTGGGGGCTGAACGATCAGCATACGTCTCCAGCTCGCGTCCGGGTGCCTGAACGCTTGGGTCGCGTTGGCCCACGGCATTTTTGCGATGGATTCAGCATCTCCGGGCCAGCGGCCACGGGGGCCTTTGGGGGCAAAGAAGGGCGGAAAGAGCTCCATTAACAGGGGATTGCGCAGTGGACGCCAATCGGAAGGGTCCGGTTGGAAGAAGAGGACGCGCTGCAGAGGGGGAGTAAGAGTAGTGGCGTTCCACATTTTGCTGACGCGTGGCGCGGTGACGAGGAGGTCGCGCATAGGAAGATGAGCAAGGATGAGCTCGACGAGCTCTGGTGAGGAAATTACAGTGTCCTGGGCTGCGGACATGGTGGTGTGCGGCAAGAGGTGATTAAGATCGGCACCGCAACTGCCGCATCAGGAGTTGAATTCGGTGGGGAACAAAGACGACTGTGCGTCTTCAATTTATACTCTTGTCCCTTACGCTATCCCCCATCGGCCTAGGACGGGCGCTGCACTGGCGCTGCCGCGAATTCAGGCCCAATTTTCGCTTCCCATTGAATTGCGGGCCGCCATACTTGTACGCTGCCGTGGTTTTGCGCACAACCACAGAGCCGACTGATTGGCGCCATTTTGAAACGACAGTTCAATGTAAGCATCGGAACCGACTTGAACCCCATAATTTAGACATGGTGTTTGCCGTTGACCTAGTAGTAGGGGCATTGAAGGTGGTTCAAGTTGAATAAGCTCGACACCAGTTTTTTTTTTGGCCTGTGTGCGGGACGGGAAGCGACTTTCAAGTTCCCCATGATTTCCCGGCAATATCATGAACTGCACATCGCCTGGCCCCTTCATAATTAGGACGCTCTGACTCTCGAGAAATTGAACAGTTATCACGTGATGTAGTATTCCGCCATAACTTGTGAATGCTGACAGTGAAACAACAGTGCTGGTTTTGCAATCCCCAACTTGAAATAAACGATCTTCTCCCCCCTTCTGCTTGTGTACTGCCACCTCCGGCAGCCACACCGGCTTCTGCACCAAACGAGAGCTGTTTTGTTGACGCTCGAGGCTGCGCCGGACCCATCCCCCCCGTGTCGCGGTGACTTAGTGTTGTGCATGTCGGTTCTTTCAACAGTTAAAGTATATATTTACCATTCCGAGTCATTCTACAGCCGAGTTACAGAGTTGAAGAAGGAGGCTAATAACCTTACTTCCACCAATCTAGCTATCCGCCCACCGATTTCACTCCCCTCGCCCGCCCAAATTTCACGAGATCACCACATCGAATACCTGGCTGCCATAATCCAGCCCTGAGCACGATTGCACACCGGTCGTCTGCCCCGCCGCCTTACCGATTACCGCGCATTGTCCTGTACCGGTGGACTGCACCGTGCACCCGTACGCAATTGTGGGGTCCTCGCAGGAGTGGCAGGTGAAGAACCACCCTTGGGTGCTGTAAATGTGGTCAGCACACTGGCTGGGCTTCGACTAGCCTGTTTCGTAGGGAGACACTTACGTGTTCCCAGGGAAAGTGGTGATGCGCGGCTGAAGCAGAACCCGGGTCAAGTTTGCGTTGATGGTGGGGTACAAAACTTGGCTAGACGGAGCGTTGGCGAAGCTATATATCAGGTGAGCATGCAAGGTGTGAGATACAACGAAGAATTCAATTCCTACGTCAAGAGCCCATTCCCGCTGGGATCAACGTTGAACACCGGTTGAAGAGGGATCGTGACGTCCTCCGCCTCGACGGGGACGTTGGGGAAGTACGCGCCGGAGGGGTATCCGAGCTGGAATTGCCCGTTGACGATGTTGATCTGCTTGCCTGCGACGGCGGGGCTGCATCTGCCCGCGCGAGCCTGCACTGCGATAGCGGTGGTGCCGGCACTGGCGAGGAGGAGAGAGGTAAGGACAGAGGCCACGGAGAGCATTCTCAAGCTTGTTGCAGAAGAGTCAAGTCAATGAATTGGTCCAGGTGTTGGATAAAGCTGAGAGGTGAATCGTTGGGCTTTTATACCGCAGTTGCATCCAAGAAGACGAGTGGAGATGGGGGGAGAAGGGTAGATTCAATTCGACGGTGCCGTTCGGCACGCACCTGTGTTCTATTGCGGCATCCATCCCCTTCAAGCTTGGTCCAGAGATTGCAATCCTGCAGTACCACGACTCTACAGGACTACATAGTACAGAGGGCGCATTGATCGGCTACTCTGCGTCCAAGCAGACAACTAGAGAGGGGGGGAGAAGGGTAGATTCATTTCTACGGGCTCCGACGGCGCCGTTCAACACGCACCTAGGTTCTGCTTGGGGCCTCAGGCCGCATTGATCCGGTACTCTGAGTCGAGAATGCAGGCGGCAGTGTGCCAAGCGGTTTACGCTGAATTCAGGGAAAACCCAAATGTCAACACTTATCGATATTGAGACGATTATTATGCACACCTCGTGTCTCAAAAATAAAATCGGACCACGCAATGATTTGAGGAGATTCTCCGTCCGCCCAATGTGGAATTTTGAAGGGAGGAAAACACAATGCGGCTTCTTTCCTCTTCTAGATGAAACTTGGACGAGGAAAAAGTCATGTCTGACTTGGCGCTGATGACGGTGTAGCATCAAGAAAGGAAAACATTATTTTTTGTTCGATGGTGGAGAATGATGCAGCATACGCGAGAAAGCGGTGCGCATTCCCCGAGAGGAGCGACAAATACACGTTCGCCACGACGCCTACCGTAAATGCACTGAAATAAGAGGAGCTGATCAATGAGCGTCAATTAATTGATCACCGTCAGTAACGTCGAATACGCACCCACCGCCGCAGTGCTGAGCCGGGAACTTCATACCAGCGAAATGGCTCCCAGTCGGTGCACGCGAGGACGACGAGCAGGACCTGCAGCAGGCGAGCACGACGCCGTTTGTGCACGCAGCAGCAGGAACGCACCATCCCCCGATTCCTCCACGGCGCCCGATTCCGTGTGCTCAAAAAACAGCGACACCGTCAAGAACGCTGGGCGCTACTCATTGCTCTTCTGAGTATACGGTCGCGGAAACGCACCCCACTCGTCTGATACCACGCCCCTCCGTATCACGGCTCTCACGAGACGTATAGTCCGTACTGCGCCCCGTGATGCGCTCGTACGCCTCCGTGCCCACGGCGAGCCCCAAGCCGAGGAAGAGCGAGCATACGACGGCGTAACACATGCGCACCGTGCCCATGACGATGTTACGCGACATTATTTCGAGGGCGCCGCAGAGGACCATAAAGCCCTGGGGTAAGGGTAAGTGGAGGTCGCAAGGAGGAGGACGGAGGAAGGAGGAAGGAGGAAGGAGGAACGTACGGGGAGGATGAGCACGACGGAGCTGGACGCGACGGCGGAGTCGCAGAAAAGTTTGGTCAGAGAGGCTGAACAGCGTTGCGGCCGTAAACTTATACATGTGAATCCCCATCGTCAGCCGCTTCTCCAGTACGAACGTGAAATGGAAGAAGACGCACTCAAACAGATTGGAATACAGCTCGTTCCGCACATTCAGCAGCCGAATCGCCATAAGCAGCGCCCCGAGCGGAGAAAGCTGCCATCGAGGCTGATACTGCAGATCGACGCAGATCACATTCCGCCGCTGCCAGAGCATGAGCGCGTCGAGCGTGCGCGAGACCTCCGAGACTGAACCTTCGTCGTGGATCAGCTGCGAAAATGAAAAGGCGTCAGCCCTAATTCATGCAAGAACGAAAGGAGGAGGGGGGAAAAAAGAAGGACCCCCACACACCCCAATAAACCCCACACGCCTCGTTGAGTATCCCAAAACTCAGACTACTCCGCCGCCGTATAAACCCCAACCTGCTCGTCCCCGTCGCGCCGTCGTGGAAACTGATCAACAACACGGCGGGGAGGCACATGCAGTTGGTCTGGATGTCGAGCACGCAGCCGGAGGCGTAGATCTGCGTGGGCAGGCGGTACGCGGGGACGCCGCACATCCTGAGCGCGCCGTGAGCTTGAGGATGAATTCATGGATTCCTGGGACTGTATTATTGCGTGACGTGGCGGGTGATCTGCAGAGCACGGCGTCAGCGGACTTGATCGCGGAGGAATACAGAAAGTAGACAGATGCGGAGGAGATGAATGAAAGCTACGCACATACACCTCCGCCTTGCTCCTCTTCCTCTTCGTCTTCTTCTCCCTGTCCTGCTCCACCTCCCGCTTCCGCACCATCTCCAAACGTGACGGTGTGCTCCAAATCCCGCACCTTCTCCATCCATCCGCGCTTACTCGCGAGCGTCGCTGCATCCCTCGAGGACGTGACGGAACCGGAGGACCAAGGCGGGGCGTCGAGGGCTTGGGCGTTCTTTGGTGCTGTCCTTGGCGCTGTGTGGGAGGACGCAAAAGCGTCAATCGAATGCCTGTAAATGACTTGAATATTTATTCGCAAGCATTTTAGATGGAGCGGAGGGAAAAAGCTAACCTAGACAAAGACACCCCGCCATCCCAACATCCTGGCCCCAACGAACTCGGCACAGGCACCGCGGCCCCCACGATATTCTCCGTGCTCGCGATATGCGCATCTACCACTCCCGCGCCGTTCCGCAGCGCTACCATTTTTTCGCGCGGAGACAAGGAAACGTGACTCAATTTGGCTTTGCCGGCGAGGGAGGGATGCGAGCCCGCGTGGCGGGCGTGGTGGGAGCGGCCGAGCAGGTCGGAGCGCTCGCGGGTAGAGGGCGAGGAGGGCCGTGTGCGCGTGCGTGTGCGCGCGGTGAAGACGGGGAGACGCGCGCAGCCTGCGGAGGCGACCTCAGCGCAACCCACGCGTGCTCGGGGAGCTCGTCGACGGCGTAGACACAATCGAGGCGATTGAGGGTGTCCCCGTGTCGCCGCCCTCGTTGTACAGCGCCAGCAGCGCAGAGAGCACGCCCCTGCCCGTGCCCAGACCGAGCGCGGGGTTCATCGTCGCCGCGCGGCGCAAATCGTGCTCGACGGCTGCATGCGTCCGCGCTCTCCGGGTACAGGTGTGTGCTCGTGCTTGTGCTCGTACTGCGCTCCCGCTCCTTGCTCTGCCGCTTCCCCCTAGCGCGCGCGCATGGCGAAGGACACTCTGCGCGAAGTATGCGCGCGCACGACACGGCGAGCAGTGTTCCGCCGTACGCCGGGAGTACTCGTCCAGATTGGACGTACCCGGTAGACTTGCGCCTCGTGCGGGCTGATGAGTGGGCGACGGTGGCACCAAGGTGCGGTGTGTGTCGATGGGTGGCGGGCGCGACGGGAAGTAATGTGCCGTTAGATGAGAATATCTCCCGTGCTCGTCCAAGGCGTGCGTCGAATTGGCGTGCGTCGAATTTCCGGGCCCCACGTATCCATCCACGCGCGGCGAATCGGCCCAGTCATCATACCTAGTGGAGGCTTTAACAACCGCTGAGACCACATTGCGATTCCTTGAGTGATGGGTGGAGGAACACTGGCAAAGAGCTACGGGAAGGAAGTTTCTTGGATTTCTGGAGGAAAACCGCCTCAAAGCTCGCAGAAAATCAGAGCAGCTTTAAATAGAACAGTACCTACCGCGTCCGCATCCTACCACCTCCTTCATACCGAGTTTAACGCCAAAATCGCGTCCGGACTCCGACGCGCCCTCATCGTGATACGAGTCAAGGGCGCGGCGTCGGGGTGATTCAATCAGACGCTGCTGCCAAACTGCACCAAATCTCGGCTTGCCTCTTCCTCTCAACCTCCATGCTGTCGTTCAGAACCTGTCTTTTCTTTTCTTTCTTTTTCACCCGAAAATCCAGATCCCTCTACTCAGAAGCTGTCTTTGACTTCTGACTTCCGACTTTTTTGCCTGAAATTCTTGTAAAATTCTCACCAAGAATCAAGAACGAGTCGACCGCAAGTCGACCATGCTGCGTTCAAGACGCTCTCACAGAACTTGAAGCCTACTACAGACTCGGATGCTCCCCGGGAATTGAAGATTTATAGGATACGCACGCGCTGACCATTTTATGCCTGCACCTGCGCCAAAGCTTCGAAACATTAACCGCTGCCCGAACAGTGCGTGATGATTTATTTTCCTTCAATGACAAGCAGTGGCGATTCTTCAACTCGCCCCATGCTCGCAACCCGCCACCACTCGGCCGTTCACCACCAAAAGTCTTTCAGTGTGGCTTTTGCTTGGATTTTGCCAGTCGTTTCAATGCAAGTGCGGTACATACGTTGACAATTCATCCCGGAACTCATGCCAGTGTTCTGCAATTTATATTCTCTTCCTTCGAACGGATTGCTGACATGCATGTGGTTTTTTGCAAACTCTACACTTGCCGTGTTCCGCTGATTCCCTCGTCCACGCCAAGTTCCTGAAAACAAAAACTCCACAACTCCTTGATACAGTTTCATCAGATTTGAACACGATGCCTATGGTCCACAGGTCAACTTAGTGCTGATTACGCTCTATTTGACTCCCCTGCTCCACCGCCTCAAGAACCATGAGTGATTCGCTCAGTCTCCCTAATCCCGCAGTCCTCTCTCGCCGCGCGCTGTAAATGAGACAAATAAACTACTTACAATGCATCGGTGCAACTAAACTACTACTACTACTGGCGGGAGACTATTCGGGCCTATTTGGTACTCGGCGGCACATCAAATCACCGCTGAGTACCGCTTTCGGCCGAAAGCGGTCTTTTCTCTTGGCCGGTTTGGAAGTTGAGCACGTGTGTCGTTGGCCTCTTGATCCGTTGGCCTCTTGTAAACAGCCATGGTTAAGGACTACAGTCCGTTGCGAACCAAAGGCCACAAGGGGGTCGGTCTAATCTTGGCTGCAACTCTGGCTCTGCTCTTATACATCTTTCGCGGGTTCTTCTGGTCATCTTCCGCCGTTCATTCGCCTGCTCAAGTAGCTGTCATTTCGAGATGTCGCGGCCTGCAAATGCAGCCTGGTCCGCCAGATGATTTCCATGACCGTTCAGAGTCGGACCGTTTCGTACCTGAAACACGGCCGCACCTCATACAAAATGCAAAAATGGTGCGCTGTGAATACATAGAAGGTCAACGCGCGTCTAATCGACATGAACCCAGTGGACGGGCCGCAATAACGGGACAGAAGTATTCATAGGTGATATCCTCATTGACAAGGGCTTAATCAAGGGTGTCGGACACTTTGGAACCGCGGCGTTGCTCAAGACATATGGTTCGGACCTGGTGGTTATTGACGCCAAAAATGCCTGGGTTACCCCGGGGATCGTCGATATCCACTCGCATATGGGCAATGGACCTGCGCCAATTTTGCAAGGTGCAAGCGACGGCAATTCGCCGAAGGGCACCATCCAGCCGTGGCTTCGTTCGATCGATGCTCTCCATACACACGACGAGTCTTACCCACTCTCCGTTGCTGGAGGCATCACAACCGCGTTGATTCTCCCCGGATCGGGGAATGCTATTGGTCAGGCTTTTCGCGCTCCGCATTCAAGCACAATCTAACGCGGAAGCAGGTGGGCAGGCATTCGTAATAAAGCTGCGCAAAACGGCCGAGCGTTCCTCGACATCAATGGTCTTGGAACCGCCGTTCACGGTCAACTCCTCGTTTCCCGATCCTACGCATCCTCCGCGATGGCGGCACATGAAGTGTGTGGTTTCGCAATCGCCCGGTCCATATTGATCATTCATGCAGACATGCATGCGGCGAGAATCCCAGTGCGTATTTGATTTGCAATTATCCAGCATCATTGACCATTTTTAGGTCTCTGGTACTCCAGTACTCGTATGGACACGATGTGGGCTTTCCGCGAAGCGTCAGTCTCTTTCGCTCTTTAAGCAGTTTAGCATAACGTGTCGGTTGCCGCAGGTACAACACCGCGAGCCAGATCAAGAAACAGCAGGACGAGTACTGTTCCAAGGCACTGGCTAATGAGTGGGATGGACTGGGAGAGTTTCCGGAGAGTCTACAATGGGAGGCCCTCGTTGATGTTGTGCGAGGCAGGGTAAAAGTGCGCATCAGCTTGAACATGTTCCTTGGGACTGCTGACTCGTGTCAGGTTCAAATACACTGTTACGAGCAGGTGGACCTTGATGGCATCGTCCGGGTGAGCCCTTCGTCCTGCTCCCAACCCATTAATTGAGCTGACTATGTCACCCAGCTGTCGAATGAATTCAAGTTCCCCGTGTCAGCGTTCCACCACGCCGCCGAAGCCTACCTTGTCTCGGATCTGATCAAAAAGACTTATGGTGAGTGCACCGCCCAGTACTCACCGTGTTCTCACTTTATTCGACGGCAGGACCGACCCCCGCGATCGCGATATTTGCGACCAACGCACGGTACGCGACGTGTGCGGGTGTCCGTTATATTTTAATGTTGATGATCCTCTGGCTGCAAGGTATAAACGCGAGGCCTACCGACACTCAGAGTTCGCGCCGCGAATCCTGGCCGAGAACGGAATGACTGTCCTCATGAAGGTAATCCCCTTGTCCACGCCCACTCTGTCCTGACTGATGTGCAAATTAGAGTGACCATCCAGTCCTGAACTCTCGGTATCTGATGTACGAAGCCCAGCAGGCCTACTACTACGGGCTTCCCGAAAATCTGGCGGTGAGCCGACTCGGGTGCGAAAAGTGTGTGTGATTGATTGATCCTCCTCAGATTGCGTCGGTTACCAGTAACCCTGCCGAGGTCATGGGCATGGGCCACCGAATTGGCTATATAAAGGAGGGTAAGTTCTCCAGCACCTTATCGCACTGGTTGTGCTCTAACAATCCATCTAGGTTGGGATGCCGGTACGTTATGATTGTTTGAAATGTTTTCCTTCTGAATTGTTGGTCAGACCTCGTCATCTGGGATTCTCATCCTCTTGCCCTCGGCGCGACGCCTATTCAGGTTTTCATCGACGGGATCCCGCAGCTGGAGGATGTATATGTCGTGGAAAAGCCCAAGGCCTTCCAGTATGCACCGTCTGTCCCCAACTTCGACAAGGAGGCGCAGGAGGCTGTGAAATACGAAGGCCTCCCACCGCTTGAGCCCGCCTTCGTCAAGACACGCCCCGTCGTCTTTGTGAACGTGCAATCTGTGCTCACGCCAGACGCTTCCAGCATTCAAGAGGTCTTCTTGGCCGCAGACGACGGCGCACTTGGTACGGTGGTTGTGGAGAACGGACAGATCACTTGCGTCGGGGTGTGTTCCATGGCCACAGATGCGATGATCATCGACCTCGAGGCCGGATCCATTTCTCCCGGGCTCGTGACGTTCGGCTCGCCTTTGGGCTTGGAACACATCCAGTCAGAGCCATCGACCACTGATGGCACGGTGTACGACCCGTTGTCGAGCAAAGGGGTCCCGGAGATAGTGGGAGGCGATGGTGCAATCATACGCGCTGCAGATGGGCTGCTCTTCCGGACGCGGGATGCTTTGTATGCCTCTCGGTTCACTTTCAATTCACGCCGCTTACTTGGTCGGTAGACTCGCATATCGTGCCGGCGTCACGTCAGCAGTCGTCGCCCCAACTACGCCCGGGATCTTCGCTGGCTTGTCCGGTGTCTTCGGCGGGTTGGGCGTCTCGTTTTCGTTAGGGGCGGCGCACAAACTCGAGCGGGGCGCCGTTCTACAGGAGGTCACTGGAGTACACATGAGGGTGATGCAGGCGCTGCCTGGACCAAGCGTGAGTACCCAGATCGCGCTTCTCCGAAGGCTGCTACTGCGTCCCGTTGACGGACCATCGAAAGAATGGTTTCTGAAAGTCACCAATGCAAGTTTCGAGAATCCCTTCTCTTTGTGTTCCTAATACCCTTCTAGGGCGAGATTCCCCTGGTTGTAGAAGTACACGGCGCCGACATCATTGCAAGTTTAATCTTGCTCAAGAAGGAGGTGGAAAACGCCAGCGGGCAAACGATTCAAATGACCATCGTAGGCGCCACTGAAGCCCATCTCCTCGCCAAGGAGCTTGGGGAAGCCGGTGTCGGTGTTATCTTGAATCCAGCGAAGCCATTTCCATTTTTTTGGGAATTACATCGCCTGTGGGGCTGTTTGTTGCTCTTGATAATTCCGACTAAAACACGATTCGTAGCCTGGCGGGTCCACCTACGACTGAACACACCGCCGTCTCAGCTCTTATGGTCCACAACGTTACCGTTGCCCTTGGCGTAATGGAAACTTGGGACGCGCGCAATACCCGCTTTGAAATCGCCTGGGTGAGCACATATGCAATGTAAATGTGGATACAGCTAATAGGACCTAGGCTTCACTGGCCAGCGGCGGGAAAATGTCCAAGGCAGACGTGCTGGCACTGGGCTCCACAAATGTCGCCAAGCTTCTCGGCGTCAAAGCGCCCCAAAAGTTAACTCAAGACTTGGTGGCAACCCGGGGCGGAGACCTGCTGAGCCTTAATTCGAAAGTTGTCGCCGTTATTTCCGCGAGTCGGGGTTTAGTAGACTTATTCACTGCGTTTCCCGGACAATAGTTGATCTTACTCGTTGTGTACTCCTTGAACCGCCCAAGAACTTTGTTGAAACAAATCCCAAAGTCGGACCCGACCTATTCCGTCAACAGCGAAGCTTTCTCAAACAGGTCGTCAAGCGATCCTCGAACTTTTCAAATAGTTCTTCAAGCTACTCAGGCTACATCTCGGATTTCCCGAATAGTTTCTCAAACTGTTCCAGTGACTCCGCTCGGACTTTTCAAATGGCTCTTCGGACTTCTCTGGGACTCGGAGGCTGGGTATACATGTCATTTTAATCTTTTCGACAGTGCAACATGGTAATATCATATGATAAAGTATGCACCCTGCAAACCCGCCACTGTCCGACGATATGCCTCTCCTCCTAATCCCGCCCAAGCGTCCGACAAATGGTTGGGGTCTCATTGGTCTGTGATATCCTCACCCCGGAAGATATTGGGTCTTGCGCGTTGACTTGAGATCTAGACGTCCGAGGCGGAGTTGCAAGCTTGCAGAATTGAAGTGCCTCAACTTGAAGCTGTTTCTGACTTGACTCATCGTAGATTTTGCACTTAAAAAGACCTGACTGGTCTGGATGATGTTGTTTGTACTTGAAAGACAGTGGACATGACTTGAGTCTTGAATGGTGAGCCAGACATGCAGGGAAGAAGAGGACGGGGTGGACCCAGGCGGTGGTTCAACGACAAGACCGGACCCTAAGTGCCCTGCGAAAGTGGGGCTGACGAAGTTGTCCGATAGCTTAAACTCGTGCTGGCCACAAAGTTCAAGTAGTTCACTTTGACTCTGCGCCTAGCTACGAAAAAGTTTGACCAAAACTAGCAGAAATTTCCCAAGTCGGGCTTTTCAAGGGCACATGAAGGGATCTGGGAAAAGTTGTACCTACTCTGAAAGGATGAGCGGAAAAGCCGGAGCTGGCTACCCAGAATCGTTTAAGTCGGGCATTTCAAGGGCGTATGAACGATCTAGAAAAAAAAGTTGGAGCTCCTTTGTAAGGATGAGCAGAAAAGCTAGAGCTGACTGCCCAGAATAGTTCGAGCTCAGACTATTTTCAACATTATAATAAAGTGCGACTCAATTTGGCTTTGCCGGCAAGGGAGGGATGCGAGCCAGCGTGGCGCGCGTGGTGGGAGCGGCTGAGGAGGTCGGAGCGCTCGCGGATAGACAAGGAGGACCGTGTGCACGTGCGTGTATGCGCGGTGAAGACGGGGGAGACGCGCAGCCTGCGGAGGCGACCTCAGCGCAACCCACGTGTGCTCGGGGAGCTTGTTGACGGCGTAGACACAATCAAGGCGAGGTCTGGGTTCCCATCGCGTTTTTATTGAAAGGCCTCAACGATACCGAGCGGAATTACAACATTCACGACAAGGAAATGCTAGCTATCATGCGCGCTTTGGCAGAGTGGAGACATTTCTTGCAGGGAAGTCAGAAACATTTCGAAATCTGGACTGACCACAAGAATCTCGAATATTTCACTACCACCAAGAAGTTAAATTGACAACAGGCCCGCTGGTCGTTAGAACTTAGTGAATACGACTTCACTCTTATCCACAAGGCAGGCAAGCAACATGTGAAGACGGACACTCTGTCAAGGCACGGAGGACACGAGAAGGGTGAGCATGACAATTCGAATTTGGTCTTGCTACCTCGCGGTCTGTTCGGGAAGATGCCGAAGGAGGAGTTTCTGCGAGCGATGCGCGCGGTGCTGCACAACACGCTGGGGGATCACTTTCTGGAAGAGATAAAGAGTGCGGAAGGAGTTTGTATCAGCTATATATAGTCCAAAGCGGTAATCGATTACAATGGCCTTTTCGCCCAGTTGGTTCTGTTCAAGCTTTGGGCACAGATCTAATAGTGTAATCGGTTGTACTGAGGCGCGAGTTCAATACCCCAAGGTGGCATTATTTTGCAGGCCTGGAGAACCTGACTTGATTCGTCATCATTTGAGCTCGGTATGGCTACCGGCAACTGTGGTTCGGAAATCGTTCGCTTAGTAAGCTGATTGCCGGACAATTGGCGGCAAATTGACTGCAAGTGCAATGTATATGTTTGTGAATAACTGTGCACATATAGAACCAGCTTGAATATTTCCCTAGCTTAACAGAACCTTGCAAGTAGCTTTCTGAAAGGAAAACACTCCATCTACCAATAGGGAAGGCCAAATTACCTTTGTTTGGTTGTGCTTTTGGTGGCCTTGCCGCTGATCAAGATGCACCCAGTACGCACACCGGCACTGTCCATATGGATCCAAAGCCAGGTCGAAATATTATTTTGACCCATTCTGCATGTATTGTCCAGAAAAGTTGACCGGATTTAAATTTGATAGGTGTGCATCGGAACGAGAAAACACGGTTCTGGGCAATGAATAAAAATCAATCCTGGACATTACATGTAAAATGATTTTTAAAGGTTTTTGGTGCCCTCAGAAAAGTCACAGGTGAGGGGCGTGATTTTATACGAGGTGCATCCATCAAGCTCTAAAGATTTGGCGGTGCGGCTCAATTTGGACAGAACAGTGATGCGATCAATTTCCCGCTATGCTGCTGGTAGCCACTCGGTAACGTCCGGCAGGTCGATCACGTGACCTGGGGTCTTCTGTGTGTTGTTGTAGTCTTTGGGAAGTGCAACCGGGGTTCCCCGTTTCCGGGCCAGTTCAGGTTGTAAAATCAGCAACAGGGTTCCATTCCATTGGAATAACCAGATCAGATCCGATCCTGAATCAAGGATCAGTCAGGGGTCTGATTGTCCAGCACTTCGGGGGCTCAGTGCCTAATGGGGGGGCACTGTTAAATGCATCCAAATGTGTTTGATCAGCTATATATAGTCCAAAGCGGTAATCGGTCTTCAACCGATTACAATGGCCTTTTGGCCCAGTTGGTTCTGTTGCAAGCTTCGGGGACAGATATAATAGAGTTACAGGAGGGCAAAGGCGGATGGGAGGAGCACAACGGGTTCTTGACGAAGGAGAGGGCGGTATACGTTCCTGAAGACAAGACACTTCGTGATCGGGTTCTACAGGCCCATCATGACGATTACTTGTCTGGACACCCCGGGCAGTACCGCACGGTTGAAGTGGTAGGCAGGAATTACTATTGGCTGACACTGCTAAAAGACGCGAAACGCTATGTGGCTGCATGCCCGACGTGTCAACATACCAACAATTTTCCGGCCAAGCCCCGAGGACCGCTACACCCCAACGCCGTGCCTGAGTGTCCTTGGCAGTACATCTCCTTCGACTTAATCACCAAACTGCCCTTGAGCAAGGGGTTTGAGTCTATCATGGTGGTCGTCAATCGGTTGGGGAAGATAATTCGTGTTCAACCCTGCACGGAGCGCATCAGTGGAGAGGGGGTCGCACGCGTATATTGGGACCACATCTGGAAGGACTATGGACTCCCCAAGGTTGTCATGAGCGATCGGGGTCAGTAATTCGTGGGACAGTTCATGCGAGACCTGCTAAAGTTACTGGGCATCAAATCAAACACGTCGACGGTGTATCACCCTCAGACCGATGGGCAGACTGAGCGCGTCAACCAGGACGTTGAGCAGTACTTGCGGATCTTCACCAACTTCCTCCAAGACGATTGGGCGGACTGGCTGTCGATGGCGGAATTCAGCTACAACGACAAAATGCACTCCACTACAGGGTTCAGCCTGTTTTACACGACGCTAGGATTCCACCCACGCAAGGGGACTGAGCCGTGACTGGAAGTCCCGACAGAGGCAGCAGAGGATTTCGCGAAGAGGATGCAAGGTGTTCGAGAGGAAGCAGCAGCGGCGATGAGGGTGGCGCAGGAAACGATGAAGTTCTACTAGGACGTGAAGCGGCAGGCACACCCCACCTATAAACCCGGAGATAAGGTCTACCTCTCAGGAAAGAACCTCACTACACACCGGCCGGCGAAGAAATTCGAAGATCGTCGATATGGGCCGTTTGAGGTGAAACGAAAGGTTGGAGCAATCTTGTACGAGCTGGACCTTCCGGCGTTGTGGAGGGTACATCCGGTGTTCAATACCGTTTCCTGCACCCGTCGACACCTCCGTATGCGGCGCACCAACAGGCACCTCATATGGGGTACCTTTTGCAAAACGTACTGCTATTAGTCAGAGGCCGTTTTGCAAAAACTCCTGGCCCTCCAAAACGGGTAAGTGCGTGCCACCTTTGTCATAGGGAACATGCCCAGCTGCTCGGCACAGCACTGTGCCGCCTTCACATCAATTCAAATCATGCTACCGCCTTCAGATCACTTCAAATCATTCCTGCCGCACCCGGCCAACTCCACATCACACGGAGATCATACCTAATTGGGAAAGTGCAAGGAAAACACCGCTAAAATGACCGAAAAAATAGGGAGTGGTGCCCAGCCTCACCCTCATTGCCCTCTTCTGCATCAACTCCTCCTGTGCCACAAACAAAAGCATTCTCTTACTCCGCATCACACGGAGAACATACCTAATTGGGAAAATCCCGGGAAAACACAGAAAAAAAAAAAGACCGAAAAAGTAGGCAGCAGTGCCCAGCCTCGCCCTCGTTGCCCTCTTCTGCATCAAGTTCTGTAATCCAATAGCACCACAAACAAAAGCATTCTCTCACTCCGTATCACACGGAGAACATACCTCATTGGGAAAATCCCCAGAAAACACAGAAAAACTGAGGAAAAAAATTTGGCAATCGTACTCAAAAATTGGCAATTGTACCTACCATCAATGTATCGACCTCCCTGTCCTCCCAATCCTTTTAGAAAGAATATATATGTAAAACCGCTGATAATGTAGCGAAAAATCAGTACAGAAAACCCCCAGCTGCCAAAAATCGCGGCAGCCCAGAGACTACCCCAGAACTACCTCGGCTGCATCTACTTACAGCTATAAGAAAACCTTTTTGTTGATTGCTACGTTAGAATCCTTCGTCCTCGCCGCCCAAAAAGAATTCTTCGTCACTGTAGATGAACTCCCCCTCCTCATCCTCATCCTCCTCCTCGCTATCAGCCCCTCCACCTGCGGTTCCCACCACTGCCCCGCCTCCCCTGTTCCCCTCGCCTTCAGCTCCCGCCGCACGCTCGTCCAGCCCGCCCTTCCCCTGCTCCTCTCGCGTGGGCTCCTCCACCACCAGCCCCGGCGCTCGCTTCTTTCCACGCCCACAGCGGACCTCTGTCATGGTAACCACGGCGCGCGCCCGCAGATCCCGGTACATCTACGCTTGCCGCAGTGCGTACGTGATAGCCCCCTGCGCGAACCCCTCCTCAACCTCGACCACCCTTACGGCGTCGCGCCCAGCGCGCGCCTCCCACCTCTCCGCCTCGTATTCGAAGGACACCAGAATGCGCCGATACTCCTCTTGGAGCAGCCGCACCTCCTCCTTCCAGCGCCGGCTCCGTGAGTACGCCTTTGCCCACTCATGCGTAGCGCCTCCTCCAGTTCCGCATCAGACCCCGTGGTCCCCACCGTCGTCCATATCCATGACACGACGTGCCGGCTCTCCATCGTGGACGCTCCCTCATTGTCAACAACGTCCTCCCACCCCTCCTCCCCATTGTCCTCCTCCACCTGCTCGCCCTCTGCCAACAGCTGGCTCGTCCGCGCACGCCGCCTCGCCTCCTCCCGCTTCCGCCGCTCGTTGCGCTTCCTCTGTGTCCTCTGCGTCCTCCATCATCCGGATGTCTGATTGATACAGTCTCCTCCACCCCACTTTTGTTACATCCCCCCCCCCCCCCCCCGCAAGCTGCCGAAGGGCGTTCCATGCCGCCTGGTATTTTTCCGAGTGCAAGCAAATCTTGTTCTCATTTCTTGCAACGAGGGTGCGCGATCACGTGTTTGCGGTTTGGGCGCGCGCGTGATTCTTCTTGTAGACCATGAAGCGGGACTTGACGTGGAGTTGTTGCCGAATGCGCATAAGGGCGGCTTCGCATTGGGCGTCGCGCGCAAGCGCTTCCGTATACGACACTCTGCCCACGCAACCCTTCTCGCGCTCCTCCGGTGTGAGTGCTAATGGGAGCATGAGCAGCGTGCACTCGGGTGTTTTGTTGGGGTCTGGTGGGCTTCGTGCGAGGGCTTGTAGCGCGGAGGGTGTGTACGTGGCTTGAAGCGTGCGGAAGCGCGCAATTCCGCAGCTCAGCTTCCGCCGCATTGCCACGATGTCGATCTTCTGCGCCGTTGTCTGCGCCTTCTTGAGCTCAATGCTGACGCGCACTCGCCACCTGGTGTTAGCAAAAATACAACGGTCAGTGAACTCATACAGCCTCGCGGGCGCAACAACATTGAAACGGGCAAGATGCGCTAACAGTGAAAATGGGCTAAATAAGCTCTGAATGCGGGCTAGCTGAACACTAACATAGCACACACAAAACCTAACACAACACCAAATCCCCTACAGTGATCAACCGGTCAATGATACACTAAAATAGAATGTTGAATTAATCTGTTCTGTTTCACTTGCTCACCAGTCCTAGTATGCCAAAATCTTCATACATGTTGACTACATGCCTGAGTAAGAGGGCTTATTTCTGAGTCCCATATCGGAGCGGTGCGGCTTGAACTTCTGCTACCACTCACTGATACAGTCACACATCAACATTTGATCGCCGGTCCGATACCTTACTTCGACCATTCAACACTATAGGGTACCAAACTACTCCTCCCAGCTATCCCCAAACCCACCCCCAGCCTCCTCCTGGCCTCTGATTCAGATGTCTCATCAAGAGGAGAGAATTATGTGAGCTGCTAAATGGGGAGTGTGACCGATCACTATTCCCAAAATTTCAGTGGTCGGAAGACACGAAAGACTTCAGCTACTGCCGGATAAAGTTGCTCGGCGGGCGGAATGATTCGTTTACAGCGGCGCCAGACCCAATCAGACTTGTAAGTAACCATGTCATTCCAGCTTTCCGGGGGATTCTGACGTTGACCCCAGCTGACAAGCCGAGCCTTATCCTCGAGATCTGGGATGAATAGGGTATCACGGAGGGTACGAGCAAACTCGACACGGAGGCCATGCCCAACGGAGATATAGAACAGGTTAAAAATGTGGAAGGCATCCTTAATAACTCGACTGCGAATGACAGTGTTCCAGTCTGGAGTATTTGCAAGAATCTTCTCACCCTCGCGCTGGCTCTCTTCATCCACCTCAAGGTTACCCCGGGCATTGGAATTCACTGCAATAGCAGACCCGAGCTCTGCCCGGATGAGATCCCCGAACCCAGATGACTCAGGTTCTTGAATTTCTCCAATACCGCACACTATGGTTGAGTCAGACAGAGTTGTATTCGGGAGCACTGGTTGGATTGAGGGCGGTAGACTAATCGGTGGAAGAATAGAAGGAGCCGAGGTGCGAAGGTGATTTTTCAAGCATACAAGCTTGAACGGAGTAGTCCCAAAGGTCGAAAGACTTGTGTGATGATGTGTCTTGATGATTGCTGCTGGAACAACCACCTCAGTGACCTCGATCAAACACCTAGTGCGTGAGATGTTTATGTCATCATACTCGCCATGTAATGCGGAGATGGAGCCACGGGCAATCAAACGGGTGCAGTCGTCATTGAAAAGCAGGATGGGAGTACCCATCCTGGGTCTGTCTGATCAGGGTCATCATTCACTGCAGAGGGAGGGTCGACACCATCATCATCATCTCCCACTCCATCATTGAGCAAACCTGAGTAATCGTCATTGTTGTCTTCATCTGGGGTATCAATGTCTGTGACACCTCCACCATCTGGAATCAATTGATGCTTGTGCGGTGCAGAGGACCTGGGCATGGATGAAGAAGGAAATAAAGTACTTCTGTCAATTGGTATTGAATGTGATGTGTTGGCCGCCTCAGCTCCTCTGAGCTGGCGGGGAGGTGGAGCAGGCATTCCACGAACCATCTATGCAAGGTAAATGGTAAAGAGAAGCCCAACAAGACTTCAAATAAAATACTTACCAGGTGTTCACCATCACTTCTGAAGTGTACTGACATAGGACCAGCTGGTGGATTCTTTGCGGGACGCCCCACCGGACGTTTTGAGATTGGTTCACCCAAAAGTGCAGCCTTTTGCTTTGTGCCCGTTCCCTGGGGGCGCCCACGAGGCCTTGGGGTGGATATTGAAGCAACAGAAGTTTTTGGCTTATTTTTTGAACCCTTAGGACGTCCAAGGCCACATTTTTCTAGCTCAGATGGAGACACAATTGAATTCCTGAGTATACTGTACTTTTTCGTTCAAATCGACAGGGGGGGTGACACGTGACACGTTTTACCCATTCGACAATTCGACAGCCGCCGAAATTTTGCGTGACAACTCGAAAATTTCAACATTCGCACCGAAAATCTGGCCTTTTTTGGAGCTTTTGGGCGGTTTTTTGGGCCTGTGTGACCATCTGGAGGTTCGACAGAGGCCCGGGTGACACGTGACCACGACCAAAATTCGACATCGACAGGGGGGTGCGTGACACGTGACTGTCGATTTGAACGAAAAAGTACAGTAGTTTCTAAGACAAAGCAGAATTGTACATTGCATTTATCACGTACAGGTTGCCTGGATTGTCGTGGTTTCCATTTGGAGAGGAACTTGAAGGTGTTTCTTGGTTCATTTCAACCTGTTAGGTGATTTTCTCTGTGTTTTGACAATAAGACTACGCAGTAATTCATGTGAGAGAAACCATACTGGTCTATACTGGTGTTGTGTCAGACTGTCGACCGCCAAATGCCAAATACAGCCACCTACTGAGCAAAGAGCTTAGGAGGCTCTGATATGTAGAAGAGGTGCAGGGAGTTAAAATCAGGTAGCAATGCAATGCAACAGCAGAGAGCAGGAGTGGGCAGAGGTACAAGGCCGTGCAGATGGTTATCAAGGAGACAAAGAAACAAGGACACACATCTGACAACCGGGCCGGACATGTGCTTATCATTTTGAGTGGGAAATGAAAAGCATCTTCCTGAATTCGAACCCGCACACATCAAAAGCACTGCTTACTAAATTCAAACTCCGCTAGTATCTAGTATCCAGTATCTTCCACCATCACCAGTATCGAGCCAAATGCGGTAACCAGCGCATTTAACCAGCTAGGACCGGCGTGAACAGCGCCACATGTCAGGCAGCTGTCTTCAACAAAACCACCAGCTCACTCCTCCACGTCGATGACACCATCTTCTCCACCAACCTACAACCAGCTTCCAACATCTTCCAAACCTTTTTGCCGCTTCTTCGGAGCGCCCCACAAAAATAGTATGGCTCCTAAGTGTTGCCATCCTGGTCTATAAGTGTTAATGACTCTGTGAACACCCAAAAAGACGTTCAAAAACTAGGTTCTTCTTTGGTTCTTCTCAAGACTCGAGTTGCACACTTCAAATAATTGTCCAAGTTGGAATGCAACACTCAAACACACCCAAACACCAAGGAAAAGAACAAAACTCAAGGGGTGTTACTTGTAAATGGTCAACTTGAATCAACTCTAGAGGGAAGGAGAAAAGTGCGAAGTGTTGAAGTCCAAGTCGCTCAGAAGTCCGAACGACCGGACTCCGAAATCCCGGTGAAACGGTGCACTGGGGTGCAGCCGTGAAATCACCAGATATGAAGCACTAACGAGCGTAGCAAGTATAACTCAAACTAAACACTCAATCAACCTCACAATCTAATCAAATCACTAACTCCAATCTCAATACTCGTGTGTGTGTGTGTTCGGGGAAGTAGGGTACGTATCACCCTTCAAGACTAATGGATTTGCAGAAATGGATCTACGGTAGACTCTTTCTTTGCAGGTTGGTCTCTTTAGCTTTTTATCTTGGGAGGCTCCCGTAGGGACTCTTAATTCGACGTATGGGCAACTGAGCGAGAACAGTGCCAGAGGTGATCCGTGCAATGCTACGGTAGGTACTCCGGCCACAGAATAGTCAACCAATAGACCGAGAGGCTAAGGTTTTCCTTTATTCCTTCAAACGGATCCCTTGACAGAGCAAAGCTCAATGTCTGCGGAAGAGAGCAAAGCTCAATCAACGGCAGGAACCGTAGAACGGCTGGCTTCCACGGGCGGTTGGACTGGCTAAGTCCCTGCACTTATAATGGTCTTAAACGGCGTAGTTTGCAGGACGTACTAGCCTCAATCCAATCTTATTGCAGTTCCCAAATCTTTTCCTGTGTCTGAGTTACTATATTCCTCCAAAGTGGGGGGGGGGTAGTCTACTGAAGTACATTTAGTGAAACTATGCGGTATTTGTACAAACTGAGGGAGCGAGATGGAGATAACCGGAACTGAAGTCGGAAAGTCGTGATATGTTGTGATTGATGCTGCGGTAGGATCCACGGTAGGTCAACCAATGATAGCTCTGGCATTATCTCTACCGTAGGCTTGTGGTTACCGGAGGTATCTTATCCTTTCTAGTTGGTTTGGTGGGGGCTACCTTAGGTTGCCCTACGGTAGGAGTCCCCGTAGAGGGGTAGGGTTCAAGTTATAGTTTACTCCCTGAAGGTCGTTCCACCTACCGTAGACCTTTCTATGTCTATGGGAGGTCCCATACTACTCATATCTCACATCGAACAGCTCCCGTAGGCTTGGCATCACATATCCATGTGGTTGGCCTATCACAAGGAACCTTACCGGTGGTACAAGCTCCGTGCCGGTTTACCGTAAGCAGCCGCCCCTTGTCATTGTCTTCAGGGCTACCGTAGGTCAAAGTGCCATTAGTAGTCCTGATTTCTAGTAAGCTTACCGTAGATCAAATAGGGCTATGGTAGGCTTGTGGCCTTTAGCTTATTTCTTGTCTTGGTGGTTTGGGCTAATAGGCGTATAGCCTTGGTTACCACTGATCCATGTGGTTCGTGCCATCAGCAGGAGCTTCTACCGGAGGTAGAAGTTCCTATCAGGCTACCGTAAACAGACAATCTCAATCTTTAATTCAGGGCTACCGTAGATTAAGGTACCATTTAATAGGCCTCCCTATACTCTTGCCCATAGCAATCCTACCGTAGACGGCTAGGGCTACGGTAGGGTCTACGGTAGGCTCTTTTTATCTTTAACTTGTTTCTTGTTCCTTCTTTTGGCGGCTACCATAGGCCGGCTGCCACCATATCATAGCGACTTCATATCCTCATCTAGGCCCATTGCGATTGGCAACACACCTTTCATGGTTTCTTGATCTATTGCGGTGAATCTGACCCGACCGTAGGCCGGGAGCTACCGTGGGTCTGCTGACCAACGGTAGCCCTCTGTTAATTCCAACAGTCAGGCTAATCCGAGTTCAACTATTAATATTGAAACAAGGCGCCGCTTGTGACGTTCAGCTACTAAGAAGTGTAGTTCCTCTTGTTCACCTCTAGCACTCAAGGAATCTGGCGGTCAGCCAACTCCCGGAGCCCTACGGTAGACTCTATAACTGAACTTAGTCCCCGTAAAGGTTCTTTATTGAGTCTTCAAGTACTTGGTGTCCATCGGCTTTCAGCCGTCATAGGTGTAGAATACCATTCCGAGGAGAATGTACTCTCTTGTTCTAGTCTCCCTTTGCCTTTTGAATAGGTTCAAAAATGAAAGAAAACCGGTGGTTTTCCTTGCACACCCTATCACCGGCATCAAAACTGGTGACTTGTTTGTTGCCACCGCCAAGGGACATTGTTCCAAGTATTTGCCTCTCATTTATACACCCGTGGATACTGACTACAGGTTACCGGACACCGCCAACGTACCTTCCAAGTACTCGTAAACCGCCTTCGACCCTGTGCACTCGGGTCTCGCTCCCAGAGGTGTCAAGGGACTCACACAGACACACAAACACTCACTGACGCGCTTGTGAGCGCGCCAAGCACGGAGACGCCCACAGACGCCCACTCCGATCAACACTGAGATTGGCTATCGCTTCCGAACCAAACAAATACGGCATCTACCTTCTTCCTTCCGTCTCACTCACCGTGCACCCCCGACTCGCGCGTTCATCGTGTTAATTCCGCTAGCTTCATTCCACATCGCTTCACACCCCCGACTGGCCTTATTTCCATTCAAGACACCGCCTCTCTCCGCTCGGGCCGCAAGTCTCACAGTTCCTTGCCCTGCTTCAATATATTTCTGCGTTCCCTGTCCTCCTCTCTCACTCCTAGTACTTGATGAGTCTCATTCCTATTTATTTCTACTCCACTTACTCCTTTTCTCCTTCTGTATAAATACCACTAGACTACTTCCAATAAAAGCACTATTATTCCCCCAAAGGTCCCTTGCTCTAAGTTCTTGTCTCCGCTCTCGTTCCCGCCTACGCTTCGCCCTCGCATCGCTCCCGCTCTTGCCTACGCCTCCGCATCGCTGCCGCCTCCGTTTTGATCCCACACACTTCGCATTTCGGTGTCAGCCTCTCGGGGGCAGCCAGAACTTGTTGAAGACACTCGCCTTTTGTGTCATCCCTTCCACCCTTGATCAGCTTACCTTGTATTTAGGGTTCAGCTCGCGCTTGGACGGTTGGCAGGCACGTCATCACCTTCAACCCTCAACCGACACACACACTCAGGACCAACGAGGCAGATCACCTACAGCCTTATGTTCTATTAGAAACAACCTTAAAGGACGAACCAGTCACTTTGTGATCCCACAAATTTGCCTAGTGGCACCGCGGTCCTTATCATAATGTGGAGAGGTTCTGCAGGACCTCGCCAGGCCTGTAGATTCCAAAATGTTCAAGGGATTGTCCGTTTTGATCTCACCGGGAGGTTTTTGGCAAGCTCTCCGTGGATATGGAAGCTCGCAGCTCCGTGGGAGCTCCGACCCAATTTGCAGTGTATACAAAGAGATGCATCCTTCAAAATAGCATAAGTGTTGAACATACATGCCTTTTGACAAATATAGGGGAAACCAAAAAAAAAGATAATATAGAAACGAGGAGATACAGTTGAGTCCATACCCTATGTGGAACTGATGCCTTGGACATGAATGCATTTTGCCCAGTCAAGCCCATGCACAAAACTTGTGAGGTCGAGTTTTGTTACTCCATTTGGAGTAATAACAAGTGAGGGGGGGGGACCACAGAAATGAGCCCGCAGCCAAGCCGGAACCCATATAAGGCGGTGAAAGAGGGAATCAGTTACCCATCCATCCGTGGACATGGTTGAGGTAATGATCTGAACTAATAAGCAACTAGCAAACACAGAGTAGGGAGACCATACCATTTGCGAAGTTTCAGCATTCCCAACAGGCACAGATGGCTCTAAGTCCCAGATGAGGCTCATTTCAGCATCCGAGCCTGACACGGAGTAAACTGTGTTGCTGTGGCCAGTGAGTGGTACACTCTCTGCATCCCAGATCCGGATGGTGTGGTCATCTGAGCCTGAAACAATCTGTCTCCCATCTGGGGAAAAGGCGACTGAGTGAACCATGCCGCTGTGGCCGGTCAGTGGTGCACCAAGGGCTGCCCCAGTCTCTGCATCCCAGATCCGGATGGGGTCGTCAGAGGAGCCTGAAACAATCTGTTTCCCATCTGGGGAAAAAGCGACCGAGTAAACTGCGCTGCTGTGGCCACTCAGTGGTGCACTGAGGGCTGCCCCAGTCTCTGCATCCCAGATCCGGATGGTGTCGTCAGAGGAGCCTGAAACAATCTGTCTCCCATCTGGGGAAAAGGCGACTGAGTAAACTGTGCCGCTGTGGCCAGTCAGTGGTGCACCAACGGCTGCCCCAGTCTCGGCATCCCAGATCCGGATGGTGTTGTCAGAGGAGCCTGAAACAATCTGTCTCCCATCTGGGGAAAAGGCGACTGAGTAAACCATGCCGCTGTGGCCGGTCAGTGGTGCACCGAGGCCTGCCCCAGTCTCAGCATCCCAGATCCGGATAGTGTTGTCCCAGGAGCCTGAAACAATCTGTCTCCCATCTGGGGAAAAGGCGACTGAGTAAACTGTGCCGCTGTGGCCGGTCAGTGGTGCACCAAGGGCTGCCCCAGTCTCAGCATCCCAGATCCGGATGGTGTGGTCAGAGGAGCCTGAAACAATCTGTCTCCCATCTGGGGAAAAGGCGACTGACTGAACCCAGTCACTGTGGCCAGTCAGTGGTGCACCGAGGGCTGCCCCAGTCTCAGCATCCCCGATCCGAATGGTGTTGTCAGAGGAGCCTGAAACAATCTGTCTCCCATCTGGGGAAAAGGCAACTGACTGAACCCAGTCACTGTGGCCAGTCAGTGGTCCACCGAGGGCTGCCCCAGTCTCAGCATCCCAGATCCGGATGGTGTTGTCAGAGGAGCCTGAAACAATCTGTCTCCCATCTGGGGAAAAGGCAACTGACCGAACTGTGGTGCTGTGGCCAGTCAGTGGTCCACCGAGGGCTGCCCCAGTCTCTGCATCCCACATCTGGATAGTGTGGTCATCTGAGCCTGAAACAATCTGTCTCCCATCTGGGGAAAAGGCGACTGACCGAACTGTGGTGCTGTGGCCAGTCAGTGGTGCACCAAGGGCTGCTCCAGTCTCTGCATCCCAGATCCGGATGGTGTTGTCCCCGGAGCCTGAAACAATCTGTCTCCCATCTGGGGAAAAGGCGACAGAGCAAACCCCGTGGCTGTGGCCTGTCAATGTCTTCTGAAGACTCAACCAGTGATCGTCCGGTGAAGTATATCTCAAAACACCAGGAAACTTGGCCCCAAAATTACTCTGCACTAGGGATTTCCTCGGTGCAAGGGGCAGTGCAGAGATATAAATGTGTGGGGTGCTTTGAGCTATGACTGGTCCAAATCCATCCATGAACCTCTGTGCGTCATGTAACAACAATTTGAGATCATCGCTGCCAGTCTAACCATCTTAATTAGCAACCAATACCACTCATTACCACTAGCTCACCTTTGCAGCATATTCCCGTGCAATTGTAAGCATCCCATTGGCGCTCTGCACCTCCCCAAGCAGACTGATCACCTCCAGCCAATAGAGGAAATGGTTTTTGAATAGCTCTTGCAGTTTATCAAGAATTGCCTCTGTTGGTTTAGCTCCATGCAGATGATTTGCCCAGTATTCACAGGCATAACATAGCTCAGGAGACAGATATGTCTGTACACGGGTGTATAAGTCTGGGACCTCAGTATTCAAGAGGTGGGAATCTTCGAGGTGACAGATATTGAACCGGAGCTGACTGTGAAGCACATGGAAGCACCCCAGTGCCAGGGATTGATGATGGGTCCTGCTCTCAATAGTCCAAGAATAATTGCCAGATCGGCCAGAGTCGATGAGGTAGTCACTGAAGGATGCATGAAGCACTCTGGCAGTTCGATCACCAGCACGATGGATCACACATCCCAGAAATGCCAAGACTTTAGATGCAGTACCTGGCTTCAAGGACAGTAATGAGTCCATAGTTTTGTCATCCAGAGGTGCTCTGCCAAGGACAATGCAAGCTAGAATGGCACGGGCCTTCAGTGTAAAGGCACTATCACTGGTCCAGAGACCAGAGCTCTGGAGTGCTATAGTATACATTTCATCAAGTCGACTTGCACCCTTGAATTCCCAAGCAAGTAACTCCTCCAACTTCTCCTCAGGATCAAGGCAGACCTGAATTAAATTGCATGCTGTTGTTGCCCAGATAAAAAGGCCACCTGAGAGCTCCACAAGCTGGTTGATAGCCGATGACCCTGGCCATTCCTTTGGTATGTCACAATCCTCCTGAATCGCCTTGAGACGTGATTGGATGTACAAAGCAACATCTCCCCCAGATTCTATACTGAGTGTTTGAGGAGTGATTTTGTCCTGAGCACGACGGAATGGACGTGCAATGTCAGCATCTGGACGGCTGGTAATAAGAAAGCGGAGGCCAGCAGGAAGGGTTGGAAAGTCAGCAGTGATGAGTGATATGAGAGTTGAGCGCCAGTCATTATCAGAGCATTCATCCAGTGCATCCAGGATGATAACAACTGGCTTCTCCATGTAAGGCTGTGCAGAAAGAAGGGGGTCTCGTAGTAGTACATCAAATTGGCTGTGAATGGGGGGCTTCAAGAATGTCAGGCTTTTGCCCAATTGCTGTGCAGAGTGCATCCCTGAAGTGACTATTGAGCCCTGCCAATTTATACGCTATGGTGTGGAGGACAGCTGTTGGATTGCTGTTGGCTAGATTGTTCCGAGTGAAGAATATGAATGCGCCAAGGTGGCCCTGATTGCGCAAGCGCTCAGATAGGCTTGTAGCAATAGAGCTCTTCCCAGAACCTGCAACACCAGAGAGCCAGAGAATGTTACTGTGACCCAATAGTGTGGTTGACCAGTTGGAAATATTATCCAAGATGTCTTCACGGGTCCCAGGGAGACATCCTGAGCGCAGTGATGCATCATAAGAGATATATCTGAGTTTCTGGAGTGCCTCAAATTTATTACTCCCTTGGACTGTGGTGGCAGTACTATCAGCTTCTCTGACAATCCCCTGAACTGCGGTGTCCAACACTTACAGTTCATTTGTGCAGTACCACTGCTGTTATTGAGAAACTACTAAGAAACAGTATTTGGGAGAGGATAAATTAACATACAGAGTATTCATAGTCTCTCGTAGACAGACGCTACAACAGACTTGCTCGTACCTCGCAATGTTGTAGTCTGTTGATTAGCGTCATCGGTTGATCGCTAGCAAGTGGGGATTGGGATTAAAATTCCGGACGGGGGGAGGGGGGGGGGGGGGGGGTCTGACCGGGGCTGAAAAAAACTTCTTAGTATAAGTTATGGCAGAGGAGGAAAAGGCCAGGAGAGGCATTTCAGAGCTTCCACCAAGTGAGAAACCTCACGATCTGCTTCCTACTTACTTTAGGATGTGCCAACATAATATTTCCACCCAAATTCAACCAAAAGTTGTCTTCAAGTGGTCCTGGAGTGAGACTCCAAAAAATTCTGGAGGTTTACTTGAGGTCTTAGCAGTTATTCCAAATAGGTTTATAGAGTGCAATGCTCCTCAAACACTAAAAGCAAGTAATGGTGGTGTCACGAACCAATTTGGTAGGTGGCAGCAAGTCCGGAGAAAGCGGCCCGGCGCTAGGGGTGGGAAACTCCTTCCCGATATAGGGGGGGGGCGGGGGGGGGGGTCAAATCAAGGTCGAAAAAAAATTATCGTCCCCCCATCCGACTTTCGAATCCCGATCCCCCCTTGATCGCTAGCCCGCTTATTACCAATCACATATTTTCTCGGATGTTGAGGTGAATTCTTCGACACGTTTTTCGTCAATTCAAGGCATCCCCGACACTCAGGACCTCGACCCAAATGTTATCTCCGGCAAAATCTAGTCGCCAGGCCTCCAGAACAACGATGCCGAGATTTGATCCCCGGCATGCCGACGGCATGCGCCAAAAGCCGAGAGGCTGGTTCAGGCTCAAAGACAGAGAAAAAATATATTCTGAAGAGACAGATCCCTTCATAAGGTAGTGAAGTAAACTGCTTTATTTGAATTTCTACTGCTGAAGGCTGTATGGAGTGGTATGAAGGGAGGGGGAAAATGATTTGTAATCACCCGCTAAAAGATTGGTAATAAGCGACCTAGTCGAACACGGTGGCGCGGTCAACTACAGACTAGAGTATTCACGATAAAGTTTCCAGCCTTGACATCATAAGACATGTGGGGACCCTCCCCACGACCCCCTTCCCCACCTTGCATGCCACCTCCACCTTGCCCCCCTACACCGCCTGGGGAAGATAAGCAATAACATTAGCCTACCAATTTTGCCACACACACCATAGATGTTCTGATGAACTAAGGGGAGCTCGGTGGGCGGGTGAGACATTGCTGGGCTAGTGAGTATTGAACGTAGTGAATCTGTGTAGAGTGGCTCTTGTGTACAGTGCAATCGACGTGGAGGTGAAAGAACAAGGGCTGACTGACAGCTCACTGACAGCCACAGCGAGCACGCGGCCTTGTTTTCTAATTATAGGGTGCCAAACTTCGGGACAATGGCGTACCCGGCTGCCAGTAGCCTACTGGCCTCCGCAGATGTCGGAGTTGCTTGATGTAGGTGACAAGGGTCGATTAGACGTCTTAGACAGCTGGACAGCATTGGGACCTCGGCCACCAGGGCAGCAAGCGGAAATTCGCGGTTCGCGCCAGGCCATGCAACGTGATCACGAGTTGAGATCACGAGGCCGATCTCTGACACACGGTTGTGTTTTACATGTAGTTGATCCAGATGAACTTGATGTTCAATTTGAATACTTAGTCTTGAGATGACCGAAACATGCTGTCGATTTTGCCGTGACTATCTCTGTAAGTGAAACTGGTGGGAGAAAAAAATGAGATGCAACACCTAGTCTAGTAACAAATAGGTTATGCTCGTTGGAATCATACTTTTGTTCCCTTGAACAATTTGTTGTAATTCGGGCTGCTGCATCTGCTCTATTTGGGTTTGGATGTGAGAAAAATAGTCTTACCCTTGTGGTTTCATGGAGTGCTGTTCATCTCTTCATAATTAGCCTTGTCCAGGGGAAATTCTATGAATGTTCCTTACTGCATCAATGAAAGTTAGCCTACAATCTCAACGTTCGACGATCTCAACCTCCGATTACATTGATTCAGAGAACTCAATAATTATACCAAGAACAACTGATCGGTTAAGGATGAAGTCCGGACACCCGGAGCGGAATATTGAGGCCTTGAGGTGTGTGAAATTCATCCCCATCCCTATCTGCCTTGAGGTGTGGCGCTCTGGAGCAACATGTGTTAGTACTGCCTCGATGATCCTCTGGTTGGAATTTCCTCTTAACACTTGACCACGTCCTGAGTTTGCACCAGTGTATTGTGCAGTACAAGTCAGGTACAAGTTACATAAGCCTTTCCACATTAATCTGAACTGGAATTCTGCCCAGTAGGAATAAAATTCCGTTCTTTACATCCAACGCGGAGAAGAAGGTCCAGAAGCCCCTGTTCCGAGGCAAAAGTGGATATGGAACCATGGGATTTACGGTCCGCGCACTCAGGCCATTCGAAAATGTTCTAGAGCAACCCAGAGACATTATTCAAGCAGTGTTCCGGTCCATGATGCACAAAATTCAACCGTGAGAAAAATATTTCTGGGCCGATGGCATCTCTGTAATGATTACGGTGTCTGCTGCAAATTACATTGAGTTATGGTCAGTTATGACTACAGAGATTTAGGAATGTGAGTTGAGTTCCCCAAGTCCACATGGGAAAGTGACTTGAAAACAAGGTGAACCATGTCATGTTGCCTTCCCGGGAGGCTCTCCACTTGTGTTTCCTCTCATTTTGATGAACGTATTTCGGATTTTTGACGACGGTAACATCTGTAGCTACGTTTAACTTCATCTTCACAGTCACAAAAGTTCGTGGCGAAAATGTGTGTTGTCTTTTTTTCTTTCAAAGATTTCTCGTGTTTTACACCACGTAGCATGTTTCCTCACTTGCACACACAAATTTACCTCAATTGAGCATTCCGTAGAGGGGTCTCCTAGGCCAGCGGTACTCACAAAAACAGCAAGGAACCGAAGAGTCGGGGATAAGCCCAAACGGGGCAAGATACGTGGTGGGAGATCTAGTACCACTTCACTCAGCCACTCAGCACTGCTGTAGGAGCCGCCTGCAAAACGAACAAGCCGGGATACTACGGCAAAGGGTCGGTCGACGTGAGCCCGCCAACCAACGAGCACGATGGCCCCACCCGCCTCGCCATCTCCGCTGACAAGCTCGTCACGCAGTCCTTCGCCAGCATCGACACCGTCTACAACGTCCGCACGGGTATAAGTACATCGCCTACGTCCAGCTGCAGGAGCAGGTCGAGGAGATTGCACGGGGGCTCGGATGTCTTCAATATCTATGCGGCGACGAGGTGGGTGCTGGGTTTTTGTTTTCGATTTTTGGAGCGATTTTGTGGCCTGCGCCTCGTGTGGGGACGAGGATGCAGTGCGCTGCGGACGCCGTCATTTTATTTCTGAGGTTGTAGTGTGGCGGCATGGCGGAGGAGACTGTTCGGGGTAGTGGAGTCGGCAACACAGTTCGGGCAACGGCTGCCAGGCACGTGTTCTCGGCGAGCCCGTGGGCCTACAACCGTGGCGGGCTTACCACGGGGCGGATGGGGCGGTGTTGTTGTTGCCGGAGCTGTGCGCAGTGCCGAAATCGAGACTCCGCTTCACCTTCCCTCCTTCTCTTTCCCCTTTGTTTTGTTTTACTTCTATGCTGGGTGGATGCGCGCATTGTCTTTGGGGAACCCAATCCCCACCAGGATGGATCGCCAGCAGTTCATACGGGCGCGTCTAACCGCGCCGCCGCCCACTTGTCTAGCTGCTCCTCCGCTCGTGGGTGCTCTCTGCGTACTGCTTCCCCCCGCTACAGCCGGCCTCTGGGTGTACGACGCAGTGGCCACCTCGCTGCACTGCACTGCACCGTGTTGCGCGTCGAGGCCGCACCTCATCCTCTTTTAAATCTGTTCTTTCCTTCTTCTCACAGGGCTCTTCGTCGTTGGGGATGTGAGGTGCGGGGTGTGGGGTGGGGTCGGCAGGCTGGGGCCCTCTTGCGTTTGCTGCGTTCGCGGCTGGTTGGTCCTCTTCGACCACGCGCTCTGTGCCTACCCCCTACATTTGTGGGGTGCGCGCTGCGTTCGTCGCGCGGTCTCGGAGACTCAATCCATGTCCGCTCGCTCGCCGCCAATGCCCGACCTTTTTTCTTTCTCGTCGCTGAAACGGCGCGTTTGCAATGTGCTGCCATCTAGCTACATTTTGCGCTTTTTAGAGCTAGCGCATGACGAAGTCTGCTAGCTTCTATTAGGCACATTACTAGCTTCTCAGGGCTACAAACTAGCAATGGGAACTCTGTTCGGTGGTACAAAGGAGAGTCAGAGTGAGCTCCGGCTGCTAGCTGTAGTACGAGTTATAGTGCTAGGCGCGGTTTACAAGCGTTACACTAGGCGAATACACGCATCAAGGAGATAAACATACAGGTCTAGTACCTCAGAGTGTCAAAGATTCTATGAACGAGGACCAACTACTGCACAGACGGAGCTTTGGTCGGAGCTAGCGCAGAGTAGGGACGAGCACAAGCGAGCTAGCAGGTGTAGGAAGGCGGCTAGTACCATAGCAGCTGGACAGACCCTGCTGAAGTCGATACAGTAGCGGCCGAAGTGGCGCTAGCTGAGACAATGCGAAGGGACCAACTATAGGGGTATAGGAGTATACCCACCAGCAGGTCAGGTGATGGACGCGATGCGATCCAAAGAGCCTAACGAAGACAAATAGCAGAAACAGTGAATTCATGTTGAGATGGAGCAGTGGATGAACGCTAGGATGTTCAGTCTGTAAGATAGCGGGGTGGAATGGCGTGATTATGAGCAAGCTGCACCGGGAATAGTAGTTCCGGAGTGGAGTTGCACATGGAGAGTTGCTCGGGTGCAGACTAGCACGCTGAGAAAGGCAATTATACCAGGCTTGGCTGTCGAGATGGTCAGATAGTTGGCCAGCTAGGCAAGCCTAGACCACGAATGGACCCGGCTCGTCTTCCGGAGGCGGTCGCATGACCAGAACATCGGCCTGTTTTACTCATTTCTCTTTACCTCATCATTTTCTCTCTGAACAGTATATAAAGCCTCATAAAATACCGCTAGAGACCAGTTCATGCCCCGCTCATCGCTCAGTCGATAAGGGTGTGCTCAGGCCAGTCGAAGCGGAGATAAAGTACCTTCTCTGTTGTAAACCAGTCTATAGAAATCGCAGCGTTGTTTGTTGGATCCAGAAGTAACTGTGTGAACCAATAAGTCGAAGCTTCGCGTTGGGAGTTTGTGAGCGGTGCCATTCTCCACGTATAAATCAGGACCGAGAGCACAAGAGTTTAAGTTTGAGAGTTGCGGGTAGCTTTGTGGTGGACTTCAGTGGTAGCTACGCATTGGGTGACCAGGAAACGCCTCCCGTAAAACGGACCACGCCCGGCACAGCACTTTGGTAGAACTGCCAGTCGATTCATTGACCGACTAGTTGAGCTAAGAGAATACTCGGGGTCCTTAATAAGCCCAAGTGTAACAGAAAAGAGCTTGGATTCAGAGGAGTCTAAGTCGGCCGTTAGCAGCATTTAGCTAGCCAAGCCATAGAGGAAGTGCAGAAGAAGCAGCATAGCCCATTAGTGGGAGTTTTCAGATAGACACTTGATTTACCTCGCCTAGGACGACTGCACTTTGTGCGTCCGCCTAGTAAACATCCTTATCACCCCCAAACCTGTACATCCCAACCTTGGGAAGTCTTGTTTTGGAACGTCAAGGGTAGCTAGCGAATAGTGTGGTGTTTGTTTAGTTGGGATAGTTGAGGCCATAATTCAATTCTCGTTGTGCTAGGAATCCAAACCAGTAGTCGCATACTACGGCTCGGACCCGAACTCACTGAGGAAGACGCGCTTAGTCTTAGTGAAGTATAAGTAGGGGATTTGGTGTTGTGTTAGGTTTTGTGTGTGGTGTGTTAGTGTCCAGCTAGCCCGCATTCCGAGCTTATTTAGCCCATTTTCACTGTTAGCGCATCTTGCCCGTTTCATCGCTATATTCTTTCTTCTTTCTAACCGCACCCTTACCCATTTCTTCATTCTTTATTTATTTACGGAATGTGTGGTTGTCTGCGTGCGGCATACAGATGGTGTTGTTGACGTACCTTTGGCTGGGTGGGGCTTAGGTGGAGGAGACGACGGTGGACGTTACTTGCGGTCTATGAGCAGGGATCACCTTCGCCTTGCTGAGCGCGTCACGAGCAATTTGGGGCTCCCTCGCCTCCGTGCTTTTGCTGCGTAATTTCTTTTTGAGCTTCGGAGACGTTCCCAGTGGGTTTAATCACCCCATTCTCATTTCTCTTGACGCCTCCTTGTTTATATACTCCTCCATCCTCGAACTTGATGCTAATTACTATTTTGCAGCGTCAACTGGCAGCTGCCCACGCCTGCGGCTCCATCTCCACCACCATCGCCACCCCCTACGACACCCTCGGCCCCGCCGGCCCCACGAGCCCAACTGCACCGCGCGCTTCACCAACGCCGAGCTCCTCCCCACCCTGCTCGCCGTCCTCCCCAGCACCCCCTCCGTCAAGACCGACACCCACCCCCAAGCTCCTCGTACAGCTCGGCGAGGCGGGCAGCGACATCACCGTCCTCTCGCTCGACGACCTGCGCAAGCGCGGGCAGGCGACCAAGGACGCCAATGACCCCAGCCTTCGCGCGGCGCGGCGGCCCGCGCCCTCGCCCATGAGCTGCATTGTGGGCATTGTCATCCCGCACGCGAACCCTGTCACGTCCGTCGACGCCAGGTACACGCTGCTCGGGCACCACCGCACTGCGTACCTCGCGTACCTGCCGCGTGCGCACCTCCTCGAGTGCATTGTTGAGCTGTGCACGCTCGTTGGCGGGATGCCGACGGGGTTTGGGTGAATCAGGACGCGGACGGACGCGTGTGTGCGGAAGTGCGATGGAGTTCCGGCTGAGCATCATAGTCGGCGTGCCCGTGGTGTGGGAGACGGTACGGAAGGGGATTGGGGGGAAGGTGCAGGCGGGGGGCGCGACTCGGAGCAGCGTCTTCAAGGGCGTGGTGGAGGCGAAGGTACGGGGGACGCCCGGCCTTGCGCGGTTGGCAGATAGCGTGATTCTGAGCGGGGTAAGGGCGGCGACGGGGGGGAGGGGGGCGGCTGAGGATCGCGATGAGCGGGGGCTTTTGAGCGTGGCGTTGGTGATGTTATTGCAGGGTCCGTCTTCCTTTGCTGTATAGCCCGCATTGCTGATTACTGACGCGACGTGTGCAGGCTACGGGATTACCAAGTCGTGCGCCATGTGCGCCATCATGCCCCCAGACGTCTTCCGCTTCGACTTTGTCGGGCTGCCCGCGCCGTCCATCGAGATCAAGGTGCGTCCTCGTCGTGTCACCGTCTACCTAGTTGCTAACACCCCGTTCCTATACGCTGTAGCTCTGCGACGTCCCCGAAGCGGGATACTTCTCCTGCGGACGACAGGGCGCGCCGGAGGAGCGGGGTGCGGTACAATTTTCTTCGTTCTTTGCGTTACTTTCTTCCTCTTGCTCTTGTTGTCTTCCCTTCCATCTTCCATCCTTCCTCTTGTGTTTTGTTTTGTTGGTCTTCGATCTTGGGGGACGTCCACTCCGACCTTGGCTCGGGGGCGGGCCTCGATTCTGGTGGATGATTGGCCTCGCTGGACGTTGCAAGCAAGGGAAAAACGGTGTCTTGGGCGAGCGAGGCCCATTCTTGCATCGCTGTGCTCCTTTGGTGCATGCCGAGTGCGGGCGCGATATGCCTTGTGTTGGGGCAGCGCGTCATCTGCTTGGTCGATCCGCTCCTGGCGGCCGGGTTCCTTGGGCTGGGAGCCAGAATGAGCCGTTTAGCTTCTGGCTTCGTTCTGCAGTCCGCAGTGTCCGGTGCCCAAGGCGCTACTCGAGAGCCCTGGACGCCCGCGTCGACCCCAAGGTCGCGGCTCTGGTGCTAAGGGAGTGCAACGTGGCGGGGAAGAAGGCGACGGAGACGCTGACCGCGGTGGTGCTGACACCGGATGAGTGGACGCCAGAGAGCGGGCTGGTTACGGCGGCGCAGAAAATCCAGAGGTCCGCGGTGGCGAAGAAGTTTGATAGAGAGATCAAGGTGCGCTCGTTTTGGTGCGGTGGTGCTGGAGGGATGCTGATTGTGTGGTGTAGGAGGCGTACAAGAACCGGTAGATGGAGAATACTAAATAGGCGAGACGCAACGTGGATAACTGAATCAATAAACGAAGGATTTCACGTTTTTTTCTTTCTTTCTGTTCTTTCTTTTTTCCTGCGTGTATCTTGCGATCGGGCTGCTTGTCCATACTAGTGCTGAACACGAACCTGTCTGCTACTCGTTTCTTCCGTTCTGGGAAGGATTACTCCGCAGGTAAGGGTCACAATTGTGACGATCTTCTGTTTGACCCTTGACGTGCACCGCCTAAAAAATGACTTGAGATGTCATGAACAGCATCAAGGGGCAGCTATACACTCTTCCTGGACCACTACAGCCATTACCATGAAATCCCTCGCTCTCCCCCTCACTCGCTGGTGGTCTCGGTCTGACAGTTCTCCCAACTCTGCAAAGGCTGCTCTACCTATGGAACTTTGGTACACCATTATCCACGAAATAACAGACAAGGACCTTCTCCGGGTTTCTTCAGTCTGCAGCACACTCAATGCCTTGGCAATTAGCGAATACCTGGCTAGACATGATATCTCCACAGTCGCGAAGGAGATTTCTGGCCCGGCCTACATCATACACCCCTTGCAGCTTTCCTGCATCCCGCTACCAGTGGAGCATCTTGTTTGCCACTTCCGGCCCTACGATGTCCGTCGCGATCTCTTGTCCCTGCAGCGGTTTGTCCCTCGGGCGCAGCGTTTGAGGGACCTCGAGCTCTCCTTTGCAGGCAGTCTACTTCACGCACACCGTAATGACCGCATCCCCATCGAGTACTCAGCCCGCGAGCTTATGAGCATCTTCTGCCGCGTGCTCTCTGGGATGGCGAGCAAAGCTGCTGGGCCCGTCGTCGTGGTGGGCCAGTTTGCAATGTTCATGTCCCGCGCGGAGGAAATTGCCGGTTGGAGGCTGGACGCGCTCCAGTTCAGTCCTCTGTCGGAGCGGAATACGCTCATGGCAAAGATTCGGGGCATTTCGGGCGGCCCGTCGACAACGATCACGTTGCGGACCACGGTGCAGATGTCGGGTACGCAGCCGGAACCCCTCACGAGGGAACAGGTCCTGGAGAACCTACGGACGGTCAACGTCTGGGTGCATGATGCACCCGGGGTTGATTACACAATGCTCGTTTCCAATATCTCTTCTATCACGCTGCTTGACCTTAATGACTCGCCTATCCCAGACGAACAGCTGGCTGCTGTTCTTCGGGATCTTACATTGCCGTACCTCGAGACGCTTTCAATATCTCGATCTGGCATAGATCCAACGGCACTTGGCGGTTTTCTCGCCCGACAACCCAGACTGCAGCATTTCACATCCTTCACTCGGAAACCCTCATCTCCCCTCATTAGCTCGCCGCTAGCCCATCCAACCCTTATCAATATGAAGGCAGTCGGCACAGAAAACATCTGCCTTGCCATGGATGCTCTCCACCTCTCCCCACTCCTCGAGACCTTCATGTTCTCATATACACACGACACGTTGAGCAGCCTGAGCAACCTTACCCCTGCCTTCCGTCTCCTCTCCCAGCGCTCCTTCAACGCCCACCTCGAGCTGACAATTCATGAGTCGTCCCCCAACTCCAACCCCTCCTCCTCCTCCTCCATGGATGAACCTCTTTTCGATGACGAAGCAGCTTCCACCGCGCGCACTCTCCACTGTGTCTACTCTGTCGTCATATCCTGCTCCTCAGCGGACATGGGCCTACGGATTCTGCCTTGGCTCGTCCTCTTCCTGCGCCTTCTCAAGGTGAAGTTCTACCTCAATGTTACGAGCAGGGACCCGCGTCCCGACGATCCTTTGGGGGAGGTTGAGTTGAAGAGGTTGATGGGTGAGGTAAAAAAAAAATTGGCACATGTTCCGAGTGTCAGGTAAGACGCGTAGATTATCACTAATAGGCTTCATTGATTTTATTGCAATTCTCAAAACTAATGTCATTCTGAAAGAAAAAAAGTTTGGGAGTTGCTAAAGGTCGTTGGTTCAAACCGCGCTGCCGACGTCAAATAATAATAAAGCATATGTAGGCAGGAGGTCCCCATGAAATAAGATTAGGTTTACTTAAGTTCTAGGCCGATTTTATCGCCAGAACTACTTAAGAGGCTGCTTAGCAAAACTTGAGTGCTATCTGGAACTTAAGTTCTATCCAAACTTAAGTAGTTAGCACTCACCGGCAGACGCGATGAATCATGGCTGCGATTGCGCGAGACCTACATAGCAATGTGTCAGTGATATACGGGCAGTCAATCAAACACCCACGACGTACCTCCAGGCTCTGAGAAGCCTTCCGCTGATCCCGGCGCACACCGACAACATTGACCAGAGAGAACCAACCCCCGAAAGGTGAAGAAAATTAGTACTAGTCATTCAGATTGCTGCATGGTACTTACTTCGATATCAAGCATCGGGATTTGGGGCAATGCCACCTGCAAAATGTGTCCAGCAGGGCTTGAATAGCCTCAGGTGATTACGGACCACAGCACCTAGATAACAACGAGGGTCCATGAGCTGCTTAGAAGGTTGAGGATGGATTGGTGGCAAACATCTCAGTGGCATGCTGGATGGTGGTGGTGCGAAGGTGAGCAGTGAAGGATGCGCGCAAGTCGAACAATGGAGTGATGCCATCAATCACTCGGCGGCGAGTCGGCTCAAGCGACCGAGGGCCGGCGTTGACTTTGTGATGACCACCCCTTTCCTCGGGACCACCACCATGTTCTCGTCCCCATTGCCGTGGCCTTCCTCTCACCTCTCACCTGCACCACTGTCTCTGATTGAGTCGGTTTAAGACCACGCGGCTCCACGCCAAGCTCGAAGAGTCGGTGGCAACTCAGTCAGTGGCTGTCAGTGGCAAGTGGAATTTAAATTGAGCCGATGGAAGAATACTCATCAAGGAGAATACTAGGAGTGATTAATTTATCTTGAGTGTGGATTCACAAGGTACGCTTCTCATTTATCTCAACGTGCACTGTAGAACTGAAGATGCTTACTTTGATTATAGAACTTGTGTCGACTCGCCGCAGAGAATTAGAGGCAACGTGAGACTTAAGTTCTGTCTATACTTGAGTTCTCGACTGACACTTAAGTTCTGAAGAGTACTGAAGAGTCCAGCTAAAGCCAACACCAGGGGGTCAGGCGGGAGGTATGTTTTATTGTCTTGTTCTATTGTGCGTGCACCAAAATTAAAGACGTGTACAGGAACTTAAGTGGATCGCGTACACTCGAGTTCTGGGCACGTCTTAAGTTCTCCAGTCCTATGCCCACTATGTATAAACTGAAGTACAAGCCAAAATCTGTCTCAAGTTCCCACATTTTACGGTCTTAAGCCTGTGTCTTGCGCATCTTAAGTTTGCTCATGACTGACAACTTAAGTTTTAGCAATGGTAGCTATGCACGGGCTATTCTATGCCCTAAAGCATGAAAATGAAACTTAAGTACTACAGGAACTTAAGTAGTGCTGGCGATAAAATCGCCTTAGAACTTAAGAAAAGCTTATGAATTAGTTGGGTCCCCGTTCAACTCGGGGTCGGGTGATTCACCTCCATTCTTCAGCTTTCCCCCCCTCCCACAATTAATTCCTATTTTCTCCCATTCTATGTTTTCTGGGGTATACCACAACTGGGCTCATATTAACATTCTGCTCAAGCAATTTTCCGCTCAAGATGAATGAGTTGTTTTGAACCGACTCGCAACAATTTGTGCTTGCCCTTGTTGAGGCTCAGAACTGGGTAAGAACACCTGGTAGCACATGGTGTGCATCTACCTTCCATGAAGGCCCTGTGATACACGATGTTGGTAGGAGGCCTCCATTCGACTCGGGGTCGGGTGATGTTCGCCGTAATTGTCAGAACTTTTTATATATATATCCTTCCCCTTGTCTTTCTCATTACTAATTGATTTACTCACCTTGCATGGATGGAAGTACCGCGAGGTTCATCGATGTTAACCGCTGAGTGCGGAGTGTTTTTTTCGAGGATCGTAAAGTAAAGTGCAAGTTGGGATGAAATTAGCGAGCGGGCGGGATGGTGTCTTTTCAACCACACCTAGCGCTGTTTTTGTTCACACCTATCAGACTTCAAAGCAGGTAGGAGGACACCTGATAGCACATGGTGTGCACCTGCCTTTCCTAGTTCGGTGAAAACATATGTAGGCAGGAGGTCCCGTTCGACTCGGGGTCGGGTGATGTTCGCCAAAAATGTCAGAACTTTTTTTCAAACCTTCCCCTTGTCTTCTCATCTATGGCGGTCGGAGTGCCCCTTTAATAAATCGGGAGTAAAGTGTCCGATTTTGGCCACATTTTGATGTATCAAAAGATGAAACTTGGCTGGATCACCTAATAATCCCACATAACAACACTAATTAGACATGTCATATAGCCCGATATGGAAAGCCTAAGGAGAGGTTCGAAAAGTCAGCCACCGCTCTGCGCTATAAACCGCGCTATACCTCGGTATAGCTCCGCGCTATACTGCGCTATATTGGTAGGTCGGGGACTTAGAGCTTTTTGGCTGATGATGTGGCGGTGTGCGCCCTGCCGACATCAGGCCCATCAGTGCGGTCATCACCGCGCTCATCACTGCGCCCGACACCGCCGCTGTCGGGTGAGAAAATGGGCAATAAAATACAAAAAAAATACATAATAAATGCGACATAAATACATTGATCAAGATGTGACAAGCGCGCCATCATGCGCCGTCCCCGCCAGCCGCCCGACCACCGCCTGACGTGCGCCTCAGTAATGCGCGCTCCAAAATCCACGAAAAAATCACCAATAAATCGGGGGTAAATGGGTGACCCCGGATCACCCAAAGCGCCGTCACGCGCCGCCCCGCCCCGCCTCGCGCGCCCGACGCGATGGCCGACGTCGGCGCGTCTCCCGAACCCGCCGTCCAAAAATCACAAAAAAATAACCAATAAATCGGGTGTAAATGGGTGACCCCGGATTACCCAAAGCGCCATCACGCGCCGCGCCGCCTCGCCTTGCGTGCCCAACATGATGGACGATGTCGGTGCGCCTCCTGAACCGAGGGCTCCTCATGACCCTTCCAGACTATATGAACAGGTTTCAGGTAAAGTCCCTGCCAATATGTGATGGGGAAATGTGAAATGGACAAATGCCACCTTTTGCTTATTCCATGGATAGGGCACTAAGAAGACCATATTTTGTCCTTCAGGCACCCATAATGGCCATGGACAACCAATTACTTCCATATTTTTGGAATTCTGTCTCAGATGTACGTCTGAAGTCAAAAGATGAACATAGTTTGTACTGTAAATATGTTAAAGCTCTCAAAAGCTTGACGCGTTCGCGACGAAATCAGTAAAACATTAACCTCATTTCTTGTGGATGTCAGGTGGACTCAATTATTTACAATATCATACAATAAGATTATCCAAGTCCTCAGAAAAAAAAGGGGCCTGTATCACAGTGGTTTGTGGGTTGAGGCAATATTTCCTGCTTCATCGGACTTGTATCCGAAGGTGTCGGCCGAGCCCTTGGACATGTCTCGGCTGCACAATTTTGGCTTCAATTTTGGTCCAGAAAGGATGAGAAAATTCGATTAAATTGGAGGAGGGAGGGAGGGATGTAAGATATCAAGATATAAGGAATGTATGTACTAGGATACTGAGTTTTGGTCTTGTTACTCCCCTCCGTTTTCTCTACTGTGCTTTTGACTGGTTGACGTATCCAAGCTGTTTGGGTTCTGAATTCGGAGGAGAGGAGAAGAGAAGAGTGTTGTTACCGGTACAGCAATAGAATCGACAAGCAAGATAAGTTGGGCTTCAAATTCATGAAGAAGAATGACAAAAGGGAGGGAGATTCACTGCCGAAGATGTAGAAGCCAGCGGTCGGGCTACTCGTTGTGTGTAACGGTGGGGTGGCTGCAGTTAGAACAAGTCTTGAAATGGGAGGGAGGGTCGGTGGATGACGCTGGGTATCTTGAGGAGAGGAGAACAAGATGAGACTTCGATGGGACACGCAGAGGACTTCATTCAAGCTTGCGAAATAGAGTTGAGATGAAACGAATGCAAGGACAGCGGCAAAGCTCCGAGTTCAGATCCGTATAAAATTAAGGAAGTGACCTGAACCCCATACACAGAGTCTGCCGTAGTTCCAAGTTCGGATCTCAGTCTCTCTGGTGGTTTATTGGGGTTCAAAGAGAGAAGAGGAAGATAATAATGAAAAAAAGATCTGCAGCATGGAAAAATAAATCCTGAACCCCATACACAGAGTCTGCCGTAGTTCCAAGTTCGGATCTCAGTCTCTCTGGTGGTTTATCGGGGCTCAAGTAGGGGAGAGGAAGAAGTGGGTCATGAATAAAAGAGGAGTGGTGGAAAGGAGAAAGAGGAAGTAGCTTCAAGTGGGTCTGTGTCACCTCATTGCCATCGAAGTAAGACACGTTAAAAAGGGGTCTCCAGGAGGAAATAAGGCCAGCAGATTGAAGGGTAAGTTGACCTGGGCTTAGGAGAGGGGTAGCAGAAAGATTGGGAGGTGAGGGAAGATGGATGCAAGATGGATGTCGTGGTGGCAGCAAGAAGGGCTCTAGCGCGATCTGGAGTCATGTGATGATGTCACACAGTGTAACATGTGATGATGTTGAGTTTTCTTCGAATTTTGAACCTGATTTTTTTTTTGGGTTGAAATGAGGGACTGTAGGACAGGCACTTTGTAGAAATTTAAGGATTCCGCTATTCTCAAATTTATCTGTATCTTACTTTCATTTTCTGACCCCTTTTCACTGAATGCCAAGCACGTCAATGCATGGGGTGTCCCGCACTTACCATTTTATGCCCGATTTTCATGGTTATTTTTCTGGGGATTTTGGGTGGCGGGTTCAGGAGGCGCACCGACTTCGGCCATCATGTTGGGCGCGCGAGGCGGGGCGGAGCGGCGCGTGATGGCGCTTTGGGTAATCCGGGGTCACCCATTTACACCCGATTTATTGGTTATTTTTTTGTGATTTTTGGACGGCGGGTTCGGGAGGCACGCCGACATCGGCCATCACATCGGGCGCGCGAGGCGGAGCGGCGCGGCGTGTGACGGCGCTTTGGGTGATCCGGGGTCACCCATTTACCCCCGATTTATTGGTGATTTTTTCGTGGATTTTGGAGCGCGCATTACTGAGGCGCACATCGGGCGGTGGTCGGGCGGCGGGCGGGGACGGCGCATGATGGCGCGCTTGTCACATCTTGATCAATGTATTTATGTCGCATTTATTATGTATTTTTTTTGTATTTTATTGCCCATTTTCTCACCCGACAGCGGCGGTGTCGGGCGCAGTGATGAGCGCGGTGATGACCGCACTGATGGGCCTGATGTCGGCAGGGCGCACACCGCCACATCATCAGCCAAAAAGCTCTAAGTCCCCGACCTACCAATATAGCGCAGTATAGCGCGGAGCTATACCGAGGTATAGCGCGGTTTATAGCGCAGAGCGGTGGCTGACTTTTCGAACCTCTCCTTAGGCTTTCCATATCGGGCTATATGACATGTCTAATTAGTGTCGTTATGTGGGATTATTAGGTGGGCTGGATGAACACAAACGTCTTGCATGCATAACTCTGTCTCTTTTTTGCGCACCTATATGGAATGTATACTGTGCAAAAAGTATTTACATGTTCCCTCACTAAATCAACCCGCAACTTCACCGTTTGGCCAGAAAATTCAGGCAACTTGCCCTCATTACAACTTCAGTGCGCTGCAACTTCCCATGCATCAATTTCACCCGGCACACAACTGAGCAGGACTACAAATGTGGTAAACAGCAACCTACATGCATTACAACTTTAGATGACTGCAACTTGAAGAACAAACGAGTTGGAAAAATGTAACTTGGGTCTTACGTGAACATAACTTTTGGATGACTGAGGATTGGGCCTCTTCGAGGCGGGTGCTGAACCTTTAGGTTCAATTTTTCTTTCCATGACCCTCGGCAGTCGGATTGTAGCTTTCTAATGGCAAAATACAAGCCGGAGATTTTTTTAGCAGCAATTGACTGAGGCGCAGAGCACTGCTATTCTTCTAAAGATTACAATGTCACCCTACTAGGATTACGGGGCCAATTAATACCCCATTTTTTTGCACTTGGAATCGGTCAATTGGATTTTTTGACTGAGGGCTGTCATCTATCGACCATAAGTGGAAAGGGTTTCTCATTTCGCGCACCTCGACCAAACAAGAAGTGCCGGTGATCTCGGCATGTCGGCACGACTTTGGAACACTCTGCTTCGTTCGAGGTGTTCATGACAAGCCTCAAAAGCCTCAGTGAATTGTGCAGCCTGTTTTAGGGTCACAAGCTCACAGGGCAATATCTTTAGATGAACTCTGCCCCGTTCCAAGTCAGACTGAAGACGACCTTTTTGAGTTTGGTTGTCAGTTTTGTAACTACATGGGGCCCGGGAGGCTACGGTAGCTGTATCTAATGGTGGTAAGGGAGGTACACGTTCTGGTGGTTGTATGGGAGCGCTTTTTTTTAATAGGTAAGAGACGGAAAGAGAGAGATAAAGGAACGTTATGCGATAATGGTAAAATTTTGGAAGAGTGGGATTCGTATCGGGGGTATGAAGATCTAATGGTATCGTGATGAGCTGGTATTCTGCTGGTGGGTGCGATGGTATATGTTATGAGAGAGGAAAGTGAGAAATAAATAAGATGATATATAATCGGGACAAGGAAAGGGAGATTATGAGAGATTGTATTGTAACTCAGCGTGTTTGGCCTTCGAAACGGGCAGACGCCTCGATGAAGACCGGCTGTGCCGAGTTGCAGTTCCCGGAGACCGGGCCCATGACACACAATATTTGGAGGGGCTCTCGTCAAGAAACTGGGTTTCTTATCATTATCCTCGCAACACTGGTCACCACAAGGTCACCGCAAACACATTTCATTTCCATCAATTTGCCATCCTGCCGGCTCGACTCCTGATCCGCCAACACAGTTGTGTCATTTGTCATTTTTGCTTACAGACCCTGATGTGGCCACGGTTTTGATGGCGCGCGATCCCTTGCGCAAGTTGGGGTTTTTCACTTGAAAAAGTCCCTGGAATGGTTTTTTTGAGGTGCAATAAACTGTTTGCACAAGTGTCATAATATTTCAGCGACGTGAGCTATTGCTACACCAATGCCGAACTCGTGACTAATATTGTCTTACTCAACTTGTTTGTACATGTAGCAAAAAATGGCACGAAACCCAAGTTCCCCTGGGTAGCCGAACCTAAAGGTCCAGCAAAAATGCGACCGCAACTTGGGTCGCTCTACCCCGTGGTTTTCCTATCCAAAATTGCACCACACACGACTTGGCGATCCGTGTATCTCAATGGTGCCCACCAAGAAACCATACACCGTCTTAGACCCATTGTTAAAAGTCACATCTCTCTGTTTATAGACTCACGCGTGTGCAGGGTTTTAAGCTCCGCCGATACCATCGCAGTTTGCTGCGGCAACACGGATCAACCAGCGAGAAGATACTCCGGCTTCGCATTGCCGAGGATGCCGAGGCCAGCCGAGACTTGTCAAACCCAGCAGCTTGATTTTCAGGTCTACGGCTCTCACGCTTCTTCAAGATTCCTTCAATTCGAGCCAAAGTGGTAGACGTGAATTCCCTGGGCCTCTATATGCACAGCAAATAACACTGCCGGTGTTGGCCGTAGTATATTGTCCGTCAGCAGACCCCAAAGCATCTACAACCATCGTATAGTTCAACGGCTTGATCCAGATCGGAAATATATTGCGCAGGCTGCCTGCAGTGTTATGATCTTCAATAATACGGGAGGGGAATTGACGGTACAACTCGTTGGTCATGTTGTGGACGATGCAAGTATAAGGTTGACCCTCTAGAAAGTTGGGTGATCTGGAGTTGCATCCCTTGATTACTCAAGATGTCGTGACGAGGAAAGTCGACTCTGGAAAGTTGCGACCCCCAAATATGGAGACAGCGAAAGTTGGTTTGAAATGAAGTTGTCCTCTCACGCTAACCTGCACACCAAGTTGTATGCAAAAATTTATGTTGCTGTTTTTAATGGCTTCCCAGGCAAAGTTGTCACAAGAACTTTTTGCACAGTATACGTGACATACACCTAGGTATGGAATGTATACTGTGCAAAAAGTCTTTACATGTTCCCGAATTAAATCAACCTGCAACTTGACCATTTGGCCGCGAAATTAAGGTAACCTACTCTCATTCCAACTTCGGTGTGAATCAACTTTGCGTGCGTGAATTTCGCCTGGCATGCAACTCAGCAGGAATACAAATTCAACGAGCAACAACCTCCACAAATTGCAACTCTGAATAACTGCAGCTCTAGGAACAACGGGATTAGGAAGATGCGACTTGGGTCTTACCTGAACACAATTTCGAAAAATGCATCCGCAACTTGGTGGGCGGTGGGCATCAGGTTTGAACTCAGTGGTTTAGAATAAACTCTATTCATCAAGTTGTTAACTTTGTTTTCCTTGAAAAGGAGAACATAATAGGTAGGGTCCATAGGGAGTGAGCTGAATCAATGTGAGAAACAAATTATTCATGGCATTATGCTGCCCCGAGGAACTTTGGCCTCCCATCGATGAACCGAAACTAAAACTGTGTCCTTCATCTTCCTCCTACTTTCTGGCTCCATCCTGCTTACCGCACCACGGCTCTCACCAACAGATTCGATTGGTTTACTGGCTGGCACTGTGTGTTGTGTGTGTTGGAAATAACTGGTTCGCTTTTCTCAGCACTAGTCCAGTAAATCGAGCTAATCAACTCATTACTGTGTAAATCTAATCAAACTCCAATGCACCTTGAAGATGAACATATCAGATTTTCTGCGTTCGCTGTGGCCAGTACTGCATTCCATCCATTTACTTTTCCCTGACCAGATTTTACAGGCCGTGATGTCGGGTCTGGGGCTGCACTCTTCCACCATCCGAGTCGACGTTAGAATGTCAATGTTTTCTATCATCCAGAATCTCAATGTTGAAGTGGGAATTGATCGCATACTGGAGTCTCACACCACGACAGACAGTCTCTACGGACCAAATCTAGTGACGAAGACTGTGTCGGTTGAGCATTGTTGGACTAAATTACAGGTGTAACCGGGAAATGTGTCACTGGTTGAAATATTTGAATTTTTCGGCAGAATTTTTGGTGAAAAATGTTGTTTATTGTTCAGTCAAGTTTTCACCGAAAAAGGTGCTGAAAACTTCAAAACATATTCACTACGTACTTTCTCAGTCCAAGGTGGAAAACTTCAAAGAAAGTTCAAAAGTGGTGAAAAAGGTTTGAATTTTTTGCCATCTTTTCAATGAAAAAAAAGCTTGAAACTTGGAAACATTTTTCACCAAATTTAAGTAGCAGCGGATAACTTGAAATGCTCAACCAGTGTGTCCCTCCGAAAAGCTTCCAGATCTGAAGTTGTTTCCCCATATTCCTCAAAATGTTGCAACAATTGAAGTTGACTTTTGAAAGTTGTGGCCCTAAACCCCCACGTTGAAATTATCTTCTCACACCAACCTGCACACTTAGTTGCATAAAAAAGTTGAAGTTGCTGTTTTTAATGGGCTCCACAGCCTGGTTGTAACGGAAACTTTTTGCACAGCATGCGTGCTATACCTAGGACTCTGTTTTTGGTTCACTGAATGAAAACTTTAGTCGATTGTGAAATTTTCGGGTTGAGCTAGAAAAAGTTTGAACCCAAGAAAAAAAAACTGAACCATGGTCTCCTAAGCAGTGTTGTGGCTAAGGGCTAAGGGCTTATTAAGGGTAGGCCTTAATAAGCCCTTAAGGGTAGGCCTTAATAAGCCCTTAACGTTAACCCTTAATAACTGGCTGAAAACATGTTAAGGGCATATTAAGGGCGCGTTAAGGGTAAATGATGGCCCATCATTCTAGCTAGAAAGCTACTGTGCAATGCTTTGAGCGGGAAAAAATATGGCACTGGGATCAATTTCAACTTGGCCATACCCATTTTATGATGTTGCAGATGAAGTCAATAATGATGTGGGTTGTTTGACTGGCAAAGTCATTTCCCCTGGCGGAGATGAGGCAGCTTCGGGGTAGGCCAGGTCTGGACTGTCAAGGAACTTAATGGTAAGGGCCCAACACGCAATTTCAGCTCTACATCTTTGTTTATGGCAATTTCATTGAATTTTCCCCCTTAGGAAATTAAGCCTTATTAAAGGTACCCTTATTAAGGCCATCTTAAGGGTCCTAAGGGTTAGGGATAAAAAAGACCCTTAATAAGGCCTTAAGCCGGAACACTGCTCCTTTGCGCCAACCACAAAAGTTTTCCGACCCGACCAACAAGCTTTCGGAGGTAGGTGGCGGCGCTAACCCTAGGATGATCACTTGATCCGGTGTACATATCAGACTTGAACACATTCTTTGCTGCCATGCCGTCCATCCCACAGGAAATCATAGGCAACACCCTCCAGTTTCTGGTAGATGAACCAGAATGCCTGTGCAACTGTGCCCTGGTTAGCCGTCTATGGCAACATCCCGCACAGTCCTACATCTTCCGGACCATCTCCCTTGGCGATGGTCTACAGGATGGTTTCGCCACACCTCTTGTCGGGATCCCACCCTTGGGGCCAGTGGTCAACCTCTACTACTCTTTCCATAGTCTGCTTTCAGACTCAGCTCATTTTGGCTTGCCATGTTCGGAACCTCAATCTAGGCCTTCGTCTAATTGAGTCCAAGGCTTCATCCAACAACTTATCTTCTAACGGATGGCAAAGGATCGAGAAGTCCATAGTCAGCTTTGTGCCTCTGTTGGAGGGTCTGGAAACCTTGGGGCTCTTCTATGGCACGTATACTGTGCAAAAAGTTCTTATTTCAACTTTGCCACGGTGGGGGTTAAAAACAGCAACTTCGATTTTTGTATGCAACTTGATGTGCAGGTTGGCGTGAGAGGACAACTTCAATTTGAACCAACTTTGACTGTTTGCATAATTGGGAGTCACAACTTGCGACAGTCAACCTCAGCCCTGGTGTCAATTCACATCAGTTTCTCCTTGCCAGGGAAATGCATACGTCCAATGCACCTGCCGTTGAAGCTTGTTTGAAGTTTGGGTTAAATTCCTTTGAAGAATTCAGAGCCATCTCTTTGAGGTGCAATAAGAGTTTCAGTTCAAATCATACTCCGCCTTGACTGCGGGAGACGGGTGTTTCGGGTATCGCACCGGGAACATGCTGAACACCCGGGAAACGGGGGGCAACCTGTGGTACTGAGGCAGTATATAGAACTCCGAGCATCGGCAGCTGTCTTTATTGACGAATGCACCAAAGATTTCCTCCATCAGTCCTTCACTGACTGGAACCTTACTGTTTGCTGTTTGTTCACCACTTGCAGACTTCTGTAAATTAGACGGTTCAAACGGTTTGCAAACGGTAGGAAACGGAAACTGTTGGACTCACAGAACCTTATATCAGGCAAATTTAAACTGACTACTTAAAGTTTGGTCAAACCCATTCACTTGAAGCTCGCCACCAACCAAATTGCGGCTGCACTTTTCGAAGTTGTGTTCACGTAACACCCAGGTTGTCAGGGGAGCCCCTATTCCATGCCGGTCCGGTCAGCCTACTGCCTCCCGGTGGCACCACGTGTGCGACCAAGCCCGGGATCTCTGCCGATCACTCCGGTCACATGCCTCTGTACAGTAGCTACTTATACCCGCAACCTAGCGTGGGAATCCTCAGAGTTTCTTCTCTTTGGATCTCCCTCGCTAGGTGTGTTACACTTTCCTGTATTCTAGTGTACTATATTTATATCTTTGGATCTCCCTCGCTAGACTCTTGAGCATTCTCGGGCTTCGGGGTTGCCCTTACACAGGTTGCATCTTTCAAACTCTGTTGTTCCTGCGGTTGCAGTTAGCTAGAGTTGCAATTTGTGCACGTTGCTGCTTCCCAAATTTGTACTCCTGCCAAGTTGTGTGCCGGGTGAAATTGTTGCATGCAAAGTTGCATCATACCAAAGTTGTAATAAGAGCAAGTTGTTTGAATTTTCTAGCCAAATGCCCAAGTTGCAGGTTGATTTAGTTCGGGAACATGCAAAAACTTTTTGCACAGTATACATTCCATACTCTTCCCTTGTGGACCGAGGATGCCTGTCAGCACAGAGCCTTAACTAGCCGGGCTACTGTGACGTAGGCAACTGGCGATACAGAAAGAGATAGGTTTGAGATAATCCAATTAAGCTCTGGGGAATAGACTAGAATAGTGTAAAGAATACAGAGCTGTAATTAGGGTTTTTATAGTAAAATGCATAGTCACTGCATTCAGGGCAGGCCTACGCTGAGTCAGTGAAGGGGTACGTAGCTGAGCGTAGGTCAGCGTAGCCGACTACAATGGGTCAACGTAGATGACCTACGTCCACCTTGACGGAGTTCAGCGAAGGGGTACGTAGCTCAGCGTAGGTGTACGTAACTCACCTTAACCGAGTCTATTTAGGTCAGCGTACCTGATCTGTATCACCTACACTCACCTCCGTTGATCTCGGTCAGGACTACACTCACCCAGCCCACTCGCGGCCCACTCGTGGCCCCAAATTGAATTTGATGGAGCGTTTGACATTGTATTAGTTGCACCTGCTAATCCCGAATATCAGAGGCCACTAGACCAACCTTGTACCTCTAAAGTTGGTCTAAGGGGTTAGAATTTGGCTGGGGTACCCTTCCGAGGGCACCCCACGGCTTTTTGAGGGGACATAGGGTACAAATACCCTCCAAAGTCGACTTTCGGGGGTGGTGAGAAGGGTAACGGTGGTGCGAAGGGTACGCGACGAGGCAAGGTGGACAGGGGGTGGGTAACGGTGGTGCGAAGGGTACGTGACCGGGGCAAGGTGGACAGGGGGTGGGTAACGGTGGTGCGAAGGGTACGCGACCGGGGCAAGGTGGACAGGGGGGTGGGTCAGTGTGGAGGCAGGGTACGCCAGTGCGGTAGGGTAGACAGAGGGGTGGGTCAGTGTGGAGGCAGGGTACGCCAGTGCGGTAGGGTAGACAGGGGGGTGGGTCAGTGTGGAGGCAGGGTACGCCAGTGCGGTAGGGTAGACAGGGGGGTGGGTCAGTGTGGAGGCAGGGTACGCCAGTGCGGTAGGGTAGACAGAGGGGTGGGTCAGTGTGGAGGCAGGGTACGCCAGTGCGGTAGGGTAGACAGGGGGGTGGGTCAGTGTGGAGGCAGGGTACGCCACTGTGGTAGGGTAGACAGGGGGGTGGGTCAGTGTGGAGGCAGGGTACGCCACTGTGGTAGGGTAGACAGGGGGGGTTTGGCATGGTGCAGGGGTACACCACCGTGGTAGGGGGTACATTGTGCACTTCTTGTCCCAAAAAGGAAATTACCAACATCAATCGCTCTTAGGCTCATAATTCAACCGTTTCACATGATCTAACCCTGTATACAACTTCTTATAGGTTCTTCAAAGTCAAGTGCACAGTAGAGCCTATTACAGTGCAATGATAGGATGAAAATAGAGAAAATTGATGACTTGTGTTCTGCCCATAATATAATGCCTTGGGGACGTACCTGGATGCCTCCCCTTGTCCCCTTGGGCTACTAGGCAACCCTCCAAGTGGTGTGCAAGATTATAATGATGAAAAACATCGCAATCTGGCCATGCTGGGGAATTTCACTTGAGGCCTGTGGTGCACTCCTCTATGATGTGATATGTCCTAAAACAATCCTTTTGAGATTGTATCAGGTAAGTATAGTAAAAAGTGCACAATTGACACTCAGGACCCCCATCTCATGATGTAATTAATGCAATCTCATGTTATACTCTTGTTCACTACATTCAGAATGCCACAGGGCCATGGATGAGGGTCTGAAGGTTCTTATTGGGCCTCTTGGGCTATATGAAGAGACTTGAACTGAAAAGTTGGGCAATATGTCATGAAAAGGCAACCTTTTTTGATGTGGTGTATACAATACAGGGTACAGTTGTGCATGGTGTACAGGGTACATTGGCACTTGTTCGGGGTACAGTGTACTGCTGTGAGTGGTGTATAGGGTACATTTCCTTTTTGGACACTACCACTTCTTGTCCCAAAAAGGAAATTACTGACATCAACCCCTCCCTGGCTCATGATTCAACAGTTTTTGATGATCTAAGCTGATATATGAGTTGTTATATGTTCTTTAAAGCCAACTGGAGCACAGGAGAGCCTACTACAGTGCAATAAGAGGGTGAAAATAGCGAAAATCAATGAATTGTGTTCTGGCCACAATACCTTGGGGATATACCAATGAAGATGGTTTTTAACTGTGTCCACTTGTCCCCCTAGGCTGCAAGGACACCCTCCAGGTCATATATCAGATCCTGGTGATGAAGAACATCACAATTTGGCCATGCAAGGAAATCGCACTTTGTCCCTATTATGCACTCCTCCATGATGTAATGTATCCCAAAACACACCTTTAGGGACTGGTTCATGTATTTATATTGGAAAAGTGAGAAATTATCACCTAGGGAAGCCTATACCTCATGGTTTGAGGTGATTTTATTTCAAATTCTTGTTCACCATATTCACCATGCCACAGGGCCATAGATCATGTTCTGAAGGTTCCTACTAACTGTTCTGAGCTATGTGAGCAGTTTTAAGCCAAAAGGCTGGCCAATACATGATGTAAAAGTCGAAAATAAAAAATAACATATTTTGCTTATTTCATGAATAGGGGACCAAGGAGACCACTTATTGCCCAATAAACAATGGGAATGAAATCAGACAGTGTAATTACTCTAGATTATGCTTTACTTCAACCACTTTGGTGAAGTTTTGGCTGAATTCTGTTTCTGAGGAATTGAGTTCAAATGCAACTTTTGGTCTATGTGCCGGCCATGGTTCAAAATACCATCTGCCCAAATCTGGACCAAAACAGTTGAAATAAAGCATAATCTAGAGTAATTACACTGTCTGATTTCATTCCCATTGTTTATTGGGCACTAAGTGGTCTCCTTGGTCCCCTATTCATGAAATAAGCAAAATATGTTATTTTTTATTTTCGACTTTTACATCATGTATTGGCCAGCCTTTTGGCTTAAAACTGCTCACATAGCTCAGAACAGTTAGTAGGAACCTTCAGAACATGATCTATGGCCCTGTGGCATGGTGAATATGGTGAACAAGAATTTGAAATAAAATCACCTCAAACCATGAGGTATAGGCTTCCCTAGGTGATAATTTCTCACTTTTCCAATATAAATACATGAACCAGTCCCTAAAGGTGTGTTTTGGGATACATTACATCATGGAGGAGTGCATAATAGGGACAAAGTGCGATTTCCTTGCATGGCCAAATTGTGATGTTCTTCATCACCAGGATCTGATATATGACCTGGAGGGTGTCCTTGCAGCCTAGGGGGACAAGTGGACACAGTTAAAAACCATCTTCATTGGTATATCCCCAAGGTATTGTGGCCAGAACACAATTCATTGATTTTCGCTATTTTCACCCTCTTATTGCACTGTAGTAGGCTCTCCTGTGCTCCAGTTGGCTTTAAAGAACATATAACAACTCATATATCAGCTTAGATCATCAAAAACTGTTGAATCATGAGCCAGGGAGGGGTTGATGTCAGTAATTTCCTTTTTGGGACAAGAAGTGGTAGTGTCCAAAAAGGAAATGTACCCTATACACCACTCACAGCAGTACACTGTACCCCGAACAAGTGCCAATGTACCCTGTACACCATGCACAACTGTACCCTGTATTGTATACACCACATCAAAAAAGGTTGCCTTTTCATGACATATTGCCCAACTTTTCAGTTCAAGTCTCTTCATATAGCCCAAGAGGCCCAATAAGAACCTTCAGACCCTCATCCATGGCCCTGTGGCATTCTGAATGTAGTGAACAAGAGTATAACATGAGATTGCATTAATTACATCATGAGATGGGGGTCCTGAGTGTCAATTGTGCACTTTTTACTATACTTACCTGATACAATCTCAAAAGGATTGTTTTAGGACATATCACATCATAGAGGAGTGCACCACAGGCCTCAAGTGAAATTCCCCAGCATGGCCAGATTGCGATGTTTTTCATCATTATAATCTTGCACACCACTTGGAGGGTTGCCTAGTAGCCCAAGGGGACAAGGGGAGGCATCCAGGTACGTCCCCAAGGCATTATATTATGGGCAGAACACAAGTCATCAATTTTCTCTATTTTCATCCTATCATTGCACTGTAATAGGCTCTACTGTGCACTTGACTTTGAAGAACCTATAAGAAGTTGTATACAGGGTTAGATCATGTGAAACGGTTGAATTATGAGCCTAAGAGCGATTGATGTTGGTAATTTCCTTTTTGGGACAAGAAGTGCACAATGTACCCCCTACCACGGTGGTGTACCCCTGCACCATGCCAAACCCCCCCTGTCTACCCTACCACAGTGGCGTACCCTGCCTCCACACTGACCCACCCCCCTGTCTACCCTACCACAGTGGCGTACCCTGCCTCCACACTGACCCACCCCCCTGTCTACCCTACCGCACTGGCGTACCCTGCCTCCACACTGACCCACCCCTCTGTCTACCCTACCGCACTGGCGTACCCTGCCTCCACACTGACCCACCCCCCTGTCTACCCTACCGCACTGGCGTACCCTGCCTCCACACTGACCCACCCCCCTGTCTACCCTACCGCACTGGCGTACCCTGCCTCCACACTGACCCACCCCTCTGTCTACCCTACCGCACTGGCGTACCCTGCCTCCACACTGACCCACCCCCCTGTCCACCTTGCCCCGGTCGCGTACCCTTCGCACCACCGTTACCCACCCCCTGTCCACCTTGCCCCGGTCACGTACCCTTCGCACCACCGTTACCCACCCCCTGTCCACCTTGCCTCGTCGCGTACCCTTCGCACCACCGTTACCCACCCCCCTGTCCACCTTGCCCCGGTCACGTACCCTTCGCACCACCGTTACCCTTCTCACCACCCCCGAAAGTCGACTTTGGAGGGTATTTGTACCCTATGTCCCCTCAAAAAGCCGTGGGGTGCCCTCGGAAGGGTACCCCAGCCAAATTCTAACCCCTTAGACCAACTTTAGAGGTACAAGGTTGGTCTAGTGGCCTCTGATATTCGGGATTAGCAGGTGATTAGTTGGTGATAGACTAACAGTTGATCAGTTCGAAGTTCGAACCCAACTTATAATAAATTGAACGATCGATTGGCAAAAACAGGGTTAATTCAGGAGGATTTTGGACGGAGAAAAAAAAATCATGCAGTATAGTTCATTGCAGATGATAATTGGATATTATTGCCTTCAGTATAGGTCCCTATGCGGACCTACAACGACCTACTTTCACGTAGACCGACCTTGACTCACCTACACTGACCTACACTGACCTACATTGACCCACGCAAACTCAATGTAGGTGAGTCTCAGTGTAGTTCCATGTAGTTCCATGTAGGCCCCTACACTCAGGCTAAGTCTAGGAGGCCCTTGAATGCAGTGAGTAATTGGTAACAAAGTAATTAGAGTATATGTGAAATATGTTGAAGGTGCTGCTAGCAACGGTTGACGGCACAGCGTTTAGACGGCTCAACTTCTAGTTCGAAGGAGTTACAATGGCCTATTTGGCTACTGACCAATGTCCCGGGGGAATCTGCTGCTCAACTTTACTGTGTTTTTATACATGGTTCAGAAACGTATGACTAAGGAAATATTATGAGTTCATTTGGGTATCTATTCGAGCTCTGCAGCTCCCACTATTTTGGTTCTTCTTCCAATTGGTTGGTCGGGTGGCTTCCGAGGTCCACATGAAATGTTGTAATATTTGGATGAGTTGAGTGTGTTTAGAATCCTTCCGTCCCTCAGTCTTCTTCAACTGTTTGCCTCCAACCTACCTGGAGCGCATGCTGGCATGTTAGCCTTTCTAGTTCGTGAACTAGGCAAGATCCTGGTAGTGACTTTGTACATAGTTGTACTTTGGTCTTTGGTTCAACTTTCTCGGATCACTCGGCTTCTATTTTGATCGTACTGATCGAAGGGTTGGACTTCCCCAAATAGTTCAGTTGGCTATCCGAGATGGAGGCCAAGCCGTTCCTTGGTTCAGTTAGCTTTCTGAGTTTAATCACATATGCCAAAATGTCGACATCGTGCCTCGGTTGGTTTTCCGAGTTGGAGGAACACTTCAAGCCTCGGCACTGCACTGTCAGTGACGGTACTTTAGGTCGGCCTGACTGTCACAAGCCAAACACAGCCATCGTCCCAGCGCGGATGTTGAGGGGAATCTGTCACCGTCTCGATAGTGGGTGACCACCTGCCGAGGATCCGTACAAGTCGAACCATGGGAAGAACCCGAACGATGCGTGACCAGCATGTCACGCAGAAAAAACCCGGTCCATAGTCACTGCATGTACTCGCCTGACCGGGCTATTCCAGGGTTTGTTCAACAAGAGAGATCTGAAGGCAGGAAGTGTCCGATTTGAGTGTTCTCGGACACATGTAACTCCAGACCGAAAATATGAGTGTTCCAGGATGTCGTGGTGTTGTGTTCGATGATGGGCGCTATGCCTCCTGCCCATGCAGCCCTCTGCCGGATAACATCCCGAGGACATCCCGAGGTTCTGCCTTGCTAATCCGTATGGACGCGAGTGGTGAGGACATGTTCCAATACCGAACCACTAAGCCCTTAGGCTGTGGCAACCAATCATAGAGGTCAGGGGTTAAAGATAGGAGCCAAGGGTTGCCAACGAGTCCACGACGAAGACCAAGATAGGAGGCAGAACCAGAGGCAACAAGAGAGACAGCACCTACCCTACCCGTACATATCAACAGATCAGACCGCATGATCAGTACGTGATGATGGGTCCACTGGGTATCAAAACCATTTAAAACCTCAACCCGCCGTTAATACCTATGGATATCTTCTCCTCAAGGACTTCAGCGCAACAGGACGGTGGTCGGGCTCTGCCGGCGGCAATGATGGCCCGTCAAAGACCTCGGGGATCAATCCCGCCAGGCTCGGATATTATCGGACCGTGTCGCCGTTTACGAGACCGCCCGCTGACGTGACGTGACATCGTTGATAACCCGCCCTTTCTCCCTCCTCCCTCCACATCTATCTGTGGCTTCGCGCTACAGCACTCAGTGGCTTTGAGCCACGGCACTAGTGGCTTCGCGCTACAGTTCCTCGTGGCCTCGTGCACCTTAAGTGTACATCTGGGGCCTGGTGTTGGTGCTTTGCTTCCAAGAGGCCTTCCAGCTCAATTCAGTCATTACCTGGGCTCCCTGTATCTTAACATACTCTAATCAACACTTTACCCTCTCCTACACCCCCGCCAAATCCGATTTCCAGTGAAGCGACACATCAAATTGATACGCGTAACGCCGCCGTTCTCGTCGTCCTACCACACGTATATTCCACCCCTTTGCCATGACTAGACAGAAGAAGCCTGGTCTCTCCGGCTCACATAAGGTCTCTTATGGCCGTCCTGGGGTGACAAATCCCACCAAGAGTATCCCCTTAAACCAAACGGGTGAACAACTGAAGAAAGCACGCGAACGACGACAGGAACGCGTCGCAGGTGCGTGTACCTGAAAAATATATGTTATCTTTCTCATTCATGTCTTCTAGCTCTCAGCTTCACTCAGCGAGAGGCCCTCCTAGGCCACGGCGAGCAAGACATTGAAATGCCGGACGCGCCGGACTACTTTCCCGCAGATTGGCAAGACGTTGACAGTGACGATGAGGCAACATTCCAGGCTCTTCCACCAGGCGAGGAAGGGTATCTCCATAGCCACGCGGGCAAGGAGGCTTCATTCCACGCCATCCTCGATAAATGCCAGCCGGGGTGCGGCCATTTTTATATTCCTTATCTTTACCTCGACACTCACATGTTGTTTCAGACGCGGAGACCCTCGCCGCCGTGCCCTACGTGTCCAGAATACTATCAACGCGTGGAAGGAGCACCTGCCGCGTCTCGTTAACGCGTATCTTCTTTTAAGGAAGGACGGACCTGCAAACTCCGACAACGTAGTGGGAGCATGGGAAATTGAGGTGATTGGTCTTGACGGTGCGTTTTATGTTCATCTTCTTTTCCAAATCTGATATTGTATTAGAATATGGTCCCCACTCCTTTATGCACACAGGTGATGCCAAACGCACCAACGAAACCCTTCTCCGGCACGGCTATATCGGTGCAAGTCCTGAAAAGGTTTCGCTCGCATTCCCTGTCCGTCTATTCGAGATATATAGGCAGATACACCGTGTCTGCCCTCGCTACACCCTCGGGAGTCTCAGTACGACCCTCAGCAACCTTCATGACGTCCCACGTAGAGCTCCGCTGGCCGAACAGCTATCCACGGCGTATGACGCCTATCTCGAAATCATCCGCGATGCCGACGCCCGTGTGCATGCAGCCATGGGTCGAGACGCGGCCTGGTACATCCACAATGTGTGTGCCCCGTGCATGTACAAGACAGTCAACGAGCTCCCACTCAAGTTCTCGTGGCTGGGTTGCATGGATGGGAATAATTCCCTTAAATTGGTCGACGCAACGTTCCTGGCGGGCAACACCCGACAGGATAATCGTGCATCAACGTCGTTCCGCTGGCTGACACCAGCTCAAGTCGATCTATTCAAGGACGAGGTCGCTGATTCTCAAAAGGTATGTTATTATTGGTTCTTTCAGCTCCATTCTAACTATTTTTTAGCGTGCGCGTTCGAAGAAGAAAGTGTCCACCCCTGCTCAACCGGCTCAACCGGCCTCGCCTTCGCCACTAACATCTACCTTGCCATTGTTCCCCGACCGCGCCGCAACCTCCACTGCCGACACAGCTACCGCGGTATCGGCGGGAACCTCACTCCCTTCTCCGCCGCCTGCCGATGTCAATGGCCATGATCCCGGCGCAACCGGTGCGGCGAATGATGACGATGGGGACGTCGCCTGGCTGAACATCAACGAGCTCAGTGGGGCGGAATCGGAAGAACTCGCCAAGTGCGTCAATGTCTGTGTCGAGCGGTGGAAGGCGGCGGGTCCTGAGGCACGCAAGAAGATGTTTGCGTTCTTTGCTGTCGCCGGGATCTTTCTTACCGTTTGCCGCCATGGCCATGTTGTCGTCATGTGTGATATGATTCGCAGCGGCGAATTGTAAGTTCTCGGTTTCTCTTCATTTTCTTGCGAGGCGGTACAAGATACCGCTTCGTAATCACTTTTACATCATCATCCTCGCTAGACGGCATGCTTACCCAATTCACAGAATGAAGTACCCGCTCGCCATGGTACAATGGTTACTCGACCACTACGGAGCTGCCATTGGCCTTGGCTACGACATCATGTGCGCGTTCTTCAAGACACTGATGCGGAGTTCCCTCGGAGCCAAGGTGACCGCCATGCAGATGCGGGGTGTTGTTCCCGCCTTCCATGGGCATGCGCATAACCGTGCTTGCCAGATTGGTTGGCATCCACTATATGTTGAGGGTGTAGGACTGGAGGATTTCGAAGAATGTGAGCGTACCTTTGCGCGATCCAATAATCTCGCTGCCGCGACGCGGCTATCTACAGTGTTTCACCGCCAGCAACAAATCGATGAACATTTCCATTTTCATGATTTGGATAAGCACGCCGCATCAGGTGAGCTTGCGCACTCGATGTACCCGCAGTTCCTAATTAATAATCCATAATAGGAAACTTCATATATCAGAATTACCGCCAGTCCCTCGACAAGATTGTTGCCAACGGCGCCCAACTCTCAGTCCTGGAGGCTTCACTCGGAACCACCGGCGCAGACTATGAGGCATACCATGCAACTGAAGTCAAGTACTTCCAGGATTTACGAAAGGAACCTGAAGAGGTACAGCAAACCATCAACTATATCGCTATCCTTCAGAAGCATGCCGACGCGGTGTACGTCTGCATCCGTGTTACACATCTCGGCTAACTCAATGATTTCAGTGCTGCTTCAAATCAAGCCAAGAAGGACTTCGAGCGTCTCGACCACCACATTCTGGTTACTGGGTACACGAAGCCGCAGATTGCCCAAGTACGTACCCGGTATCGGACGACTTACACACGATATGTCGCGGTGGAGGAGGAGCTGTGTCGTTTCGAAGATGAGCATGCTATCCCCATACGGTGGACACCCGACAGCGAGGAATTCAAGGCCGGTCTCGGCGTTGCGACTGAACGCAAGTATCGGTCCGCCTTGACCGAGGTAGAACGTCTGGTGGTGCTGCGGTTGTTGGAGTTGACCAAGCTCGGGATGAGTGGTCTAGGTGCGTGTCATTCTGTTCTTTGTTCTCTACTTTGTTACCGTGTCTCACCGCTTACTTACAGCATATAACTTGCGTGAGAAAATCTCGAAGGCGTTGAAGACACGCTCCGAGGCTATTCGTCGGGCACTACTTGTATATAACGAAGCTGCAGCCGCCCTTACGCCATCACGTCAACGCCTCACCTTTGCGGAGGTACTTCAGACCACCTCAATCGCTGAGTTCGACATCTTGCGAGACACGCGGCAGGACATTCGCCAGCAACCGTGGACTCAACCAGCACGCCGGGAGGCGATGGTTCTGTACTTTGGTATCAAACGAGCAAAGGAAGAAATTCGCCGCCTAAACGTTGAGATAACGCGGTTACTGACCTTCCTCGTCGACGAGCACGTCGATTACTATAGGGCTATCGCCACAAATTTGATCACAAACCCCCCACTTGCCGCGGAACTCCAGCGGCGCTGGCGCCGTGCCTCAAGAATTAGTGCGGCAATTTGTAAACGAATAAAGCAGACGTCAAACCTCGTCGGCTTTTCGGGTACTATCTTCCCTGGCCAGCGGGAAGATCGCGATCCAAACCTCGGTGATGGCGTTCCACCCCCATATTGGTTGGCGCAACAGCTCGGCGTGACGACCATGGCTGTCTACTACGAGGAGGTCCCGGATGGCGAGGCGGGCTCGGAGAGACACTTGCAGGCTGAAGATGACTCTGAACCAGTCATCAGGGTGCTGGATGTTGAGGAGGATAATATTGCAGAGCTCATGGACCATTTATCTACGTTTGACGACTTGTAATTCTACTCTTTCTCTTCGCATCGGCTAAAAGTCGGAATGTTCGGGAGTCACTCCGATTGGCTCGGGACATCGGACCGCCAACGGCGTTCAATCTAGAATGCCGAAACTCGAACAAAAAACTAATCCCCAAGGCTCCAATTAGATTGCAGCGGCATTTACAGCCATACATTATGTGCCAAATACAACGCTGGCATTGCTGAAAAAAAACTGGCAGCTTTCATTCATATGTGAGGGAGTTTTACTTCATTTAGTGATCACGCCCTGCCAAAAATGTACTCCGAAACATATCTTCGTCCACAGCATATCAAGCAAGACTAAGAAAAAATGCCCAGCTATCTATGAATGCTCCATTGAATGCCCACAACGAATATATACACCCCGGACATACTCCGGCAAGTGGTTCCTGATATTTAGACATTGGATAGACTTGAACCGTTGTTCAACCCAAATTACCGTGTTCAACTTGACCTATCATTTGGCATATTTTGTGTCCCAGAAACGTTTCCCATGAAGAACCCCTGTTCTTTCAACAAATTGCATGAGGTTCATGATCAATCTTCCTTCCTTGCCCATTTTGAATGCTTAGGAACACCTTCGACGACCACCAATTCACAAAAATGTGGTTTTGGGTCGAATTTTTGACACCCTCCAATCTCCTCCAAAATTCAGTATGATGGATATGTAGTATCAGGAGATTGTATTCTCAATTCTTACTGCCGCCGGTTGCACTGGTCTTCCAAAATTCGCATTTCAAAGTTTGCAGAGAATGCCTCGGAACGACCCAATCTACACTCTTGCGGACAAAATATTATTTTTCTAGGTCATAGCACATCATTAGTTGCTATCCTACTGTACTCTCAAGACTTTTTATCTCTTCTAACTCCAGGAATGTTTTATTCGAGCACTTGGTAGTAGTTAGTGCAATGCTCAATGGAAAAAATGACTGACACCCTGATTATTTCTCCCGTAAATTGAGTTCAGATATAGGCCCAATTATACAGCACTCTGGCCATCGAAGGTGCTCTGAACCAAGCAATATAACCAATATTGTGTTGGTTTCTGTGACAGTTTCCGTATCGGGACATGGGATCTGCAGAATCAGTGGCAGTGAATCTTCGATCCCTCGCTCTCACGACGTTCTCTTGTCTGCTACCACGTCAATGGCGACCTTCACCTGGGGCCTTCCCGGTATCTCCCTTGATCCCCCTCCCCTCCGCGATGGACAAGTCTTTCCCGCCTTCCCCCCTGCATGGAACCGACTTGTTTTCGGACCTGTTGGCCTCTACGAACTTCGTCGAAAACTTGGTGTTCACGCTGCAGAGCCTGGGGTCTTTCAACGCTATCGCCACCGCTTTCTTACCGCCGATATTGCATGGTTTGCCGCTGGAGCTAGCACCGATGGCCAACACCGCATTGGACAACCAGGTTTTTTTCCTGCTCTGGAATTACTTCGCCGACCGCTGGTGACTGGACCTGAGGGCTCCCAAGTCAGGAGAGCGCTCAGTGACCAGATGCAGGTCGCGCTCTGGGACATGGTATGTCGCGTGTTGGTGCCCCCATGTACTTTCTTGACTTTCCTTTTTTTTATTTGCAGGCCACTACTTGGGATCGTGCGTTCGGCGGAACGACTATGATCATGCACATCGACGGCACCACTAGACCGAACACTCCAGCAGAGCCTCAATACCTCCGTGCACCAACCTACCTCCCCCCCGCGTTTGTTGCTGCTCACCCCGACAGTCACGCACCAATTGCGCGCATTGTCCAGACCTTCATCGAGGCTGTGGGAGTGCCAACTGTTGAGCAATGGCGGCTCAATGCGCAGCGACTGAACTGGTCGTTGACGCAGGCGGGGATGAGCGGCAGTGTTAACACCCCCTCCAATCAGCTCATCCCGCCTCCGCGCCCCAATTCCTCGCTTTACCATTTTTTCGGACGCCACCCTGGCACCCTCGACACCCTCCTTGCTTCACCTCCCTCGTCATCTCGGCCCGCCATCCTTATCGACGACGATGACGACTACGACAATAATCTCGACGAGACATCTTTCGCTCTCATGGATCTGTTGGAGCGCGCAAGTTATGCTGAAGAGCAGGCAGCGCAGCGGCTCATCAGGATCAACGAGCTCGAAGAACAGGTCAACGTCCTCTCGAATCAAGTAAACGCCGCTCGGCGTGCAGGTGAGTATTACTAGTATTACTCGACATCTATTTGAATTATTCACATTCCATCTTGTAGCCCCTTCAGCTCCTACCACTCCCGCCCGTTTGCGTGCGACTCCCCAGCGTACTCCTCAGCGTGGTGGCCCACCTCCGTATTCTCCATCGGCAAACCCACGGTCTCCGCTGGCCTTGTCGCCTGACCGTTCGCGTGCGGAGATCTCCCCTGGTGATGACCGCTTGGACACATTCATCGAGGTCCATGGTCTGGGTGACCACGCGGTCGCCATCAAGTTGGTGATACGCGTTTTCAGTCCGGTGAAATGGTATGAGGAGCTTGCAAACTTGGGGATTCCTGCAGCGGTAATATCGAGTCTTTTGGATTTATACCACTAGTAGTAACTGCATTCCTTCCATCTGTTGTTTCATAGAACGAAGGACGGTTCATCGGGCGCTTAAAATTCAAGTACCATTGTTTTAAGCGCCGGATAAGTACCACAGCAATGTGTGATCTCGTCATTCCAACTACCACCATGCTGAATTCCTACTTCCTAGGTTTCCGCTTCGTTCCGTTCCTGCCGCGCCCACGGTCACGCCTGCAAGTTTATTCGAAAAAACCTGCACCGTACCATGCCCGCCGTATACACTACCGTTGCTGCAGCTAGCGCAGCACGCCGCCGCCCAGATGAACCCCCAAAGAAGACAGCCCCCCTCACCGCAGAGCAACAGAAGGAGAAGCGCGATGCCCGAGCCGACAAGCAGGCGCGGATGGACGCAAAGGTCCGCCAGTGGATGGAGGACACCAACGCGCTCGCAAACTCCATGGCCGAGGAATTCGATGTCAAGCCCCGCTATATCCTCGACATATTCTTCCAAGGCGGCGCGCACATGATTCACCACCAGGAAGTCACCAACCCGTATAACGCGTTCAAGGCTCTGAAGGCCGCCGAGGTTCGTGAGGGTATGTGCTGATTTATCTTTGATTCGTGTTTTCTCCCCTGCCGTGTTTTTCTTTCTTACTGAATTTATCGGTCTAGCTGGTGAGTCGAAGGACGCGCAAGAGCTCCACCTCGACTATTTCGACGAGTACAGCAAGCTCACGGAGGAAGAGAAGAAGAACATTGTCGCCGACTACGACAAAATCAAGGAGCGGAACTTCTCTCTCCGCCGCGATACCCCGCGCGCCAAAATTCAAGATGTCTCTAATGTTGTGCGTAACATGAAAATGCTGGTGAGTTTTTTGGATGTATTCAATACGTTCAAGTAACCGTACCAATCTTCCGCAGATGTACGGTTTGGCGCAGCGTGTCGGCATCCAGGGCTTCTTCTGCGTTGTTCGGAACAACGTCGAATTCAAGATGGAGCCAGAGTGGTATTTTACGAGTCGGGAGCTGGAGAACTATATGGAGATCGCCACTCGGAAGAGATGGGTTACAGGCGAGATCGGGGCAAAACTTGAGGCATTCGCGATCGCGGGATGCGATCCTGTCAGTGCGTATGACCTTTACTCCATTTTCTTACCACTCATCCTTTTGTTTAGATATGCTACGCACCGCCAAGCAGAAAATTGATTTCATGAAGGGCGAGATACGTGCACGGTTAAGTAAGGGACTAGGTACGTAGAACTACATCCATATCCTCCTATCAACAGTAACAGTTTTATAGAGGAGGTCTCAAAAGTCCCCGACGCGCGCCTGGCGTGGACATGGTTCGAAGAGGATGTCGTTCAGCGTTACGACGTCGTACTCGAAGGCTGGACCGCGGGATCTATGATCGTTGACCCAAGTAAGCTCAGTTCGTCCCAGACTGTCATCCGCACCCTTCTCGAAGCGGTGAAGTCCGGCGACTGTGCGTTCCGGAAGCTGGGGCCGACAGAGGTCACGGCACGTCGTAAGAAGTGGGACGAGGAGGTGGCGAATGGGAAGGCAATCGCAAAACACCGGGCAGCTCGATCTGACGCCGGTGTGCCTCGGAAGCGTACACACGCTGAGCGAGAGGGGGAAGGGGAAGGAGATGAGAGTGATGAAAACACGGCACCAGCTGCCACCTCCGCGCTGCCAGGCGCACCCGCTAAACGTCTGCGCACAGGTCACAACGAGCAGCGGGACTCCACGGTGTTGCAGAAGAAGAAGGCTTCCGCCATGAACAAGAACAAGGCCGCGCCCAGGAAGCAGGCTCCCGCTGCCTCCGCTTCTGGAACGCGGAACGACGCGACCACGGCGGCAGCGCTGAAGCGACTTAAAGAGTCACGCCCGCGCCCGCGGATCACCAGTAACGCCATCATCACCAGCGAGGATGAGCGCGACGATGACCCTGACGCCAACGAAGAGGCTGAGGGTCCTGCCGCCGCCGCTACTGACGGTACCGCCGCCGCCGCCGCTACTGACGGTACTGCCGCCGCCACCGCTACTGATGGTACCGCCACCGCCGCCGCTACTGACGGTACCCCTCGGGGCGACGGCACTGCGCAGAGCACACCCACCGACCTCTTTGCATTTGGCACGCCCACCGACCCCTTTACGTACGGTGCACCTGGGCAAGACTTCGCATATGGTGTGCCCCTTGATTTTGGCGTGCCCACCATTGATTATGGCGCACCCGGCGGCGAAATCATCCCTAGCGTGCATTACCGCCCCGCTGGCACTGCCATCTCCTCTGTTCCGCACACATCTTATTACCGATAAATTCATAGCTTTTTTGCCTTATGTTTTTTGATAAAGAATTATGCATTCACTGGACAGAATAACGAGGGAGCGCGGGTGGAGGGAGGAGGGAGGAGGGAGAGAGGGCGGGTGATCAACTACGTTACGTCACGTCAGCGGGCGGTCTCGTAAACGGCCTGAAGCCCGACACGGTCCGATAATATCCGAGCCTGGCGGGATTGATCCCCGAGGTCTTTGACGGGCCATCATTGCCGCCGGCAGAGCCCGACCACCGTCCTGTTGCGCTGAAGTCCTTGAGGAGAAGATATCCATAGGTATTAACGGCGGGTTGAGGTTTTAAATGGTTTTGATACCCAGTGGACCCATCATCACGTACTGATCATGCGGTCTGATCTGTTGATATGTACGGGTAGGGTAGGTGGAGACAGAAGCAAGACAAGCCTAAGTCACACACAAGTCCAATCAAGGCCAAAGTAAGGCCGGAGTATAGACGAGGTAGAATCTACTGTACAAGGAGATTCTACTATGACTTATATACTGTATAATAAAGGGGTCCAATCACGGGAACAACTGTAGTCCTGACACCGATGGCAATGTACATAAAGGGGTATGTCGAGGCGACATGTGGAGCTAAGGCACGATCCCTAGCGACACAAAGAAGTCAATATAAACCATTAACAAATGAAACCAAGGTGAAGCATGATACCTGGCGACACAAAGGAGTCAATATAACCCATTGGCAATTGAAACCAGGGCGACAAATAATCCATGGCAACACAAAAGAGTCAATACAACCCATTGGCAATTGAAGCCAGGGGTAGAGTCTTGGCGACGCAAAGGGGTTGTGATGTGGTGATGAACCAGGGAATCCCATCTGTCGATCCCGGGTTATCCTATCTGTCGATCCCAGGTTATCCTATATGTTGATCCTGGGTTATCCTATCTGTTGATCCGGGTTATCCTATCCGCGGTAGGGGATAAGCCGGAAGTGTCCGTGTCACGTGGTAGTTCGCGTCGTGTCCCAAGTTGAAACAGTCGCAAGCAAAAAGTTGAGCGTGTTTGGTTCAGAACTCAAAGTCTTGTCACTGGTACAGTTCATTTCACTCCCCCTCGTAGTAGGTGGTCTGGCTGAAACTTTGGCCTTTCCAGATCTTATTCCATATCTGTCTAGTTCGTGTACTTGGTGTTCAGCAACTCAACTATTAGTGGTACTCCCTGCCCATAGAACAGTTTGCACATAACAGGGTCTGCCTAGCCATCTGGACCATTTAGTCAGACTTGTGCGAGGTCACAAACCACTCTATATGATAGCTTGCCAGCGAAATAGTTCACGTCTAAATGAAAATGTTTGCCTCTTTTCATGTGTAGTCGTTTTCACGGCTTATCACTGGGAGGTTCATCTATGTTGGCCACTGAGTGCGGAGTGTCTTTTTTATAGGTTCGTAAAAGGAAAGTGCAAGTTGGGATGAAATTAGCAAGCGAGTGGTGTCTTCTCAACCAGACCTTGCACCACGTTTCTGTTGTTTACACCTACCAGACTTCAAAGCAGGTAGGAGGACACCCGATAGCACATAGTGTGCACCTGCCTTCCTTTATCCTTGGCCAAGATATGTGTATGTAGGCAGGAGGTCCCTGTTCAACTCGGGGGGTTGAGCTTAGAGAGCGCTCGAGGTCCGTAATAAGATCAAGTGTACGACAAAGAGCTTAGATTCGAAGGAGTCCAAGTCGGCTGTTAGCAACATTTAGCTAGCCAAGCCATAGAGGAAAACCAGTCAAAGCAGTATAGCCCTTAATTGGGAGTTTTCAGATAGACACTTTATTACCTCGCCTAGGATGACTGTACTTATGTGCGTCCACCTGTTGAGATTCTAGGTGGCTCGGGGGGGACCCGGTTAGAGACAAGCAACAAAGAACATTTGGCCTAGGAGGTACAGGCAGTGGAAGTACGTAGGCAAACGGATAAAGGAGCGACGTGGCGACGCGTCAGCTATATACGTGAGTCGGCCCGAATGCCGTAAGTGTGTAAGCTTGTATACGTCACCGATTTCCTACACCACCTGGTAACAATTCTTTTCACCTCAAACCTGTACATCCCAACCTTGGGAAGTCTTGTTTCGGAAGTTGAGGGCACAGTTAGCTGAGAGAGTGGTGTTGTTTGTTAAGTTGAAGCCATAAATCATTACTTGATGAAACGAAATTGAGAAGACACACACAACCAAGCGTTTTTACATTGTATACACCCCACCCAAAACGAACTGGCCTCCCTACCGAGTAGGGAGGTCAAGTGTTGACAGTCCATTTGAAATAATAACAAGTCAGGTGGGGGATCACAGTCAAGCTAGGAACCTAGGCAAAAAGATCCATCCTCCAAATAGCATAAGTGGTGAACATGCATGCCTTTTGACAAATATAGGGGAAACCAAGAAAATGATAATATAGAAACGGGGGGATACAGTTGAGTCCATACCCTATGTGGAATTGATACCTTGAACATGCATGCATTTTGCCCAGTCAAGCCCATGCACAAAATTTGTGAGGTCGAGTTTTGTTACTCCGTTTGGAGCAATAACAAGTGAGTGGGGAGGCCTACAGAAATGAGCCCGCAGCCAAGCCGGAACCCATACAAGGCGGTGAAAGAGGGAATCAGTTACCCACCCATCGGCGGACATGGTTGAGGTAATGAGCTGAACTAATAAGCAACTAGCCAACACAGAGTAGGGAGACCATACCATTTGCGAAGTTTCAGCATTCCCAATGGGCACAGATGGCTCTAAGTCCCAGTTGAGGCTCATTTCAGCATCCGAACCTGACACTTCGTAAACTGTGTTGCTTTGGCCAGTGAGTGGTGCACTCTCTGCATTCCAGATCTGGATTGTGCTGTAATCTGAGCCTGAAACAATCTGCCTCCCATCTGGGGAAAAGGCAACTGAGTAAACCGTGCTGCTGTGGCCACTCAGTGGGGCACCAAGGGCTGCTCCAGTCTCTGCATCCCAGATCTGGATAGTGTCGTCCTCAGAGCCTGAAACAATCTGTCTCCCATCTGGGGAAAAGGCAACTGAGTAAACCACGCTGCTGTGGCCGGTCAGTGGTGCACCGAGGGCTGCCCCAGTCTCTGCATCCCAGATCCGGATAGTGTCGTCCCTGGAGCCTGAAACAATCTGTCTCCCATCTGGGGAAAAGGCAACTGACTGAACTGTGTTGCTGTGGCCGGTCAGTGGGGCACTGAGGGCTGCCCCAGTCTCCGCATCCCAGATCCGGATAGTGTTGTCCTCAGAGCCTGAAACAATCTGTCTCCCATCTGGGGAAAAGGCAACTGAGCAAACCGCGCTGCTGTGGCCGGCCAGTGGTGCACCGAGGGCTGCCCCAGTCTCTGCATCCCAGATTCGGATAGTGTCGTCCCAGGAGCCTGAAACAATCTGTCTCCCATCTGGGGAAAAGGCAACTGAGTAAACCACGCTGCTGTGGCCACTCAGTGGGGCACCGAAGGCTGCCCCGGTCTCAGCATCCCAGATCCGGATGGTGTGGTCAGAGGAGCCTGAAACAATCTGTCTCCCATCTGGGGAAAAGGCGACTGACTGAACCCAGTTGCTGTGGCCAGTCAGTGGTGCACCGAGGGCTGCCCCAGTCTTAGCATCCCAGATCCGGATAGTGTTGTCCCAGGAGCCTGAAACAATCTGTCTCCCATCTGGGGAAAAGGCAACTGACTGAACCCAGTTGCTGTGGCCAGTCAGTGGTGCACCAAGGGCTGCCCCAGTCTCAGCATCCCAGATCCGGATGGTGTTGTCAGAGGAGCCTGAAACAATCTGTCTCCCATCTGGGGCAAAGGCGACTGAGAAAACCATGCCACTGTGGCCCGTCAGTGGTGCACCAAGGGCTGCCCCAGTCTCAGCATCCCAGATCCGGATGGTGTTGTCAGAGGAGCCTGAAACAATCTGTCTCCCATCTGGGGAAAAGGCGACTGAGAAAACCATGCCGCTGTGGACCGTCAGTGGTGCACCAAGGGCTGCCCCAGTCTCTGCATCCCAGATCCGGATGGTGTGGTCAGGGGAGCCTGAAACTATCTGTCTCCCATCTGGGGAAAAGGCGACTGAGTAAACTGTGCCGCTGTGGCCAGTCAATGGTGCACCGAGGACTGCCCCAGTCTTAGCATCCCAGATCCGGATGGTGTGGTCAGAGGAGCCTGAAACAATCTGTCTCCCATGTGGGGAAAAGGCGACTGAGTAAACTGTGCCGCTGTGGCCAGTCAATGGTGCACCGAGGGCTGCCCCAGTCTCAGCATCCCAGATCCGGATGGTGTTGTCAGAGGAGCCTGAAACAATCTGTCTCCCATGTGGGGAAAAGGCGACTGAGTAAACTGTGCCGCTGTGGCCAGTCAATGGTGCACCGAGGGCTGCCCCAGTCTCTGCATCCCAGATCCGGATAGTGTGGTCAGAGGAGCCTGAAACAATCTGTCTCCCATCGGGGGAAAAGGCAACTGACTCAACTGTGTTGCTGTGGCCAGTCAACAGTGCACCGAGGGCTGCCCCAGTCTTAGCATCCCAGATCCGGATAGTGTTGTCCCAGGAGCCTGAAACAATCTGTCTCCCATCTGGGAAAAAGGCGACTGAGTAAACTGTGCCGCTGTGGCCAGTCAATGGTGCACCGAGGACTGCCCCAGTCTTAGCATCCCAGATCCGGATGGTGTGGTCAGAGGAGCCTGAAACAATCTGTCTCCCATGTGGGGAAAAGGCGACTGAGTAAACTGTGCCGCTGTGGCCAGTCAATGGTGCACCGAGGGCTGCCCCAGTCTCAGCATCCCAGATCCGGATGGTGTGGTCAGAGGAGCCTGAAACAATCTGTCTCCCATCTGTGGAAAAGGCAACTGACAGAACTGTGTCACTGTGGCCAGTCAATGTCTTCTGAAGACTCAACCAGTGATCATCAGGTGAAGTATATTTCAAAACACCAGGAAACTTGGCCCCAAAATTACTCTGCATTAGGGATTTCCTGGGTGCAAGAGGCAGTGCAGAGATATAAATGTGTGGGGTGCTTTGAGCTATGACTGGTGCAAATCCATCTATGAACCTCTGTGCGTCATGTAACAACAATTTGAGATCATCACCGCCAGTCTAACCATCTTAATTAGCAACCGATACCACTCATTACCAGTAGCTCACCTTTGCAGCATAGTCCCGTGCAATTGTAAGCATCTCATTGGCGCCCTGCACCTCCCCAAGCAAACTGATCACCTCCAGCCAATAGAGGAAATGGTTTTCGAACAGCTCTTGCAGTTTATCAAGAATTGCCTCTGTTGGTTTAGCTCCATGCAGATGATTTGCCCAGTATTCACCGGCATAACATAGCTCAGGAGACAGATATGTCTGTACACGGGTGTATAAGTCTGGAACCTCAGTATTCAAGAGGTGGGAATCTTCGAGGTGACAGATATTGAACCGGAGCTGACTGTGAAGAACATGGAAGCACCCCAGTGCCAGGGATTGATGATGGGTCCTGCTCTCAATAGTCCAAGGATGATTGCCAGATCGGCCAGAGTCGATGAGGTAGTCACTGAAGGATGCATGAAGCACTCGGGCAGTTTGATCACCAGCACGATGGATCACACACCCCAGAAATGCTAAGACTTTAGATGCAGTACCTGGCTTCAAGGACAGTAATGAGTCCATAGATTTGTCATCCAGAGGTGCTCTGCCAAGGACAATGCAAGCTAGAATGCCACGAGCCTTCAGTGTAAAGGCACTATCACTGGTCCAGAGACCAGAGCTCTGGAGTGCTATAGTATACATTTCATCAAGTCGACTTGCACCCTTGAATTCCCAAGCAAGTAACTCCTCCAACTTCTCCTCAGGATCAAGGCAGACCTGAATTAAATTGCATGCTGTTGTTGCCCAGATAAAAAGGCCACCTGAGCGCTCCACAAGCTGGTTGATAGCCGATGACCCTGGCCATTCCTTTGGTATGTCACAATCCTCCTGAATTGCCTTGAGACGTGATTGGATGTACAGAGCAACATCTCCCCCAGATTCTATACTGAGTGTTTGAGGAGTGATTTTGTCCTGAGCACGACGGAATGGACGTGCAATGTCAGCATCTGGACGGCTGGTAATCAGAAAGCGGAGGCCAGCAGGAAGGGTTGGAAAGTCAGCAGTGATGAGTGATATGAGAGTTGAGCGCCAGTCATTATCAGAGCACTCATCCAGTGCATCCAGGATGATAACAAGTGGCTTCTCCATGTAAGGCTGTGCAGAAAGAAGGGGGTCCCGGAGGAGTACATCAAACTGGCTGTGAATGGGGGCTTCAAGAATGTCGGGCTTTTGCCCAATTGCTGTGCAGAGTGCATCCCTGAAGTGACTATTGAGCTCTGCCAATTTATAGGCTATGGTGTGCAGGACAGCTGTTGGATTGCTGTTGGCTAAATTGTTCCGAGTGAAGAATATGAATGCGCCAAGGTGGCCCTGATTGCGCAAGCGCTCAGATAGGCTTGTAGCAATAGAGCTCTTCCCAGAACCTGCAACACCAGAGAGCCAGAGAATGTTACTGTGACCCAATAGTGTGGTTGACCAGTTGGAAATATTCTCCAAGATGTCTTCACGAGTCCCAGGGAGACATCCTGAGCGCAGTGATGCATCATAAGAGATATATCTGAGTTTCTTGAGTGCCTCAAATTTATCACTCCCTTGGACTGTGGTGGCAGTACTATCAGCTTCTCCGACAATCCTCTGAACTGCGGTTCCAACACTTACAGTTCATTTGCACAGTACCACTGCTGTTATTGAGAAACTATTGAGAAACAGTATTTGGGAGAGGATAAATTAACATACAGAGTATTCACGATGAAGTTTCCAGCCTTGACATCATAAGACATGTGGGGACCCTCCCCGCGCCCCCCTTCCCCACCTTGCATGCCACCTCCCCCACCTTGGCCCCCCACGCCGCCTGGGGAAGATAAGCAATGGCATTAGCCTACCAATTTTGCCACACACACCATGGATGTTCTGATGAACCAAGGGGAGCTCGGTGGGCCGGCGTGACATTGCTGGCCTAGTGAGTATTGAATGTAGTGAATCTGTGTAGAGTGGCTCTTGTGTATAGTGCAATCGACGTGGAGGTGAAAGAACAAGGGCTGACTGACAGCTCACTGACAGCCACAGCGAGCACGCGGCTGCCACATGCCTTGTTTTCTAATTATAGGGTGCCAAACGTCCTCATGGCAGCTTTATTTTCAGGTCCAACGGCTTTTAGTTTTACAGCTCTCATGCTTCAACGTTTCGAATTTCAACATTGACATCCTCCCCTCACTCGAGTGCCAGGCGCGCGAAGCGCCCCGTCGCCTCTTAAAGGCCGCGATGACAGCAGCGCCGACACCTATCGAAGCTGTTGATGCGTTGATCAAACTTGATCCTGACGCTGATCCGAGTTCTTCCACATTGCCTTGGTCGAGAAAAAATAACAAAAACCCAGGAAAACGCAATTTGGGGCCAACAACGCCGTAGAACGCCACATATTCTCTAGTGGCCCTGAACCCTGATACTATTTCTTTAGTTGACCGACGCCGATAGGTTCGATTCAACTCGACTCAATTGATAAGAAATGAAGTGGTGGCTCAAATTGACATGGAATCGCGAGGCACTAGCATGCGAAAGTCCACTTATGACGTGTGGCAAAAGGAGACCAATGTTGAACACAACTCCTATCTTTATTTATTTCCTCACGTATTACTATTATCTCCGAGAGCAACCTACGATGACCTCTGTAGGAGGAGGGGTGCGTAGTCGATTGGTAGAACTCCGCAGATCTTGGAGTTGCTTGATGTAGGTGACAAGGGTCGATTAGACGTCTTAGACAGCTGGACAGCATTGGGACCTCGGCCACCGGGGCGGCGGGGCAGCAAGCAGAAATTCGCGGTTCGCACAAGGCCATGCAACGTGATCACGAGGCCAGTGCAGGCAGATCTCTGACACACGGTTGTGTTTTACATGTCGTTGATCCAGATGAACTTGATGTTCAATTCGAATACTCTTGAGATGACCGAAACATGCTGTCGATTCGCCGTGACTGTCTTTGTAAGTGAAACTGGTAGGAGAAAAAATAAGATGCAACGCTCGGTCTAGCAACAAATAGGTTACTATGCTCGTTGGGATCATACTTTTGTTCCCTTGAACAATTTGTTGTATTCGGGCTGCGGCATCTGCTCTGTCGACCTGATTTGGGTTTGGATATAAGAAAAATATAGTCTGACCTTTGGGGTTTCATGGAGTACTACTGTTCATCTCTTCATAATTAGACTTGGCCAGGAGAAATTCTATGAATGTTCCTTACTGCATCAGTGAATATTCCTCACTGCATCAATGAAGTTAAATATGTTGCCTACGATCTCAACCTCCGATTACATTGATTCAGAGAACATAATTATACCAAGAACAACTTGATCAGTTAAGGATGAAGCCCGGACACCTAGAGCGGAATATTAAGGCCTTGAGGTGTGTGAAATTCATCCCCATCCCTATCTGCCTTGAGGTGTGGCGCTCTGGAGCAACATGATGTGTTACTGCCTCGATGATCCTTCGGTTCGAATTTCCTCTTAACACTTGACCACGTCCAGAGTTTGCACCAGTGTATTGTGCAGTACAAGTCAGGTACAAGTGAAGTCTTTCCACATTAATCTGAACTGGAATTCTGTCCAGTAGAAATAAATCCCGTTCTCTACATCCAACGGGGAGAAGAAGGTCCAGAAGCCACCGTTCTGAGGCAAAAATGGATATGGAGCCATGGGATTCATGGTCCGCGCTCTCAGGCCATTCGAAAATGTTGTAGAGCAACCGAGAGACATTATTCAAGCAATGTTGCGGTCCGTGTCATGCATGATGCACAAAATTCAACCGTGAGAAAAACATTTCTGGGCTGATGGCATCTCTGTATTGATTACGGTGTCTGCTGCAAATTATGGTCAGTTGTGACTACAGAGATTTAGGAATGTAAGTTGAGTTCCCCAAGTCAACATGGGAAAGTCACTTGAAAACAATGTGAATCATGTCATGTTTGCCTTCCCGGGCTCTCCACTTATATTTCCTCTCATTTTGATGAACCTATTTCGGATTTTTTGACGACAGTAACATCTGTAGCTATGTTTAACTTCATCTTCGCAGTCACAAAAGTTCGTGGCGAAAATGTGTGTTTTCTTTTTTCTTTCGAAGATTTCTCGTGTATTACACCACATAGCGTGTGTTCCGCACTTGCACGCATAAGTTTACCTCAATTGAGCATTCCTTAGATGTGTAGAGAGGTCTCCTTGGTCCTCAGATGAGCGGTGCTCACAAAAACGGCCAAAAACAGCAGCGAACCGGAGAGACGGGGATAAGCCCAAACGGGGCAAGATACGTAATGGGAGATCTAGTACCACTTCACTCCTCTTCACTCAGCACTGCGCCTGCGAAACGAACAAGCCGGGATACTACGGCAAAGGGTCGGTCGAAGTGAGCCCGCCGCGCCGACCAACGAGCACGACGGCCCACCCGTCTACGAAGTCCTTCAGTACGTCGCCAAGACCCACGGCAGTGACGGCACCCGCGACGCCCTCGGCTGGCGCAAAATCGTACTTCCAGTTGCGCGGGTGCTGCAGGAGCAAGGGGGCTCGTCGAATTGGGACTGACGATGGCTTCAATATCTACGCCGCGACGAGGTGGGTGCCCGTTTTTTGACATTTCAAATTTGTCAGGCGATTGCCTTGTGTGGGGAACGAGCCTTGTGTGGGGAACGAGTATGTGCGGTGCGCTGCGGACGCCGCCATTTCATCTCTGAGGTTGTGGCATGGCGGAGGAGGCTGTTTCGCGTAGTGGACTCGCCAACGTGGTTCGGGCAACGGCTGCCAGGCGCGCGTTCGCGGCATGCCCGGGGCGTACAACCGCGGCGGGCTTACCAAGGGGCGGACGGCGCGCTCACCGCTGGGGTTTTCGTTGCCGGAGCTGTGCGCAGCGCCGAACTCGAGTCTCCGCCTCACCCCTTCCCTCCGACCTTCTCTTTCCCCTTTGTTTTGTTTTACTTCTATGCTGGGTGGATGCGCGCGCTGTCTTTGGGGAGCCCAATCCACACCAGGATGGATCGTCACCAGTTGACACGGGCGCGTCTAACCGCGCCTCCGCCCCACTTGACTCTACGCTGTAGCTGCTCGTCCGCTCGTGGGCTCTCTGTTACTGCTTGCCCCCTGCTACAGCCGGCCTCTGGGTGTACGCCGCAGTGGCCACCTCGCTCTGCACTGCACTGCACCGTATTGCGCGCCGAGGTCGCACCTAATCCTTTTCTCTCTTTCTTTTAAATCTGTTCTTTCCTTCTTCTCGCAGCGGCCATGTGCAGGTGTCCAATCGTGCACGGCGGCGCCGACCTCCAAGTACCGCAGACGGGCGGCGTTTGTTGCCGGCGGCCGCGTCATCCTTGCTCTGCTCTGGTTTGGTGCGATGGGCTCGCGCCCGCTCGTGCCAACTCGAGCACTTTTATCTTTCGCACCATGGGCCGGCCAGAGGGCTCTTCGTCGTTGGGGATATGGGGTGCGGGGTGTGGTGTGGGGTCGGCAGGCTGGGGCCCTCTTGCGCTTGTTGCGTTCGCAGCTCGTTGGTCCTCTTCGACCACGCGCTCCGTGCCTACCCCATACATTTGTGGGGTGCGCGCTGCGTTCGTCGCGCGGTCTCGGAGACTCAATCCATGTCCGCTGGCTCGCCGCCGATGCCCGACCTTTTTTCTTTCTCGTCGCTATATTCTTTCTTCCTTCTAGCCGCACCCTTGCCCGTTTCTTCGTTCTTTATTTATTTACGGAATGCGTGGTTGCCTGCGTGCGGCATACAGATGGTGTTGTCGACGTACCTTCGGCTGGGTGGGGCTTAGGTGGAGGAGACGACGGCGGACGTTACTCGCGGTCTATGAGCAGGGATCACGCGTTCGCTTTTGCTTTGCTGAGCACGTCACGAGCAATTTGGGGCTCCCTCGCCTTCTTTTGGGCTCTTCCTTATTTCTCTTGACGCCTGCTTGCTTATATACTCCTCCATCCTCATTGATGCTAATTACTATCTTGCAGCGTCAACTGCCAACTGCTAGCCCGCGCCTGCGGCTCCATCTCCACCACCATCGCCACCCCCTACGACACCCTCGGCCCCGCCGGCCCCACGAGCCCAACTGCGCCGCGCTCTTCACCATCCCCGAGCTCCTCCCCACCCTGCTCGCCGTCCTCCCCAAACCCCCTCCGTCAAGATGGCACGCCCACCCCTAAGCTCCTCGTGCAGCTCGCCGATATCACTGTCCTCCCGCCCGACGACCTGCGCAAGCGCGGGCAGGCGGCCATCGGCCCCAGCGTTCTCGCGGCGCGGCGGCCGTGAGCTGCATGCCTCGCGCTCGAGCACGCGAATCTCGTCGCGTCCGTCGGCGCCGTGTACAGCGTACGCTGCTCGGGCACGGCCACCACCTACCTCACTGCGGACGACGTACCTGCCGCGCGCGCACACCCTCGAGCTGTGCATGCTCTTCTTCGGGATGCCGGCGGGGTTTGGGCGAATCGCGGACGGACGCGAGTGTGCGATGGAGTTCCGGCCGAGCATTATGGTGGGGGTGCACGCGGTGTGGGAGACGGTACGGAAGGGGATTGTGGGGCAGGTGCAGGCGGGGGGCGCGATTCGGAGCCGCGTCTTCAAGGGCGCGGTGGAGGCGAACAAGCGGGACGCCCGGCCCGGGCTGGCGCGGTTGGCGGATAGCGTGATTCTGAGCGGGGTGAGGGCGGCGACGGCGGGAGGGGGCCGGCTGAGGATCGGGCGGCGATTAGTCGGGAGATGCAGGAGGCCCGCATTGCTGATTACTGACGCGACGCGCACAGGCTACGGGATGCGCGCCATGTGCGCCATCATGCCCCCAGACGTCTTCCGCTTCGACCTTTGTCGGGATGCCCGTGCCGTCCATCGAGATCACGGTTCTACCATTTACCCTCGCTTCCCGGTGCCTGCTAACACCCCGTTTTTTGTACGCTGTAGCTCCGCGACGTCCCCGAGGCGGGATATTTCTCCTGCGGACGACTGGGCGCGACGCAGGAGCGGGGGTGGTGCGTTCTTTGCGTTACGGTCTTGTTCCTGCTCTTTTTGTCTTCCCATCCATCTTTCGTCTTGTGTTTTGTTTTGTTGGTCTTCGATTTTGGGCGAGGGTCCATTCCGACCTCGGCTCGGGGGCGGGCGTCGATTCTGGTGGAGAACTGGCCTTGCGAGACGTTGCAAGGGAGAACCGGCGTCGTCTTGGGCGAGCGAGACCGATCTTGCATCGCTGAGCTCGTTTGGCTCATGCGAGGGCGAGTGCGAGTGCGATATACCGGGTCGTTTGTGGCGTGCGGCGTGCGGTTTACGGTGTGCATTGGGCAGCGTGGCTTCTGCTTGGTCGATTGGCCACCTCTGTCTGCTTCTGCAAGCGGCCGGCTTCCTTGGGCTGGGAGCGAGAATGAGCGGTTTGGCTCCTGTCTTCGTTCTGCAGCCTGCAGTGTCCGGTGCCCAAGGCGCTACTCGAGAGTCCTGGACGCCTGCGGCAACTCCGAGGTCGCGGCGCTGGTGCTGTGGGAGTGGAACGCGGTGGGGAAGAAGAGCGGGTTCGAGGCGATGGAGGCGCTGACCGCCGTGGTGCTGACACCGGATGAGTGGACGCCAGAGAGCGGGCTGGTTACGGTGGCGCGGAAGATTCAGAGGTCCGCGATTGCGAAGAAGTTTGATAGAGAGACCAATGTGCGCTCGTTTTATTGCGGTGGTGCTGGAGGGATGCTAATTGTGTCGTGTAGGAGGCGTACAAGAACCGGTAGATGGAGAAATACTAAACGGGCGACACGTAACGTGGATAATAAATGAATGTATAAACGATGGATTCACGTTTTTTTGGGTCTTTCTGTTCTTTCTTTCCTGTGTGTATCTTGCGATCGGGGTGCTTGTCCATACTGGTCCATACTAGTGCTGAACACAAACCTTTTTACTACTCGTTTCTTCCGTTCTGGGAAGGATTACTCCGGAGGTAAGGATCACAATTGTGATGATCTTCTTTTTGACATTCGACGTTCACTGCCTCAAAAATGACTTGTGAGGTTTATGAACAGCATCCAAGGGGCAGGTATTCACTCTTCCTGGAACACTACAGCCATTACCATGAAATCCTTTGCTCTCCCCCTCACTCGATGGTGGTCTCGGTCTGACAGTTCTCCCAACTCTGCAAGGGCCGCTCTACCTATGGAACTTTGGTACACCATTATCCGCGAAATAACAGACAAAGACCTTCTCCGGGTGTCTGCAGTCTGCAGCGCATTCAATGCCTTCGCAATTAGCGAATACCTGGCTAGAAATAATATCTCTACAGCCGCGAAGGAGATTTCTGGCCCGGCCTACATTATACACGCTGAAACGGGCAAGATGCGCTAACAGTGAAAATGGGCTAAATAAGCTCTGAATGCCGGCTAGCTGAACACTAACACACCACACACAAAACCTAACACAACACCAAATCCCCTACTTATACTTCACTAAGACTAAGCGCGTCTTCCTCAGTGAGTTCGGGTCCGAGCCGTAGTATGCGACTACTGGTTTGGATTCCTAGCACAACGAGAATTGAATTATGGCCTCAACTATCCCAACTAAACAAACACCACACTATTCGCTAGCTACCCTTGACGTTCCGAAACAAGACTTCCCAAGGTTGGGATGTACAGGTTTGGGGGTGATAAGGATGTTTACTAGGCGGACGCACAAAGTGCAGTCGTCCTAGGCGAGGTAAATGAAGTGTCTATCTGAAAACTCCCACTAATGGGCTATGCTGCTTCTTCTGCACTTCCTCCATGGCTTGGCTAGCTGAATGCTGCTAACGGCCGACTTAGACTCCTCTGAATCCAAGCTCTTTTCTGTTACACTTGGGCTTATTAAGGACCCCGAGTATTCTCTTAGCTCAACTAGTCGGTCAATGAATCGACTGGCAGTTCTACCAAAGTGCTGTGCCGGGCGTGGTCCGTTTTACGGGAGGCGTTTCCTGGTCACCCAATGCGTAGCTACCACTGAAGTCCACCACAAAGCTAGCCGCAACTCTCAAACTTAAACTCTTGTGCTCTCGGTCCTGATTTATACGTGGAGAATGGCACCGCTCACAAACTCCCAATGCGAAGCTTCGACTTATTGGTTCACACAGTAACTTCTGGATCCAACAAACAACGCTGCGATTTCTATAGACTGGTTTACAACAGAGAAGGTACTTTATCTCCACTTCGACTGGCCTGAGCACACCCTTATCGACTGAGCGATGAGCGAGGCATGAACTGGTCTCTAGCGGTATTTTATGAGGCTTTATATACTGTTCAGAGAGAAAATGATGAGGTAAAGAGAAATGAGTAAAACAGGCCGATGTTCTGGTCATTCGACCGCCTCCGGAAGACGAGCCGGGTCCATTCGTGGTCTAGGCTTGCCTAGCTGGCCAACTATCTGACCATCTCGACAGCCAAGCCGGGTATAATTGCCTTTCTCAGTGTGCTAGTCTGCACCCGCGCAACTCTCCATGTGCAACTCCACTCCGGAACTACTATTCCCGGTGCAGCTTGCTCATAATCACGCCATTCCACCCCGCTATCTTACGGACTGAACATCCTAGCGTTCATCCACTGCTCCATCTCAACCTGAATTCACTGTTCCTGCTATTTGTCTTCGTTAGGCTCTTTGGATCGCGTCGCGTCCATCACCTGACCTGCTGGTGGGTATACTCCTATACCCCTATAGTTGGTCCCTTCGCATTGTCTCAGCTAGCGCCACTTCGGCCACTACTGTATTGACTTCAGCAGGGTCTGTCCAGCTGCTATGGTACTAGCCGCCTTCCTACACCTGCTAGCTCGCTCGTGCTCGTTCCTACTCTGCGCTAGCTCCGACCAAAGCTCCGTCTGTGCAGTCGTTGGTCCTCGTTCATAGAATCCTTGACACTCTGAGGTACTAGACCTGTATGTTTATCTCCTTGATGCGTGTACTTGCCTAGTGTAACGCTTGTAAACCGCGCCTAACACTATAACTCGTACTACAGCCAGTAGCCGGAGCTCACTCTGACTCTCCTTTGTACCACCGAACAGAGTTCCCAATGCTAGTTGTAGCCCTGAGAAGCTAGTAATGTGCCTAATAGAAGCTAGCAGACTTTGTCATGCGCTAGCTCTAAAAAGCGCAAAATGTAGCTAGATGGCAGCACATTGCAAACGCGCCGTTTCATCTCCCCTTTACTAAATCTCAACCGTCCTCGGTTGTGGTCCGTGCGTGTCACTTTCCAGTTTAGTAGTTACTGAAATGGCATCTTTCTAGTAACGTTCAAATATTTTCAAGGTCTTTCTTGCATTCCCATGCATAGTGTCAATTCATCTAGCCAACTTCTTCCCTTCGACTGATATTTCCCACAGTTGAACTCGGTCTTTCCTTTCTAGGCAAAGAGTCGCACGCTTGTGTAGCATTGCTGTCTTCGCTTCGAGATCGATGATCATTGCCTTTTCAGGAAATCGATCACTCTTCTCTCAGCTAGCCGATTTTTTCAGACAATTCGACCTCCTTTCGCTCAGCTAGCCCCTGATTCACCCTGGTTTGTGCTAACTCTCGTAGATTCTCACCGGTGACCTCACAGCGCTCTAGCTAGCAACGTAACCTCGTGACTTTGCGCCGAGAAGCTGATTTCGGTGGGAAAAGAAGCGGCTATTTCCGGATACCAACTCATTGCTGGCGGTACCGCGGTGTGCCTGCGGGCTGCGGTTCAGGGTCGCCAGGCGTGGGTTGCATCCCACGGCCGGCTTCCTTCGCTTAGCGTCTCATATAAGCTGAGGCGCTAGCGGCTGTCGCCCATTTCTTTCTTTCCCTCCTACACTCATCCTTCTGCTTTGTCTTTTATTCTATCTCGCTATGGCCAAACGCAAGGCAACTACCTCTACGCCTATGGCTCCGCCTTCCTCCTCGACTATCTCTATCGTCGACGCTTCTTCTCCCGAGGCTCCTTGGGCTTTCTTTTGGCCGTCTCAATGTTTTTCGGACATTATCTTCTTCTTCGACAAGGAGAATATCAAAAACTCGACCAGCGACAACGTCCTGCCTATTCTCAACACAATGCGTCCGCTCATGGTAAGTTTTTATCCTCTACTCGTCCCCTAGCTGACAATTTCCCATTGTTTTCAGGCTCGATTCTACCAGCAGTACACTGACTGGTCCCTCGAGGTCTCCGCCTACCTCGCTGCAGTTTCGGTAGCCTCGCGTAAACTCATCCGCAAGCACCTCGGCAAGCAATTCTACGACGAGTACAGCGAATTGTACTGGGATTACCCCGACGAGTTGGAGGGCAACTTGGTAAGCTATTTCTCCAACTCTTATGTCCAGTTCCTTTCAACTGAAGTCCGGTTTTCTCCTAGCAAAACGCTAAAATCCCGTTCCCGGACGCCGACTTCGTTCTGCCTCGCGTTGCCATCAAGTCCAAGGCCCCTCTCTCTTTGAGCCGGAACGACGACGACAGCGACGACGACGAAGACGATGGCGATGGCGATGATGACAGCCATGTTGAGGCCGACGCCGATGAGGCGCCTCCATCCAAGACACCGCGCCTAAGCACCACCAAAGTGCGTTTCTCATCACCACTGCACCAACACCCATTAATCTCTATGTTCACCCAGGGCCGCGCCGCCTCTGTGGAGAGCATTACTTCGAGCGCCCCTGCTAAACAAACGGTACGTTCGTTTCTCTCTCTTTAAATCTTACTTGCTAATCATTTTTCTCCTAGCATTCCAAGGGCAAGGCCGTGGCTTCGCACCGGGGGCAAAGACCCGGGCACATGACCTTCATGTGCCTTAAACGCACGTCCGCGGCACATCCATCGCACATGGGTGTGACACCCTACAAAGGTCTTTGTTCCATTTATCTTATTTATTGACCAGATGTGAATAAATATGTAACCAGTTAGCGGGAACTTAAATTTCATCCATGAATAACCTTCCGTCTTGAGTACGGGCAAATATGGGTTAAGCCCATGTTTTGTTTGGGTAAGCCGAGACTCGGCCGCAGATGCCGTTGCCACTTCGCGAGGCGACGGCACAATGCATTTACGGCAAACTCGCGCTCATGTGATGTCTTGATCCCCACACGTTCACGCGCCGGGTGTCACACAGCGGCCCGCCCAGCGCCAGTCCCACATTTCATACCTCACCGTGAGCGGTGACCACGGTGCGCCTGATGCGCAGCGTGTTTGTCGGTGGTTGATTGGCTCTGTACACGGGCTTTGTCGATGTGCTTTCCCGTCCACACGTCGCCTTTGTCAGTGTACAAACCCACCTGCTCATCATCTTTGTTGGCATTGAGGCCTATTAGTATGTTGATGCTGTCAGCTCCGGCATACCCCCGCACGTTGCCTGTGTCGCGCCATTGATGGCTTGAAGTGGCGCATCAAGCCAGACCCAAACTGGGTATTTGTTGACAAGTGTTACACTTTGATCTAATCTCTCCCTTTCTCTGCTGAAGCCGGAATTGAGCAAGAGTGGTGCCACAGCAATTTGGAGTTGAAGCTGAAGGTGCACCAAGTTGGAGTGAGTTGAAGTAGGGGGAGCTCAAGAAAATTTGAATCCATATTGAAAGGAGAAGTGTAAGAAAAAAATCAACGAGAGCAATGAAAAAGACCGGAGATGGATGAAAAACAGCCCCGTTGGAATTGCTGATGTCTCGAAGGGTTGAAGGGCCTTGAAAGAGACTATGAGAGACCAAGTAATTTGAAATGTTTGAAGCAACAGCAAAGACCGGTTACGGTGGTCTGGCCACTTGCGAAGACGAAGGTGGTTGATCTCAATCATCAGCGTGAGAACTATTGCCAATCGAATCGGCGAAAGTAGAAGTCGGCGGTGCGGTGGACTCTGTGGAGGGAGAAGACAAGGGAGAGATTAGATCAAAGTGTAACACTTGTCAACAAATACCCAGTTTGGGTCTGGCTTGATGCGCCACTTCAAGCCATCAATGGCGCGACACAGGCAACGTGCGGGGGTATGCCGGAGCTGACAGCATCAACATACTAATAGGCCTCAATGCCAACAAAGATGATGAGCAGGTGGGTTTGTACACTGACAAAGGCGACGTGTGGACGGGAAAGCACATCGACAAAGCCCGTGTACAGAGCCAATCAACCACCGACAAACACGCTGCGCATCAGGCGCACCGTGGTCACCGCTCACGGTGAGGTATGAAATGTGGGACTGGCGCTGGGCGGGCCGCTGTGTGACACCCGGCGCGTGAACGTGTGGGGATCAAGACATCACATGAGCGCGAGTTTGCCGTAAATGCATTGTGCCGTCGCCTCGCGAAGTGGCAACGGCATCTGCGGCCGAGTCTCGGCTTACCCAAACAAAACATGGGCTTAACCCATATTTGCCCGTACTCAAGACGGAAGGTTATTCATGGATGAAATTTAAGTTCCCGCTAACTGGTTACATATTTATTCACATCTGGTCAATAAATAAGATAAATGGAACAAAGACCTTTGTAGGGTGTCACACCCATGTGCGATGGATGTGCCGCGGACGTGCGTTTAAGGCACATGAAGGTCATGTGCCCGGGTCTTTGCCCCCGGTGTCGGGGTCTCGCTCCACTCGCGGTACTGCTGTGCAGCCCGAGACGGACGAGACTCCTACTCGTGTCACTGGAAAGGCCCGTCGCCGCGACGCTCCTGCTAGCTCGCCCCCTCCAGCATGCCATTTCCTCGCGACATTCTTATGGAATATTGTCTGTATATGCTGGAAGACCAGAAGGTACGTCGACTAGGCACACCTCCTTGATACTTTACTGAAACTAGCTTCGACTTAGGCTATGAATAACTGTCCTCGCTGCGTCGCTGATGGCCTCGTCTGTATGGTCTATACTTGGGGTCGCTGCTGTCACTGGTGTGAACGTCGACAATTTGCCGACTGCCCCCACTATGTTCGCGCAAACTTCCTCCAATACTGCCGCACTAATAGGGACGAAATCATTGCTAGTTCGCAAAACACCTTCTCAAAGTTCATCTCTTCTTTGATTTTGAAACATCTTTCAGGCTTCCCGTTCGGACGAGACAAATTCACTCTAGACGAGCTCATGCCTTCCGTTAAGGATACCTTCAAACATCTCAGACGATGCTATTTCAACCGTATCCGAGCTCAGTACAAAGACAAGATTAATGCCATGACCGATATCGTTGCGCTGGTTTCTCTTAGCTACGAGTTCACTACATTCGGCTATGCTCCTGCTGTGATTAGATATGTCCAAACTCGTATAGACGAGCTTGTCCCTTCAGGCGCCAACGCGACTCCTCAAACGATCACGTTCGTACATTTCCTCTCAACGTTCTAACACCTGCTGACCCCTAATTTGGTTGTCCGCTAGTATTGTCCCATCTCTGGTCATGTAGTAGCCTGCTAGCTGTGTCTACTAGCGCGTTTAGATCGCCTAGCCCCCTGTATTTCGGGTTCTTCATACAATCCGAACACTTTTTCCTCTTCATCGCTCCCCAGTTCTGAATCCGAAGTTTCGGGTTGTGCAAAGTCCTCTGGCGTTACTCTCAACTTTACTTTATCGAACCAAAGATCTTTTCCTCTATACCCCCTCGTCTTCTTCCCGAGCTAGCTGGTGAAGGGTCATCGTTCACGAGTGTGTCTAGCGTCTCCTTCGAGATATCAATGAACTTATGGATATTGGCTGGAATCTGAATAGCATGCCTAGCTTCGTAAGGAATTACCCTAAACGCCGCTATCCGGTCTTGGAACATAGCACCATTCATTTCCGCTACCAAGTACGCTCCCCCTTTGGTTCTTCGAATAACAACCATGGTTCCTAAGTATCTTGGCTCCATTTTCGCATTCAACAACTTTTCAACACCCGTATGTCGCACCAATACTAGACTTCCCGGCTGGAAATCATAGTTTTTGATGTTGTTCTCGTTATATCTCTCGTACTTTCGTACAGAGACCCTCTTGTTATGATCTACTCTAGCCCGCATAGCTTCTACATGTTGAACATGCTTGGCTAGCGCTTGGGCCCTGAAGCCTATCAACTCAGAGTCTGTCAGGACCCTGCCTGGTAATTCTACTAGCCAGGTAGCCTCTTCAACATCGAGTGGTAATATTGGATGAGCGCCGGTAACCATGAAATACGGTGAACATCCAAGTCCTTTCCTAATCGTGATCCGGTCTGACCAAAGTACTAGGTTGAAAAACCAGAACCATTTGGCTGGGTTCCCGCCTGTAGCTTTGTACAACGCCTGTCTCAACGAAAAGTGTCCGTTCTCAATCTTCCCATTGCCTTGTGAGTTGTAGGGTGAAACCTGTATATTCGGAATCCCGTACTTCTCCTTCAACCAAGATACCGCCGCTTTGAATTGTGGCGCGTTATCTGTAACTAGCCTCTGTGGACAGCCCCATCTGCAGATTATATCTTCGAACAGAAACATGCCTAGCTGCGCCGCATTGTCCTTGATTAATGGTCTGCCTTCCACCCAACTCGATAATGAGCATCTAGCATCGACAGCTAGCCCACACTTATTGGAGGTTGCACCCATAACCATGACATCTACATGCACCGTATGAAACAAACTAGGAGTATGAGTAACAACCGGCGGGATCTTTAATAGAGTGGTCTGCCTAGTTTGGCATAAATGGCATGAGTGAACATACCACTCCACGTCTGCTTCCAATCCTGGCCACCAGTATCGTTGTAGAAGTTGACTTCTCGTCGCAAAAATACCTCGGTGTCCTAGTCCATCATGAGTTGCCCTCATCATGTACATCCGATGATCCTTGTCCACAACTAGCCTGTGTGCCATGCCTTCGTCTAGCGTTTTCCGATACATCCTCCCCCCTTTCAAAAAGAAATGGGAAGCATATCTCATGAACGACCTATACTCGTCATCATCGTTCATCCCATCTGGACGTTGAAACGGTGCACTGGGGTGCAGCCGTGAAATCACCAGATATGAAGCACTAACGAGCGTAGCGAGTATAACTCAAACCAACACTCTAACTCCAAAATCTAATCAAATCACTAACTCCAATCTCAATACTCCTGTGTGTGTGTGTTCGGGGAAGTAGGGTACGTATCACCCTTCAAGACAGTAGGTTCGCAGCGGTAAGGGTAGCGGTTGGCTTTGCTTTCACGGTAAGGCAGCGGTATCTCACGGAAGTTGTTCCCGTTGGGATTCGAGCTTCGACTTATAGGCAACTCGTCTGAGTATAGTTCCAGAAGTAGACCGTGCAACGCTACGGTGAGTACTCCGGCCACAGAATAGTCAACCGTTAGACCGAAAGGTCGAGGTTATCCTTTATTCCCTTAGCAGGATTATTGTCAGAGCAAAGCTCAATGACGGCGGTAAAGAGCAAAGCTCGATCTACGGCTAACACTGCGGAACGACAGAGTTTCCAACGGGCAGTGGGACTGGCTAGGCTCCTGCACTTATGATGGTCTTAAACGGCGGTGCTCGCGGGACGTACACGCCTCGAATCCAATCTTAATTGCAGTTTCTTAAATCTTTTCCTATCTCTTTCTGAGTGCACTATATTCCTCCAAAATGGGGGGGTAGTCTACTGAGGTACATTTGGTGAAACTATGTGATATTTATACAAACTGAGGGAGCAAGATGGAGATAATGAGAGCTGAGTCAGAATGGCGTGATAAGTCGTCGTTGATGGTTCCATGTGGGCTGACGGTTTAGCGGTCCAATGGCGGTTAGAGCATTCCCAACCGCGGGCAGTTTTGACCGCGTACCGCTGGTCCGTGATATCTTTACCGTGACTTGGGCCGAGAAGCCCTGACGGCTAGCGGCTACTCGAGGAGTTGTTCAACCGCTGGCCGCTAGGAGTCCCTCCCGTAGGCCACTATCCCATATACCTTTCTCTTATCTTGTGAAGACCTCTTGTTCAGTGAACGGCTTACCACCACTATTGGGGCAGCGGTAGACCACTCTCAAGAGTTTTATCTCCGGTTTGATCTCCAGCCGTTTAGCCTTCTGTAGTTCCGGTTGCCAACAGTTAGTCGCGTGGTGATTTCCCGTCAACGGTTAGCTCGGCCATTGATTCTACAGCTGCTACCGCTGAAGGTAAGCCAGCCGTTGGAGGCTTTTCCCGTAGAGTATTATCTTGTATCTTGTCCCAATGTAATCCAACCGTTGGAGGTTCTTCTGAGTTCCAACCGTGGGTAGGATCGTTACCGTTGGGCTGCACAGCCACCAATGTCTAGCCGTTGGATCAGTTGTCAGGAACCCAACCGGCGGCCAATGCTCCGGTTAGTACCGTCCAAGTCAAACTCCAGCCGTTGGAGCGTCCAACCGTAGTAGGCTCTTTGTCGAGGCCAACGGCTGGCCGAGTAAAACTCGTTCAGCGGTTGGCCGTATCATTCTCTAACTCCCTTTGGTCTTACCGTTGGGGAGATTTGTATCAAGTCTCTGATGTTGCTCCTTTCGAGTTATAGGTCCAACCGTTCGGTCCGGATCCTAACCCTAAGGTAGGGTTGGTGGTTCAAAACCCGTATCTGAATGAGGCTACCCCTAGTAGCGCTCAGCCGCCAAGACTGTTGTAGTTCCTCTTGTTCACCTCGGTACTCCAGGAGTCTGGCGGTAAGCCAACTCTCAGAGCCCAGCGGTAGACCGTGAAGCTGAACCAAGCCACCCGTTAAGGCTCTCGGTTGGACTTCAAAGTACTTGTTAATTGCCGGCTTTCGACCGTGAGCGGTGTAGAATACCGTTCCGAGGAGAACGTATTCCCTCAGTTCTAGTCTCACTTCGCCTTAGTATAGGTCGATAATCGAAGAAAACTTGGTAGTTTTCATGCGTGTTTGGTTACACGCCCTATCAACGTTTCAACGGGTTATTCAACCACGCTTTTATTAACGGCAGCTTAGCATCTCTCTTTCTGTTCCCTTCTGACCTACGATCCTCTTCGTAGTTCTCTCTCTTGTTTGGATCCCATTTCATTTCCAAGTCTGGAATTAAAGGTTCCATCGCTAGCACATATTCCGGTACTTCCATACCAAGTTTCTCATAGATCCCTATGCGTTTAGCCGCCACTTTCTTTTCCAGCTCAAATTCCATAAGGTACTGTTCATCAAAGTCTTCAAGGCCTGTAGCCATATCCGTCATTTGAAGGTAACCGCCCCTAGTGTCAATGAGGTGCTTAAATTCATCCAGTTCCAAAGGAGGCCGACTAGTGTCTGTATCTTCATGATCCTTAGGAGGTTCATTCTGATCATAGCCCTCTTCAGAATTAACGAACTGTTCATCCCCTGGAAAGGTGTCTCGTCTAGATAAACCATCCGGCGGGTGAGTTATTCCTGGTACATGCTTCAAAGTGAAGTGAAACATAAGAATTTTCTCAATCCATCGGTTGATCGTCGCATTAGGACCCATGCCTGGATTCCTGATCATCCCTTTGATATAGCTAGCGTCGGTTTCTACCACCAGCCTGCGAACACCGAATATCCAATAATACATGGCTTCAAGTGCTCTCATTAAACCGTAGAGTTCCCTCTTTGGTTGCGAGTAGTTAGCTTCGACTTTGCCTAGCGCTATAGAAGCGAACTTGGCGAAGTACTTCTTCTTGGGGTCCCTCGGGTCTAGCTGATAGATAATTATACCAATAGCCTTCCACGAGGTGTCCACTTGTAGAAATATCTCCGAGTCCCATTCATAGTTCAAGGGTTTGAGTACTGGACAGTCCTTCAATTTCTCTCGTATCTGTGCTTGCGCCTCATCGCATTCCTTTGTCCATACAAATGGTACGTCTTTCTTGGTTAAGTTGTTAATGGGTGCAATAATGTCCCCATACTTCTCAATGAAACTACGCAAAACTCCCGTAGTACCAAGATACGCTTTGACCTGCGTATAATTCGCGCAAGGCCCCCAATTGTTGATAACTGGGATTCTATCTGGGTCCGCAACCCTTCCTGCATACGAACATAGATGGCCGACCACTGTAAACCTATCTGCACATAGGACTAGCTTCTTACCAGAGAAAGTTCCCCCAGCATAGCCCATCCTAGTGACAATTCGGTTCAAGTTCTGAAAGTGTTCCCATACAAACCGCCTTATTTTGGGATTTTCTGGTATTCTTTCATAGTCTCCGTCTTCTGTCTCATATCTCGTTGCTGGTCCTCGTACAGCAACATCATCAATGTAGCACACCCAGGATAGAATTATTTTAGCCTAGATTAAAAGGCTAGTCAAAATAACTTGTATTAGTAGGAAAATACATCGTAATTAAAATAACGAGAGGTTACGACGTAAAAAAGCCTTCCCAAGGTGAGACGACTCGAGGACAGCTTTCTGAACCAAGGAGTCAGCTTGAATAAGGCATGGAAGATAGGAGTCTCAAACCTTCGCGAGTTTGTTGCCGTATTCAACGGAATTGATTCGCCTTGAAGTCACGCCGTGCGAAAGGGCTCATGAAAGGCGAGGTTTCAGGAGGCCTTCACAACAGCGTGAAAGAAGGCGTTTACGAACGAGTCAAAAGGCCTGTCAAAACAAAAGGTTTTGAAAGGTCTTTCAACGCAGTTGAAACAAAGAGTTTTCCTAATTAGGAAAACGCGTCTGAAAACCACAGGTTTTCATCTACCCTGGGGTGCACCCCAGGGTACACCTTCGGGTACACCCTCGGGTACACCCGCAGGTACACCTTCGGGCAGGGTTGGGGAGCCTTGGACCCTCGATACAAAAGGTAAGTGTCAAACCCCGAATCCCACGAGGGATCGGGTAGATATATTCAATGTAGTACTTACACGATACGCCTTACGTATTCTACCCATATCCTCCCGCGTCCGTCTTCGCCGCGCGTCCGTCTTCGTGGATCTGAGCAAGGTGTTATTGAGTTCAACATTTTTTTTTGCCTTGTGAAGGGCACGCACTTAAGATTCAAAACATTCGAGTAGAATGCGCGCCGCGCGCGATGTATTCAATCCGCCTCAGCCTGTAATATATACATCAGATACCTGGAAAAGCAAGTCAGCAAACGAAATGAAAATGAAGGAAGAAAAACGCACCCTATGTACGCTCTGCTCGAGCTGCTGCGTTCCATCTATGTACAATAAGTATTTACAATTAATACGATCCGAGCCACGCGTGCTGCAAATCAATCCTGAACAAGGTGAGCAACGCCAGAAGGCCAAGAGAAATACGACTCACCGTTCTTCGCGTTCACCGAGGAGGGTCAACGCCACGCGCACGCGCTCGTAAACCTTCAAGAAACCCCCGTGCCTTTGGAGCCACCAAAACTCTTGATGGCGGACGTTGCATCGTGGCGCAAGACACTGAAAATCCGCGCGACCGGTGTCCTCGATGTCGAGGAGAACGTGGCAAAGTCGTTCTGGAAGGAAAATGAGCAAAAGGCGTTCCAAGGAGGAGAAACTCACCCGCGACCATGCGATTGCGCACACAGAAGGACCACAGCCAAAAGTGCGACTGGAGTACGTCGCATTTTTGATACCCTCGCTGGCGCCTGGGGACATCGACCGCGACACCGATCTTGAAGCGAAAGTGGGCGAGAAACTCCTTGTCGCCGATGCGATGGGCGTGCCAATCCCCCAAGATCCAGTCGTCGACGAGTCCGAGGACGTAGAGGAAGCCGGGGCCCTCCCGCGCGAATATACTGGGGAACCCGGCCAGCGCTGCGATACGAGCGAGGGGATGCAGATTGTTGCTTTCAAGTCCGTGAGCGACGATCACAAACGAGGGGAACGCCGTGCTCACATTTGTTTCAGCGACGGGGGTGTGAAGAGATAGAGGGCGCGCAGGCCGCAGGTGGCGCCGTGGTATTCGCACCACTGGAGGGGGGAGAGGGGCGGCGCGTAGAAGAGATGGTCGATCAGCGCGGCGACGAGAAGGGCGGCAGCGGCGACGGCGACGAGCACGAGCATAGTGGTGTTGGTGTTGGTAGGGGGTGGTGGTGTTGGTTGGCGTGCCGCTCCCGACGGATTGACCGATTCGGGACGGTGGTGGTGGTTGGAGGTCAAGAGAGGTCGGTGTCAACGGGCCGCGCGACCGCGCTTTTATAGGTCGGCGCGGGTGCTGGTGGGGTTGGGTATCGCTGCGCTGCGCCGCTCCCGACGGATTGACCGATTCGGGACGGTGGTGGTGGTTGGAGGTCAAGGGAGGTCGGCGTCAACGGGCCGCGCGACCGCGCTTTTATAGGTCGGCGCGGGTGCTGGTGGGGTTGGGTGTCGCTGCGCTGCGCCGCTCCCGACGGATTGACCGATTCGGGACGGTGGTGGTGGTTGGAGGTCAAGAGAGGTCGGAGGTATCGGGCCGCGCGAGCGCACTTTTATAGGCGGGTCGGAGGCGGGCGAGCGGGATTCGGAACGACGGCGGCCCGAAGGGCGTCGGGCGTGGACCGCGAATTCGAAGGTGGTAGGGTGGGTGAGCGGGAACGGTGCAGGTCGCGAGGGTGGGCGGTCGAGAGAGAGGTCGAGAGAGAGAGGTCGAGAGAGTCGGAGACGCCGTCGAAATGGACGAGTGGCTCGCACTCGGGGACCTCAATGCCGTCGGTCTCGAGTACGTCGGGGGTCGGGGGCGCGGGGTGGGTGCAGCGGGCCGGGATGCCGGACGGTGAGGCACATTTCGGGAAGAGCGCGCGCGCGTGTGGGTGAGTGGGGAGCAAAGGGGTATGCAGGTCCTCAACCATTTCCAGGCCCACATGGACCCGTGGGCTTGTACTTGATTTTTAATGTAATAAAAATTGGTTTTGACTGCGAGGTACGCATTAGTTCGGGCGGGAGTGGTCGAAAAGCTTATAGCGCTTACCAAAAGCAAGGGAGGGATATAGTCCATCGTACACATGAGTGTTGGGCGGCTGGGATAAGACGCGATGGAGCTAAATTCGAAGATGGGTCAAAAAATTCGAATTAGCGGGTCAGAGAAAAAGCAGACCTCAGACTTTCTCTCGCCGTTCCAGGTGAGCATAGAAGGCGTTTTGATGATTTTCAGGCCAAATTGCCCGCGTACGGGAATATTTGTTGCAATAATAATAAAAATTCCTCCCGACTGCGCAGACAAGGATTAGTTACGTGGGTAGGGAACAGGGAGCTTATGGGGCTTACAAAAAGCATGATAGAGATGCGGGACATTGCCCGCGGGAGTTTTGAGCGGCTGACAGTAAAGGTGCTGGTGCTGTAATGGAATATGGTCAAAAGGGCGAAAATACCAAGTCAGCGAAAACTCACCTTGAAGTGCTTTGTGGGCGCGACTGGGAGCACGGGGGTCATTGAATGAGTTTTGAGGAGAATTCGCGCCGTCGAGAGCCTTTGCAATGAAGAATTCGCCTACACCTTCGGGGAGGCTCAAATGCGGGTCGTGATTTTGAGAGAAAAAAAGTGCTGCGGGATCGTGCGGAAGCCCAGAGAGTTCAAGAAGCACAGGGGAAACCGGCTTGGAGCTTTTGCGTGGACTGAAAGTCTCGCTGAGTGATTGACACTTGGGGGAGGGTCAGCCATCGCGCGTTTGGCGCCAGGGTCGAAGCAGTGAGCGAGGCCGGGGGATGAATGGCAATAATTGGAGTGAAATGGTGCCCCAGAAGGCGAGTGAGACCGGTATTGAGCCACTTGCGGGTCTTGATTCCGGTTCGCGGGTCAGGGAAATTTCCCCACCAAAGCTGGGCGATATTCAGCACAGCGAGTGGTTAACACATCGCTGGCCGCGCGCCTTGTTCCCTGCGAGCTCCACCGGCCACACCGAGCGATCTACGCTCAGTGGACTGTCGTGGTGGTGGTCGATAGTAAGCCTGTCACTACCCATGTCACGCCCGTGGCCCCCTATGCCCGCACTCCGTAAATATCAACGCGCCTCGGACTCTCGGGATTTGTCACGGTGACCCTTGCCACAGAGTCCCGTTTTCGACCCGACCGCCATGTCGGGTCAGCGTTCTTGAGTGCAAGTCACTCAACAACGCTGGGTTGAACTGGGCTTCTTGAGCGCAGGACGCTCACCTCGCCGCGTTTCTTGGGTGCAAGTCACCCAACAAATACGGTGCGGGTACCTACTTCAAGTCGTTCGCTTACTGTGTTTCTTGGATGCAAGTCATCCAACAAATACGGTGCGGGTACCTACTTCAAGCTTCGCTTTACCGTCTCCAAGTCACTCAATTAAATCATCTTCTCACGTCTTGTACCATTTTATATTCAATTCACTCGCGCGCTGCATTCTGAAATTTGAATCCAAAGTAAAATATCAATTCATCTATGTTAAAGCTGCATAGCTATCCGCGAACTCGTACAACCTCTACGTCTCCATCGCCTCGTCCTCCGGCCAATCCATCTGAATGTCCATTATCTGGAATTCCTTGTCGGAGATCTGCAGCTGCTCCTCGATGTCAGGAACCCTCGCCTTGGTCTGAGCAAGCCAGGCCGCGTCGTACAGGCTACGGGGTAGGCCCAGAGGAGGGAGGGTCTTCGATCTAACCTCCTCTCGAATACGGTCACGGCGGGCAGAGCCCTTGGACACAGTCTCCGCCGCAACCTCGTCGATGTACTCCATGTACTCGGTGATCTTCTCCAATCGCCACGGGCATGTCTTGATAATGTGCACGGTCTTGGCCCTCCGGCTTCTGCCTGCGGTCGGGATCACCGACCTATCTTCTTCCGACAACATACCCGCGTGGCCCAGCTCGGAGACTACTTCCACCATCCACGTCCACATGTTGCTGCCGCTGTCGTCTTCGTCTGCCGCACACCTCAATATCATGCGTTTCGCCCCCGTCATCCTTAACTCGAATTTCTGCCAAGCTATCAGTATTCAGCTCAACAGTAAACGTCAAGCTTCACTTACGTTCATCTTCCGCGACGTGCCCACAGTTCGCATCCGACGTCTTTCAGCCCATTTTGTCACACGATCATCCTTGTCCTCCTCTCCTTCTCCCACCCGTATCTGGTTTCTCTTCCAGGCCTGCTGTGCCTGTACCATGTGGCCATGAAACAGCGCCTTGAGATAATCGTTGGTGACATCCTGGACATGCCAGCCATTGGCATCATCCGCCCGCCTTTGCTTGATCTCCTCCACACACTTATCGAGAATCAGGCTGTTCAGCACACAAGCCTCCCAATTAGTTCCGAACCAAAATTTGGACGACATCGTTGCGGCCTCCGACTCCCCGAGCTGCCCAGCTTCCGCGCGTAACATGAGCGACTCGGGAGCTGGATCATAGTCGTCGAAATGGTCTGCCTTTTCCCTGCTCTGTGCGTGGCGCCAGACAACATCAATGAATTTCTGTTGGGAGTTGAGCCTTCTGAATTGTAAAACAAAACTTGACAGCCTAACCTTCCAGCTCAGATCGTCCGCTCGGGACATACGCTCCTGCTGCCATTTCTTAGCCGTATCCAACCGCGCTCTCGTTCCAAGCTGAACGTTCCTCTTCTTCTTGGGTGAGGCCTTCTTCTTTATCGCGGCGGCGACTGCCTCGGCAATCATCCGCGCCAACGTGTCATTGTCCACCGGCAGGGCACCCTGGCCTATGTGTTGAGGATTAGAAGCCGGCGCTGCCCCCGAGCCCGAGGGTCCTGACGAGGGTCCTGCCGCCGGTGCTGTAACGGTGAAGATCGGCAAGTGGTTGGCTCCGTCACGCATCACCGCTTCAACTCGACGCTGATCCCGCGTGGCCGGGGACTCAAGTTCGGTTCTGTGTATGGGGGTCCCAGGGGCACCGCCGTCGTTCGGTTGACCAACTCCCCGCCTCTGGGCGCTCTCGCGGGTCCTGAACGCCACCATTTTTGTCTCATACTCCGCCTAGAATACACGTCAATAAGAACAATTATCCACAGTAAAAGTGCGGGCGCCTCACATTTCTCTCCTCCTCAAGAGCTTGAAACTTGCGCTTCTCGGCTTCTTTCTCAGCGTTCTAAAGAATTTCAATCACCAGTTGGCCAACGGCAGTACATGGCACCACTCACGGCTCGCGCTATGGTTTCCTTCAGCTCTGCTTCGCGCGCAGCCTGAAATAAAATTCAATTATCTGCCTTTGATGAGGCAGCGAGCATCACTTACTACCGTGGCTCTGGCCACTCGATGCGCCCCTTGCTGCGCCTCCTGTACCGCTTGCGCCGCTTCCGCCGCTATTTGGGCCTTTGACTTCGCCACCTCTTCCTGGAGTTGATTGTGGAGGTTGGCCTGGATGCCCTCCTTCCAAGCCAATGCGTCGGCTTCCGCTGTGTTCCAACGTTGAGCCTGAAGAGTGTTAATCGTTGAGCGAGCGAAGCGATGAAGCTGCATACCCATCCTGCTCTCTCGTTCTGTGCTGCCACGAGCAGGGCCTTTACCTCCGCCAACTCCGTCTCTGCCTTCTTTCTCTGTCGACGGGCCGTTTTGGCGTCCACCCGCATGTGTTCCGTTTCATCGCGTAGCTGCACCAGCATCAGACCGAGCTCAAATCCTAACACTGGACGGAAACTTACATTGTCTAGCTCATCTCTTCTGGCGGTCGCGACGGCCTGTTTTTTCACGGGACGATTATCATGCTGATGTCGATGCCCCTCCTGAAGCTCGTTAATCTGGAACAGATTTGTGAGAGCAGCGACGTACTGCGATGATGTTTCGACGCACGCTTGGCCCCAGTGCGCCACTAGTGCTGTCCATGTCCATCGGGGCTGAGCTGGTGATGACGGGGCCGATGCGGGCGTTGTGCTGGTGGGATGGTTGCATCGATGCATCCACCATCGTGGTATCGCGCGGGATGCGGCCATGTGTGTCGACTGGAAGCATGTCGGTGTCGTTGTCGGCGAAGGGGAATGCGCCAGGTATGTCGGTCATTGTTGGAAAGTGCGAACAGGGAGATTAACACTCTGTTACAGATTCGTTGCGGAAGGTGGAAAATGACTCCATGAAGGTAATGAGATCAAGAGACAAAGGGGCATACGAAACCGACACGTATCAAGTTACAAAGGTGTTTCCTGTGAATGGGATCCATGGGATCCACGCCGAAGCTGCCTCGTGGGGTGGACAAAATAAAGGGATGACGGGTCGCTACGGTTCAAAGGGGTCGCCACGGTTCAAAGGGGTTCGCTTCGGCGGTCAAATTTAGAGGGTCAAAGGTGCCTCGTGTGTGCTATCGACAGATTGCGGCTCTCCGCGGTCAAGGGTCACACGGTCTTTGTCTCGACTTATGTTTTTGTTTATTTCCAATATTATCATTTTGCGAGTTCAGAACGAGTGCGAGTGAGGACGTTGAAGAGCGAAGATGTGAAATTGAGCAGTAAATGAAACTAAGTAATAACACACGCAATACACTACGAGCACACGGTGAAGGAGGAAATTCTAAGGATACACGAAACGGCAGGAGAGCGACCAAAAATTATGAATTAAGGCCTCCCGGGGAACGCGCGGGGGCGGCGAAGGACGAGCTTCTTGGGCAACCGCTTGCGGGCTGGGCCTTGAAACTTTGCGATGCGGGTCAAGCACCTAAGACAAAGTGAGGACCAAGAAGAGGAAGGTGGGACCGGTGCTTACTCCTTGAAAACATAGTCTGCAATTTTACCGTCTGTAACGCGCATGTTCACGACAGTTTGATAGGTGTTGTCGCCCGCCGCAACGCGCAGCATGACGATGTTGCCGACGATGGTGTTGTTGCACCCATTCTGGGGCAGGGCCTTGCCGCGTTGCAGGTAGATGCGAAGAACGGTGGTCTTGGCGCCGTGAATGAGTACGACTGGGATGTCATGGATATACGGCTGGCGGGCGGCGTCGTTAAACTGCGCTTCGATGAGAGGGTATCGATGGGTGCGGCGGGTGGTATTGATCTTGGTCGGTGCGACGGCCCAGCGGGCAACATCGTTGGAGGTGGAGAAGAGGTGGGTGCGGAGGTTGCGCAGAAGGCTCTGAAAGGAGGGTCAGTCGACGAGGCGGAAGGGTTACAGGGTAGAGTCTGACCGTGTGGGGAGGGCGGATCGGAGTGCGGTTGTTGGGCATCGTGAAGGGCGGGAAGGCAGAAGGGGGGGTCGCAGGCGAGGTGACGGGGGTGTGGGAGAAGGGAATTCTGGCGTGAAGGCCTTTAAAGGAAAGTTTTCTTTGTTGAGCCCTCACTTTTCTGAATGGAAACCGCGGCATCCGTGACGGACCCGCGACCCGCGACGCGACCGCAACATCACTGCCGTCGTCGAGGTTGCCGGGTGGTATACGCCCGAGAACGGACGACGTCGACATTGCCCAGTGATTTACGCTGGGGAACGTCGTCGTCCAGAAGCTTCACCGCCACACCTGTCAGAAATATCGGACCGACAACCGAGGTCCCGTTTGAGATGAGATTGACAGCAGCCAGAGGGAATGAAATCATTTGCCCCCGACCCTTCTCGCGGGGGTCGGGTAGGATATATTCACATGTAGAGTACTTACATAGTCGCCCTACGTAGTCTATCCGTATTCTTCTGCACAGACTGCAGTCCGCACTCTCTCCTCCATTCCCTGAGCATCTGCACTTCGCGACCGTCTTCGTGGATCTGGACAAGGCTTTATTGAGTTCAACATTTTTTTTTGCCTTGTGAAGGGCACGCACTTAAGATTCAAAACATTCGAGTAGAATGCGCGCCGCGCGCGATGTATTCAATCCGCCTCAGCCTGTAATATATACATCAGATACCTGGAAAAGCAAGTCAGCAAACGAAATGAAAATGAAGGAAGAAAAACGCACCCTATGTACGCTCTGCTCGAGCTGCTGCGTTCCATCTATGTACAATAAGTATTTACAATTAATACGATCCGAGCCACGCGTGCTGCAAATCAATCCTGAACAAGGTGAGCAACGCCAGAAGGCCAAGAGAAATACGACTCACCGTTCTTCGCGTTCACCGAGGAGGGTCAACGCCACGCGCACGCGCTCGTAAACCTTCAAGAAACCCCCGTGCCTTTGGAGCCACCAAAACTCTTGATGGCGAACGTTGCATCGCGGCGCAAGACACTGAAAATCCGCGCGACCGGTGTCCTCGATGTCGAGGAGAACGTGGCAAAGTCGTTCTGGAAGGAAAATGAGCAAAAGGCGTTCCAAGGAGGAGAAACTCACCCGCGACCATGCGATTGCGCACACGGAAGGACCACAGCCAAAAGTGCGACTGGAGTACGTCGCATTTTCGATACCCTCGCTGGCGCCTGGGGACATCGACCGCGACGCCGATCTTGAAGCGAAAGTGGGCGAGAAACTCCTTGTCGCCGATGCGATGGGCGTGCCAATCCCCCAAGATCCAGTCGTCGACGAGTCCGAGGACGTAGAGGAAGCCGGGGCCCTCCCGCGCGAATATACTGGGGAACCCGGCCAGCGCTGCGATACGAGCGAGGGGGTGCAGATTGTTGCTTTCAAGTCCGTGAGCGACGATCACAAACGAGGGGAACACCGTGCTCACATTTGTTTCAGCGACGGGGGTGTGAAGAGATAGAGGGCGCGCAGGCCGCAGGTGGCGCCGTGGTATTCGCACCACTGGAGGGGGGAGAGGGGCGGCGCGTAGAAGAGATGGTCGATCAGCGCGGCGACGAGAAGGGCGGCGGCGGCGACGGCGACGAGCACGAGCATAGTGGTGTTGGTGTTGGTAGGGGGTGGTGGTGTTGGTTGGCGTGCCGCTCCCGACGGATTGACCGATTCGGGACGGTGGTGGTGGTTGGAGGTCAAGAGAGGTCGGTGTCAACGGGCCGCGCGACCGCGCTTTTATAGGTCGGTGCGGGTGCTGGTGGGGTTGGGTATCGCTGCGCTGCGCCGCTCCCGACGGATTGACCGATTCGGGACAGTGGTGGTGGTTAGAGGTCAAGAGAGGTCGGAGGTATCGGGCCGCGCGAGCGCGCTTTTATAGGCGGGTCGGAGGCGGGCGAGTGAGATTCGGAACGATGGCGGCCGGAAGGGCGTCGGGCGTGGACCGCGAATTCGAAGGTGGTAGGGTGGGTGAGCGGGAACGGTGCAGGTCGCGAGGGTGGGCGGTGGTGGAGCGTCGAGAGAGAGGTCGAGAGAGTCGGAGACGCCGTCGAGATGGACGAGTGACTCGCACTCGGGGACCTCAATGCCGTCGGTCTCGAGTACGTCGGGGGTCGGGGCGCGGGGCGGGTGCAGCGGGCCGGGATGCCGGACGGTGAGGGACATTTCGGGAAGAGCGCGCGCGCGTGTGGGTGAGTGGGGAGCAAAGGGGTATGCAGGTCCTCGACCATTTCCAGGCCCACATGGACCCGTGGGCTTGTACTCGATTTTTAATGTAATAAAAATTGGTTTTGACTGCGAGGTACGCATTAGTTCGGGCGGGAGTGGTCGAAAAGCTTATAGAACTTACCAAAAGCAAGGGAGGGATGTAGTCCATTGTACGCGTGAGTGTTGGGCGGCTGGGATAAGACGCGATGGAGCTAAATTCGAAGATGGGTCAAAAAATTCGAATTAGCGGGTCAGAGAAAAAGCAGACCTCAGACTTTCTCTCGCCGTTCCAGGTGAGCTTAGAAGGCGTTTTGATGATTTCCAGGCCAAATTGCCCGTGTACGAGAATATTTGTTGCAATAATAATAAAAATTCCTCCCGACTGCGCAGGAGGGAACAGGGAGCTTATGGGGCTTACAAAAAGCATGATAGGGATGCGAGACATTGCCCGCGAAAGTTTTGAGCGGCTGGCCGTAAAGGTGCTGGTGCTGTAATGGAATATGGTCCAAAGGGCGAAAATATTGAGTCAGCGAAAACTGACCTTGAAGTGCTTTGTGGGCGCGACTGGGAGCACGGGGGTCATTAAATGAGTTTTGAGTAGAATTCGCGCCGTCGAGAGCCTTTGCAATGGAGATTTCGCCTACACCTTCGGGGAGGCTCAAATGCGGGTCGTGATTTTGAGAGAAAAAATATGCCGCGGGATCGTGCGGAAGCCCAGAGAGTTCAAGAAGCACAGGGGAAACCGGCTTGGAGCTTTTGCATGGACTGAAAGTCTCGCCGAGTGATTGACACTCGGGGGAGGGTCAGCCATCGCGCGTTTGGCGCCAGGGTCGAAGCAGTGAGCGAGGCCGGGGGATGAATGGCAATAATTGGAGTGAAATGGTGCCCCAGAAGGCGAGTGAGACCGGTATTGAGCCACTTGCGGGTCTTGATTCCGGTTCGCGGGTCAGGGAAATTTCCCCACCGACGCTCGGCGATATTCAGCGCAGCGAGTGGTTAACACATCGCTGGCCGCTCGCCTTGTTCCCTGCGAGCTCCACCGGTCACACCGAGCGATCTACGCTCGGTGGACTGTCGTGGTGATGGTCGATGGTAAACTTGTCACTACCCATGTCACACCTGTGACCCTGGAAATTCCTCAGAAATTCATTCTTACACTCCACGCACACATACAGAGAATTGAATGCAATTTGGTACGTACGACGTCAAGAAATATTTGTGAGTTACATTTATTCTACAGATATTCTACAGATAGCGCGATAGTCATATTTTTACGATTTGAATAAGTCCGAGGCCCACACTTCATACCCCTCGCAACACTTCTTGACCGGCAACCGGAACTTGAGGTTGTTTCGCCAGCGGTTTGAGGGCTGGAGCTTGTAGACGCCCGCTGCCAAATGGGAAAGCCTTTTCTGGTAAAAGTCCGCTTCACATTGAGGGGTCCACCAAGAGGCAACGAGAGACCCGCGATCCCACGCATTTGGCCTGGGACACCAGGAGACAGCAGAGGTCTGCTCGCTGTTGTCCGCCCTCCTCTGACCTTGGATGGATAAGAACCAAAAAAATAGACAAGAGAAAGATTTAATACATACCGGTCCCCAAGTGATATACACCGCAAACCAGGTCGATTTCGCGGTCCGACAGTCTCTCGTACCAGTAAGAATGACCCGACGTTCCATCCCATAGGCAGTCCCCAACATCGTATATCTCCTCGCTGAACTGGCGGTAAAAGTCCTCGTCGGAGACTTCTGACCGTGTTAGGCGCGCTATCACACCGCCGTACTGCAATCCAATGCGACCGCGCGGAGTGTGCTGGAGTTGAATATCGCGCCGGGCGCAGTACGCTGTGTAGTCCATCTCGTTGAAGACGTGACCTGCGGGGCGGAATCCATGACCCGAGCTCAGATTCGGGCGGTAGCCCTGGGGGCGCTGGTTGGTTGCCGGGGCCGGCCACGCGGGTAATATCTCGGCGCTCGTGAGCGCATGCCAGAACGGGATGCCTCTGGCGATGAGGTGGCCGATTATGTCCCTGAGATCAGGACCCCAACCTTGGCGCACGACCTCGAGGGCGTCTGTTGCTCGCAGAAACAGCAGGACCTCTTCGCCGATTCGTTGATTTACGGTTTTTTGTCGGAGCACGAAGTAAACCTGTTCCTTAGTCGGGTAAACCATGCTTTTCAGTGTTTCCGCCTCGATCGAGAAAGGGCAGGTGGCAGGAAGTTGCTCCTGGATTGCAATCATCTCCATGGACCCCCAGCCGCACGCAGTCATCGCCTGGCCGAAGAAAGCGGCCAATACCTTATCCAGCCCTTTGTGAAGGACTACCTGCTTGGTGGCTTCGCCTTGTTCGAGGCCGAGGAGAGCGGCGAGGTCCCTTTCGATGTCGAAATATTCGGTCGGCGGATCCCGAAGACTGAAGGTTTCCAAAGATCAGGGAAGCTGAAACCCAAAGCGCCGGAAAAAGCGTCTCAAGGAGTGTCCCGGCAATGGACTCGTACACGGGCTCCTCCGTTCGGGGAGCCAGACCGCGATGTCGGTAAATGAATTCGAGGTAGTTTGCGGAGTCCGTGCGACCCTTGGGTGTCGGTACATCCTTTTCCTCGTAATCTGGGCCAAGGGCCTCGATAGAAGCAGCGTCGAATTCAAAATCCAAATTTTCCACGACGTCCATGCCTTCCGGGAGTGATGTCGATGGCGTAGGCACCTTCGCTGCCAGGAGGACGGCTCGAGGGATGGAGGGGTGGTCGGGGTCGGGCATGTCGTCATCGTCACTGTCTGCAGCATCTACATGTTCCAAGCCGTCGTTGAAGACGAGGTCACCATCCTGGAAAATCTCCGCAAGATCCCACTCGTTGTGGAAGGAGTCATAGCGGCGCTGAGATGCAGGGTAATCCGCCCACAGGTCATCGAACTGGCCTTTCGTTGCCTGTATACGGATGTAATGCCCATCCCGCTTCTCCCAGAAAAAGACATGTGCTTTGTTCGGAAGGCCGCCCTTATTCGCATGGGCTTCAAGCTGCATGCGTCGCTGGCGCACGTCGCGTAACTCTGTAGCCATTTTCTGCATGTTGGATTCTCTTCGGCGGCGGAAGAAGGCCTGTATTGACTCGCCATCTTTTTGCCGACTATTTAGAGGACGAGCCGGGAACGGAGTAGTGACGGAGGCCTGCACACCCGGTGATGCGTCGGCCGCGATGGCGGCCTGCATACCCGGCGATGCGTTGGCCGCTTGGAGTACTGCTACCCAATCCCAGCCGTTGGGGTGTGTTCAACAAAGTTGAAGGTCCCTGACCCCTTTGTGGCGAACTCCAGGAGCTGCGTGGAGGTGGGAAGTATATGCCGGAACGGAGCTGCCCACGACTGGGACTCAGATGGCATGAATTCCTCCGGTCGCTGCCCCCAGTAAAGGTAGAGTGGAATGGGGAACGTAGAATGGAGAACCCTTGCGAGTAGCCGCGCAAATTCTGCGTGCTTCTCGCGCTCATCGGGGGTGAGGTCCCAAAGATTTTGGACGTGGTACAGGCCACCAACGCGATCTGTCCTCTCCCACTCCCCGAGGCCTTCAGTGAACATATCAAGGACTGCCGGGTCGACTCCGCTCGCCTCGAGGACCTTGGTTCGCCAATCGGGCTCGGGCCTCCCCTGTTCCGCTTCCTCGACGTCCCAGGTGGCCATGCACCAGAGGCCAAAAGCCACATAGCCTATCAAGGGAAGAAAGTTGTCGATCGAATACCACGCCGCTAGACGTGCAGCCCCCTCTGTCTTGAATTTGCCCATGAACTTAAAGCGTCCGGGGAAGAACCACGGGCTAACGATGATAGACCGCCATTTGCTCTGAGGCCCCAGTTCCATCATCGCCTTCCCCACACTTCGCAAATTGGATTCCAAGGTTTTCCATACATTGGAGAGATTTTCCTCCAAACCCCACCCCTCCGGATACTTGATGATGGGGAGCCTGTGTCGGGGATAACTGAGGGGTTCTAACCCTCGTACACGGAAAGGGTTGTGCTTGGGAATCCACAAGAGATAGGGAAACTCGAGCGAGATGTACCGCAGTTGACGGAAACGGGGAACCCGGTCGTGAGAGGAGTTGATTGGGAGCGCCTCGTGAGGAAGGGGAGTTTTCAGTACGGTCTGAGCAGACCCGTAGTGTACAGAGTAAACATGCTCATTTTTGTGGCAATAATGCCCGTAGATGGGGCCGGTCGGCTGAGGAACGGTAAGTGTGCCATTCCGCAGGACAAAGAGATAGACATACCAGGGTAGGCATGTTGACTATACGAGGAAGAAGTGCTGTTGGTGTTGCAAAAAGCTCTATACAAGATTGCTGAGGGGTTAACCCTCAGGAAAGCAGGTAATGGCCAAAGTCAAAGCGAGGGACGAGAAAGCAGTGCTGTTTGGTCTGGCAAAAGGCTCTATACGAGATTGCTGAGGGATTAACCCTCAGGAAAGCAGGTATTCGATGTAGTTCAAAAGCGAGGGTGGGGTTTGTGTACAGGATTGCCGAGAGGTTGACCCTCGGGAACGCTAGTACTTTGGTTTGGGGAGACCGTCAACGAGATGCAGGTTTACCGCAAAAGGTCGTGGTGGTGGTGGATCAAGAGATCTCTGAGTGCTTAAGCCGATGTCACGGTGACCCTTGTCACAGAGTCCCGTTTTCGACCCGACCGCCATGTCGGGTCAGCGTTCTTGAGTGCAAGTCACTCAACAACGCTGGGTTGAACTGGGCTTCTTAAGCGCAGGACGCTCAACAAGTTCCTCGCTCACCTCGCCGCGTTTCTTGGGTGCAAGTCACCCAACAAATACGGTGCGGGTACCTACTTCAAGTCGTTCGCTTACTGTGTTTCTTGGATGCAAGTCATCCAACAAATACGGTGCGGGTACCTACTTCAAGCTTCGCTTTACCGTCTCCAAGTCACTCAATTAAATCATCTTCTCACGTCTTGTACATTTTATATTCAATTCACTCGCGCGCTGCATTCTGAAATTTGAATCCAAAGTAAAATATCAATTCATCTATGTTAAAGCTGCCTCCTAACATCCACTACAACGAAATCCTTCGAGTCTTTGGCCGCCCCGCCCTTAAAATCCGCGCTAACACTGCCCTTGAGGTTGGTCGTACGAGCCTGAGCTCCCCCGAACGCCCTAGTAACCTTGCGCATGGGTCCCACCGTGAACTCCATGTTCTGGTATACAAACGCCAAGAATCCCAAAACCACCAGTGCTTTCGCGACCCAGACGAGCTTCTCCAAGGTTGTGCCAGTGTTGCGAGCTGGCTGGGCTCTCTTCCAGACGAATATTTCCTCGGAGGAGTCCAAGGATCCTGTCTGAGCAGCAAAAACAACGGATACATCGTCGACCTCGGCGGTCTGCACGAACTATTGGATCAGCTGTCGCACGTCAGAAAAAGAGGGACGAACCTCCACCACTTGAACCCATTCCGTCGACCCCACGCTCAACACCGCGAGCTCTGCGCCGGACCGGGTATCGAAGACGTACACGCACCCATGGTCGCTGCCACAAACGAGAGTTGCACCTTGCTCGCCAAAGCGGACCTTCCTAGGACGGACGTCTCCACGGCTTCGGCCAATCTCATACCCGTTCGACTTGATCTGGTCAGAGAGCCGGAAGAGGGAGGGACCAGAGTAGGGGTCTTCAACGCAAAAGACTCCGTCTTTCCAATGAAACGCTGCGTCTCCACTGAGGTTGCGATGGTTATCGAACTACGGCCATTGCCAAACACTAGACATACATTTTCGCTCCCACCGACCAGGCCGACGCCGTTTCTCCGGTCTTGCCGCGGAGCGTGTAACTGGACCGCCCGAGTAAGTCTATGGCTGCGATCTTCGAACTGCAGACTTACACGGGGCCACTGTTGTGAAAACCTAGCACGATAATATCCCGGTCTTGACTATTGTCGAAGGCGGCGAACGTGATTGCTTGCGGCGACAGTCAGGAAAACTTCCGGCTGAAGATGTTGGTGGGCGTCCACTTGCCAGTCACAGGGTCCTTGGAAATCCCCCAGGACTGAACGATGTCGTTGCGGCTGCATAGGCAAAGGCGGTTGTTGGCGGAGTCAAATGCCATGGCGGTAATTTCGCTGGGTTCTGGAATTTGGATGACGAAGGTCTCCTCGAACACCTGTGAAACTAAGGTCAACGTCGTATGAACCAAATGCGCTCAGACGCGTACCCCATTTTTTTTGACGCCAGCAAAAGAAGTACCCGTTTTGCGTACCGCCATATAAAACGTCGTGCGCCTCGTCCGTTTGACGAGCCCAAATTAGGACCAGAGTTGCACCCCGACTACTGGCGCCACTGGGACGCCGCAGCAACGACATGTCGGCCACGTTCCAGAGCCATGTTCCTTGCGAGCCTGGATGAAGTTGAACACATATTCACTCGCGCCGTGACCCCGCTTACCGCCGCTCGCCAGAATGGTGCCGTTTTCGTTGACGGCCATAGCCATTACGCTCCCGGGGTGTCTATCGATACCCTGGTGTTGGACGTAGGGGAGACGAGCAGTGCGCATCGGGGCTGAGGGGAGGTTTGAGTTGAAAGTGAGGAGAAGAAGGTCCGCGGCGGGTGCCCTTTTATCTTTTTGTGCCGCTCACTCACGCTGAACAAAGTGTATGGATTCCACAAAGCCAGACAAAGATCACCGGCCAGACAAAGCTTTGCGACAAAGTCATGATAGCCGGTTGATGGCGGCCCGAGACAAAGAACAAACATCAGTCCAAGGCTTTTTATACGCGTCTCTCGTCCATCCCGGCCCTCTCCATTCCCTCGATGGCGTTTCGATTTACCAGTGTACCGACGAAATATACTGCCCACCCGCTCCTCGCTCCGCCGTTGCCGGTGACGCTGCCGACACTGCTCACCAGTTTGACGCCGCAGCAGTTTCCGGCACCCCGCTTATTGACGAACATTGAATCCACCCGCGCGACTACTCCTTCGCCTCCAAGTCCCCCTCCGCGCGCGCCACCCACCCCTCCCCCTCGCGCGCCTACCCCTCGCGCGTCTTCTCCTCGCGCACCGTCTCGCGCCTCTACACCTGCGCACCAGCACCGCTCCAGCGTGAGCCGAGAGAGTTCGCTCTCCTCGTTGGAAAGCGAGGACGACAGCGCCGACTCACCTGGGACAGCAAGCGGCTCAACCAAAATCCTACGGCCTGCAGGTGCCAAGATCCAAACTGTCAAGGAGCTGTTCGTGGATCGTTTCCCCGAGTTGGATCAGGAGCACGGAACGCGAAGTACAACAACTTTAGGGTACAACTTTCTTGCATCTCATTCACCTTAAGCTTACTTGTTTAGCAGAGCCGCATTGATCACCTCTGCGGACTGTACTTGCGTCCCACGGTCGCCCTCGCCTAGCAGGCCAAGGAAGACGCCGACAAGGTATACAACAAGGTACTGCTCTATTCATTGTTCCCTTCACTATGTACTAACGAACCGCAGATGGCCACCACGTTCCCTTGGCTCACCTCCTACCACAACTATTGGCCCGTGGCGGTCTGTTTGCAGGGCAAGCTTCACAATTCCGCCGCGCGCGCCGTAGAAAAATCCAACAAGAAGGCCGTGGACATCCTCCAATCGGTGGCCCCTGCTCGAAGTGGGTCAAAGGGTGCCAGGAAGGTCAAAAGAGTGGCCTTGAGAACCCCTAACTAGCGCGCCAACTGCTTCCTTACTTGTATAATCTCTATTCAATGCCAATTTTTGCTCTCTCTCTCGTATGCCTTGAATTTCTAAGTTGTTTACCGAACTACCACACCATGTGTACAATATCAATTTACCTACGCAACGAATCAATTCCATGTAAAGATTGAATCGCGGGAGCCCGAGGGCACGTTACTATTTACAGAGTGCGGGCATAGGGGGTCACGGGTGTGACAAAGGTAGTGACAGGCTTACCATCGACCACCACCACGACAGTCCACCAAGCGTAGATCGCTCGGTGTGGCCGGTGCAGCTCGCAGGGAACAAGGCGCGCGGCCAGCGATGTGTTAACCACTCGCTGCGCTGAATATTGCCGAGCTTCGGTGGGGAAATTTCCCTGACCCGCGAACCGGAATCAAGACCCGCAAGTGGTTCAATACCGGTCTCACTCGCCTTCTGGGGCGCCATATCACTTTAATTATTGCCATTCATCGCCCGGCCTCGCTCACTGCTTCGACCCTGGCGCCAAACGCGCGATGGCTGACCCTCCCCCGAGTGTCAATCACTCGGCGAGACTTTCAGTCCACGCAAAAGCTCCAAGCCGATTTCCCTGTGCTTCTTGAACTCTCTGGGCTTCCGCACGATCCCGCGGCACTTTTTTTCTCTCAAAATCACGACCCGCATTTGAGCCTCCCCGAAGGTGTAGGCGAAATCTTCATTGCAAAGGCTCTCGACGGCGCGAATTCTCCTCAAAACTCATTCAATGACCCCCGTGCTCCCAGTCGCGCCCACAAAGCACTTCAAGGTGAGTTTTCGCTGACTCAATATTTTCGCCCTTTGGACCATATTCCATTACAGCACCAGCACCTTTACGGCCAGCCGCTCAAAACTTTCGCGGGCAATGTCTCGCATCCCTATCATGCTTTTTGTAAGCCCCATAAGCTCCCTGTTCCCTCCTGCGCAGTCGGGAGGAATTTTTATTATTATTGCAACAAATATTCTCGTACACGGGCAATTTGGCCTGGAAATCATCAAAACGCCTTCTAAGCTCACCTGGAACGGCGAGAGAAAGTCTGAGGTCTGCTTTTTCTCTGACCCGCTAATTCGAATTTTTTGACCCATCTTCGAATTTAGCTCCATCGCGTCTTATCCCAGCCGCCCAACACTCACGCGTACAATGGACTACATCCCTCCCTTGCTTTTGGTAAGTTCTATAAGCTTTTCGACCACTCCCGCCCGAACTAATGCGTACCTCGCAGTCAAAACCAATTTTTATTACATTAAAAATCGAGTACAAGCCCACGGGTCCATGTGGGCCTGGAAATGGTCGAGGACCTGCATACCCCTTTGCTCCCCACTCACCCACACGCGCGCGCGCTCTTCCCGAAATGTCCCTCACCGTCCGGCATCCCGGCCCGCTGCACCCGCCCCGCGCCCCGACCCCCGACGTACTCGAGACCGACGGCATTGAGGTCCCCGAGTGCGAGTCACTCGTCCATCTCGACGGCGTCTCCGACTCTCTCGACCTCTCTCTCGACGCTCCACCACCGCCCACCCTCGCGACCTGCACCGTTCCCGCTCACCCACCCTACCACCTTCGAATTCGCGGTCCACGCCCGACGCCCTTCCGGCCGCCATCGTTCCGAATCTCACTCGCCCGCCTCCGACCCGCCTATAAAAGCGCGCTCGCGCGGCCCGATACCTCCGACCTCTCTTGACCTCTAACCACCACCACTGTCCCGAATCGGTCAATCCGTCGGGAGCGGCGCAGCGCAGCGATACCCAACCCCACCAGCACCCGCACCGACCTATAAAAGCGCGGTCGCGCGGCCCGTTGACACCGACCTCTCTTGACCTCCAACCACCACCACCGTCCCGAATCGGTCAATCCGTCGGGAGCGGCACGCCAACCAACACCACCACCCCCTACCAACACCAACACCACTATGCTCGTGCTCGTCGCCGTCGCCGCCGCCGCCCTTCTCGTCGCCGCGCTGATCGACCATCTCTTCTACGCGCCGCCCCTCTCCCCCCTCCAGTGGTGCGAATACCACGGCGCCACCTGCGGCCTGCGCGCCCTCTATCTCTTCACACCCCCGTCGCTGAAACAAATGTGAGCACGGTGTTCCCCTCGTTTGTGATCGTCGCTCACGGACTTGAAAGCAACAATCTGCACCCCCTCGCTCGTATCGCAGCGCTGGCCGGGTTCCCCAGTATATTCGCGCGGGAGGGCCCCGGCTTCCTCTACGTCCTCGGACTCGTCGACGACTGGATCTTGGGGGATTGGCACGCCCATCGCATCGGCGACAAGGAGTTTCTCGCCCACTTTCGCTTCAAGATCGGCGTCGCGGTCGATGTCCCCAGGCGCCAGCGAGGGTATCGAAAATGCGACGTACTCCAGTCGCACTTTTGGCTGTGGTCCTTCCGTGTGCGCAATCGCATGGTCGCGGGGTGAGTTTCTCCTCCTTGGAACGCCTTTTGCTCATTTTCCTTCCAGAACGACTTTGCCACGTTCTCCTCGACATCGAGGACACCGGTCGCGCGGATTTTCAGTGTCTTGCGCCGCGATGCAACGTTCGCCATCAAGAGTTTTGGTGGCTCCAAAGGCACGGGGGTTTCTTGAAGGTTTACGAGCGCGTGCGCGTGGCGTTGACCCTCCTCGGTGAACGCGAAGAACGGTGAGTCGTATTTCTCTTGGCCTTCTGGCGTTGCTCACCTTGTTCAGGATTGATTTGCAGCACGCGTGGCTCGGATCGTATTAATTGTAAATACTTATTGTACATAGATGGAACGCAGCAGCTCGAGCAGAGCGTACATAGGGTGCGTTTTTCTTCCTTCATTTTCATTTCGTTTGCTGACTTGCTTTTCCAGGTATCTGATGTATATATTACAGGCTGAGGCGGATTGAATACATCGCGCGCGGCGCGCATTCTACTCGAATGTTTTGAATCTTAAGTGCGTGCCCTTCACAAGGCAAAAAAAAATGTTGAACTCAATAACACCTTGCTCAGATCCACGAAGACGGACGCGCGGTGAAGACGGACGCGGGAGGATATGGGTAGAATACGTAAGGCGTATCGTGTAAGTACTACATTGAATATATCTACCCGATCCCTCGTGGGATTCGGGGTTTGACACTTACCTTTTGTATCGAGGGTCCAAGGCTCCCCAACCCTGCCCGAAGGTGTACCTGCGGGTGTACCCGAGGGTGTACCCGAAGGTGTACCCTGGGGTGCACCCCAGGGTAGATGAAAACCTGTGGTTTTCAGACGCGTTTTCCTAATTAGGAAAACTCTTTGTTTCAACTGCGTTGAAAGACCTTTCAAAACCTTTTGTTTTGACAGGCCTTTTGACTCGTTCGTAAATGCCTTCTTTCACGCTGTTGTAAAGGCCTCCTGAAACCTCGCCTTTCATGAGCCCTTTCGCACGGCGTGACTTCAAGGCGAATCAATTCCGTTGAATACGGCAACAAACTCGCGAAGGTTTGAGACTCCTATCTTCCATGCCTTATTCAAGCTGACTCCTTGGTTCAGAAAGCTGTCCTCGAGTCGTCTCACCTTGGGAAGGCTTTTTTACGTCGTAACCTCTCGTTATTTTAATTACGATGTATTTTCCTACTAATACAAGTTATTTTGACTAGCCTTTTAATCTAGGCTAAAATAATTCTATCCTGGGTGTGTAGGGGATCGTTACATGAGGGATCTCATCTCGCAAGACGTAAGTAACATCATCGTGAAATATAGAAACGGAGTTTGTCCATCCCATAGGTAGCTTTACTAGCCTCATAGCACCAAAAGGCGTTTGAAACGTGGTATAGTCCCTAGATCCTTCAGCTAAGTCTCTATTATCATACCCCACAAACATATCTAGTGTTGCTCCGCAGGCTCTTCCCGCAAAATGCTCAGCTAGCTGCTCTGTACCAGGTGTAACACCCGAGTGCTGAATCGTTACTTCGTTCAAGCGCTCCAAGGCATGTACAATCCTCAACGACTTGCCGTCTTTCTTTATCACAGCGAAGATAGGCGTCCTATACGAAGAATTCGAGGGTTCATAAACACCATTATCAATTTTGAGCTTGATGTTATTGCAGAACTCTTCGAAATGTCCCGGTGGGATAGGTATCTGCGAGCACACCCATGGAGTATGAGGCACTACAGGTATTTCCACAGGCGGGAAGAATTCGTGTTTGAACTGCCCTCTTTCTGTATCCTCCCAGGCAAAATGCTGATTATGTTTCATCATGAATTCATCGGCCAAGTCTAGCTCAGTCTCATTCATCAATCCATTCTCATGCGTTTTCCTGAACTCAGCCTGTCTTTCTGCCGTGTATCTTCCAGTGGGAACAAATTTTCCAGGGTGAGTGCTCAACGTTGGCATATCTGCCAACGGATCTCCTGTTATGTTCCGCACTATCCTAAACTTCGCTGGAAGCTCGCCAAGAATCGGCTTGATCTTATCAGCTACCGGTTTATATTTCTTGCCCATTAGCGTAGTAACTTTGCCACTTTTAGGATCTACTGAGCTAGGAGAGACTCTCGTCCTCTTAGTACCCGAATTTCCTTCCTGCTGCATCATATACTGCCTAGGTACAGTCGGTATAGCCGGCATCGCTTTTGTCACTCCTACTCTTGGGCTAGCTAGACCTCCCCCTTTTGCTGGCTCCGCTTTACCGGGCGCTAGCTTAGTGGGTCCTTTGTCAGAATCGTTCTGTTTACTCAAGAATACCGTCCTGGCTCGCATCTTCTTACCGGGCCGGCACTTCTTTTTCTCACAGTTCGATTTTGTCGGTCTCTGCGGCTCTTCTGCCTGATCAAAGCAGAATACATCCATGCCTTTCTCTGGCTCCTGGTCGCCTAGGTACTGTTGGAACAGTGCCGTAGCAGCCTCATCCGCTTCGAACGCTGACTGGGATGCACACAAGTATGCGGTCCGCTGATCCTCCTTTGTAGCTATCTTTCCGTCTTTTGGCTTCGCATATCCAATGCAAACCAAATTTCCTTCTGCGTCTAAGTCCCAGGCCGTCATTAATTCTCCCTCCTCGTCGAGTTCATCGAATAATGTCAAAAATCCTGCGGGACTTCTCTGCTAGCTGAGCCGTCTGTGCTAGCGTTAGAATTAGGAGCATCTTGTCCCGCACCATGACCCCTAGGGAAAGTAGGTAAAGTACTTTGAACTCCCGTGAAAGGATCCGTGAGCGTCACGAAGACATCCCCATTCTTCTTATTCGCTACAACAGTCTCTGCCAACATCTCGAATGGTCTCCCTAGTAGAACATCATACGGTGCTGCTTTCAGGATATGCACTTGGAGATATAAGGTCACACCTCCAAATTTGAATTGCACATTCTTAGCTAGCCCCAGCGTCTTCTGTACTTGTTCATTGGCTACTTGCATAAGAATGGTCATCCGGGTATCCCAGTCTAAACCTAGCTTCAGAGCTGCTTCCAGACTCATCGACACGATTTGAGACCCACTATCTGCGATAGATTCTACCTTTATGCCTCTCACATGCGGGAATAAACAACGAAGTTTTCCTGACAACGGGGCCATAGCTAGCTTGATATCCATTGGCTTTTGGTCCGGGGCTAGCGACTCAAAATACTGTAAGACAGGGTCTCCGATAATAATGCTTCCCTCAGCTAACGCATGGTCGGCTGTGGTAACAACTTCCGGGAACGTATCGAACATAAGCATCTTCATTGCATACCCCTTCTCATCCACTATGGTCAAGTCCGTGGGTTCTAATCTCTCGTTCAAATCAACCGGCCCTAGCACGCTCTCTTTGTCGCTAGCAGCGCCTTGCTCTCCTTCCTCGTAAACCTGTGTTACGGAGAGGGTTGAAAATTTTGATGCCCGTATGTCCCCTTCTGTGGTTTTCACAAAATTGACCCATCGGGACTTGGGTGCCTCTGCTGCCAGAGCACGTAACAACTTCGAGTTACTATCTATCAAATCTCCCAACTTTGTAGGTACTTGAAGGTTGCGAATCTCCTCGACAAGACGAATATTTGCCGAATTCTCTTTCTCAGTGTTTTTCGCAGCTCTCTTTCGCTTTGGGCCCGGTTCTCTAGCAGCGCTAGCTGAAGGTTCAGTAGGTTTTCGCAGCAGGACTGGCGCTGAAGGCGCTTCCTCCATAGGTACAACGTTCCGGAAAGGTAATTCATCATTTACTTTTCTAGGCCGCACGTAGTCGCGTTCATCTTCTGAGTCTTCAACTTCCTCTACGGTTGCTCGTCTGCTCTTTCCAGCCTCCGGTCGCCTCGCAGGTACTTCAACTTCTGCCGTGGCTTTTGGTTTAGCGGTTCTACTCCCACTTGGTTCAATCACTACTTCAACTTGCTGACAATTTTCTGGTCTTTTCTGTGGTACGGATCCCGAGGGGCCTTCCTCCGGGGGCTTCCTTCTGGCGGGTGCCCCCTTCCTTGGAGCCCTCAAAAACCCTCTGTGGATCCGGCGGGTCCTCTAGATCTAGTCTCGTAGGCTTTGCCTAACCCCTGCAGAGCGGTTAGCACTTGGTCAAATGCTTCCTCACTACCTGGGTTTCTACGATCCCACATCATCGAAGATTCCGGCTCCTCATCTGCTGTGCCAAAGTATTGGTCAAAGGTCTCATCATAGTTCTGGCTGACTAGCGCGCGATTCTCAAAGTATGCCCTAGCTTTGTCCCTGGGGGATTTCTGCGGGGGCTCTCTAGGAATCGTCTTTCCATCGTAAAGCCTTGCCCTGTTATTGCTATCCATACGAACTCTGCCCTTACTAATGTCCTCTTTCAAATGGACGCATTCCAAAATAAAGTGGCCATTTTCGTAGCAATAATAGCACATCATATTTGCAGTACCACCCGATCTCCTCACAAAAGCCGGCATAGTCTGGCTAGCACCAGAAGCAGGCCCAGCAGAATTAACCGCTCTGCTCGCCTCTACCGCCTCCTTAATTTGCTGCAGCTCTCGATGTTGGTCCGAAGTGAACTTGTCCATATGTGTCGCAAAAGAGTTAGCGAGTTGTTTGCTCACCTCCTTTTCGAAGGCGGCTTTTTCCTCTGCCATCTTTTTCTGCGTTTTAACATTCTCGGCTTCCAACTTTTCCAATTTACTAGCTAGCGCCTTCACATCTGATAAACTATCCGCAGTGGTGTCCCCCTGCATCAAGACTGTACCAGTGCCCTTCTTCGAGTCCGCAGTAGGATACGAGTCCAGTCCAAACATGTTGAGACTTTCTTCCTCTGAAATCCTAGTTGCCACATCCAACAGATCCGTCCATTCATACATGTCAGTTTCGTCCCGCTCCGGAGCAACATAGGCTACTCCCGGGTTACTGCTTTTCCACGCTGCTTCAGCCCTCTTATAAGAACCTAGGCTATCCTTCGGAGTAGTTCGTATTACACTTCTGACTTCTTGCCTTATTAAGGGCGTAAGACCAGTAAGGTAAAACTTCACTATTTCCCGATTTATAATCCTTGGCGTACCCCTCAGCAACTTCTGTACCATAGTACGGAATTTCCGGTGGTACTGTTGCAATCTAGCAGTGTCACTAATTTGCAACTTCTTATGAGCGGTCTTTTCTACCAGCTTCTTCAGCTCCTTCAGAGACCCTTTTTCAATCTCTTTCAACTCAGGATAGCTAGCCCGCACTTCTGCCTTGAATTCCTCCCAGGTAAAGGGATCATTCACAGCCGCTAGCGCTTTCCAGTTCTCCTTCGTCTGGGCTTCGCAGTAATGAAGGGCAATCCACTTCAAATCCTTCGCACTCGATGCTCCCACTCTCGCCGCAACCGACTCTACATTCTCAAAGAACGCCGGCAACTCTTCAACATCTTCTGAATCGTTGAATTTTAGGCTATTTTTGCCAAAGCCAAACGGCAGTTTGCTATGATCAATGGTCGACATTGGGACTGGGGCAGCAGGGGCTAGGACTGGGGTCTTTGACATTAATAATGCCGCTGGGTTCTGCACCGTTGAAATTGGCACAGGATTTGTATTCTGACTAGCTTGCGAGTTCAATCCGCTTGCCGAGCCTGACACCGGTGATACTTCCGGTGGGTCTGTGGGTGAACTAGCGTTACCAGAGTAACCTGGTAAATCTGGATGCACGCCTTGTGGTTCTGCAATGGTATTTGCAGGTGATGGGTTGACTGATCGTCTTCCCCTACTAGAGTTCTTCGTTGTTCGACCACGTCCTGGTGGAGTAGGTGGAAAAACAATAGGCTCGGGTATAAATCCGCGTGCGCTAGTGGATTCCGTACTGCCCACTTGACTGTTAATCGTTAACAAGAGTTCCTCTTGTAGATTCCTTCTTCCTCTCCGTTGAACAGGATCGGACAAAGAATGCTTTCTCGACAGATTGTCTCGAGTAAAGGTTCCCTTGCGGTACTTGTTTCTCTCGGTAAGCTTTCAAAAAGCTAGGTATTCGCTTCTTTGTTCAATTTGAACCACCAACAATCTCTATTGCACTAGAATCAAAACTGGACCCTCGCGGTGGGCTCCAGATGAAACGGGCAAGATGCGCTAACAGTGAAAATGGCCTAAATAAGCTCTGAATGCCGGCTAGCTGAACACTAACACACCACACACAAAACCTAACACAACACCAAATCCCCTACTTATACTTCACTAAGACTAAGCGCGTCTTCCTCAGTGAGTTCGGGTCCGAGCCGTAGTATGCGACTACTGGTTTGGATTCCTAACACAACGAGAATTGAATTATGGCCTCAACTATCCCAACTAAACAAACACCACACTATTCGCTAGCTACCCTTGACGTTCCGAAACAAGACTTCCCAAGGTTGGGATGTACAGGTTTGGGGGTGATAAGGATGTTTACTAGGCGGACGCACAAAGTGCAGTCGTCCTAGGCGAGGTAAATGAAGTGTCTATCTGAAAACTCCCACTAATGGGCTCTGCACTTCCTCTATGGCTTGGCTAGCTAAATGCTGCTAACGGCTGACTTAGACTCCTCTGAATCCAAGCTCTTTTCTGTTACACTTGGGCTTATTAAGGACCCCGAGTATTCTCTTAGCTCAACTAGTCGGTCAATGAATCGACTGGCAGTTCTACCAAAGTGCTGTGCCGGGCGTGGTCCGTTTTACAAGAGGCGTTTCCTGGTCACCCAATGCGTAGCTACCACTGAAGTCCACCACAAAGCTAGCCGCAACTCTCAAACTTAAACTCTTGTGCTCTCGGTCCTGATTTATACGTGGAGAATGGCACCGCTCACAAACTCCCAACGCGAAGCTTCGACTTATTGGTTCACACAGTTACTTCTGGATCCAACAAACAACACTGCGATTCTTATAGACTGGACTACAACAGAGAAGGTACTTTATCTCCGCTTCGACTGGCCTGAGCACACCCTTATCAACTGAGCGATGAGCGGGGCATGAACTGGTCTCTAGCGGTATTTTATGAGGCTTTATATACTGTTCAGAGAGAAAATGATGAGGTAAAGAGAAATGAGCAAAACAGGCCAATGTTCTGGTCATGCGACCGCCTCCGGAAGACGAGCCGGGTCCATTCGTGGTCTAGGCTTGCCTAGCTGGCCAACTATCTGACCATCTCGACAGCCAAGCCGGGTATGATTGCCTTTCTCAGCGTGCTAGTCTGCACCCGAGCAACTCTCCATGTGCAACTCCACTCCGGCACTACTATTCCCGGTGCAGCTTGCTCATAATCACGCCATTCCACCCCGCTATCTTACGGACTGAACATCCCAGCGTTCATCCACTGCTCCAACTCAACATGAATTCACTGTTTCCGCTATTTGTCTTTGTTAGGCTCTTTGGATCTCGTCGCGTCCATCACCTGACCTGCTGGTGGGTATACTCCTATACCCCTATGGTTGGTCCCTTCGCATTGTCTCAGCTAGCGCCACTTCGACCGCTACTGTATCGACTTCAGCAGTGTATGTCCAGCTGCTATGGTACTAGCCGCCTTCCTACACCCGCTAGCTCGCTCGTGCTCGTTCCTACTCTGTGCTAGCTCCGACCAAAGCTCCGTCTGTACAGTCGTTGGTCCTCGTTCATAGAATCCTTGACACTCTGAGGTACTAGACCTGTATGTTTATCTCCTTGATGCGTGTATTCGCCTAGTGTAACGCTTGTAAACCGCGCCTAGCACTATAACTCGTACTACAGCCAGCAGCCGGAGCTCACTCTGACTCTCCTTTGTACCACCGAACAGAGTTCCCATTGCTAGTTTGTAGCCCTGAGAAGCTAGTAATGTACTTAATTGAAGCTAGCAGACTTCGTCATGCGCTAACTCTAAGAAGCGCAAAATGTAGCTAGATGGCAGCACATTGCAAACGCGCCGTTTCAACGCAATGTGGATAATAAATGAATGTATAAACGACGGATTCATGTTTTTTTTACTGTCTTTCTTTTTCCTGCGTGTATCTTGCGATTGGGCTGCTTGTCCATAGTACTAGTGCTGAACACAAACCTGTCTACTACTCGTTTCTTCCGTTCTGGGGAGGATTACTCCGTCCGGAGGTAAGGGTCACAATTGTGATGATCTCCTTTTTGACACTCGACGTTCACTGCCTCAAAAATGACTTGACAAGTTCATGAACAGCATCAAGGGGCAGCTATACACTCTTCCTGGACCACTACACCCATCACCATGAAATCCCTCGCTCTTCCCTTCACTCGCTGGTGGTCTCGGTCTGGCAGTTCTCCTAACTCTGCAAAGGCCGCTCTACCTATGGAACTTTGGTACACCATTATCCGCGAAATAACAGACAAAGACCTTCTCCGGGTGTCTGCAGTCTGCAGCGCATTTAATGCCTTCGCAATTAGCGAATACCTGGCTAGAAATAATATCTCTACAGCCGCTGTGATACGGACTGCGGTTCCGTGAGTTGTCTGACCAGGTGTGGTATAGTCAGGCAAAAGCACGAAATTAGTTCGTCCTCTAGAGGGAAATTTCTCTGTCGCGGAGATTCGTCTGCTACTGTAGTACACGCAATGTTATGTATTTTAAAATGGTGGTGGTGGTGGTACAGTTCCTTCCGTACGGAATGAACAGTCTCGCTAGGTTCCTCGTTGGGGGGGCTAGCCTTCCAGGAAAGCTTCGATCAGAGGGTTTTCTACACTTTGCGCGAAGGGCAACGCTCCGCAAGATGAACGCCGTTCCGTGTCGAGATGCCTGGGCTATATGGTTCCTTTTCTTATCTCCTTGCCTCGTATAGGTTGGGCAAGCAGTATCTTCAGAACTGTTGAACACAACGCGTACAGGTTATAGCGTAGTCCTTCGTAACCCGGCTTTTTCTCTACGCTGTGGTAGTACATCAGGAAAAACCAAAGTTGCCCCATAGACCCAGAGAGACCCACATAGACGTCATAGACGTCATAGACAATGGACTTCTATCATAGACTGGTGGGAGGGGGGGGGGTCGACCCCATAGACACCCATAGACCCCCATAAACCCCTACTTTCTATGAGATTAGGGACATTTCTATGAGAGTTGTCGACTTTAAATTTATTTACAGTGGCTTAAAACACACACAAAGATGACGGTAAAAACATATATTGTATAGCATGTTTCCACGTAGTTCTCTTGGCTCACCCCAGAGAAGTCTTGACCACTTACTTACTATTTAAGGGTTTTTTCCATTTGAACTTAATTGCTTTTAGCTAAGGGACCGTACACATTGACTACAGACTTAGTAACGATATCGAATTAAACAAATAAAGGGGTGCTTTCTAACAGGATCGAACTCGCGACCTCGCGGGTTCAGACAAAATACACAAGTGGATCTATTACCACTGAGCCAACAGACCATATAAGTACATGGACACCAATCTGATAGGTGTACCCTTCGATCTCCAGGTCAGTTTACTTCTCCCAAGTAAGTGGTTCTTCAAGTTCTTGCCTGTCGCCACTCTGCTAAAAGTGTCTGAGCATCCTTCCCTAGCAAGTAACTCAGAAAATTTCCCACAAAGGTATGTATTTGCAGATCCAAAAATAGACCCAAAACAAAAAATTGTAAAGCTCAAAAAGAGTTGTCTGGCACAAATTTTCCTTAAACAGCTTAAGTGAAGCACAAAATGTGGAATAAATAATTTCCCATACACAACAGTTTGAAAGCCAGAACAATTCAAAACAAGGATTTTCCAAAAAGGGTGGTCAACACATAGACATTCATAGACCATCAGAGACCTTCATAAAACACTGTGTTCTATCATAGCATTTTGGTTTTCCTGATGCCAAGCTTGGTCCAACATGACTCGCTGGCCAGCATGGTTCCGCCCTTGTTGGACTATGTACTTACAACCGTGTCACATCAATCAACCGCTGAGGAAAGCCATAAACAGTGCAGGTACATTGAAAGACCTCCATAGCTCCCCATAGACACTCATAACAGCGCGGGGTACATTGAAAGACCACCATAGCTCCCTATAGACACTCATAGAACCTGGGGGTTGCCCCATAGACACCGATAGACCATCAAAGACCTCCATAAAAGGCCATGTTCTATCATAGAATTTTGGTTTTTCCTGATGTACGGCCAAGGAGTGTCAATTCCGTGGGCGTGCGTGTGGCGAAGTGGTGAGAATGAATCGTGGAGTGGTTATAATCGAATGGGATAAGCCTTCCGCGACGATGGGGGTGGTACTCTGCGCACGGATCTGCGTTTGAGGCCCAAGCCGACGGTTACACGCTGCTAAGTTGGGCTGCTGGCCGTTTGGAAGTTTCGCCGCGCGTTCTACAACCACGCGAGCTATCAACGCCGATGTTTTCTATAATTCCTTCTGGCTCGTTCTATTAAGCCGGAAGTACTACGGACAAGCCTCCTTGATTGAAGCTTTGGTCCAATTTGACCTTGGTTGGTCCCACGGAGGGCGGCGCAACCTGAGCGAGTATGTATTTGACTAGATTCTCACCCCGTATGATCGAGGGGGAGTAGCTTAGGTATGAGCAGTGGGAGGTAATAAGATGCATTCTTCTACGGACGTCCCTGCTTTTATACTAATTTCTTTCCGACCGCCGCGCGCGACCTTATTCCTCATTCGTCCACGGACCCCTTTCAACACTGCCCTCCTTGCCTCGCGGCGGGGATCTCCATGCTTTCCCGTGCGCTTGAAGGAGATACCTAACTCACGGACTGTAACGTTGCTGCCCGTGCGCCCAATTTCCGTACTCCGTAGCTCGCACCTCCTTCCGTAGCTTTGATATGTACCGCGTGGCGACACTTTCCGTACTCCGTGCAGTACTCCGCGTTGGCGATGTTTACCGTTCCGTGTTCTGCGTATGCATCATGTCGATTTGTTAATTTTCGTGAGGACCGTGGCGATTTGGGGATTTTTGCAGTGGTAGGCCTGGTGGCGCAACTGGTAACGCGCGCATTTACTGTGTTTTCCTCGTAATATTGGAATGCGAGACCCTCGTTCGATTCGAGGTCAGGTCGTGTACGCCAGTCCTGGTGACTTTTTTCCCACGGGAGAGAATCAACCGTGTGTCGACTCCTTTTCTTTGGTGTTCGTAGAGTAGACCTGGTGGCGTAACTGGTAACGCGCGCATTTGCAGTCGACTTCTCCGCAATATTACAGTTCTCGTTCAATTCGAGGTCAGGTCGTGTACACTTTTTCCCACGGGAGAGAATCAACCGTGGGTCGACACCTTTTCTTTGACGTCTTGTAGTGTAGACCTGGTGGCGTAATGGTAACGCGCGCATTCACAGTCGACTTTTCCTCACAATATTAAAACGCGAGTCCCTCGTTCGATTCGAGGTCAGGTCGTTTTTGCAACATTCCTTCCTTTTTCCGTGCGTGCTCCGTAGTGCGTATTTGCCTTTTTCAGCCACGGAGGGAGCGTATCACAAAGTGATAGCTCACACCGCGAAGGAGATTTCTGGCCCGGCGTACATTATACACCCCTTGCAGCTTTCCTGCATCCCGCCGCCAGTGGAGCATCTTGTATGCCACTTCTGGCCCTACGACCTCCGTCGCGATCTCTTGTCCCTGCAGTGGTTTGTCCCTCGGGCGCAGACTTTGAGGGACCTCGAGCTCTCCTTTGGAGGCAGTCTACTTCACGCACACCGTAATGACCGCATCCCCGTCGAGTACTCAGCCCGCGAGCTTATGGGCATCTTCTGCCGCGTGCTCTCTGGGATGGCGAGCAAAGCCGCTGGGCCCGTCGTCGTGGTGGGCCAGTTTGCAATGTTCGTGTGCCGCACGGAGGATATTGCCGGATGGAGGCTGGACACGCTCTAGTTCAATCCTCTGTCGGAGCGGAATACGCTCATGGCAAAGATTCGGGGCATTTCGGGCGGCCCGTCGACAACGATCACGTTGCGGACCACGGTGCAGATGTCGGGTACGCAGCCGGAACCCCTCACGAGGGAACAGGTCCTGGAGAACCTACAGATGGTCAATGTCTGGGTGCACAATGCGCCCGGGGTTGATTACACAATGCTCATTTTCAACATCTCTTCTATCACGCTGCTTGACCTTAACGACTCGCCTATCTCGGATGCACAGCTGGCAGCTGTTCTTCGGGATCTTACATTGCCATACCTCGAGACGCTTTCGATATCTTGATCTGGCATAGATCCAACGGCGCTTGGCAGCTTTCTTGCCCGACAACCCAGACTACGGCATTTCACATCCTTCGCTCAGAAACCCTCATCTCCCCTCATCAGCTCGCCGCTAGCCCATCCGACCCTTATCAATATGAAGGCAGTCGGCACAGAAAACATCTGCCTTGCTATGGATGCCCTCCACCTCTCCCCGCTCCTCGAGACCTTTATGTTCTTATATACACACGACACGTTGAGCAGCCTGAGCAACCTTACCCCTGCCTTCCGTCTCCTCTCCCAGCGGTCCTCCAACGCCCACCTCGAGCTGACAGTTTCTGAGTCGTCCCCCGACTCCAACCCCTCCTCCTCCTCCATGGATGAACCTCTTTTCGATGACGAAGCAGCTTCCACTGCACGCACTCTCCACTGCATCTACTCTGTCGTCATATCCTGCTCCTCAGCGGACATGGGCCTACGGATTCTGCCTTGGCTCGTCCTCTTCCCACGCCTTCTCAAGGTGAAGTTCTACCTCAATGTTACGGGCAGGGGCCCGCGTCCCGACGATCCTTGGGGGGAGGTTGAGTTGAAGAGGTTGATGGGTGAGGTAAAAAAAAAATTGGCACATGTTCCGAGTGTCAGGTAAGACACGTAGATTATCACTAATAGGCTTCATTAATTTTATTGCAATTTTCAAAACTAATGTCATTCTGAAAAAAAAGAAGAAAGAATTGGGAGGTCGTTGGGGTTCAAACCGCGCTGCCGACGTCAAATAATAGCATATGTAGGCAGGAGGTCCCTGTTCGATTCAGGGTCGGGTGATGATTGCTCTAGTCGGTTTTTTCTTTCTCTTTCTTTTCAAACCTTCCCCTCGTCTTTCTCATCTCTCTCAAACTAAATAACTACTCACCTTGCACGGGTGAAAGTACCACGAGATTTGTCTATGCTGACCGCTGAGCGCGGAGAAAGTAAAGTGTCAGTTGGGATGAAATTAGCGAGCGACCGGGCGGGATGGTGTCTTTTCTTGGTCTTTTCAACCACATTTTGCACTGTTTTTTTTTTTTTGCTCACACCTATCCGGCCACCAAACAAAACTGGGAACACCTGGTAGCACATGGTGTGCACCTGCCTTTCCTGATTCCCTGGTGACACAAGCATATGTAGGCAGGAGGCCCCCGTTCGATTCGGGGTCGGGTGATGTACACCATAATTGTCAGAACTTTATTTATTTATTTATACAACTTTCTGCTCGTCTTTCTCATCAAAACTACTCACTTTGCATGGGTAGAAGTACCACGAGCTTCATCTAGGCTGACCGTTGAGTGCGGAGTGTCTTTTTTATAGCATTGTCAAAGTAAAGTGCAAGTTGGGCGGGACAGTGGTGTCTTTTCAACAACACCTTGCACTGTTTTGTGTTCACACCGTTCACACCTACCCAGCCTCCACACAAAACTGAGAACACCCGATGGCACATGGTGTGCACCTGCCCCCTTTCATTGTGCGATCAATATCATATTGATTGCACCTCCTGCCTACATGATGTAGGTAGGAGGTCCCCGTTCGACTCGGGTCGGGTTATGGCTTGAAAGCTGGAGATTTCTTTTTTTTCCATCTCCAATTACTCTGATTGATCTTTTGGTTCCCTTTATGACAGTTCGTTTGTACAAAAATTGATTTCGCACGCGCGCGTGTGATTTAGCGCGCGCGCGCATCTACAACTTTGTGTGATTAAGACACAGACTTACTCTACTTCCGTACAGGGATATCCCATCCCGCTCCGCCATTCTTCATCGATCATAGCTCCTCCAAACCAGCCTAAGAGCACCTAGTGCTCGTGCCACGCCGTCGAGTACTAGCGGCGGCAGTGGATAGTAAGCATGTGACGTGATCCAAGGAAGGTCCATAGTGGAGTCTCAGAGGAGGACGGTCCAGCGTTGCCGCATGACGCGGAGAGCAAACATGGCGGTGAGAGGGAAGAGGGAGAAAAAGCCTGAGAAGGCTTGGGAAATGATTGATGTCAACCGGCTACCATATTAACCAGCGGACAGCGGCGGACCTGCGGGTCGTGATAAATCGGAACAGGTGGCAGTGCACCCATTATGCTTCTTTCTTCCCTCAGTTTCCTCCCCACCCTGACACACATTGGCTCGTACTGAGGTCTCGCCTGCCGGTTCACTCTCTTCAAGGTGTCCGTTTACTACCACCGTCATCCAAAATAGATTCCATCCCTCATCTTCCTCGCGCGCCTTCTCAGTAGTATAAGATACAGTCTTTGGCAACTCGTATAGTAGCGTATAGTATACTTGTCCGTCGCCAGCATTGACGCGTTTATCGATAACCACACACCTTTGGCCTTTGATCTAAGACTCATTGTGCTTATATGTTCACATAGATGTAGGACCCAATAAAAGTAATATAGTATGTACTTGGCGTTGACAAATGAGGCTGAATTACGACTGTACAGTACATGGAAGAACTCAGGGACTGCAGATGCATGAGTTGCAACTCTTATTTAAGCTGTCTCCAAGATATATTCAGAATGGTCTCCTCGCGCGCGCGCTATTTGGGGTCGCGCGCGTGCGAAATCAAATTTTGTACAAACGAACCGTCATACCCTTTTCTTCCCCTCAGCAAACTGTCATTTTCTCTTCTGTAAAATACAGTTTAGTGCATGTGTCTTCGTTCGAGACTTGTGTGGTGGGTTTTCAACTTGGCCGATCAATTTCTGCTCATACCTATCAGACTTCAAAGCAGGTAGGAGGACACCTGGTAGCACATGGTGTGCACCTGCCTTCTGTAAATGAGTCGCCAGGGGAAGATGTAGGCAGGAGGGCCCCTGTTCGACTCGGGCTCGAGTGATAATGACTGTGGTCCGCTTTTTCTTTTTCTTTCTTTTCAAACCTTCCCCTCATCTTTCTCATCTCTCTCAAACTAAATAACTACTCACCTTGCATGGGTGGAAGTACCGTGAGGTTCATCTATGCTGACCGCTGAGTACTGAGTGCTAGGTGTATTTTTTATTTAGGATTGTAAAAGTAAAGTGCAAGTTGAGATGAAATTAGCGAGCGGGCGGGATGATGTCTTTTCAACCACACCTTGCACTGTTTTTGCTCACACCTATCAGACTTCAAAGCAGGTAGGAGGACACCTGATAGCACATGGTGTGCACCTGCCTTTCCTAGTTCGGTGAAAACATATGTAGGCAGGAGGTCCCCGTTCGACTCGGGGTCGGGTGATGTTCGCCAAAAATGTCAGAACTTTTTTTCAAACCTCCCCCTTGTCTTATCTATGGCGGTCGGAGTGCCCCTTTAATAAATCGGGGGTAAAGTGTCCGATTTTGGCCACATTTTGATGTATCAAAAGATGAAACTTGGCTGGATGAACACAAACTTCTTGCATGCATAACTCTGTCTCTTTTTTGTGCACCTAGGTATGGAATGTATACTGTGCAAAAAGTCTTTACATGTTCCCGAATTAAATCAACCTGCAACTTGACCATTTGGCCGCGAAATTAAGGTAACCTACTCTCATTCCAACTTCGGTGTGATGCAACTTTGCGTGCGTGAATTTCGCCTGGCATGCAACTCAGCAGGAATACAAATTCAACGAGCAACAACCTCCACAAATTGCAACTCTGAATAACTGCAGCTCTAGGAACAACGGGATTAGGGAGATGCAACTTGGGTCTTACCTGAACACAATTTCGAAAAATGCATCCGCAACTTGGTGGGCGGTGGGCATCAGGTTTGAACTCAGTGGTTTAGAATAAACTCTATTCATCAAGTTGTTAACTTTGTTTTCCTTGAAAAGGAGAACATAATAGGTAGGGTCCATAGGGAGTGAGCTGAATCAATGCGAGAAACAAATCATTCATGGCATTATGCTGCCCCGAGGAACTTTGGCCTCCCATCGATGAACCGAAACTAAAACTGTGTCCTTTATCTTCCTTCTACTTTCTGGCTCCATCCTGCTTACCGCAGTCTATCCACCGCGGCTCTCACCAACAGATTTGATTGGTTTACTGGCTGGCACTGTGTGTTGTGTGTGTTGGAAATAACTGGTTCGCTTTTCTCAGCACTAGTCTATGGCGGTCAGACTGCCCCTTTAATAAAACAAGGGTAAACATTGTGTTTTCAGGTAAATTTTAACGTGCCAAAACATGAATTTCTGCTAGATGAAAACAAACTTCTTACCTAGTTAACCTCAGTGTCTTTTTTGGCCAGAGGTGAAACAACTTGTATACTAAAAACTTTCATCAAACAAAGACTTCCAGTTCACACTGAAATTTTGAGGTTGAGATAAAAAAAGTTTAGACTCAAGAAAAAAAAAATCTAATAAAGACAAAAAAAAAGGTCCAAAGTCAAAACATAGTAAAAGTTTTCTGAGTCAACCACAAACTTCGGACATAGGTTGGGGTGCTAACCCTAGTTTGATGCATTGATCTGCTGATACTGTGACAAGTCCCTCTCAATCTGGGCGTTCTCATCACAATATCACTGGATCAAGCCATCAAACTAGGGTTAGGACCCCCACCTACCTCCGAAAGTTTGTGTTTGCGCAGGAAAACTTTTGTGGGTTGGTGAAAAAAAAGACTATATTTTGACTTTGGACTTTTTTTCTCTAGTTTTTTTTTTGTGGGTCTAAACATTTTTATATATACTTCAAGCTCAAAATTTTGCTGTGGACCAAAAAACTCTTTGTTCAGTGAAACTAATTTTTGGGTGTGCAAGAAGAAGAAAAAAGCAATTGAGATTCAACGGGAGAAGTTTATTTTATCAGCGGAAAATCATCTTTTCATATGTCAAAATTAGGGTGAAAACAGACAGTTTACCCCGGTTTTATTAAAGGGGCACTCCGACCGCCATAGATAAGACAAGGGGGAGGTTTGAAAAAAAGTTCTGACATTTTTGGCGAACATCACCCGACCCCGAGTCAAACGGGGACCTCCTGCCTAGGCATCACTGAGGATCTGTCTTGGAAAATCTTACATTATGGAGTACCGCATACTTATGGCGGTCACCTTGCACATTTATTATTCAGGTGTTTTTTTTCGTGTTTTTATGCCTTTTTTTCGTGTTTTTCGTGTTTCCGATCTTTTTTTTGGTTGTACTATAATTTTTTTTTTCAATCTTCAATCCTTTGTTTTTTCTTTCCCATTTTGAACTCAGTACCACTGTTTTATGAGCCAGCAAGACACTGGAGGATGGTTTGAACTTCGCCCCTAGAGTGGGGTTAATCAGGGTTGATGGCCTATGTTGATGTGATGCCTCCGCTGTAGGGTAACCTACTGTTGAGCCATAGCAAGCATGTCTCTGCTGTGGCTGGATGGCTGCATATGTTCTAGTGTCTCCTGAAAGTGGTGTGGACGTGGATCTTGCGAGTCCAGGTCTGGTTTTCAGTGGTTCAAGTACTCTTAACATGTGCTGCCGATCAAGGCCATCGAGGCCGGCTACTCGGCTTGCACAGCCACCGAGTAAAAAGAAGGTTGAGATTCTCATCTCACTCAAAACTTGGGTCCAATCTTGGGAAGAAATCAGTGAGACTCTGCAGAAGAAAAAACATACCTGGACCAAAAAAAAAAAGAGGTGTACATGAAAAAAAAGTATGAAAACACACAAAAGATGAACAAAAGTACAGAAAAGTGGGAAAAAAAGTACGGAATAATAAATGTGCAATGTGACCGCCATACATACTAAGCCAAAGTGCAATTTTTCTCTATAACCCAGTGGTGCTATTCTTCATCACTAGGCCATGATATTTGGCCTCAAAACTGTCTTTATATTGTAGGAGAACACCTACTTGCATCCAGGAGGTCTCTCACTTCTTAGTTACCCAAGTTATTGTGGTCAAAACATAATTTCCCAATTTTCGCAGTTTTCACCCTACAGTACGAACCGGTCACATCCTTGGTCTGCATGGCCAACGCGACATTGTTGGCCCACTGAGAGGCAGATCCGTCCTTCATATAGGATAGGGCGAAGGTAATCTTGCTGCTATCCTGGCTGTAGGCGGTGTTGCCATGGAAGTTCAGCCAGCAGTCGGCCAGAAATTGGTCGACCTGCTCGGAGTCTCCTCCAAACATGCGAGGCGCGGCAGGGGTTGTTTCGTGTTGAGTTTGACCTCCCCACTCGCGGTGTGGAGAGTTCCTTGTCCGATGACGGTATGAGCCGAGGTCAACGCCGTCATGGCTTCTGCTAACAGAGTATTCTGCGCGGTTCGTTCGTGGTTGAGAGCGTCCAGCTGCCATGGACCGAGGTAAGCAACTCCTGAACGGTGGCAATCTGACCGTGCAGTTCCCTGATCTCGGTGTGGCTCTGGTGAGCTTGGCAATAGAGCAACCCGGTGCGACTGTCGACAGTCTCGTTCTCGAACGCCTCTGGCTGAGGCATAGTAAATTCGGTGGGGTCGTTCATCGTATTGTCCAGTCGAGTCGTCGGTAGAGGAGACACTATTCTTTTGTCAGCACAGAGCCTTAACTAGCAGGGTTACTGCGACGTAGGCGACTGGCGATACAGAAAGAGATAGGTTTAAGATAATCCGATTAAGCTCTGGAGAATAGACTAGAATAGTGTAAAGAATACAGAGCTGTAAGTAGGGGTTTTATAGTAAAATACCTAGTAACTGGTAACGAAGTAATTAGAATATATGTGAAATATGTCAGAGGCGTTGCCAGTGACGGTTGACGTTGCAGCGTGCACCAGACAGAGAGGGGTGATCGTTGAGAAAGCAATCGGAGGGGAGTTGAAATAAAAGGATCATTGCGGCACCTGATGGGATTCCTGATCCGGGGTCGGCATTGATCTCGGCATTTGGGTTATTCCGACCGCGGTTGAATAACCCGGAGTGAAGTTGAATAATCCGGGATGGGTGTTAGGCGAATAACCCGGGGAGTTTAAGATGGAAATAAGGGAAAAGTGGGAATCATGACAACTGTGCACCAAATGACGTCTATCGCGCCCAACCAGTGCTAGCTTGGTTTTACGATGCGTGGATTGAGTATTACTGGTGGTGGGCACCGAGCGCATCACTGATGGCAACTGATGGATATCAAATGATGGGAGCCCACCTTCAAAACATGGTTCGTACCTTCGGGCGAGATGTGGAAGAGAGAAAAATAAGGTAAAGGCTCGGAAAATCTGCAATGAAGATTATCTACCAACATATAGAGCCCTTTTTTCAAATTTACATTTTTTAAGCTGTACAACTGGTGGAAATCAATGGTTAGACGATAAAATTCCCAAAAAGGGCTCTATATTATTGTAGGTCCGACCCAAAAACACGTCCGGGTCAATGTGCCGACGCGTGATTGTGCCGAAAATGTGATGTGGTGGTACATCTATGATTTGCCCGCCAATTTCCTTAATTGGCCTTGTGACGGGACGCGTCGTCACACATCACTGCCATTGTTTCCCGCTCGTCGCGTTGCACAACGCTCGCCCACACATCCAGAAGGTCTGATTATTCAACAAATACCACTGGAAGGGTATTGCCTGGTTTACTGCCGGATTCCGGGCTATAAAGTGATGAGGACTCCCAAGAATGGCAAATCTCAGAAATTCCACATTCTGAGACTCAGTACGGCCTTGTTAACGCGTTACAGATCTCAGGAGACTTCTTGCAGCCTCCTCTGCGGGGCATGGGCTATTCGGGCCCCCAGATGGCGGCAGAAGTTGTATACACATTGATTTTGGTGAGTTTCAGTAACCCTAGGAGTTTTGATTAATCAGGGGCCGTCTCAACGGTAATCGCGGATTAATTCAGGGATTAATTAATCCGTGATGGACAAATGATGGAGCAATGATTAAACAGGATTTAAACCTGTTCAAAGCGTCCAAAAAGGAGGCAACACGCGGGGATCGAACCACATACCATGTGGATTCGAGCTCAAACAAAGAGACAGCACTGTACCAACTGCGCCAAGAGGACAACATTAAAGGTCAAAAGTCAGCTATGAGGGGCGAAGGCCTGGCCAAGAGTCTTTAATTCACTTTGGGATCTACTTAGTGCTGGCAAGGTTCGGTTCGGTTCGAGTTCAGGCCCTTTCTTCGCGAACGCCGAACTCGAACGCGGCGTTCGGTTCAGGTATTTCCTGAACCCCGAACCTGAACCTGCGTTCAGGTTCAGTTCGGCGTTCGAACGCGAACAAAATTCGGGCATCTCGGGGGTGTAAAAACTTGGTCAGAGGAGCATCTATAGGCTATATCTGCTCACCTACCTTACCAGGAGATCATATGGAGCTGTTATATGAGTTCAAAGTGGGCCGCAACCACAATAAAAAATCCAACACTCAACTCGGCTGCCTCGGGCAACATTATTCGAACCCCCAAGGGGCAAAACTCACCATCAGGTGAGCTCTGACATAACTGACACTCTGTGGGAGCATGCACTGAGAAGAATAAATGCAAAAACTGACCTTCAGGCACCGAAATTTGCGAGAAATTCCTGCGAAAGGGGGCAAATAGGTTCGGGGTTCGGTTCGGGTTCGATCTTGGCCTTGAGGGCGCGAACGCCGAACCTGAACACGGCGTTCGGTTCAGCCATTTGCCGAACTTGAACGCCGAACGCGCGTCCGGTTCAGGTTCGGTTCAGGTTCGGACCGATTCCCGAACCGAACCTTGCCACCACTAGATCTACTTAACTGAGGGAAATTGCTAAAGTGATTTTTCGGGGCTTCCCAGAGGGCCGCAAACAGCCTTTGTGAGTGGGGGCATTCCCCAACACTGGGGGCAAAGACCCATGCAGATGAACGACATGTGCGTAAATGCACATCCGTCGTACATGGCTTTCATGATGCGGTGCACAAAGAAAAAAGACAAAGAACCTTGTCTTTTTTCTTTGTGCACCGCACGTCCGGCGCATCTGCGACAGATGTGCGTTTATCGCACATGATTTGTATGTGCCAGGGTCGTTGCCCCTAGTGCAATTTGGAGGGTGATCAGGCCGACGCCTTCCTGAATTCCCACGGTTTGCATTCAATAAAACACCCAAACTCTGTTCTAATGGCACTGTTTCCCGTGTTTCTCGAATCTCCTTGCGTTTTGAGTGTTACACTATCCAAAAAAGGTGCCCCGCAGGCGGGTTGAACCCTAGACAGGGCGATTTTAACTTTCGGGTGTGTAGAAGTGAATGGTACTATACCGACTGTGGCAACAACAACAAGACCTTGTCAGCCTTAATTTGCGAGGGTCTAGGCCTACCCTAGACATCCAGAGACTTTGCTTGATTCATAAGAATTTGGGTCGTTCAGGTATTGTTCCATGGGTTGAATAATAAGGCCCCCGACAACCCCTGGTCCCCCTGCCCTGTCTGGACATGGGAGAAGGATAACACATGAATTAAATCCATCAAACAAATGGCTACTAAAGCTGTCCGTTTTTGGTCACCTCAAACCTTTGAAAGCCCCGGCGCATGGCAACATAGGCCAATATCATTGGGTGCGATTCAGTGCTGTGCATAGTAGACAGTTTGTTTAATTACTACAGGTTCGTAATAATGTTCCCTTAAGGCAGAGCCAAAACTTGGTAGAGTGTACCAGCGTTGGAACATCACAAGTAAACTGATCGTGTTCCTTTTGGTTCAATGTGCATAGGGAACAAAAGAAATCAAAAGACACAGTGTATTGATTTTAACACAGCAATCAACTTTGAAAGCCAGACTCCAGGGGCGCAAGGCCAATGGTAAAACTGAGGAGGGCCCACTGACCTTACAATATACAGTCGCTAACCGGGAAGCGCAACATTTAGATTGTGGTGCCTGGCTATCAACCATTTCTCCACTATGTAAAACTAAAACTAAATGCTGGAGTGGCTAGGTGGGTAGGCAGAGAATTCACAGGTTCTGTCAGTGCATCCATGCAGCAAATGAACCCCAATATGCATTGGAACAGGATAATGAAACTGACTGGCCGTGTGGTTGAGTCTTGTGCATCTCAGGCAACTCGGCACACACATGATGTGCTGTCTGTATTCCTGGTCAAAATTGATGAATGAGATAGCGGAATAGAATGTTTATCAGGGCCGCTCAGCTCATATAATTGAAGCCTATATAGATTGCACTCCGAAGCCTGGAGAACGATCCGTTTTGCAAGTGTGCGTGACTCTGAGGCATATTCACAGACTAGGAAGCTCCGACGTAGTCGGAAGAACACCTTGCCGCATTGATCAAAGAATATTGTGTATCTACATGCATTTATAAAAATTATGTCCCCGTTCCTGCTCTGCTATTAACCGCGGGCGGTCAAAGTTCAGGACGAAAGATGATATGAATATTGCGGGATTTCAACGACGTACAAGATGTTCTGACAAGCACACAACACGAGACTTGTGGCCGAAGATGATAGATAGGAGGAATTGAATCGGTACAGACATCGAAGACCCCCCACACGCAAGGTTCTTGTGTGACCACCCAGAACTAGTAAAGATACACGAGATCTTCCTTGCCAAAATCTACGCCGAGGCCCCAGAGATTCACGGGAGGGCTACAAGTCCTTGGGCATTTTTTGTGGATGTACTTCAACAACGAGAGATTACACCCTCACTGGGCTGGTGTCTCTTGAATTTGGTTCGCATGCATCCTGCAAGGGGACGGTGTGCAACAGCTTCTGTGTACTGGTGAATTCCGGGGAATTAATCCCAGGGAGGAGGGGACTCCTACCGTACACCAGCATTTATTTGTGCTGGAGGTCAGGGCCCACGAGGTTATAACTGGAGTCCAGCTCTTACAAAAGAGGCCAGCCAGTCCATGGACTGCCAGCGTCTTGCATGTACTAACCCCTGGAATGCTTGTGTGTTCAGTTGGCATCTGGTAGATGTTTGTAAGGATAACCACCCGTACGGTACTACCTGTTTGTCTTCCGTAAACTCGTTGTTCAGGCATTTGGACCACGCAAGTATAATATAGCCCCCCCCTCCAGCGCCAACACAGCAACAAAAGGAAGCATTTGATGATGTGTAGAGGCAGCGCGCTGATACCTTAGGGTGGAATTTAACCGTGGGGATATACTATCAATTGGGTGAAAGCAACCAAAATACAACATTGAATCTCTCAATGACACTGGGGACAAAGACCCAGGTACATGATTTTCATGTGCCTTAAATGCACATCTGTTGCACATGCGCCGCAGAGGGGCGCACAAAGGAAAACAAAGGGGACCAAATATTGTTTTCCTTTGTGCACCCCTCTGCGGCGCATGTGCGACAGATGTGCATTTAAGGCACATGAAAATCATGTGCCTGGGTCTTTGCCCCCGGTGTGATTCACAAAATCCAGTCACTGGCAGAAGTGACAGTTTAGAGTAAAATATCTGGATGGTCCAGTCTCCAGAAGCAATACTGGCTCAGTGAATGTGAGTGAACTGTCTCAGTTAATCAAGTTGGCATAGTCTCCGCGCTACAGCTCGATGACTCAATTTACCAGAATAGCAAGACTCACACATATTTATGAATTGCCCGGGAATATTCAATAGAAAATCTGTGAAGAGTGAAGCAGTGACAAACCACTGCATGAATTATAATACATCCGGTTGAAAGGTCACAATAGGTCTCAAGGGCTAAAAAATCCAAGACAGGATGTTGTGGGCCACCCAACAGTTTCATTCTGACCCGAGTCTGTCATTCTCTGCATCATTTTATTTCACCTGCCTTTCTCTCCCTTTGCACCCAGGGGTCGAAACTATTGGGCTTGAATATTAAATTGTTCAAGTAGGTCTATTGCCCACATAATTGTAGCAATGTAGATGTACCCTACCCGACAATGCAGTTGACACACGATGAATAGCAATATCCCACGATTCCTTTTCAGGTGAGAGCCCACATCGGACTCATCCCCTGTAACATAGTTGGTTTGAAACACAATTGGTGTTGTGCCACATAGTTTGTCAGGAAATTGAACTGTGTTGGCACCCAATGATCCAAACTAAGCAATTCAATGGGATTTACTCTTTCTTTTCCCTGTGCCAAGAAGCGCATAGCGTGGGATGCAAGAAATTGGATGCATCTGAATTGAGAGCCAGGAAGGTTTGCACAAAATCAATAAAAATGAGAATGAACTTGAATGGTATGCACAAGTTAAGCAACAGTACTTGAACCCCCAAAACACAATGGGATTCAAAACCACGGGAAACAGTGCCATTAGAACAAAGTTTTGGGGTTTTATTGAATGCAAACCGTGGGAATCCAGGAAAGCCTCGCCCCGATCACCCTCCAAATTGGGGAATGCCCCCACTCACAAAGGCTGTTTGCGGCCTCTGGGAAGCCCCGAAAAATCACTCTAGCAATTTCCCTCAGTTAAGTAGATCCCAAAGTGAATTAAAGACTCTTGATGTGTTAGCCAGGCCTTTGCCCCTCATAACTGACTTTTGCCTCCTAATGTTGTCCTCTTGGCGCAGTTGGTACAGTGCTGTCTCTTTGTTTGAGCTCGAATCCACATGGTTTGTGGTTCGATCCCCGCGTGTTGCCTCCTTTTTGGACGCTTTGAACAGGTTTAAATCCTGTTTAATCATTGCTCCATCACTTGTCCATCACGTGTCCATCACGGATTAATTAAACCCTGATTTAATCCGCGATTACCGTTGAGACGGCCCCTGATTGATCAAAACTCCTAGGGCTTCATTGAGTTTGAGGGTGATGCGGCCACCTTTTAATCAGAATTCATCAATATAGAGTACAGACTAACTATATAACATATTCTGTGGTCATTGGAAGTGGTAATCGTGTCAGAGAATGCAGGAGGAACAAGGACCACAAATTTACCGGTTAAGTTTAGTTACCGGACTTCCCATCAGCCCATCATGATGCGGTCGGTGCCCACCACCAGTATTACCGGGGACAGAGTAAGAAGGCCGGAAAAATTTCAATGCAATTGCACATACTAAAGTTCAGGCCTGGTAGGACTGCCCAGGGTAGAGGTCAGGTACTAGTCACGGAAGGGGAGAGGAACGATGTGACTAAAATATGGCCTTTCTTATATACATACTCGAGGGAACGTGGGTCAAAGGGCGGTGCGACGTGATAAGAGTCTACCAATTCAATCGGGTGACATCTCACCGGTTTCGCGGATTGCTCAAAGGTGGACGTGCGGACACACCGGCAGCCCGAGTTCAGATTCTGCGTTTCAAAGACATTTGGTTTTGATTGGCCCTGGTATCGTGGCGTGCAGACTAAATGACTAGCAGAAGTCTGCCGTCCTGCCCGGCCGATGGTGGAGCGGTTGACACACTGGCTCCAGAATGGGACAAATTCGGTCACAGAATACAAAGTTCACGGTTTTCATGTGTTTCGATGTCAAGAAGTGAGAACAAGAATCTCCGTGGTATTATCCGATAAAGAAATGATTTTGAGTCTCTTTGAGCGATAGGACATCATAATTTATCCGTAGGGAAAGCTGAAAGACCGACCAAATGGTTAAACTACTGGGTTCTCAGGTATTGGTGGTCCCCATAGGGGCTAGGAGGTTGTCATTGTCCACCAGGGGGCTTAATAGGGGCCATTATGGCCAAAAATCCCTAAGTTGATGTGTGAATTTTGCACCAATTCTGCCCTGGAATATTCTGGCTGGCTTTATTGCTTTGAGAAATAGTTCTGCCCCCATATAAGTGCAGCCAATCTTCAGGATTGTAATACAATGAGGATCCTGCAGTAGCTTATGCCGAGATATGCCGAGAGGCGGAGACTGCGGTGGCTATGCGCACCAAGGCACGGAGCTGCGCAAGCGAAGATCACAGGCCTTGCCGAGTCGACATGGACCCATGGTTGAACATCCGGGGTCACAATTCAAAGCTAAACACAAGCCAAACTTTAACAATTAGTCAGTGGCAGCTTAGTAGGACTCTGCTGAGGAGGAGCCAACCGTAGGTCAGGCGAATGCCGAGGGAGGAAAAAATGTTTCAACCCCAGTTGAACACATCAGGTAAATTGATCTTCGTGCTCCGGCAGGTACATCTGCACTTGGGCCGAAGAAGTGGAGTGCCACAATCAGTTGTGCAGTTTCCATGAGTTCAATCACTTCATGGTGCACCCAGATTGAGTTTTGTTGCCTCCATATGCCTTGAAGCAGAAGTTTTCTGTTCAACCTCAGCAACGGTTAAAGTTGGTTTACTAGTTGATCCGAAGTATTTTCACCTCAACTCGACTCCAGGGCACCCTGAGCGGGACCGTGCCGTGTAATCCTACCTACCTACCTACCTACCCGGGGATGATCTCCCTCACACGGCGGACGATCTGTTGGCCTTTGCGATTTTTGAGCAATGTGTCCTCGTGCACGCATTGACCATGTTCTTTTCCTAACCGCGGGTGCTTTGAACTTTACAGGGGTTTCCGCGGGCACATTGCAGTCGCGCGTTCTCGGGGTTTTCCGACAGAAAAATGATTTGAATAATTGTTTTGCAGCTCTTGAGAGAGTTTTCGTTCAAATCCTCGCGGATGTGTCTGGTAAGATAGTCATGGATATAGGGCACAATATTGTGTGGAAGAATGGAAGCAGGACATGCAAAACTGACCAAGAACCGGAAACTTTTGCCCAGGACATTTGCCCCTCTACAAATCTCTGATGCCTGATTCTAGGCACTTCAGATGGTTTTGCCTACATCTGAAGCATTTGCGCACCGATTTTTCTTCAGATATGGCACCTTTGCTAGATGGCATGAGCATTGCTATACTCCCCAGGGATCTTTCAGTGCCCCTCCTTGCGATATCTGACCCATGGTTGAAAATCCCCTCCAAGTTTGTCTCCTTAATATGTTGTACTTTTGAAACAGTTTAAAACCCTTTCTATTTGCCTCCACAAGAAAAGCTGCAGCTACTTGGTGAGGTATATGTCATAAAAAGAACCATACGGCCGCTGACCACCAACATGCATGTGCTGTTATAACTCAATGCTTCAGTTACATGCACAACCTCTCAAACCCTGTCACGCACTCAAAGGATAACTGGAGAAGCGAAAAGGGAATGACATTTTCGGACGACTAGATTTCAAGTTTTTCACCAATATTTTCACCTGAAAAACTGGTGAATTTTGAACTGGAAAATTCGAAATAAAAAAATTCGCATTTTTCACCGAAAAACTTGAATTCAAATATTTCAAGTTTTTCACCTCAGTTCCAAGTGAGAATTTTCTGAAAAATGTTTTAACTTTTCAGTTGTATTCTTGGTGTAAAATAGGCTGAAAAAGAACATGTATATTTCATTACATTTTTCACCAAAAATTACAGTAGAAAACAATGTGAAAAATGCGAACCCCGGTTTCAAATTTTTCACAAATTTTTCACCACATTTCTTCATCGCTTTTTTCACGAATTTTTTCAGCACTTTTTCTGCTGAACATTGTTGTGAAAGATGTTTTACATTTTCCACCCCAATTTCCGGGTGGTAATAGAGGTGAATTTTGGGGTGTAAAACTCATGAATTTTGTTTCAAGTTTTCCACTATGAATTCCACTTGAAATAGTGGTGAAAAAGTTTTAAATTTTTCACCTCTTTTCTCAGCGAAAAAATGCGTGAAAATCCCGCGGAATTTTGGGTGAATAGTTGGTGTAAAACATTATAAATTTTGTTTCAAGTTTTTCACCTTGAATTCCACTTGAAATAGTGGTGAAAAAGTTTTAAATTTTCCACCTCTTTTCTCGGTGAAAAATGTCTGAAAAACAAAAGACATTTTTCACCGTAAATTGAGGTGGAAAATTTGAATCTCCCAACCAGTGTCTACATCAAAAGATAACAAAACGGCTGGCTCAAGACTGGTTTGAACATTGGTGTGACCGGCCAGAACTCCCCGGCAGCACTCAGCATGATTTCAACTATCACACTCCTCTTGATGTGCCTCAATACTGACCATTGCAGCGCTGTTTTTGTCCGTTAAAAAATCAGAAAATTACTAGGGAGTGGTAGATGACATTCCCACCAAATTCTGCCTGAATTGGCCGGTGGAATAAAGTCGAACATCGAATTCTTCACATTCAGGCCGTGTTCTCACCCGATTTTAGCTTGGTCTTCCTCAAATATCTTACATATCCTTGTACTATGGCATATACTGCATGATCCAAGCTATGTCCTCAAATATTATACCCGAAACTCAACCCAAGAGCTGCAAAATCACCACATCAGTTTTCTGCCGGAGAACTCCGAGAATGTGTGGCTGCAGTGTGCCCGCGGAAAACCCCGGAAGGTCAAAGCCCTCAAGTTCAGCGAAAGGTAATGGTGGAGGCATGCACGAGGACACGATGCCCTAAAATTGCAAAGGACAACAGATTGTCCGCTGTGTCAATCAATCACAGTGGGATCCGCGCAAAAATCATTTTACTGGCAGATAAATGACATCACTGCATTCGGAGGCCGGCGTGCATACAAGTTTCACCGATGAGAACCATACCTGCAGCTGAGGCCGCTTTCTCAGTCAAAGTAAACTTAGGCCGAAAATCAAGGGGAGCTCGGGATTAAAACCCCGGACGTGGGGTAGGGGCCGGGGGGGTCTGGCCAAGGCCGAAAAAAACTTGGACGAAAAAAAATTATCGACCCCCCCTCCCGAGTTTCGAATCCCGAGTTCCCCTTGGCAAAAATGGTTCAATTAGCCGCGAGGCATTAAAGCTCCGTGCGGAGGCCGGCGTGCAACACCACGAGTATTAGTTTCACTGATGCAAAATATATCTGCAGTGAAGGCCGCAAAGCGGCCCTCCAAGGACTCGTACTGCCAGGCGGAGCAGTGGCCCCAAAGCCTAGTAATTGGTAACAAAGTAATTAGAGTATATGTGAAATATGTTGAAGGTGCCGCTAGCGACGGTTGACGGCACAGCGTTTAGACGGCTCAACTTCTAGTTCGAAGGAGTTACAATGGCCTAGTTGGCTACTGGTTTGTGCACTTTTAGGTTTTTGCTCGAAAGCGGGAGTATGTGTGGTAACAGTTGGTTAACCCGGCTTGGGTGTTTTTGTTCTATCGAAGAACTGGATGCAACAGCAGATTTTCGGTCTTTTGCGCAAGTGGGTCAAATTGGTTGAGTATGGTCACACTGCGGCGGCCCATGGATTTTTGGGACCGAAACATGGGTTGCAAACATGTCTCCTTTTTGGGTCTATTTTTGTTTGACACCTAAACACGAACGAAAAACGAGTGCTGTTTGGCCCATTTCCCACATTCAGAAGGTCAGTAACATGTAACATTTTTTTGAACCAAACACTCAGGCAAAAGAATACATGTTCAGCCTCTCTTCCATCACAAAAATTCTTCCCCTTTAGGGTCGAAACAGGGAAGGAACAATGAGAACTCCTCTGTTTGGTGCCCCAAATTGACACTTTTTCCGCAGTAAAAAGAAGGCAAACATATTTCATTCTGAGGAAGGTTTCAAGCCTTGAACAGTATCTGTTCTCCATATGGATTTGGGAGTCCAAAACGATCCATAAATTCAATTGGTTTGGTTTACCTCCCAAAATATGGGCAAAAAGCAAGACATGTTTACAGTCCATGTCTTGGTTCCGAAAAGTGATGGGCCACCGCTGTGTCAAGTCAAGTCAAGTCAAATCGGTCGGTCACACAGGGGGCAAACATAGATGCACTTGTCATAAGCGCATCCGACGCGCATGCGCAACGTCTTTGCTGCGTCCTTGCTACGTCCTTGCCCTTGAGCTTAGGTAATTCAATTTTCCTTTGCGTGATTTCGAATCTGCGAAGGATCAACTTTTATGTTTCAGACTTTGACAATCTGAGAATGTATACCTGCTCAGATTCTGTGTCTTCTGCAGTTCAGTGTGAGCTCAGGGGATGTGTGCTGTCCATCCGTTACATGTCAAGTGATTCACATGACAGACACAGACCATCTAATCTGCATGAACAAATGGAGCTGGTCCTCAAATGAGTAATAAGTTCAACAGCAAAAAATCATCTCAGGGCTGCTCAGAATCATGAAAGGGTCATACACACCGTATAACCGTCCCCAGTATATCCTGTGAAAGCAGTCTGACATAGACTTGAAATATTAACAAATCTTCATTGCACAAGAATTGTCATGGTTTGATACCTGCAAAGCACTGGTTGTGCCGCAGGAAATGGGCCCAAAAGCTGAAACTAGCACAACTGGTCACCACTTCTCATCTGGAATCTCGGGCCTGCAAAGACTCTGCAATTTCCGTGAACTCAGGGCAATCAACCGAGATAAATGTGGCAAACAGAAGTAACACCATCAGGCATTGGGAACGGTCCTCAAGGCTTCAGGGAATCATTGAACTGGGGAACAAAGAGATTCATTCAAAAATGCTCATGAGTTGCAAATAGGTACATTGACAGATTCAAACTAATTTCTAAACTTCTGTTGCCAGTTGCTGAGCCTTCATTGTGCACAGTTGGAGCACACACAGGCACAGGTTTATTTCTTTTGGCCTAAAGCTGTTCATATTTGTAGCTTAGGCACTAAAGATTAAAGAATGAAAAGATGACCTTTCACAGATTCGAACTCACGGAGAGGAAAAAATCGAATTACCTAAGCTCAGGGGGCAAAGACGCAGCAAATGCGTGTCGGACTCGGATGCGCTTATGACAAGTGTGTCTATCTTTGCCCCCTGTGTCAAGTCAAGTCAAGTCAATCAAGTCAGGTCAAGTCCATTCGTTCAAGTCAAATCGAGTCTATCAATCAATCAATTCGGGAATACAAGTGCATAGTAGCAACTATAGGCTCGTGGACCAGCCGGCCCGGTGATGACTGTTTTGTACTGACAAAGACTCGTGGGACTCGTAACATTGACAACCGGGACTGGCTGGGCCCCCCCATCGTCACTTTGGCAGATGACTGATCTCTCTGCCATTTAAGGCCATTCACTTAGAAAAAGCTCGAAAACATCTATCTTCAAAAATGTGGCCTCGGATGGATAACTTTGGATTCTCTATCGATAGACACCAACATGTTTTCTTCGTGCCAGAAAAAACAAATGGGTCTCTATCGATAGAGAATTAAAAGTTATCCATCTTTCACTGAGGGACCTGGGGACTGAAATTTTGACATTTTCCTCGTCTTCGAATTCGGTGTGAGCTATCACTTTGTGATACGCTCCCTCCGTGGCTGAAAAAGGCAAATACGCACTACGGAGCACGCACAGAAAAAGGAAGCAAAAACGACCTGACCCCGAATCGAACGAGGGACTCGCAATTATGCAATATTGTGAGGAGAACTACAAATGCGCGCGTTACCGTTACGCCACCAGGTCTACACTACAAGACGTCAAAGAAAAGGTGTCGACCCACGGTTGATTCTCTCCTGTGGGAAAAAGTGTACACGACCTGACCTCAAATCGAACGAGGGTCTCGCAACTGTCATATTGCGCAGAAGTCGAACTACAAGTGCGCGCATTACCGTTACACCACCAGGTCTACATACACTACAAGACGTCAAAGAAAAGGTGTTGACCCACGGTTGATTCTCTCCCGTGGGAAAAAGTGTACACGACCTGACCTCAAATCGAACGAGGGTCTCGCATTTCAATATTACGAGGAACACACAGTAAATGCGCGCTGAAACGTGTGCTCGGGAAACAGACCAAAATGCTACCTAATGCTAAAGACGACGAGCAGAATGCTTCGCAGGCTAAACCTAATCCGAAGAATGGCTACACCAACTAACAACTACTAACCAAATCTAACACCTTCACACCCCTTTCAAGGTCTATATTCGCCGACGAGTTGTGATTGCTTGTCCAAGATTACACGAATGTACTTCCAAGGACGAGGACCAGAGTTCGAGAGCAAGTTTGTTTGTTTGAATTGCGTGCTTAGCACAAGTTTTGGCTCGAATAAGAGTTGAACAGAGTTCTGAACGCCTTAGTCGCAGTTTGTTAGATTTTAAAGCCTCACAGCTATGTAGCGTCCGATTCTCTTTGTCTGGGTCAAGTCTGTGTTCTCTTTGTCTGAAACTCGCTATGTCTGGTAACTCTCTTTGTCTGGAACTCGCTTTGTCTGAAACTCTCTTTGTCTGGTAACACGGTGAGGTTGTGGGTTTTTATGGGTTGACTTATAGTCCGAAATCCGATTCCAAAACGAAACTTGTTATTATCAAACTAAACTCGTTATGTGAGTTAGCCTTAGTTGAACAAGCCCTAGAATTCCCCTGGTACGCGGTGCTTTATTGCTACCTGCTCTTTTAGGGAGGATCCAGTGCCTATCCTACTAATTCTACCCTCCTTTTATATCTACTCAAAACGTATTACATGTGCGCTATTATGCTACTGCGGGTATCTATCCGAGAATTATTAAGTACAGTAGCGTCAGCTCAATACAGTTGTGCAGGCTCAAACATTATCCCAACCCTTAATAAGCTATTTAGTTGCGGAACATGTTGTCAGATCGGTTCCTAATTCGATCGCCCGGTTGGTAAGCTCTTTTCCTTGAGCCTTAGGCCAGTATCTGGTAATGCCCCCAGTGGTCGAAGCCTTATCCTGAGATGTTCAGAGCTCGGGCTTCTTGTGGACACCCCAAACTCCCAATTTGGTAAGTTAGTTCGCAAGTTAGACTCGCATCATCAATATCATGCTTATTTATAAGTGACACTTGATCGGTGTATTCTCAAGACCCTTTGGCCGTTTAGCCGCCTTGGCTGGTATTGAATACCTTGTCTAAGGCATGGCCTGGTCATGTGACGAACGCGTCGCGTCTTGGTTGTAAACATTATTCAACAATTCGAAAGGTCCGTCTAAGGAGAAACTTCCTTAGACCAATAATCAACAGAGTGCGCCTTAGCTTATCCCTTAGTAAAGTAGAACCCCAAAGTGGCTTCTGAACCAATATTCAGCCTTGCCCAAGCGGTACCCGCCGTCAATCCCTTATCCAGTATGTGCAGTTTTCTGGTAAGTGAGCCGCGAACGGGTTGCGGCTTATAGCCTTGGTATGTCTTTTGACTAACCGTGCGGGATACACGTTAGTCCTCATTTTGGATCATGTGCGCGGTTAAAACACCGAAAAACGCATATTTCGGCGTGTTTCGATTCACGGCTTATCAGCGCGTTACCAGTTACGCCACCAGGCCTACCACTGCAAAAATCCCTAAATCACCACGGTCCTCACGGAAAATTAACAAATCGACATGATGCATACGCAGAACACGGAACGGTAAACATCGCCAACGCGGGGTACTGCACGGAGTACGGAAAGTGTCACCACGCGGTACATATCAAAGCTACGGAAGGAGGTGCGAGCTACGGAGTACAGAAATTTGGCGCACAGGGCAGCAACGTTACAGTCCGTGAGTTAGGTATCTCCTTCAAGCGCACGGGAAAGCATGGAGATCCCCGCCGCGAGGCAAGGAGGGCAGTGTTGAAAGGGGTCCGTGGTCAAATGAGGAATAAGGTCGTGCGGGGCGGTCGGAAAGAAATTAGTATAAAAGCAGGGACGTCCGTAGAAGAATGCATCTTATTACCTCCCACTGCTCATACCTAAGCTACTCCCCCTCGATCATACGGGGTGAGAATCTAGTCAAATACATACTCGCTCAGGTTGCGCCGCCCTCCGTGGGACCAACCAAGGTCAAATTGGACCAAAGCTTCAATCAAGGAGGCTTGTCCGTAGTACTTCCCGCTTAATAGAACGAGCCAGAAGGAATTATAGAAAACATCGGCGTTGATAGCTCGCGTGGTTGTAGTACGCGCGGCGAAACTTCCAAACGGCCAGCAGCCCAACTTAGCAGCGTGTAACCGTTGGCTTGGGCCTCGAACGCAGATCCGTGCGCGGAGTACCACCCCCATCGTCGTGGAAGGCTTATCCAATTCGATTATAACCACTTCACGATTCATTCTCACCACTTCGCCACACACACGCCCACGGAATTGACACTCCTTGGCCGTACCACCACAGCGTAGAGAAAAAGCCGGGTTACGAAGGACTACGCTATAACCCGTACGCGTTGTGTTCAACGGTTCTGAAGATACTGCTTGCCCAACCTATACGAGGCAAGGGGATAAGAAAAGGAACCATATAGCCCAGGCATCTCGACACGGAACGGCGTTCATCTTGCGGAGCGTTGCCCTTTGCGCAAGTGTAGAAAACCCTCTGATCGAAGCTTTCCTGGAAGGCTAGCCCCCCAACGAGGAACCTAGCGAGACTGTTCATTCCGTACGGAAGGAACTGTACCACCACCACCACCATTTTAAAATACATAACATTATGTGTACTACAGTAGCAGACGAATCTCCGCGACAGAGAAATTTCCCTCTAGAGGACGAACTAATTTCGTGCTTTTGCCTGACTATACCACACCCGGTCAGACAACTTACGGAACCGCAGTCCGTATCACATCGGACCCTCTTGAATGGCGGGAAGATTGCCCATCACCAAAACAGGCGACGAGTCGGCCCAGTCCGTCCACAAGGTTACCTGTTGTTTGACGTCCCATCATTATTTGCTCTGATGTTGTGCGTATTTGCTCTCTCTCCCAATTTGGCCTTATCTCCGCCCAATAGTGACTGTAACCGCTGCGGACGTCGACTGGCCCACGAGTCTATAGCAACTAGTTCGTCCGTGAACACGAAACTCCAGAACCAATGGCAGGTTTGCCAATGTCCCGGGGAAATCTGCTGCTCAACTACTCTACTCTACTGCGTTTTTATACATGGTTCAGAAAAAGGAAATATTATGAGTCCATTTGGGTATCTATCTGAGCTCTGCAGCTGCCACTATTTCGGGTCTTCTTCCAATTGGTTGGTCGGGTGGCTTCTGAGGTCCACGTGAAATGTTGTAATATTTGGATGAGTTGAGTGTGTTTAGAATCCTTCCGTCCCTCAGTCTTCTTCAACTGTTTGCCTCCAGCCTACCTGGAGCGTACGCTGGCATGTTAGCCTTTCTGGTTCGTGAACTAGGCAAGATCCTGGTAGTGACTTTGTACGTAGTCGTACTTTGGTCTTTGGTTCAAGTTTCTCAGATCACTCGGCATCTCTTTTGATTGTACTGATCAAAGGGTTGGACTTCCCCAAATAGTTCAGTTGGCTATCTGAGATGGAGGCCAAGCTGTTCCTTGGTTCGGTTGGCTTTCTGAGTTTAATCTCATGTGCCAAAACGTCGACATCGTGCCTCGGTTGGTTTTCCGAGTTGGAGGAACACTTTAAGCCTCGGCACTGCACCGTGTCACGTGGTAGTTCACGTCATGTCCCAAGTTGAAACAGTCGCAAGCAAATAGTTGAGTGTGTTTGGTTCAGAACTCAAAGTCTTGTCACTGGTATAGTTCATTTCACTCCCCCTCATAGTAGGTGGTCTGGGAAATAGCATAAATGGTGAACATGCATGCCTTGTGACAAATATAGGGGAAACCAAGAAAATAATAATATAGAAACAGGGGGATACAGTTGAGTCCATACCCTATGTGGGATTGAAACCTTGAACATGCATGCATTTTGCCCAGTCAAGGCCATGCACGAAATTTGTGAGGTCAAGTTCTGTTACTCCGTTTGGAGCAATAACAAGTGAGAGGGGAGGACCACAGAAATGAGCCCGTAGCCAAGCCGGAACCCATACAAGGCGGTGAAAGAGGGAATCAGTTACCCACCCATCTGCGGACATGGTTGAGGTAATGATCTGAACTAATAAGCAACTAGCAAACACAGAGTAGGGAGACCATACCATTTGCGAAGTTTCAGCATTCCCAATGAGCACAGATGGCTCTAAGTCCCAGTTGAGGCTCATTTCAGCATCCGAAACTGACACTTTGTAAACTGTGTTGCTGTGGCCAGTGAGTGGCGCACTCTCTGCATTCCAGATCTGGATTGTGTTGTCATCTGAGCCTGAAACAATCTGCCTCCCATCTGGGGAAAAGGTGACTGAGTAAACCGCGCTGCTGTGGCCACTCAGTGGGGCACCCAGAGCTGCCCCTGTCTCCGTGTCCCAGATCCGGATAGTGTTGTCCCCAGAGCCTGAAACAATCTGTGTCCCATCTGGGGAAGAGGCAACTGAGTAAACTGCGCTGCTGTGGCCACTCAGTGGGGCACCAAGGGCTGCCCCAGTCTCTGCATCCCAGATCCGGATAGTCTTGTCATCTGAGCCTGAAACACTCTGTGTCCCATCTGGGGAAGAGGCAACTGAGTAAACCGCGCTGCTGTGGCCACTCAGTGGGGCACTGAGGGCTGCCCCAGTCTCTGCATCCCAGATCCGGATAGTGTTGTCCCCAGAGCCTGAAACAATCTGTCTCCCATCTGGGGAAAAGGCAACTGAGTAAACCATGTTGCTGTGGCCACTCAGTGGGGCACCAAGGGCTGCCCCAGTCTCTGCATCCCAGATCCGGATAGTCTTGTCCCAGGAGCCTGAAACAATCTGTCTCCCATCTGGGGAAAAGGCAACTGAGTAAACCGTGTTGCTGTGGCCACTCAGTGGGGCACCAAGGGCTGCCCCAGTCTCTGCATCCCAGATCCGGATAGTGTTGTCCCCAGAGCTTGAAACAATCTGTGTCCCATCTGGGGAAGAGGCAACTGAGTAAACCGCGCCACTGTGGCCGGTCAGTGGTGCACCGAGGGCTGCCCCAGTCTCTGCATCCCAGATCCGGATAGTCTTGTCCCAGGAGCCTGAAACAATCTGTCTCCCATCTGGGGAAAAGGCAACTGAGTAAACCACGTTGCTGTGGCCACTCAGTGGGGCACCAAGGGCTGCCCCAGTCTCTGCATCCCAGATCCGGATAGTGTTGTCCCCAGAGCCTGTAACAATCTGTGTCCCATCTGGGGAAGAGGCAACTGAGTAAACCACGTTGCTGTGGCTGGTCAGTGGTGCACCGAGGGCTGCCCCAGTCTCTGCATCCCAGATCCGGATAGTCTTGTCCCAGGAGCCTGAAACAATCTGTCTCCCATCTGGGGAAAAGGCAACTGACTGAACCGCATTGCTGTGGCCACTCAGTGGGGCACCAAGGGCTGCCCCAGTCTCTGCATCCCAGATCCGGATAGTCTTGTCCCAGGAGCCTGAAACAATCTGTCTCCCATCTGGGGAAAAGGCAACTGAGTAAACCGCGTTGCTGTGGCCACTCAGTGGGGCACTGAGGGCTACCCCAGTCTCTGCATTCCAGATCCGGATAGTGTTGTCCCCAGAGCCTGAAACAATGTGTCTCCCATCTGGGGAAAAGGCAACTGACAGAACTGTGTTGCTGTGGCCGGTCAGTGGTGCACCGAGGGCTGCCCCAGTCTCTGCATCCCAGATCCGGATGGTGTTGTCATCTGAGCCTGAAACAATCTGTGTCCCATCTGGGGAAAAGGCAACTGAGTAAACCGCGCTGCTGTGGCCACTCAGTGGGGCACTGAGGGCTACCCCAGTCTCTGCATTCCAGATCCGGATAGTGTTGTCCCCGGAGCCTGAAACAATGTGTCTCCCATCTGGGGAAAAGGCAACTGACAGAACTGTGTTGCTGTGGCCACTCAGTGGGGCACTGAGGGCTGCCCCAGTCTCAGCATCCCAGATCCGGATGGTGTCGTCATCTGAGCCGGAAACAATCTGTCTCCCATCTGGGGAAAAGGCGACTGACTGAACCCAGTCGCTGTGGCCAGTCAGTGGTGCACCAAGGGCTGCCCCGGTCTCAGCATCCCAGATCCGGATAGTGTCGTCAAAGGAGCCTGAAACAATATGTCTCCCATCTGGGGAAAAGGCGACTGACTGAACCCAGTCACTGTGGCCACTGAGTGGTGCACCGAGGGCTGCCCCAGTCTCAGCATCCCAGATCCGGATGGTGTGGTCATCTGAGCCGGAAACGATCTGTCTCCCATCTGGGGAAAAGGCAACTGAGTAAACCTTGCCGCTGTGGCCTGTCAGTGGTGCACCGAGGGCTACCCCAGTCTCAGCATCCCAGATCCGGATGGTGTGGTCAGAGGAGCCTGAAACAATCTGCCTCCCATCTGGGGAGAAGGTGACTGACTGAACTGTGTCACTGTGGCCAGTCAATGTCTTCTGAAGACTCAACCAGTGATCATCTGGTGAAGTATATTTCAAAACACCAGGAAACTTGGCCCCAAAATTACTCTGCACTAGGGATTTCCTGGGGGCAAGGGGCAGTGCAGAGATATAAATGTGTGGGGTGCTTTGAGCTATGACTGGTGCAAATCCATCCATGAACCTCTGTGCGTCATGTAACAACAATTTGAGATCATCGCTGCCAGCCTAACCATCTTAATTAGCAACCAATACCACTCATTACCAGTAGCTCACCTTTTCAGCATATTCCCGTGCAATTGTAAGCATCTCATTGGCCCCCCGCACCTCCCCAAGCAGACTGATCACCTCCAGCCAATAGAGGAAATGGTTTTTGAACAGCTTTTGCAGTTTATCAAGAATTGCCTCTGATGGGTTAGTTCCATGCAGATGATTTGCCCAGTATTCACAGGCATAACATAGCTCAGGAGACAGATATGTCTGTACACGGGTGTATAAGTCTGGTACTTCAGTATTCAAGAGGTGGGAATCTCCGAGGTGACAGATATTGAACTGGAGCTGACTGTGAAGAACATGGAAGCACCCCAGTGCCAGGGATTGATGATGGGTCCTGCTCTCAATAGTCCAAGGATGATTGCCAGATCGGCCGGAGTCGATGAGGTAGTCACTGAAGGATGCATGAAGCACTCGGGCAGTTTGATCACCAGCACGATGGATCACACACCCAAGAAATGCTAAGACTTTGGATGCAGTACCTGGCTTCAAGGACAGTAATGAGTCCATAGTTTTGTCATCCAAAGGTGCTCTGCCAAGGACAATGCAAGCTAGAATGCCACGGGCCTTCAGGGTAAAGGCACTATCACTGGTCCAGAGACCAGAGCTCTGGAGTGCTATAGTATACATTTCATCAAGTCGACTTGCACCCTTGAACTCCCAAGCAAGTAACTCCTCCAACTTCTCCTCAGGATCAAGGCAGACCTGAATTAAATTGCATGCTGTTGTTGCCCAGATAAAAAGGCTACCTGAGCGCTCCACAAGCTGGTTGATAGCCGATGATCCTGGCCATTCCTTTGGTATGTCACAATCCTCCTGAATTGCCTTGAGACGTGATTGGATGTACAGAGTAATATCTCTCCCAGATTCTATACTGAGTGTTTGAGAAGTGATTTTGTCCTGAGCACGACGGAATGGACGTGCAATGTCAGCATCTGGGCGGCTGGTAATCAGAAAGCGGAGGCCAGCAGGAAGGGTTGGAAAGTCAGCAGTGATGAGTGATATGAGAGTTGAGCGCCAGTCATTATCAGAGCACTCATCCAGTGCATCCAGGACGATAACAAGTGGCTTCTCCATGTAAGGCTGTGCAGAAAGAAGGGGGTCTCGTAGTAGTACATCAAATTGGCTGTGAATGGGGGCTTCAAGAATGTCAGGCTTTTGCCCAATTGCTGTGCAGAGTGCATCCCTGAAGTGACTATTGAGCCCTGCCAATTTATAGGCTATGGTGTGAAGGACAGCCGTTGGATTGCTGTTGGCTAGATTGTTCCGAGTGAAGAATATGAATGCGCCAAGGTGGCCCTGATTGCGCAAGCGCTCAGATAGGCTTGTAGCAATAGAGCTCTTCCCAGAACCTGCAACACCAGAGAGCCAGAGAATGTTACTGCGACCCAATAGGGTGGTTGACCAGTTGGAAATATTCTCCAAGATGTCTTCACGGGTCCCAGGGAGACATCCTGAGCGCAGTGATGCATCATAAGAGATATATCTGAGTTTCTTGAGTGCCTCGAATCTATCACTCCCTTGGACTGTGGTGGCAGTACTATTAGCTTCTCTGACAATCCCCTGAACTGTGGTGTCCAACACTTACAGTTCATTTGCGCAGTACCACTGCTGTTATTGAGAAACTACTGAGAAACAGTATTTGGGAGAGGATAAATTAACATACCGAGTATTCACGATAAAGTTTCCAGCCTTGACATCATAAGACATATGGGGACCCTCCCCGCGACCCCCTTCCCCACCTTGCATGCCAACTCCACCTTGGCCCCCTACGCCGCCTGGGGAAGATAAGCAATAACATTAGCCTCCCAATTTTGCCACACACACCATAGATGTTCTGATGAACTAAGGGAAGCTCGGTGGGCGGGTGAGACATTGCTGGGCTAGTGAGTATTGAATGTAGTGAATCTGTACAGTGCAATCGACGTGGAGGTGAAAGAACAAGGGCTGACTGACAGCTCACTGACAGCCACAGCGAGCACGCGGCTGCCACATGCCATCTTTTCTAATTATAGGGTGCCAAACTTCGGGAAAATGGCGCACCCGGCTGCATCGGGTAACTCCAGTCAAAGACCACCTGCTCAGTCACGCGGGCTCGACCTGGATGCATATGCATCGAAAAGGATTTGGGGTACTTCGGTGCCCCCGCCCAAAAGTTTAAGATGTTTCAGTCTCTTTATAAAATTATTAAACATTGCGGCTTTACAATACCGAGGTAGTTGACCGTGATCAGAAATGAAGTGGTGGTTCGAATTGAGATGGAATCGCGAGGCACTAGCATCATGCGAAAGTCTACTTATGACGTGTGGCAAAAGAAGATCAATGTTGAACACAACTCCTATCTTTATTTATTGTCTCGCGTATTACTTATTATCTCCGAGAGCAACCTACGATGACCTCTGTAGGAGGAGGAGGGGTGCGTAGTCGATTGGTGACTCCGCAGACTCGGAGTTGCTTGATGTAGGTGACAAGGGTCGATTAGACGTCTTAGACAGCTGGACAGCATTGGGACCTCGGCCACCGGGGCAGCAAGCGGAAATTTGCGGTTCGCGCACTGAGGCCATGCAACGTGATCACAAGTTGAGTTCACGAGGCCGATCCTGACACACGGTTGTGTTTTACATGTCGTTGATCCAGATGAACTTGATGTTCAATTCGAATACTCTTGAGATGACCGAAACATGCTGTCGATTTCGCCGTGACTGTCTCTGTATGTAAGTGAAACTGGTGGGAGAAAAAATGAGATGCAACACTTAGTCGAGCAACAAATAGGTTACTATGCTCGTTGGAATCATACTTTTGTTCCATTGAACAATCTGTGTTGTGTTCGGGCTGCTGCATCTGCTCTGTCAACCTGATTTGGGTTTGGGATGTAAGAAAAATATAGGCTGACCTTTGGGGTTTCATGGAGTACTACTGTTCATCTCTTCATAATTAGACTTGGCCAGGAGAAATTCTATGAATGTTCCGAACTGCGTCAGCGAGTATTCCGAACTGCATCAATGAAGTTAAATATGTTGCCTACGATCTCAACCTCCGATTACATTGATTCAGAGAACTCGATGATTATACCAAAGAACAACTTGATCCGTTAATGATGAAGCCCAGACACCTAGAGCGGAATATTAAGGCCTTGAGGTGTGTGAAATTCATCCCTATCTGTCTTGAGGTATGGCGCTCTGGAGCAACATGTGTTACTGCCTCGATGATCCTTCGGTTGGAATTTCCTCTTAACACTTGACCACGTCCAGAGTTTGCACCAGTGTATTGTGCAGTACAAGTCAGGTACAAGTTAAGTCTTTCCACATTAATCTGAACTGGAATTCTGTCGAGTAGAAATAAAATCCCGTTCTCTAATGATCCAACGGGGAGAAGAAGGTCCAGAAGCCCCCGTTCTGAGGCGAAAATGGATATAGAGCCATGGGATTTACGGTCCGCGCTCTCAGGCCATTCGAAAATGTTGTAGTGCAACCCAGAGACATTATTCAAGGATGTATGACGCACAAAATTCAACCGTGAGAAAAACATTTCTGGGCTGATGGCATCTCTGTACTGATTACGGTATCTGCTGCAAATTACGGTTATGGTCAGTTATGACTGCAGAGATTTAGGAATGTAAGTTGAGTTCCCGGAGCCAACAGGGGAAAGTCACTTGAAAACAATGTGAACCATGTCATGTTTGCCTTCCCGGGCTCTCCATTTTGACGAACATATTTCGTATTTTTGACCACAGTAGCTATGTTTAACTTCATCTTCGCAGTCGCAAAGGTTCGTGGCAAAAATGTGTGTTTTCTTTTTTTTTCGAAGATTTCTCGTGTATTACACCACATAGCATTTTCTCCGCACTTGCACACACAATTTTACCTCAATTGAGCGTTCCTTAGATGTGTAGAGGTCCCTTAGGCCAGCGGTGCTCACAAAAACCGCAGGGAACCGAAGAGACGGGGATAAACCCGAACGGGGCAAGATACGTAATGGGAGATCTAGTACCACTTCACTCCTCCTCACTCAGCATTGCGCCTGCGAAACGACCAAGCCGGGATACCACGGCAAAGGGTCGGTCGAAGTGAGCCCGCCGACCAACGAGCACGACAGTCCCACCCGCCGCCTCGCCATCTCCGCCGACAAGCTCGTCACGCAATCCTTCGCCGGCATCGACACGGTCTACGAAGTCCTCCAGTACGTTGCCAAGACCCACAGCACCAGCGGGTACAAGTGCATCACCTAGGTTCAGCTGCAGGAGCAGGTCGAGGAGATTGCAAGGGGGCTCGGATGTCTTCAATATCCACGCCGCGACGAGGTGGGTGCCGGTTTTTTTGTCATTTCAAGTTTGTCGGGCGATTGCGTGGCCTGCGCCTCGTCTGGGGAACGAGGATGCGGTGCGCTGCGGACGCCGTCATGGCCTGGCGGCATGGCGGAGGAGGCTGTTTCGCGTAGTGGACTCGCCAACGCGGTTCGGGCAACGGCTGCCAGGCGCGCGTTCGCGGCATGCCCGGGGCGTACAACCGCGGCGGGCTTACCAAGGGGCGGACGGCGCGCTCATCGCTGGGGTTTTCGTTGCCGGAGCTGTGCGCAGCGCCGAAATCGAGTCTCTCCGCCTTACCTTCCCTCCTTCTTCTCTTCCCCTTTGTTTTGTTTTACTTCTATGCTGGGTGGATGTGCGCGCTGTCTTTGGGGAACCCAATCCACGCTCGCGGGCGCTCTCTGCATACTGCTTCCCCCCGCTACAGTCAGCCTCTGGGTGTACGACGCAGTGGCCGCCTCGCTCTGCACTGCACTGCACCGTGTTTCGCATCGAGGCCACACCTCATCCTTTTCTCTCTTTCTTATACATCCTTTCTTTCCTTCTTCTCGCAGCGGCCATGTGCCGGTGCCGCCCAATCGTGCACGTCGGCGCCGACCTCCAAGTACCGCAGACGGGCGGCGTTTGTTGCCGGCGGCCGCGTCATCCTTGCTCTGCTCTGGTTTGGTGCGATGGGCTCGCGCCCGCTCGTGCCAACTCGAGCACTTTTATCTTTCGCACCATGGGCCGGCCAGAGGGCTCTTCGTCGTTGGGGATATGGGGTGCGGGGTGTGGTGTGGGGTCGGCAGGCTGGGGCCCTCTTGCGCTTGTTGCGTTCGCAGCTCGTTGGTCCTCTTCGACCACGCGCTCCGTGCCTACCCCATACATTTGTGGGGTGCGCGCTGCGTTCGACGCGCGGTCTCGCAGCCTCAATCCATGTCCGCTGGCTCGCCGCCGATGCCCGACCTCTTTTCTTTCTCGTCGCTATATTCTTTCTTCCTTCTAAACGCACCCTTGCCCGTTTCTTCGTTCTTTATTTATTTACGGAATGCGTGGTTGCCTGCGTGCGGCATACATATGGTGTTGTCGACGTACCTTCGGCTGGGTGGGGCTTAGGTGGAGGAGACGACGGCGGACGTTATTCGCGGTCTATGAGCAGGGATCACGCGTTCGCCTTTGCCTCGCTGAGCGCGCCACGAGCAATTTGGGGCTCCCTCGCCTTCTTTTGGGCTCTTCCTCATTTCTCTTCACGCTTGCTTGTTTATATACTCCTCCATCCTCGAACTTGATGCTAATTACTATTTTGCAGCGTCAACTGGCAACTGCTAGCCCGCGCCTGCGGCTCCATCTCCACCACCATCGCCACCGCCTACGACACACTCTCGGCCCCGTCGGCCTCACGCACTCGCTCAACGCTGCGCCGCGCTCTTCACCAATGCCGAGCTCCTCCCCACCCTGCTCGCCGTCCTCCCCAACACCCCCTCAGCCAAGACCGTCGTACGCCCACGCCAAGCTCCTCGTGCAGCTCGCCGAGGCGCGCAGCGACATCACCATCCTCTCGCTCGACGACCTGCGCAAGCGCGGGCAGGCGACCAAGGACGCCATCGACCCCAGCGTGCTGGCGGCGCGGCGGCCCGCGCCCTCGCCCGTGAGCTGCATCATGCACACCTCGCGCTCGAGCACGCGAACCTCGTCGCGTCCGGCGGCGCCGGGTACACGCTGCTCGGGCACCACCTACCTCACTGCGGACGACGTACCTGCCGCGCGCACACATCCTCGAGCTGTGCATGCGCTTTGGCGCACTGCCGACGGGGGTTTAGGCGAATCAAGACGCGAATGTGCGGAAGTGCAAGGGGACATCAAGCAGTTCCGCTCCAGCATTATGGTCGGCGTGCCCGCGGTGTGGGAGACGGTACGGAAGGGGATTGTGGGAAGATGCAGGCGGGGGGTGCGATTCGGAGCAGCGTCTTCTGGGCGCGGTGGAGGCGAAGAAGCGGGGGACGCCCGGCCTTGTGCGGTTGGCGGGTAGCGTGATTCTGAGCGGGGTAAGGGCGGCGACTGGGGAGGGGCGGCTGAGGATCGCAATGAGCGGGGCGCGGCGATCAGTCGGGAGACGCAGGAGGCCCGCATTGCTGATTACTGGCGCGACGCGTGCAGGCTGCGGGATGACCGAGTCGCGCGGCATATCCGCCATCCGTTTCGACTCTGTCGGGTTACCTGTGCCGTCTATCAAGATCAAGGTCCCGCCATTTACCCTCGCTTCCCGGTGCCTGCTAACCCCCGTTTTTATACGCTGTAGCTCCGCGACGTCCCCGAGGCGGGGGTACTTCTCCTGCGGACGACAGGGCGCGCCGGAGGAGCGGGGGCGGTGCGATTTTCTCTTCGTTCTTTGCGTTACTGTCTTGTTCCTCCTCTCTTTGTCTTCCCTTTCATCTTCCGTCTTGTGTTTTGTTGCGTTGGTCTCAGATTTTGGGGGAAGTCCATTCCGACCTCGGCTCGGGGGCGGGCGGTCGATTCTGGTGGAGGACTGGCCTCGCTGGACGTTGCAAGCAAGGGAAAACCGTCGTCTGGGCGCGCGAGGGCCATCTTGCATCGCGGAGCTCGTTTGGCTCGTGCCGAGTGCGAGTGCGATGTACCTGAGGTCGCGGCGTGCGGTTTACGGTTTCTGTTGGGGCAGCGCGTCTTCTGCAGGTCGATTGGCTCTCGCTTCGTATGAGGACTGCACACCTCTGTCTGCCTGCGTGCAAGCGGCCGCGTGCCTTGGGCTGGGAGCGAGAATGAGCCGTTTGGCTTCTGTCTTCGTTCTGCAGTCTGCAGTGTCCGGTGGTGCCCAAGGCGCTAGTCGAGAGTCCTGGACGCCCGCGTCGACCCCAAGGTCGCGGCGCTGGTGCTAAAGGAGTGCGACGCGGTGGGAAGAAGAGCGGGTTCGAGGCGATGGAGACTCTGATGGTGCTGGAGGGATGCTAAATGTGTGGTGTAGTAGGCGTACAAGAACCAGTAGATGGAGAATACTAAATGGGCAAGACGCAACGTGGATAGATGAATGTATAAATGACGGATTCACGTTTCTTTCTTTCTTTCTTTCTGTTCTTTCTTTTTTCTTATGTGTATCTTGCGATCGGGGTGCTTGTCCATACTTGTCGATACTAGTGGTGAACACAAACCTTTTTACTACTCGTTTCTTCCGTTCTGGGAGAGCCTGAGGATTACTCCGGAGGTAAGGATCACAATTGTGACGATCTTCTTTTTGACATTCGACGTTCACTGCCTTAAAAATGACTTGTGAAGTTTATGAACAGCATCCAAGGGGCAGGTATACACTCTTCCTGGACCACTACAGCCATTACCATGAAATCCCTTGCTCTCCGCCTCACTCGATGGTGGTCTTGGTCTGACAGTTCTCCCAACTCTGCAAAGGCTGCTCTACCTATGGAACTTTGGTACATCATTATCCGCCAAATAACAGACAAAGACCTTCTCCGGGCGTCTGCAGTCTGCAGCGCATTCAATGCCTTCGCAATTAGCGAATACCTGGCTAGAAATAATATCTCTACAGCCGCGAAGGAGATTTCTGGCCCAGCCTACATTATACACCCCTTGCAGCTTTCCTGCATCCCGCTGCCAGTGGAGCATCTTGTCTGCCACTTCCGGCCCTATGACGTCCGTCGCGATCTCTTGTCCCTGCAGTGGTTTGTCCCTCGGGCGCAGAGTCTGAGGGACCTCGAGCTCTCCTTTGCAGGCAGTCTACTTCACGCACACCGTAATGACCGCATCCCCGTCAGGTACTCAGCCCGCGAGCTTATGGGCATCTTCTGCCGCGTGCTCTCTGGGATGGCGAGCAAAGCTGCTGGGCCCGTCGTCGTGGTGGGCCAGTTTGCAATGTTTGTGTGCCGCGCGGAGGAAATTGCCGGATGGAGGCTGGACGCGCTCCAGTTCAATCCTCTGTCGGAGCGGAATACGCTCATGGCAAAGATTCGGGGCATTTCGGGCGGCCCGTCGACAGCGATCCCGTTGCGGACCACGGAGCAGATGTCGGGTACGCAGCCGGAACCCCTCACGAGGGAACAGGTCCTGGAGAACCTACGGACGGTCAACGTCTGGGTGCGCGATGCGCTCGGGGTTGATTACACAATGCTCGTTTTCAATATCTCTTCTATCACGCTGCTTGACCTTAACGACTCGCCTATCCCGGACGAACAGCTGGCAGCTGTTCTTCGGGATCTTACATTGCCGTACCTCGAGACGCTTTCAATATCTCGATCTGGCATAGATCCAACGGCGCTTGGCAGTTTTCTCGCCCGACAACCCAGACTGCAGCATTTCACATCCTTTGCTCGGAAACCCTCATCTCCCCTCATCAGCTCGCCGCTATCCCATCCGACCCTTATCAATATGAAGGCAGTTGGCACAGAAAACATCTGCCTTGCCATGGATGCCCTCCACCTCTCCCCACTCCTCGAGACCTTCATGTTCTCATATATACACACAATGGGTCGAGCAGCCTGAGCAACCTTACCCCTGCCTTCCGTCTCCTCTCCCAGCGGTCCTCCAACACCCACCTCGAGCTGACAATTCATGAGTCATCCCCCGACTCCAGCCTCTCCTCCTCCTCCATGGATGAACCTCTTTTCGATGACGAAACAGCTTCCACCGCACGCACTCTCCACTGTGTCTACTCTGTTGTCATTTCCTGCTCCTCAGCGGACATGGGCTTACGGATTCTGCCTTGGCTCGTCCTCTTCCCGCACCTTCTCAAGGTGAAGTTCTACCTCAATGTTACGGGCAGGGACCCGCGTCCCGATGATCCTTTGGGGGAGGTTGAGTTGAAGAGGTTGATGGGTGAGGTAAAAAAAAAATTGGCACATGTTCCGAGTGTCAGGTAAGACGCGTAGATTATCACTAATAGGCTTCATTGATTTTATTGCAATTCTCAAAACTGATGTCATTCTGAAAAGGAAAAAAAAGTTTGGGAGTTGCCAAAGGTCGTTGGTTCAAACCGCGCTGCAATAATAATAAAGCATATGTAGACAGGAGGTCAGATAATGACTTTGGTTGGCTTTTTCTTTCTCTTTCTTTTCAAACCTTCCCCACGTCTTTCTCATCTCTCTCAAAACTAAATAACTATCACCTTGCACGGGTGGAAGTACCACGAGGTTCGTCTATGCTGAGCGCGGAGTGTCTTTTATTTAGGATTGTAAAGTAAAGTGCCATTTGGGATGAAATTAGCGAGCGGGCGGCAGAGTGTCTTTTCTCAGTCTTTTCAACCACACCTTGCACTGTTTTTTTTGTTGCTCACACCTATCCAGCCGCCAATCAAAGCTGAGAACACCTGGTAGCACATGGAGTGCACCTGCCCTCCATAAATGAGTAGTCAGTTGAACATGTAGGCAGGAGCTCCCAGTTCGACTCAGGGTCGGGTGATGTTCGCCGAAATTGGGAGTGCTTTTTTATCCCATCTGCTCATTTCTCTCAAACTAATTGATGTACTCAACTTGCACGGGTGGAAGTACCACGAGGTTCATCTATGTTGACCGCTGACCGCTGAGTGCGAAGTGCCTTTTTCATAGGATTGCAAAGATAATATAAAATGCAAGTCAGGATGAAATTAATGAGCGGGCGGGATGGTGTCTTTTCAACCACACCTTGCACTGTTTTTTATGGCCAAGGAGTAAGGAAGGCAGGTGCACATTGTATGTCATTGAGTGTTCTCCTACCTACTTCAAAAATGAATACATGACTGCAAGCAAATTAAAATGAATGTTTGGTTGAACAGCAAACTTACACCGGGGGTAAAGACCCAGGCACATGGTTTTCATGTGCCTTAAATGCACATCCGTCGCACATGCGCCGCAGAGGGGGCGCACAAAGGAAAACAAAGGGACCAAATATTTTTTTCTTTGTGCATCCCGTCTGCGGCGCATGTGCGATGCATGTGCATTTAAGGCACATGATGTCCATGTGCCCGGGTCTTTGCCCACGGTGTTACGTACACCAACTGGTCGAGAACAGTGTATTGTCCGCATCAATTACTTATAGCACCCAATATGAAGGGATCTGTGTGTTCAGAATAAGAAATATGCTGCTATTTGAGCCTTGTACCAACATCTCGGCCGTCGTTGAAGTTGCAACAAAAGGGAGTAAGTAGTTCGGCATTTTTGTTGTCTGAAGTCTGCATAAATTGGTCCTCTTCTAGGTCTGCTGATCACTGCCACACTGAATTAAAAACCGGGGGTCTTGGCCCAACCATTAAAAACCGGGTTTATAAACAGCTGTTTATAAACATGTCTATTAAGTTCTAACCGGAAGAAAAAAAAGGGTGCCGATGTGTTGACGATGAGGTTGTTGCAGCAGAGTTTACTGACGATCTGAAAGCAGCGGAGGACCGTTGTAGTATTTTGGGATTTCAACGTCAATGTTCATGACAGGATTCCGGAAGGTTTCAACTGCGCAATTCGGGTCAGCTTTCAACCTTTTCTCAGTGCCAAGGTTCGTACATCACAAGTCTCGGACTCTTTGAGTACGACCAATCTTTTCTCCTGGTACATATTCTACGTATTCTAGGAAGGACGGAGACTACTGAAACGGTATTTGATCCCGCTGTGGTCAAAGTTATTCCCACAGTTGGAATTTCCTTACCAACGTTCTTTGCACTCCAGCCAATGATGTGCTACCCAGAATAGATTTGGAGGTTCAACCACGGTACGGAGCCGAAATGGAGACATGAGTTTTGACATCAAACGATGAACTTTTCTTTTCGAAATATTACAAGGAGGTTAATCTCAAAACACTTGCTCGCACAGTGAGGATAACAAAAGAAAGAGGATCAACATCAGCTGGATCCACATTATGAAACGAGAGCTCTGCGAAACGATTTGCAACTCTCCGAAGGCTGGAACTCCTGGGGCCTCCGTTGGCGCAATCTCTGTCAGTCTTTGAGATGGCAGTTCAAGCACATATATATTTTGCTCACGTCCATTCAAACTGTGACCACCATCCGGCCCTCCATTGCTATTTAGTGTGTGGTCCGCGGTAATTTCCTCTGCTAGTGCTCAGACGCGTCAGAACAAGATGCCTGGCTGGTAATTTACAACTCACCGTGGGCAAAGGGAGAATTCACATCCCGGGATAATTCGTAAAGCGGATGTCCCAGATTTCGCGGAACGTCCTGGCTGTCGGGATCGAATCCCTTGGCTTGATGGAATTTCCGAAGGCCGGCATAGACACTGTCATCCCAAGATCTGCCACGTATTTCTGTTCTAAGTCGGAAGGGGGGAAACCCAAGCCATGTCGCCTCTTCTGTGCTGAGAGCCTTGATACCCTCAGAATCGAGCGACCAGTACGCTGGTCGGTTTGGCCATCTAAATGAAGTGGGCCCGGTTTGAAAGTCTTTGGGTGGGCAGAGGAATAGAAAGCCAGTGGGAGGGACCCCCCTTGCATCACCGATTGTGAGTGTGAAGGAAACATCCTCTATGCGCACTTTTCAAACTGTCATCTCTCGGAAAGCGGAATGGAACCCAAGACGCACCGTAATCCTCCAAATTGGACGTGATCTGAAGACGGCCAAAAACGTGGTTCGCTTGACTCAACCAAACTTCGTGATCATAAGAAGACGCCCAGAGCATGATTCCAGTGTTGAATACGCCATCGGCCCTATAACTGTGAATATGACCTGGGTCAGCGAATATGAAAAATGGAGAGGGAAAAAGTGAATACCGCCTCCAACCATTTCCCGAAGGGTCGCTTGCGTGACCCGAAATCCGCCAATTGTCATAGTATAAGGCACTGAGCTTCGCCAAGGATGTAATCTCAACAGGCTCCTCAGCTCGATTTTCTGATGGTAAGGAAATGATTGCTCCGATATCAACCGTCGTGGAGGTAAAAATGGAGCCATTCCGATATTGGCTCAGATACACAGCACATATGTGATGGTACTGTCTCAGTGCCAGGGACTCAATGGCAAGGACCTCTGTATCTGGTGGGGCTGAGGTAGTGGCCGCTTGTCGGAATGAGTTGTCGGTGACGGAACTCGCGGGACCATCAACAACGGCGGTGGTACGTAAAAAGAACTCAGTGTCGGGCGGAATGAGGTCCATGGAGAGTCGGCCGGTTGAAGATCGTATCCACATCATGCACTGCGAAGAGTACAGGTCCTGTAACAAGTCAGGGTTAGTCTAACACCAAACATTACTGACCTTTTGCCACAGTGATTTGAAGTAATCGTTCACTTGCTGTAAACACCTTAGCAGAGAAGCTGAACAAAGATTGGATTTGCATACACGCCACTCTTCCGACTCCAAAAATGTCAGGATATGGAGCAAGTAAAATCAACGGACTGACATACATAACACACGTAAAGATACACTGTCATTATCGGCGAGTGTCGTGCTAGGAATACTTCAGGTGGGACCAGATCTGTTTGATTTGTCAACCGCGAGAACGACACTTGAGATTTAATAATGCACCACCGTGAAACACCGTGGCGTGAATATTTCCGTAGCTTGCGCCCGCCCAAACCTGAATTATATTCGGGTGGCTAAATGGAATCATATTAACCCAATCGAGCCAGAAACCGAACAGGTCTCACCGAACAGACATATACATTTTGGTGTCTCGCCGCCAGTGCTATTGAATGGTCAAGGAACGTTTCGATGAAGGACCGATTAAGTCACCTGCCCTGCACTATTGCCCTGATACACGGCCACGGTGACCTTGGAGTTTCCGCCGTCGGTTGTCGCAGAGTATACCCGCCGAACACAGCTCCGTGCGGGTCGACGGCTCACAACCTCCGATGCTTCGTTCACCATTAGTTCCTCCTGCAGGTCGATGTTCCCCATCGGTATCATACGAAAGTCTGGACATGAGTAAATGCTTTGCAGACTCAGGAAAGAAATTTGAATGCACACCAGGGGGCACAGTTGGTGCGGCATGGTAATTTTTCTTCGTAATATTGTTGAACGTCCCCCCAGCTACAGTGAAGTTTTGCGAGCCCGCGAACATGCCGCCGGCAGATCTGAGTTGAGTGCCGTTAGCCAAGAGCTAGGACAGAATGATGGAGGACTCACGAAGTGAACACGGGCTCGTCCGGGGACAGGGTGGAAATGTCTTCGTTGTGTGAATAGGTGCCAGTTTCCATCGATGCTCGTGGATGGATGGTGGTGGAAGAAGGAGAGAGTGATAAGCGCTCATGGAACAGCTTTCCTATAAAAAGAGGCAGTGTTGAGTGGAGTGGTAGATCTCCCATCACGAATCTTACCCCGTTTGGACTTAACCCCGCCTCTTCGGTTCTCTACCTTTTCTGTGAGCGCCACCCGTCCGGGGACCCAGGATACCCCTCCGGCATCTGAGGTATGCGAGACATATTTAAGTCTGTAGGATTGATACACGGTGGAAACATAAGAAACCCTCAGAGCAAGAAAAAAGATCGCTAGAGGGTTGGTCGAAATGAGTAGAAAAAGTACTTAGATCTGCTAGTGACGTTCATGGGCCTGGTGCTCCACCCGTTGTAAAGTACCTTCATCCAGGTCATGCGATAGGTGCTTCTTTGAAACCCGAGAACACAAATAGACAGTTGGGAACATCTTTTTCGGGCAAAATTTCACCATGTTACTACGTGAGTTCAACTCACCTTCCCAGCAGTGTAGGACATGGTCTCACAATTACTGCTATGAAGTGCCGCAGGGCATCAACCCTTACAGAGGTTGCGACGTGCCATCAGTCCACGAACCCGACATTTCTCACGGTTGAATTTTGTGACCCATGAAGAGTATCATTGTATTACTCATGTTTAATATGGAAAATCTCGCCTTCTCGGTCCTATGTTTTCCAGCTCACATTTAATCACTCCAAATAGCATTCAGGCTTTGTCAGAATCCCCGACCGCCTGGCGCAGCAATATGTTCTGAGTTATCTACCATCAGGCGCGTCGGAAACCCCTCCCCCCGTTAATCAGAGACGCTCTGAATAACAAGCAGCTAAATCCACTCCGATTAAAAGGGTCCTGTTTGAACCGGTAACAGGAAGAGCAATTATTTATATTCCTGGATGATGTTCCAACATCATCTGTGCAATAGTATTCAATCATTCACCATGAAGAGAGAACCATACCCCTGGAACTCACGACGCTCTAGGGCATCCCTCCTAGCTCCAGCTGAGATGCCTGTATGCTGCACATCCCAAGACTCTTGTGTTCTGCTCAACTTTACTGTGTCTGAATTTTGTGACTCCAGGCATCCCATCGCACCAACATCGAAGATGAACTTCTAAAACAACGTAACGAGAGTTGAGATTATAGACAACTTTGTAGGTGTAGTCACAAAGAAATCATGAATAGAATTGATCCTGAACAGTTCGGTGCGGAACATGAGCGATATTCCACGTGAGACGCCGGCCAGAGGGCTTTTTCCACCTTTAAACCTAGACCTGTTCGACAAATCAGATGGTAATGGTACCCTGAGGAAATCCTAACAAACATATCCATCCTCCTGTTTCTGCAGTGAGTCTCCGTCAATTTACTTACGCGGTAATTCAACCAACGTCTGAATATTCCGCCGTAGCAGGGGAATTAAGACCATTTAATACAGTCTCAAGCTTGGCATTCTGGTAACAAAAACTATCAAATGTACTAGAATAGGTCAATGCATGGTCATTATGATGTCCATTGCACCGTATGGCCGCGCGCAAAACACCCAATATTAATTTCTTCCCGATGCCCGGTGGCGGAGGTCCCGACGCGTCGTACTGACAGTGTCTAGAGCTGTCAAAATGAATCTTATCACCCGCATCGAGAAACTCCGACATCTGCGGAGTTCTACCAATCGACTACGCACTCGTGCCATGTGTGGACACTGCACAGCAATCTCGGTAACTAGCTGTCACCGGGGTGATGGGTGATCGGGCCGAGCGAGGACCTTTATGAAAGAGACGCGCCGGCACAAAGCTTTCCTCAGTACTTCTACGACGTACTGAGGTAAACTCACGATATTTGCTATGGACAGTACCAGGACTGACAATTTACTTAGGATTACCTACATTAATCTACGGTTCAGGTACTGTCCAGTACTTCTACGACGTACTACTAGTACTGAGTATTACCTATATTAATCTACGGTTCAAAATCAAAATTTAGTTACCGTTTTAGTTACTAACACCATGCCGAGGCCCGAAAGTTTCGCGGAGTCTAAGTGGAGGGCACAAATTGCTATTGGATGTTGGAGACGCATTGGTTTCTGAAGACGCAGATTGGTAGGCAATTTTACCAGTTGTCAGGACTCAGGAAAGGCAGCACCTGCTCTGGTGTGAATAAAATGAGCGCATTTCGCTTTGCGAGGCACCGAAGGAATCAACGCTGAAGGCCATCAGACTTTTGACACAAAACTTTTGATGCTTGTTCAAGCTTGAACAAGGGCAAAAAGACCGAAAGGTGAAAAGGCCGCAAACTTAGAGGTCAATCTCACAAGGTCGCTAGTTTGGCCCTGAACAAGTGCATTTATTTCGAATTTGGGAACAGATAACTGTGTCAGGTATGCACTAGGCTAGTCAAAATCGCCAGTCGCCTACATCGCAGCAACCCTGCTAGTTAAGGCTCTGTGCTGACAACTTTGACTTGAAATGAAGCGGTGGTCGCATTCACAATGAGTTATCGAAATGGCCGTGTTGTGCTTCATACCCGGGAGCTCGTGTGCCTATCCTTTTCCTTTGAATATGCGGGGAAGAGTGCCACACCGAAGTTGTGGGTATTTGCTATCTGGGGTCCATAAATTGTGTGAGCTGGCAGAAGTTCGATGCATGGCCAGTGACTGTATACTAACGTGCCACAGTTTTTTCTTTTTTTTTGCCCAGGTGATATCACCGTCGGATCGTTGCCAGCACCTTGTTGAATTGTTGAATTTGAAGTCAGCAGTACATCCACAGAATTTTATTGAGGTGTATAAGACCTTTGAGAATCCTAGGGCTGTCTGGAAAGTCGGTTGAGGTAATTTGGCGGCAATGCGGCAGGCCAGCAGTGAGAGAGGGCTCGAGTAGAAGGTGAGAGGCAACATCATTTTGGCGTTGCGGCAATCACACAAATCACTTTTCGGATCATTTTCCTTGCAGCCGCACGCCGGTAAAAGCATCCGGCCAGCTCGGGACGTCCGACTGGTCGGCAACTTGGGACGTGAAGGGGGGATACTCACAATCTAAATAATTGTAACCTATCTGGCTCGGTCCACTGCCATCTTTCGCGATGGAAAGAGAGAAAAGTTGAGCTTGAATTGAACGGGCCGAAGGCGCGTCATCAATGACGAAGGGAAGCTTATATAAGCCATTTTGGGCCGGACATTCTTGGAGGTGTAGAGCACAAATATCACTACGTTCTATTTTTGAATCATTCTTCACGAGGTCACAGATCACTAGAGAAGCAAGTGGATCGCGGGCCTCCCCGGCCCGTCGGCAATCGGCAGATAGGGGGAGTAGATAGGGGTATCATGACGCTGCACGTGCTCTTCGACTCTTGCAATCCACCAGTGATCCTCCGACTCTTTCACTTGTCTTCAAAGGCTTGTCACCTTGCTTGTCAAGGTCTCTCCACCCTCTTAATGGCACCACTTTTGTATAACCCGGTGATCCTAACCCTCCCAACGTCGAGTTCTGGATCTTGTCTGGACCTCAAGGTCTTACTAAACATTTACCTCTTCTTTACCCAAACTTGACGACACCAAATTCAACCAAGAATTCACCGCTACTATACAAAAACTCAACTTTAATTACTAACTGGCAGCGGTCACTTACCCACACAAAATTCATCGAAGACCCATTGGGCTCGCGCAACAGAGCTGTCAAAGCACTCAGCTCAAGAGATCAGAGGTGCCGAGTTTTTGTGCAAGCAAGGTCTTTTCCGACTTCGTCGGAGCTTCCTAGTTCAAAAAAGAATTATCACCACATCCGATTTTCCGCCGGTTGCCTCCGTATAGTCCGCTGACACGTACCTGATTGGTATTGGGACATTTGGACAACACCTACTCTCGCTTGCCAAGTGCTGGTGTTCACGGTGGGTTGCAAGAGGATCGTTAGCAGATCATCAGATTGTCGGCTAATTGCCAGAGGATTGTTTGCAAGCAGAAGTTGGTCTCTCGTAGACAGACGGTACAACAATATAACGCTCGTACCAGTCTGTTGACTACATAGTGTGACCGAGCCGGCTTATGACAAATCACAAAATTTCCCGGGTGGTGAACAGCTATCTGTGACGCGTCTTCCGTCGATTTTACGGCGCATTGACGTGCACAACATCGAACTCAAGGTTTATGCGGTCAGATTTTGTTGCCAGATCTTGAGAATGACGATGCCGAGTTTTGATGGTTCGGCATACCGACGGCCGAGATGTTGGTTCAAGGCTCAAATAGCGGCATATTTATTATTCTGAACACACAGATCCCTTCATCTTGGGTGCTAGAAGCAATTGCAGTGATGCAGACAATAAAAAAATACACTGTTTTCGACCAGTTGGTGTAAGTTTGCTTTTCAACCAAACATTCATTTTAATTTGCTTGCAGTCATGTATTCATTTTTGAAGTAGGTAGGAGAACACTCGATGGCATACGGTGTGCACCTTGCCTTCCTTAGTCCTTGGCCAATATATTCATGTGTATGCAGTAGGCCCCCCGGGCCCCGTTCGACTCGGGTGATGTTCGCCGAAATTGGCAGAACTTTTTTTTATCCTTCAAATCTTCTGCTCGTCTTTCTCATAATAAATGCTCACCTTGCATGGCTGGAATTACCGTGAGGTTCATTTATGTTACAGCCAACGACAGTACCGAAGGCGCGGATCAGAATTTTCCAAATTTAGAGGTTTTAATCTCCTCCAAAGAATTAGCCATACCTTGCTCATTTCTGCACCGTTTCCCTTCTAAGTAGGCTAGAAATTCCAGGCTAATTCACGTGCAATTACTCATAGAGCCAGATCAACGAAAATATTATATTTTGGGTAACCTCGTAAATTGGGCTGGGTGCACGGTAAATTGGCGCTGGTTCTGTCATATCACATCCAATCGGGCCAAATTTTTGGCAGGACTATTTAGGCGGTGCTACGATGGGCTTCATAGTCACAGAACATCAGATATACTACCCAATACTTTTAAATCCAGGACTACAGGGATTCAACGGTGGGAGTGTTGAAAATTATGTATTGACTAAAGGACTCGATCTTAGCAGTGAAACACACCCAGTAGAGAACCTCAGGCATGTATCCATCTTGAATACATACCAAAGCAATGTAATACATGTCCCGAATCCATAATTGGACGCGTCGCGTCGCGTTCCATCATCATCATCACAGTCACCGAAGTCACCCGAAATTCATTCAAGCTTAGATGCGGCAAAATCAGTTTATGTTGGAGATCCAAGGATCCAATGGTGCGACTGGGTAACTGCAGAGTTGTATCTTCTCCAAGAAAAAATAGAGCAAGCACATTCTCTATTTGAGCAGACTGCATCCACAGCGCACGACTTCGATATTCGACGCGACTGTTTAGCGTCTCTCGGTGACCCAAGGCACGGAATGCACACCTTGTTTGCCACATTTCGTTGGGCGGTGGCGTACCTTGCGTTCAGCCAGAGGAGCGGAGATCGAGTTGGCACACTCCAAGCCTTTCGGAGGCTTGCTGAAATATTTATTCAAATGGACGAGGAACAGGCTGCTCTGGAACTCTTCAGGACCGGACTCGAGGGGGCAACCGAGCTGTATTTAAGTGTAGGCTTCCGCGGTATAGTCACACACCCGATGGTCTCGTAAATGACTTCCTGAACATCCTCGAACATCGTATTGAGTAACGATGGGGAAGAAGACGGCAGAATATAACCGGACCTATGGGGTCTGGTTCAGTTGCAACCACTTCGATAGTATCATCCGAGTCCGATGCAGCAGTCTTTTTCAGCTCTCAAAAAAAGAAACAGTCAGTTGAATAAAGGATTGTAAGTCCGAACTTACTTTCTTTGGCGGCCGCTTTGGCTTTTGGGCTTTGGCTTTGGCTTTGGCTTGGGCTTCGGTCTGGGCTTTCTTCCTTGGCTGTGGGGCGGGAGTATCATTATCAGACACATCCGACATCGCAGCCTTTTGTTTCACGGCCGGACGGCGCAACAAAGCTTGGCCAGGTTCCTCCAGGAGCTGGTCTTCTGAAGCCGAAGCCATTGGGGTGTCTGAGTCAGGGAAATCGAGTGGCGGAGTGTCGTCGCTGAGCGAGGCAAGCTGGAGCTTTGAGACTGCTTGGGCTCTAGTTCGGGCAGCAATTCCCCGTGTGTGCTTCCTAGCAGCTGCAAGCGTCGCAGCGTTGGCCATGCATGCAGGTTTGGATGAGATGCGCGTCCAATGATGCGGAAGGAGAGCCCGATTGGATGTGATATGACACTACCAGCACCAATTTACCGTGCACCCAGCCCAATTTACGAGGTTACCCAAAATAGAATATTTTTGTTGATCTGGCTCTATGAGTAATTGCACGTGAATTAGCCTGGAATTTCTAGCCTACTTAGAAGGGAAACGGTGCAGAAATGAGCAAGGTATGGCTAATTCTTTGGAGGAGATTAAAAACCTCTAAATTTGGAAAATTCTGATCCGCGCCTTCGGTACTGTCGTTGGCTGTAACCGCTGGGTGCGGAGTGTTTTTTATTTAGGATCGTAAAAAGTAAAGTGCAAGTTGGGATTAGGATGGTGTCTTTTCAACCCCACCTTGCACTGTTTTTTGATTCATGCCTATCAGGCTTTACAGCAGGTAAGAGAACACCTGATAGCACATGGTGTGCACCTGCCTTCCTTATCGGCAAAAATACTTCCATTTGTAGGCAGGAGGTCCCCGTTCGATTCAGGGTCGGGTGATAAGCAGCGCAAAGGTATCTTTTTTTTTTCGCTCCAATTACGGTGAGTGATCCTTTCTGGGGGGCTGTTGTTTTCTCTTCCCCTCAGCAAACTGACATTTTCTATTCTGTAAAATGCAGTTTGGTGCATGTGTCTTTGTTCGAAATTTGTGTGGTGTGTTTCAACTTGGCTGACCACCTTCTGCTCATGCTTGTGGAGGTTTCAAACTGGGTAGGAGGACACCTGATAGCACATGGTGTGCGCCTGCCTTCCTTACTCCTTGGCCAAGATATGCATGTGTAGGCAGGAGCTCCCCGTTCGACTCGGGGTCGGGTGATGTATCCGGAAGGTGCCAGAACTTTTTTTATCCTTCAAACTTTCTGCTCGTCTTTCTCATAATAATTACTCACCTTGCATGGGTAGAAGTACCACAAGGTCCATCTATGTTGACTGCTGAGCGCTAGGTGTGCTGTCTATTTAGGATCATAAGAATAAAGTGCAAGTGGGGATGAAATTAGCAAGCGGGTGGCAGGCGGGATGGTGGTGTTTTTTCAACCACACTCCCCAATTTTTGCCTCACACCTACTCAGCCTCCAAACAAAGCTGAGAACGCCTGGTAGCACATGGTGTGCACCTGCCTTCCTTAATCTTTGGCCACGATATGCATATGTAGGCAGGAGGTCCCCGTTCGACTCGGGGTCGGGTCATGTTCGCTGTTGGAACTTTTTTTATATCCTTCAAACTCTCTGCTCATCTTTCTCATGTTTCTTAAACTAAATGATTACACACCTTGCATGGAAGGGAGTACCGCGAGGTTTATCAGTAAAGTGCAACTTGGGATGAAATTCGTTGTTCACACCTATCAGACTTCAAGCAGGTAGGAGGACACCTGATGGCACATGGTGTGCACCTGCCTTTCCTTACCTGCTCCTAATGCAAGCATATGTAAGCAGGAGGCCCTCGTTCGATTCGGGGTCGGGTGATAAGCAGCGCAAAGGTATCTTTTTTTTTTCGCTCCAATTACGGTGAGTGATCCTTTCTGGGGGGCTGTTGTTTTCTCTTCCCCTCAGTGAGGTGCCTTTGTCTGCGATGTAAAAACCAAAGTTCAGTGTGTCTTTGCCCGAAACTTGTGTGGTGGGTTCTCAACTTGGCTGACTACCTTCTGCTCATGCTTATGGAGGTTTAAAACTGGGTAGGAGAACACCCGATGGCACATGGTATGCACCTGCCCTCCTTTGCGGCCCAAAGCATTGTAGGCAGGAGGTCCCCGTTCGACTCGGGGTCGGGTGATGCGCTCTGAAATTGCCAGAACATTTTTTTTATCCTTCAAACTTTCTGCTCGTCTTTCTCATCTCTCTCAAACTATGATTTACTCGCCTTGCATGGGAGTACCGCCAGGTGACAAATAGCCTACGCTGAGGGCTTGACTGCTAGATGTGCTTTTTATTTAGGAGTGTCAAGATAACATAAAGTGCAAGTTGGGATGAAAATTATTTTGGGGTCGAATGCTCTCTTTTCAACCACACCTTGCACTGTTTTTTTTTTTTTGCTCACACCTACCCAGCCACGAAACAAAGCTGAGAACACCCGATGGCACATGGTGTGCACCTGCCCTCCTTTGCGGCCCAAAGCATTGTAGGCAGGAGGCCCCCGTTCGATTCGGGGTTGGGTCATGTTCGCTGTTGGAACTTTTTTTATATCCTTCAAACTCTCTGCTCATCTTTCTCATCTTTCTTAAACTAATTCATTTACTCGCCTTGCATGGAAGGGAGTACGACGAGGTTCATCTACGTTGACCGCTGAGTACTGAGCGCGGAGTGTTTTTTATCTATGGGATCATAAAAGTAAAGTGCAAGTTGGGATGAAAGTTAGCTGGTGGGCGGGATGGTGTCTTTCACCCACACCTTGCACTGTTTTTTTTTCGTTCACACCTATCCAGCTTTAAAGCAGGTAGGAGGACACCTGGTAGCACCTGGTGTGCACCTGCCTTCCTTGTAAGGATCTGTTTGTAGGCAGGAGGTCCCCGTTCGATTCGGGGTCGGGTCATAAAAAGTGATATCTCACTTTTTCCTCTCCAGCTACTCTGATTGATCCTTTGGTTCCCTTTCTTCTCCTCAGCAAACTGTCATTCGGTTTTCTATTCTGTAAACATACAGTTCCGTGCATTTGTCTTTGTTCGAAACTTGTGTGATGGTTTCGGCTTAACTGACCACCTTCTGCTCATGCTTGTGGAGGTTTAAAACTGGGCAGGAGAACACCTGGTAGCACATGGTGTGCACCTGCCTTTCCTCACTGGATGAAGAAATATGTAGGCAGGAGGTCCCCGTTCAACTCGGGGTCGGGTGATGCGCTCTGAAATTGCCAGAACATTTTTTTATCCTTCAAACTTTCTGCTCGTCTTTCTCGTAATAACTACTCACCTTGCATGGAGGGAAGTACCACGAGGTTCAGCTATGTTGACCGCCGAGTGCGGAGTGTCCTTTTTGAGGATCGTAAAAAGTAAAGTGCAAGTTGGTGGCGAGCGGGCGGGATGGTGTGTTGAAACCACACCTTGCACTGTTTTTTTTTTGCTCACACCTATCCAGCTTCAAAGCAGGTAGGAAGACACCTGGTTGCACCTGCTGTCCTTACTCCTTGCCCAGGATATATGCCTATGTTGGCAGGAGGTCCCCGCTCGACTCGGCTCGGCGATGAAGCAGCACTCTCCCGCGTTTTAACTTTTTTCTACCAGTGCGTACGTACGTACTTATTGGCATACCCCGTACCCCGTTCCCCGTTCCTACTCCGCCGAATGAATACTTGCCGAAAGTGAACGCCGAACACCGCTTCGTACGCGGCACTAAGTATTACAAGTATTGAAGACCCCACACTGCCCAGCAGAAGTTAGAACGCCGTCGGGCGTGTGAGCGCTCCCCGATGGTTGCCTTGGTCGGACGTTGGATGACTTGGACAAATGATGGATGGATGAGCGGGAGTGACTCCGACTCCGAGTAAGTAAGTCTTGGAAGTTGGGTCCGTGATGGTGCCAGTGGTGCAGGGTGAGCGCGTCCTCAGAGTTCGCGTCGGCGCACGCGCCTCGTTTCACCGCACCAATGGCCAAGGGCATGCAGAACAACCAAGCGTCTTGGCGCGGCGCGGCGTTGGCAGGAAGTTGAACGGCGCGCGCGACGGGCGCTGATTTGATCTCTCCTACGTCACCGGGCCGATCCGGATTTAGGGATTGACAGCCGCGCCCGCGCGCAATCGATCCGCTTTCCACCTCGAAACACCACAGCAAGCAAGCAGCCCGAAGACAGTTGAATTCAAAGGCATAGAGGAATAGAGGGGCCATAAAGGATGTCGTTCTTCAAGAAACTCGAGACCCTGGTCGACAGGCTGCCGGAGGGGTACCAGCATACCAGGGATGAGATTATCGGTGTGTCCCCTTCCTTCCCTTGGGCCCCTTCGCTTGCGCGCCGTATCGCTGCTTTGCCAACGCGTACTCCCACTCGCATCTGGCTTGATAGGAGTGAATAGAGCGGCGTGGCGGCGCGCGGGCATTCCTCCCTTCCAACAAGCTTTCAAGCGCGTATATACTGACGTTCCTTGCCCTGTTTGTTGCACAGGTCTCGTCAACCCCAATCGTGCGTCGTCCTCCCTGCTCTCGTTGCTAATTCGAACACCGTCCGACGCAGGCCGCCACGACGACCCCGAGGAAAAGCGGCAGGACGCGATGCGCGCAGAGATCAACGCGGGGCACCGGTTCGACAGCTTTGCGGCGGAGAGGAGCGAGATTTTCGTTAAATGGTGCGTCTGCGTCTTGTGTTTCTGCTTGAGGCTTGGGCTTTCGAGGACAGGCGATGTGGGCTGTCGATCACAGGAGGGCGAGAGGGCGGTGGGTGTCGTTCGTCGACCGTGCTGCGAGCGGGGAGCGAGGAGCAAGCACGGACGGCCTGAGGATTGGGGCACAGACCCTCCGTCCGTTTGGGCTTTGCACCGATGCGATTGAGCGTTTAACTAACCATTCAAACTCGCTCTTTGTCCCTTGACCTCAATGCCAACCAAGTCATCCTTGTACTGAAATTCCAGTGAGTCGTTTCTTCCTGCATTCTTCCCTCCCGTTCTGACCTCGAATTCCAAGCCTATCAAGCCAAATTCGAATGCACTCGGGACCAGTACTTCGGCTGAGTCTCAGTTCGCGTCAATTCGTTCAAATTTGTTCCCTCTTACTCGAACGTAACATTCTCAGTATCCATCCCTCTCCGCATCTTTTTCACCTCGGCTCTCAGCGTCCAATTCAACCCGAAGAAAACTTCCCCTCCGTGAAACTCAGCAGCGCGGCTTTCAAACCGCGCAGGTAAGTTTTGCTCTTCATTCCAATGTATGTATTCCATTTTTTATCCACCTTGCCTTCTTCTTCGTAGACCACTTTGATTCGATTCGATCCCCTCCTCCCTCTCTGCGCATCGAAGGACGCGCGCGGAATTGAAGCTCTCCCTGAATTCAATTCAATTCTTTTGGCTCGTCTTGAACTCAGCTGACTTTATCTTCACCGCAGGTCTTTCGCCCAGCTCAAGTGCAATCTGATGAGTACTCCTTCGTCATCGGCCTCCGAGCTGTGTATTTGACTTGCTTCCAGATCTTCGAATTCGGTTCGACCCATTTTGTATTTCAAGTCCAGTCGGCGGGCCTCGAGTTATACCCAGGTGCATCACTAGTACTACATCGAATTTCGTTTACCTCAGTCTTCGGATCCAAATGCGACAGCAAGTACTGACATCGTTCCCCCGGAACACGGTGCATCCTCTTGATCCACTGACCTTTCCCCAGATCCCAGCTCACGCTCCAACCCAATGCCGCCAAATTCAACTCTGCGCTAAATTCCCCACTAATCTTCATTCCAGATTTACCGAGTTCCGAGTTCTTCGCGCAGCGTGTCCTTCACAAAATTTCCCAGCTCGACTTAGTTGTTAGTTTCGTCATTTAGCAGCGTCCCTCACTCATATTACAATACCGGTACTTGAGACTGGGCCCGCAACGCGGTCACTTCACACACCCACTTCTCGCGCACTGACCGAGTTTTAGAGTTCACCGCAACGCCAATTCAGGTCCAAATGCGATCATTGTTCGTTGCTCTCTTCCTTCATGTCGCCTTCCTCCCCACTCCTCCCCCCACATACATCTGCTTCTCGTTCACCAGCTTTGACAATCATAATTGGATCTCCTGTATCAAGTCTCAATCAAGAATACTCTACACTCTATGGCGACAGTTCCCAGAACGATGCAAGTGCCCACACTCTTCAAGTCCCTCAAGACTTGAGGCACTCTTTCTGTCCCTTTCCAAGTCCGAAGCCACACAACCTGGACTTTCCCGACAAGCTTCAAGGCTCGTTCTCAAACTCAGTCCCTCTTTCTAAGCGGCTCTCACGGCGTGTCATCAAATTCTATGCCTTCGTCAAGTCCAAGTCTTCTATTAAGACACCCTATTCTGGGGTCAACAGTCGGAGATCAACAGTTGACGTGTCAACAGTCAGGTGCGCCACCAACTATGTATGATCACAATTGATCTTTTTCTCTTTAGTTTCGTCTTTCCCCGCGGTGGACCGCCGAAGCTACAGAGCATCGTATCTGTGGTTCACAAGCCACGAATCGGAGGATTCCCGTGGTCTCGATGATTCTGATGACGCTATATGCTTCTCTCTATTCTCTCTTAATCGACAATTATAATCATCCACCCCAGACTTGAAACCCTTTGAAATGCTGTGGCATCTTTTGTTTGAATACACTGATACATACTGTCGCTCCCGAATATGACTCTGCTTTATTGTCCCTGATCCTTTATTTGATTCTGAGTATGTGAGAACATTCTGACAGAGTTCTGAATTAAATATGGCGGGATTCTGAGCTGAGTTCTGGCGTCAGAAGTACGTTCTGACATGTCTGGCTGCCAGAAAATGTTCTGGCGATAGGCCAGTCGTTATGCGGCCAGATTCAATTATGGTGGTATGGCGCGCTTGGTTGGTCTGATGCCAGATCAGCCAGATGTGTTTTGTTTTGCTGATGAAAGCCATATCGTTGAGAACCTTGAAGGCGCCGAAAATCTTTGGAGGTCTGCTGCACTTGAACTGGGCTTGAATTCGGCCGCGCGGCAAAGGGTCAAAAATTGGAGAAACTCAGTTTCACCACATTGAAATACAACTTACCGATATTCAAGGCCGCGCAGCGGAAGAAAAAAAGTTTGCTGTGAATGAATGCCAAGGGAAGCCCACTGGAATCGAACTTGAACCCGGGGATGGCGCCGCGGCCCGGGAAGGACAAAATGCAGCACATGTCCTGTTCATCGCGTTAGTTGGGGTCGAGCTCTTTATTCCTCCTCCTCCTAAATGGCACCGCGCAGTGGAACAAAAATAAATCAAGTTTTGGCGCACAAGTTAGTACTCGCCAGGTCCGAGTATAGAATGAAAGATGATACATGCACCCACCTCCAAGGGGCAAACTCGATGTGGGCCGGCGATAGGTCGTCTCGGTCTCGGCGCTATGAGGGAGGGCGAAAGAACTTGAAATAATTTTGAGGGTGGCGCTAGCGAAATCGTTAGTGAGCGGACGACGAAACGACTTGAAAGAACTTTGAGGGCGGAGCGCCGGGAGAGAAAAAGTTGATGAATCCAGTAAAATTGTCCAGCTAGCTAAAATTCTCTTCCTCTGGCTTCCTGAAAGATGATAATCGCCAACTCATAGGCAGCAAACCAGCTGCAGGTGGGGTGTGTGAGGAAAACCATCTAAAACATTTATAAAACCATTTGTTGACAGTGTGCCCTGACCGCCAAACCAAACCTAAATAAAAACGGTTTCAACTGTTTATAAACCAAAACCGTTGAAGCCTTAATACCGCTTCGTATCGTCTTTCCAAATAAGTGCGCTAAGGATTGCGTATTTAAAAATGGACCGCCGTGCGAAGCCATGCGAGATCCACGATCTCTATGAGAATAAATCCACGGTGCTTCGCCGCAACCTGTCCTCGCTCCCCCGGCTAGCATTCATGTCCGTGCTCGGCCGCCATGCTTTCCACCAAGTCGCTAACAGCGGCGTGGTTACTGCTTCATACTTGTAGAACATGTTGGACATCGGGCCTGCAAATGAACTTAGCAGCTGAGATACCAGAGATACTTACTAGATGGGGTGCAAATAGGACAGCGGGGGGAATTCAACGGATGCAGTATTGCTTCAATAGATGCTGTCGCTGTCGTACATAGCTCAACTAGGCACAAATTGACATTGCTGGGCAGGAGGAAGCAGCCGTGTCTTTCGTCTCAGGGAAGGTTGTGGCGTCTCCCATGACATCCAACTGCCAGATAGAACATCTATCATAGTCACTGCCCCGTGCTTGGAAAAATTGTGGCATCGCAGCCAGACAATTCCTGCAATAAAGGCCGCCCTGAGTGTACCTTAACAGCTTTGTAATTAGCCTTCTTTCTTTCAACGAATTTCTGACCGGCTACAGCGCGCCGGCCCGGGCCCACGGAGGAATAGACAGCACATACTGTACTATTACGACCAAAGGTTCAGGTGACGGGTGGCGGGGGCCCGTGAGCTTGAACCAATTTGGCATGGTGACAGTGGCATTTCGATTTTTGGCCTGAAATAGGGGTGAAAACTGTCAAAAATTCTCCACCTGCCGGAGCCTGCCGACCGTCCATTTATGGAAACTTCTGGTGATTGCCGATCAATGAACCTTGATTCCAGTGAGCCTTTGGTCGTAATAGTACAGTATTCTAGGAACGCTCCCTGACGTTATCGACCACGGTTGCTTTGGCCATCGGAGATTGAGTTGTGGCATGATGCTCATCATTCACTACGAACACAACTAGATATAACTGTTTTCCTCCCCCCCACACACACACACTTCCTACCCCGCACCATGAGTGACCAGACCACTCCAGGTCCACGCAGGCGCCTTCCGAAGGTCAAGTTTCGAGTCCTCATCGCTGGGCGAGCAAATGCTGGGAAGACCACCATCCTGCAGCGAGTGTGTGATACAACAGAGAGTCCAGAGACATACAGAATGGTGGATGGTGAATGCACAAAGGTCAAGTCAAAGACCTCACACGCACCATTGCACATTGTACTAATGGGCCAGCAGAGTCAACTCATTCCCACATCAGATGTGCGCTGTAGTACTAGTACCTTCACGGCTTTATTTAACATGTATTCTTTTTAGCGCGGAGAGCACGACATTACAGATGAGCTCGAGTTCTCGAATCATGATGGATATGTATTCCATGATTCGTGTGGACTGGAAAATGGGAGCACAAAGGAGCTGAAGACTCTGCAAGACTTCATTCGTAAACATGCCGAGAAGAAGACACTTTATGAACAACTGCATGTCATTTGGTATGTAGCACCCTTTTTCTCGAGACCAAGGGTTATGTTTATTTTCAGGTACTGTATACCAATGGACGATCATCGTCCTGGCTTGAATGTCGATCCACTTCACGCACTTCAGATTAATAAGAATGGTATACTATTGGCCAACCATCCACTCTGCTCTAATTGTCTGCACAGTGCCTGTGATCGCTGTATTCACAAAGTGGGATGCATTTAGGCGAAACATGTGTATGGACTTGGAGGACAATGAGCAGGCGGGTGATGACTTGGACAGGCTGACCAACCAGAGATGCGAAGAGATCTTCCAGAGAGAATGCTTGGACAGGATTGGGGATACAACTCCATTTGTGCTTCTGGAAGGTCAGTTATCATGTGGCCGATGCAAGGCTGATGAGCATTTTTGTGCGTGATTTCTGATTTTGGGCATAGGGATGAATGATCCTGCTGCACATTGTGATGAGCTTATCCAAACTACGGCGGAGGCTCTGAATAGTGGAACAGTAACTCTTATGCTTTTGGCAGTACAGACAAAGAATCTCGAGCTATCTTGTTATGTCCGTGCAAATCAGTCTTTCATTTTTTCCCATTATCGGTTCTGGTCGCACTCAATCCAACTCTGATCGTGCTCCCGTCACCTCCGGACACACAATCACGCACTACATCAGACCCTGCACCACTCCGGTAATACTCCAGCACCACTCCAGCTCACTCCGGTCGATTAACGGTTCACCTGTTCCCGGACCTATCCCGGAATACATAGCTCTCGTCCAATCATGGATTGCTGAGTACTTCTTCCTTATTACCCACTTTACTTTCATTACTTCGCCTTATCTTGGCCACCTCCGGCTTCACTCCTCACCCCGTTCACCCTCCGGTCATCCTGGTTAATCCCGGAACCTCTGGACTAGTCATCCAGCCCTGACCGGTTCTCTGCGGTTCATCCATATCGCCCCGGAACATTCTACCTGAACATTCCACCTGTACTTCGCACTGGTCCTTCACTGTGATACAGGCTGTGGCATCTCCGCACTCCTTGGTACATTCCGGACTGTGATTATGTAATCACTCCGAACTCCGGTCCTCCACGTTCCTTGGTTCAGCTCCTCTTCACCCATGTCGTCTCGGACCTCCGCCCCTATGCATTGGAACTCTCCTAAAGGACTGCCAACGTCCTCCGGAATGATTCCTTGCAACTGTGTCCACTCCGGCGACCCGGAGCTCCCAAAACCACCAACACTTAACACCAGTACCTTGGAACTCGTTCATCTCGACTACCAACATGCCAGTCCAACATCTGGTACAATTATGCGCTATCCATCTATGCCCCATCACTCCTGCTCTCGTTCCAGTCGCTCCGGACATATCTCCGGAATCCGGAGTTACCCGGAGTCACCGGAGTCATCAGACTCTCTCCGGAACGTTCGCTATTATGCCTTATCAACTCCTCTTCCATTTATGCATCCCTTATCACTTCTCATCTATTGTTTCAACGCTCTCATCACTTCTCCTTGTTATCTTTTCATATGCTTCACGCTTCCATCACATTCCCATCATTCCCCGTCGCTTCTTCATCTGCCTCAAGGCAGATGTCATAGCACTTACATCTTATCACTCTTCTATCCATCCGTTCATCTATCAAACCATATGCTCTACCTTTCCCCTTTCCTACTTCCTATTATTCCTTATTCCCACTTCATCCCTTTTCCCGCATGGTGGTGTCTTCTTCCATGCGGTTCACTTCATTTCATGTTGCTTCACATTGCCTCATGTTACTTATTCCCTTTTGTACAAATTACTTGTCCTTAGTATAAATACCGGTACTTTACATCTTGTACAGTATCCGAAAAATAAAAGTTATCCATGCTTCCCTCTCATGGACTGTTGCCAATCGTCTCTTGAGGTTCTGGTCATTGCCTCTCGACGACTCCCTCCCTATGGCCTTGCTCCCGTCCTCCTCTGGTTCCCTCCTGTGACTCCGGTCACTCCGGTCACTCCGGTTTCCGGTCACAACTCCGGAGTCCTCGCTCGGCCATACCAACAACTGCGGTTCAACTCCGGGTTGTCTCCCGTGTCTTGGATATGCCTCTAGTTCGCTCCGGCGCACCGCCTTTGCTCCATCTTCAGGTCAACCATTCTGGTTCACACCGGAATTGCGCTGGACGACTACCCAACAAACACCGGTTATGCTCTTGTGTCTCCGGTCCAGGCTATCCCTGTCCCGTCGCCATCTTCGAGCTCGTACGACTCGGACCTTGGCATAGGACACTTCCCCATCTCGCAGCCCGAGGCCAGTCAGTCGGTCACCCTAGCTGAGTTGTGGTGTTCCGAGAAGTGGCTGATCTAGACATCCGTTCATCTCCGGTTCGCGGCTTAGCCCGGCTCCGGTCATATGATCGGATATTCCTTCCCTCTTGGCTCAGCGATATAACAGTATTTTTCGGATCATCTGTCTGGCCTCATCTGCTTGCTGTGTCATCATGCATGCAGATAGTCCTCTCACCGCTGTGCTTGTGTATCTGGATTCCGGACTACAACTCCGGTGATCAACATCCATTGATCCTTGCACTTCCACTCATTCCCTCACGACCCCTTACGACTTCGCTGCACTCCGGCTGCCCTTGTGGCCCCGGGTGTATTCCGGTTGAATTCCGGACTTCCTTATCACGACTTCCATCCACTCCGGTTGCCTCTACGGTCCGGAGTGAACTCCGGTGCACTCTGGAGTCTTCTCCCATGACTCCTACTCACTCCAGTGCATTCCGGAGTTTTCTCCCACGACTTCTACCCACTCCGGTCGCCTCTCTGAGGTTCCGGGTGGTTGCAGACTCTGTTTGCTCCATTTATCCATTCCTAACGACTTCTACCCATTCTGGTAGCTGCTGTGCAGCCCCAGATGGATTCCGGACTATTGTCTGGCCCATTTCCTCACGACCCTCATGACCACGGGAATATTACCAGCTTGCCGCCGGTTCACATTCCCACCCATGTCCGGTTCATCTGGACTCCATACCCTGGTGGTGATCATTTCCTGTCGACTAAATGTCACACGACTTGCATCCCTTGTCACCCCTGCGACGTCTCCGAACTTGCAGGAAAACCCGGATCCTGCTACATCACCGCCCGCGCTCCGTTGAGCTGCAAGGTTGAAAAGCAACATAATCCGCTACCCCACATCTTCTTTGACCCTGTGCGCGCACACCTCAAGCATAAAGCTTGAATCCTGTTATGGCCTTTCCGGTTACGGAAGGACAGTCCGGACTCTTACCGGTTGGCCCCGGTTCCACTCCGATCGCTGTCTTCGCCATGTCTTGCGACAACCACCAGTCCCCGATCCTTCTATGGATATCTTGTGGCTTTGATGCCAGCGCCCAAATCCCGGACTTTGTCCTCGGGCGTTCTTTCCGGTTCTAGGGCTTGTCAGGCCTTGTCCTCGCTCCGGACGACATTCTGGTTGCCACGGCGCTTGACCTGAACAGATAAGAGCACACCGGAAGCATCTTCATCGATAGCTTTCCACCGCGCCTCTGTTCCGGACTTTCGCAATTCCTCCGGTCGTCACCCCGCTCGTTTCCGGAATCTCGGCTACATGCCTTGTTCCTCTCGAGCACCACTCCGGTTTGGCTAATGCCTCCGGATATACCCAGAAGCATCCCCGCTTCACCATCCTTCGACAACTCGACATCTTGTCTTTGTTGCTCTTTGGATTGGTTTCTTCCGGAACGTCTGACCTCTGGTCCACGTTCTTATCCCCTTTCATCTTCCTCCTGTTCATCCCGCCCAGTCGATTGGTTGGTTTCAAATTCCGGTTATCGACTTGAATCTCTGTTGCAGCAACAGCTACGTTGAACAAAATGTATAAGAGCTCACCGGGGAATCCTAACCCGATTACTTCCACCGAGCCCGCATTCTCAACTTTTGCCTCGCCTTCGGAGAGTTCTCGTCACCACTCCGGTTTTTCTACACCTTTCTGTTCGACTCATAGGCACCCCTTGGAGCTGGATTGCTCATACTCCACCTCCTCGTTCCACTCCAGTTTTTCCGGAGCTGAACTCCGGTTGTTTCCCGGTCCTTCGATCCCGGACTGCTGGAACTCAACCACTCTTCCCTCCGGTCGCTTGCTGCACTCCCTGCAGTATCTCCGGAACGCTCAGGTTTCAGCTGGGAGCTTCAATGTGCTCGCTGTTATCCTTTGAGCACCTCCGAAAATTTCGAACCTTTTTCAGTCCGAGTTCAGATCAATTTGGACATCACTATCACAGCTCTAGGTTGCGTTATCGCTTTGCATCGGCCATATCCGGTATCTGGTGACTATGGCTTGTGATGCCTGCTTCAAATTGCCTCCAAACTCTTCATTTGCCTTTGCCAACACTTTGGCAATGCTGTTTTGTGTTCAGAAAATTTTCATCCTCTCCCTTCGACCTGTTCCGTTGCCCGTAACAGTCTCCGGGTCTTGACCCTTGCCCGGAGTCTACTCCGGTCATTGTTGCCATTCCGGAGTCAATCCTGGTGCTTCGGAGTCCCTCAGGTCGATCTCCAGGGTTTCATTCAGCACCATCCGCTGCTGTTTGCTCCCCTCTGGTTGCACTCGCTCTGTGTGATCAACTCCGAAAATTCCGGAACTCTCAATTTGATCTCTGGACATCTGTTCCATGTTCCAGACATCCTCTGGACTTCTTTGCTGTTGATCCCTCCAGCAATTCTGTCCTTTTGTTCCTGGAATCTTCAACCCTCCATCGGTTTTTATCTTTGCTCTCAGATTTTATCCGCCCCTTTTATTGTCCTTCCCGGTGCGTTTCCGGTCGCCTATCTGGTCTTCTGGCATCGCTCCAACACTCCGCTTCAATGTCCTCCTCCTCCCTCCTCCATCCGACAACTTCAAGCATTTATTCAACTTTCCCCGATGGCTTTCGCCCCTCTGTATTTTTTGGAGCCCTTACAAAACCCTTCCTGCGGGTTTTTTTCCCATGTGGACTTACTTGAATTCTTCTCCGTCGAATTTTCCCACGGTCTCCGGTTCTCCGGGCTCTCCGAGCTCCGGTCCACTCCGGACACCCTAGGATCAAGCACCCGCATGCATCAGTGCCACTTTGGCCTGCACACCAACGTTCTATCCTCCCTTGAGTGGTCTCCTTGACGCCACAGTTGGTGCCCATGGAGATTTCACCCTTCCGGCCTTGATGGCTGGTCTCCATGGTGACAGCTCTTTATTGCGCTGTCATGTCCACCCCGGACAATCCTGTCCTCTGTTGGACTCTCTGGTCATTCTATTGACACTCCTGCCCCATCGGATTTTATGCTTCTTGCCTCTGGTTATTCAAAATGCCTTTGGCCCAACTCCGGTTGACCCGGACATCTTGGTTTAAATTATTTTCAACTTCGACATTTCCTCCGGTGGTCTTCGATCCTCTGTACTTCTTTGGAGCCCTTCAACAAAAACTCTTCTTAGCGAGTTTTCTTACATGTGGTCTTGCACTCCCTTCCCTCCGCCTCTCTCCCTCCAGTCCCTTCCAAATCGCTCCCCTCCTTGGTCCGGTTCCTTTCGGGGTTCCCGGCTACACTCAGTACTCCGGTATTGACCGGAAAATATTCTGGCATCACCTGGACTACTCGCTTGACCATGTGCCTTCAGTGCCAGTTCTTTGACACTGCGCGTCGACGTAACCATCCATGTCTTTGACTGGATTGGTCTTCTATCTTTGAACACCAGAGTCAGTCGCACCCACAGTTGATTCACCCTTTCATCCTTGATGGATGACCTCTGTGGTTTCCAAGACCTTCTTCGTTGAAGGCACTGTAATCCTTGAAAAGGATTGCTTCCCCCTCCGGCTTCATCCTGTCGCTCCGGAATTCCGGACGCTTCTCGTGTCGCCAAACTCGCCCGGACCTTGGCCGGTCTCATTCCCACATATGTCTGGTCAAACCTCAAGCTACTCCGGGTTCCCTCAGTCCTTTCAGCGGCCCTCCAGACGCTTTTGGACTTCTCCCTTGAATTCCAACTTCCACTCCTTCTATCCATCATCCTTATCCACTTCCCTTCCACATCCCATTCCTTCTTCAACATCATTCAACTCGGCTTGCAGCGATGCTGCTATTCCTTCATTCTCCAACTCAACTTCCAACATTCCGGTTATCTCTCCGGATTCCCACGCCCTCCGGCTTATTTCATTTCACCTCCGGTATCTTTCCGGCCTTTTCTGTGCACTCCTTGCTGTTCCCTCTCCATCCGTCAAAGCCTTTAGGTTTCCGGTCGTTGCACATCAACTCCGGAATCTTCGTTATGGCTTCCCACACCCACGGATCCCTCTACTTACCCTGTCCTTCAGTCCCTTGAGGGCAAGGAACGTAAAGGGGGGATACTGTTATGTCCGTGCAAATCAGTCTTTCATTTTTTCCCATTATCGGTTCTGGTCGCACTCAATCCAACTCTGATCGTGCTCCCGTCACCTCCGGACACACAATCACGCACTACATCAGACCCTGCACCACTCCGGTAATACTCCAGCACCACTCCAGCTCACTCCGGTCGATTAACGGTTCACCTGTTCCCGGACCTATCCCGGAATACATAGCTCTCGTCCAATCATGGATTGCTGAGTACTTCTTCCTTATTACCCACTTTACTTTCATTACTTCGCCTTATCTTGGCCACCTCCGGCTTCACTCCTCACCCCGTTCACCCTCCGGTCATCCTGGTTAATCCCGGAACCTCTGGACTAGTCATCCAGCCCTGACCGGTTCTCTGCGGTTCATCCATATCGCCCCGGAACATTCTACCTGAACATTCCACCTGTACTTCGCACTGGTCCTTCACTGTGATACAGGCTGTGGCATCTCCGCACTCCTTGGTACATTCCGGACTGTGATTATGTAATCACTCCGAACTCCGGTCCTCCACGTTCCTTGGTTCAGCTCCTCTTCACCCATGTCGTCTCGGACCTCCGCCCCTATGCATTGGAACTCTCCTAAAGGACTGCCAACGTCCTCCGGAATGATTCCTTGCAACTGTGTCCACTCCGGCGACCCGGAGCTCCCAAAACCACCAACACTTAACACCAGTACCTTGGAACTCGTTCATCTCGACTACCAACATGCCAGTCCAACATCTGGTACAATTATGCGCTATCCATCTATGCCCCATCACTCCTGCTCTCGTTCCAGTCGCTCCGGACATATCTCCGGAATCCGGAGTTACCCGGAGTCACCGGAGTCATCAGACTCTCTCCGGAACGTTCGCTATTATGCCTTATCAACTCCTCTTCCATTTATGCATCCCTTATCACTTCTCATCTATTGTTTCAACGCTCTCATCACTTCTCCTTGTTATCTTTTCATATGCTTCACGCTTCCATCACATTCCCATCATTCCCCGTCGCTTCTTCATCTGCCTCAAGGCAGATGTCATAGCACTTACATCTTATCACTCTTCTATCCATCCGTTCATCTATCAAACCATATGCTCTACCTTTCCCCTTTCCTACTTCCTATTATTCCTTATTCCCACTTCATCCCTTTTCCCGCATGGTGGTGTCTTCTTCCATGCGGTTCACTTCATTTCATGTTGCTTCACATTGCCTCATGTTACTTATTCCCTTTTGTACAAATTACTTGTCCTTAGTATAAATACCGGTACTTTACATCTTGTACAGTATCCGAAAAATAAAAGTTATCCATGCTTCCCTCTCATGGACTGTTGCCAATCGTCTCTTGAGGTTCTGGTCATTGCCTCTCGACGACTCCCTCCCTATGGCCTTGCTCCCGTCCTCCTCTGGTTCCCTCCTGTGACTCCGGTCACTCCGGTCACTCCGGTTTCCGGTCACAACTCCGGAGTCCTCGCTCGGCCATACCAACAACTGCGGTTCAACTCCGGGTTGTCTCCCGTGTCTTGGATATGCCTCTAGTTCGCTCCGGCGCACCGCCTTTGCTCCATCTTCAGGTCAACCATTCTGGTTCACACCGGAATTGCGCTGGACGACTACCCAACAAACACCGGTTATGCTCTTGTGTCTCCGGTCCAGGCTATCCCTGTCCCGTCGCCATCTTCGAGCTCGTACGACTCGGACCTTGGCATAGGACACTTCCCCATCTCGCAGCCCGAGGCCAGTCAGTCGGTCACCCTAGCTGAGTTGTGGTGTTCCGAGAAGTGGCTGATCTAGACATCCGTTCATCTCCGGTTCGCGGCTTAGCCCGGCTCCGGTCATATGATCGGATATTCCTTCCCTCTTGGCTCAGCGATATAACATATCTATTCAACGTGCAGTACAGAAAAGTCTGGAAGTGTTCAATGTGGTATGTGGCATAGAACTATCCTCAGCTGCCGTTCAGAACACATCACACATATCACACATAGGAACCACCAGTATTGATGAAAGGTCGGAAATTTGGGGCCTTTGCAAGTCAACATGATGTTGACATGTTTCTTCCCATGTAGGTGAATTTATGAAGAAAATTAAAAAATCTGTCACCAAGGCCTTGGTGCGAGGGCCACCCAAAAGCCTGAATGTGGAGGATGTAGTCAAGGAATGCTTGAAAGCATTTCCGTGGTTATGGGCAAGTGTTAACATAATGATGTTGCATGTTTGAACTGATAGGAAAGTTTGGTGTGCATAATCAGTTGGTGAGTCAGACCCGATACCCTCTCCATTGCACTGCTGCTAACTGTGATGTGCCATTTGCGCAATCAGTATGTTAGTCCAACCCAACACCCACTCCATTGCACTGCCGCTGACTGTGATGTGCTGTCCGCCATCAGGATGTGAGTCTGACCCAACACCCGCCCCATTGCACTGCTGCTAACTGGGATGTGCCATGTGTGTGATCAGCTGGTAAGTCTGACCCACACCCGCTCCATTGCACTGCCGCTGACTGTGATGTGCCGTGTGCGTGATCAGGATGTACGTCCAGCCCAAAACCCACTACATTGCACTGCCGCTGACTGTGATGTGCTGTGCGCCATCAGGATGTGAGTCCGACCCAACACCAGCACCATTGCACTGCTGCTAACTGTGATGCACTGTGTGCCTGATCAGGATGTGAGTCTGACCCAACACCTGCTCCATTGCACTGCCGCTGACTGTGATGTGCCGTGTGCGTGATCAGGATGTACGTCCGGCCCAACACCTGCTCCATTGCACCCCCGCTAACTGTGATGCACTGTGCACGGTCAGTATGTGAGTCCGACCCAACACCCACTCCATCGCACTACCGCTGACTGTGATGTGTCGTATGCATGATCAGCTGGTGAGTCCGACCCAACACCCCCTCCATTGCACCACCGCTGACTGTGATGTGCCATGTGCGCGATCAGCTGGTAAGTCCTACCCGAGACCCACTCCATTGTACTGCGGCTGACTGATGCGGCGTGGTGTGATCAGGCTGTGAGTCCAACCCAACACCCACTCCACTGCACTGCCACTGAGCGTGATGCCGTGTGTGTGATCAGGATGTGAGGCCAACCCCACACCCGCTCCATTGCACTGCCACTGACTGTGATGTACCATGTGCACGATCAGCTGGTGAGTCTGACCCACACCTGCTCCAATGCACTGCCACTGACTGTGATGCGCCGTGTGCGTGATCAGGCTGTGAGTCCAACCCAACACCTGCTCCATTGTACCGCCGCTGACTGTGTGCAATCAGCTGGTGAGCTGACCCAACACCAGCTGCATTGCACTGCTGCTGACTGTGATGCACCGTGTGCGTGATCAGGCTGTGAGTCCAACCCAACACCGGCTCCATTGCACTGCCGCTCACTGTGATGTGCCTTGCACGCGATCAGCTGGTGAGTCCGACCCACACCCACTACATTGCACTGCCACTGACTGTGATCAGGGTGTGAGTCCGACCCAACACCCCCTCCATTGCACCGCTGCTGACTGTGGTGTGCTGTGTGCCATCAGGATGTGAGTCCGACCCAACACCCGCTCCATTGCACCACCACTGACTGTGTTGTGCCATGTGCGCGACCAGCTGGCGAGTCTGACCCAACACCTGATCCATTGCACTGCCGCTGACTGTAATGCGCCGTGTGCGTGATCAGGATGTGAGTCCAACCCAACACCTGCTCCATTGCACCCCCACTAACTGTGATGCACTGTGCATGATCAGTATGTGAGTCCGACCCAACACCCACTCCATTGCACTGCCGCTGACTGTGATGTGTTGTATGCATGATCAGGCTGTGAGTACAACCCACCACCTGCTCCATTGCACCGCCGCTGACTGTGTGCGATCAGCTGGTGAGCTGACCCAACACCGGCTCCATTGCACTGCCATTGACTGTGATGCACTGTGTGCGTGATCAGGCTGTGAGTCCAACCCAACACCCACTCCATTGCACCCCCACTAACTGTGATGCACTGCACATGATAAGTATGTGAGTCTGACCCAACACCAGCTCCAATGCACTGCCACTGACTGTGATGCGCTGTGTGTGTGAACAGGATGTGAGTCCAACCCAACACCTGCTCCATTGCACTGCCGCTGACTGTGATGTGCCGTGGGCGCCATCAGAAAGTGAGTCCAACCTAACACCCGCTCCATTGCACTGCCACTAACTGCGATATGCCGTGGGCGCCATTAGAAAGTGAGTTCGACCTGACACCCTCTTCACTGCACCGCTGCTCCTGACGTGCTCCGTGACATCAGTCTGTAAGTCCGACACAACATCTTCCTCACCCACTATTTTCCCTCCAAGCCTTCAACCTGTGATTGTCTAGCGACCCCTATGTGATTCCTTGCTCAGATTTGCTGAAAACGTGAGCCAGCTGTCCTGCTTATATGGCTTCTCTCATCGACCTTATCAAGCATCAAAATCATGCTGGCCAAGATCACAATTCACAGTGCTTCCTTATCATTAGTGCTGTCCCCATTTTCTTCTCTATCTCAACTTTACCTTGCCCTCACAGCTGTAATTACTGTGGTACACTATGCCACCATCACTTTCATGAATATGCAAATGTCTGCGGATGATGCACTGAATGAGGCTTATCGGCAAGCACCCAATGTGCTACCAAAGCTCTCGCAATGGATCGCTTCCTCACCAGCCCAGGCTGATGATATTGTCGCATTCATCAATTCTGTGCCATGGTGGGTGTTCTTTGCTTTTCATCCTTTCAATGGAGCCCAAGTTGAACTCTGGTCTGTAGGGATATGAACAGACCGCATGGACTATCAAGTTGAAGCAGAGATGGATTGGGAAGTGGTGTCTTTGTAACCGGGTTTTGGAATACCATGCTGTGCTTCAGTTTACTGCATGCAAAAGTAAAGTGATGGGATTCCCTGAGAACATATTCCAGTGCCGTCAGAGTCAATTATATCTAAAATAGTCCCATTTAACTTGCGGATACTGAGAGTACTTGAATTCTTGATGGTAGGTATCCTCCTGTGATCAAGATGATGAGAGGAGATTCCACTTTTGAAGAAGGGATGAAATACGATAAGCCCATCAGCCTTGGGGGTCCGGTCGCCGTCAAAAGTGAACAGGGTTTGGTCGGAGGACTGATTTTGCTCGGGGGATGGGGTTAAAACGCACTGAACCCGGGTCCGGAGCCCGAGCGGCCGGGGATTAGCTCCACTTAAGTTGTTGGTGGTTCAGATCGGGGAGGAACTGAAGTTCCATACATCTTAAGTTTTTATGTATCTTAAGTTCGCTGGAATCCCACTGTTATGGCGACCACCAATATGGACCAGTAGGTGGGACTGGATGGAAGTACCACGAGGTGCATCTATGTTGACCGCTGAGCATGGAGTGTCTTTTTTATTTAGGATCGTAAAGATAGATAAAGTGCAAGTTGGGATGAAATTAGCCTTGAGCAGGCGGAATGGTGTGGTTGAAACCACACCTTGCACTATCTTTTTCCAGACCTATCAGACTTCAAAGCAGGTAGGAGGAGACCTGGTAGCACATAGCGTGCACCTGCCCTCTGTATGATCGATATGTAGGCAGAAACAAAGCTGAGAACACCTGATAGTGCACGATGTGCACCTGCCTTCCTTACCCCTTGGCCAAGATATGCATGTGTAGGCAGGAGGTCCCCGTTCGATTCGGGGTCGGGTGATGCTCTCTGACCTGAACATTTTTTTTATCCTTCAAAGTTTCTGCCCGTCTTTCTCATAATAATCACTCACCTTGCATGAGTGGAAGTACCGTGAGGTTCATTTTTATGTTGGCCGCTGAGCGCGGACTGTTTTTTATTTAGGATTGTAATAAAGTGCAAGTTGGGCGGGAGTCACAGTGGTGTCTTTTCAACCACACCTTGCAATGTATTTTGTTCACACCTATCCAGCTTCAAAGCAGGTAGGAGGACACCTGATAGCACATGGTGTGCACCTGCCTTTCCTAACTCTGTGAAGACATATGTAGGCAGGAGGTCCCCGTTCGACTCGGGGTCGGGTGATGAGTTGTTGAGCTGCCTAAAGTCCTTTTTCCATTGCCTGCCAGTGCAACAAGTACTAGTGAATAAATACAATATAGCCCGTTACCTGTATGTACTTGGCTCCAAATTGTAGGCATGGACACACCACATAGCACATGGTGTGCACCTGCCTTTCTTTATTTACTGAAGGATATGTAGGCAGGAGGTCCCCGTTCGATTCAGGATCGGGCGATCATTTCCCCGAGTTGGATTTTGTTTTTCTCCCTAAGGAATTGATTCTTCTTTTGTCCAGGAAGCTGGTTTCTCTTCCTTGCTCACTTTCTGCAATTGCATCATGGGCAAATTGCAACAACAGAGGGATCTTCGTTCCCAATGTGCGTAGTGTCTTCTCAACTCACCAGTTTTGACTCACACTTGTTGGAGGTTCAAAACTGGGTAGGAGAACACCTGGTAGCACATGATGTGCACCTGCCTTTCCTAACTCTGTGAACACGCATGTAGGCAGGAGGTCCCCATTTGACTCGGGGTCGGGTGATGTATGCGGAAGGTGCCAGAACATTTTTTTTATCCTTCAAGCTTTCTGCTCGTCTTTCTTGTAATTACCCACCTTGCATGGGTGGAAGTACCACGAGGTTCATCTATGCTGACCGTTGAGTACAAAGTGTTTTTTACTTAGGATCTAAGAATAAAGTGCAAGTTGCGCGGGACAGTGGTGTCTTTTCAACCACACCTTGCGCTGTTTTTTGTTCACACCTATCAGACTTCAAAACTGGGTAGGAGGACACCCGGTAGCACATGGCGTGCACCTGCCTTCCTTACTCGGCGTGGATATTTCCATTTGTAGGCAGGAGGTCCCCGTTCGACTCGGGGTCGGGCGATGAAGCGGAATCGATCCCGCGTTTTTTCTACAAGTGAGTGCGTACGTATAGGAAAAGGAAAGTGCAAGTTGGGCGGGACAGTGGTGTATTTTCGACCACTCACCATTTTTTTTTTTTTGCTCGCGTTTTATTGAGGCTGAGAACAAAGGGAGGGAACACCCGATGGCACATGGTGTGCACCCGCCCTCCTTTGCGGCCTCAAGTGTGTGTAGCCAGGAGGTCCCCGTTCGACTCGGGGTTGGGCGATGAAGTGGAATTGATCCCGCGTTTTAACTTTTTTCTACAAGTGAGTAAGTACATATTGATTGGCATAAGTACCCCGTTCCCCATTCCTATTCCGTCTAAATAAAACTAATTCCCGACCGAATGAATACTTACTCGAACACCGGACACCACTTAGTACGCGGGTCCGTCGGCACCAAGCATGATAAGTACCCCCCTACTCACTGTCAGCACTGCCCAGCAGAAGTAGTGAGATGAATTCTGATGACGAATTTCGTGCTTAGAAGTGGTACTTCACTGGCTTGAGGGCGAATAAAACCAGCGGTGTTGGACCGCATGGGAAATTGATCAAAGGCCTTTAGCTACCCTTTACAGCTCTTTGCGGAAGTAATGACACCTCCGATCAATTTATAAATAAGAACAACCTTTTGACCTCCCACTTTGTACAGCTCTTTTCTCACTCGATTTTTGACCAAACTCGACGATTCGAGGCGCGTTCGACGTCGTTTTGAAGGCGCTATCGATCTAACATGGTCTCTTGCTCCAGTTGTGACTTTTATTTTTGGCCAAAATTCAGCCGCCGCTCCACCAGCCATTTAGCACTTCCCTCGCTCATCTTCTGGCCAATTCACCTGAAATTTCGTTCGCTCATTCAACCTCTTGTGTTTACTGAGATCTGGTGAGAGCTGGGTCCCTTGCTTAGAGCCAGAGTCTGCACCGCGCGCATGTGAGTACAGATAGTCTATGTGAATATATCCCTTTTCTTCTTTTCTCCCCGTGGTCCCGCGAGTCGCATCGCCACATCATCACGCCCCCGCATTGTATGTTGATTGTATGTAAAACACAGTGCTTCATGTCCACCGTTGATCTAGGGGAGGAATAAGCCAGCAACTTGAAGTGTGAAAGAATTCACGAGAAATACATACAAATGTCGAGTCAAATTGCCACTGCCAGCGCGTGCAGAGCACGGTCGGATTAATCGGAGGCCTCGTTGCGGACACCAAGCATGAGACCTTTGCCACTGTTGTCACCGACACGCCGCCGCAATGAATAAAAAAGTAAGGATGTTACAAAAATAATGGAAGTTGAACGGAATTGCTGCCAGCGCGTGCGCCCAGGCACAGACTCGTCGGGGACATCATTGCGCATGTCTCACACGAGTCCGTAACCCATCTCCATCCATCACCGTATCAACATCCACAACGCAGATGCTCGCCGCTGAGTACTCATCTTGCACGTTCCGCCCCACACAGACCCGGCTGAAAACTGAGAAAAACGAATTCCGTTGATTGAATATGATCTGCAGGGGAGGAATGCTTACCGGGGTCTCTGGGCGTCCAAATGAGAGCAACCATTGGATCTGCCCGCCCTGGTCGTGAAATGAGAAAGCGCCTCGGAATCAAGTCACTGGCGTGTGAGTCGTTGTACGCAGATCCAAAATACTCCAGTTAGTATCGCTCGCGTAAAAAGATCATAGCTTCGGGACAGGCCTGTTCTGTGCGCTGGGCAGCGGCGGTTACTTTGCGGGACAAGGGGAATACAGGTATTGAATAACTAAGGTGTTAGAGCGTTAGAGGGGGTATCTGGGATCGGAATAAGTACCACGAAAATCAATAAGAAAAGGATTCGAGCACTCACAACTTTTTTGCCCGAAGCACCGAGGACTTTCTGAACTAAGTAAACCAAAAGTAAACCCGAAATTGACGGCTTTGCACTTGAGGCTGGGTGCATATGATTAGACCTGAGCGGCTGTAGTTTACGCAATTCAAATGCAATTGATTCGAGCGGAGTTGAGCCAAGATTGCGTGAGTTCCCAGTACACATTAAGAGGCCGTTTGAGGTTAGTTTGAGGCAGAGTCCATGAACCGTGACGACGCGAAAGAATATGTTGCAATCGGGACAGAAGAAGGGGCGGGACGAGTACTAGTGAGAGATCGCCGTCGAACGCACCTAATTACAGGTGAATTGGCCAGAAGATGAGCGAGGGAAGTGCTAAATAGCTGGTGGAGCGGCGGCTGAATTTTGGCCAAAAATAAAAGTCACAACTGGAGCAAGAGACCGTGTTAGATCGATAGCGCCTTCAAAACGACGTCGAACGCGCCTCGAATCGTCGAGTTTGGTCAAAAATTGAGTGAGAAAAGAGCTGTACAAAGTGGGAGGTCAAAAAGGTTGTTCTTATTTATAAATTGATCGGAGGTGTCATTACTTCCGCAAAGAGCTGTAAAGGCCTTTAGGGCGAACACTGCCTCAGCGTCCCCGCCCCTCCCCGTCCTCTTCATCCCCCCCCCCACCACACCACATTCCTCTGCCCCTTCCGACTCCCGCCTTCCCCTACCCCCCCCGCCTCCCCGAGCTCTCCCTGTAGCTACATTATAATGTGCACTGGCCCAACCACAGGTGCACGTTACTACGTGCCTGCGGACCTTGCAGCCACGGGGCGCATCGCGATGTGCACCCACCACGGCACCTTCGGCATCCGTGAATCCATATACAATTGATGGCCCATCAAACAGCTTCCAGTTGCCGTGAATTTGGTAGCTGTCTGGTTCGGCATTGCCTTGAAATTGATGGGTGTTCATGTCAAACTGCCTATGCCGTAATTGGCCATAAAAAGTGTCGGCTCTGAGAAAGTATTTTGCATTTTGCGGGCCAACGAGTCCACTGATTGAAAAATCCTATAAATGAATCTTGTAGCCCCTAATGAGCTCTACAAGCTAGGTATAGAGATCAGACACTTGGCGACAACTTTCCATTTTGGGACACTACCGCTTTGCATCCCAAAAAGGAAATTCTCGACCTCAACCCTTATCTAGCTCATAATTGAACAGTTTTCAATTGTATCATCATATATACATCTTTAAATAGTTCCTTTGAGGCCATTTGGAACACAATAGAGCCTATTACAACTCTAGAATGGCATGTAAATTACAAAAAATCTATATATTTTTGGCTGACCACAATACCTGGGTGAATAGCAAAAGAAGATGGCCCATAAGTGTGTCCCGTTGTACCCTTAGGCTTCACAAACACCTTTCAGGTGATATGACATAACCTAGTAATAAAGATGAGCACAATTTCTCCATTCAGGGAAATTGTGATCTGACCCTGTACTGCACTCCTCCATGAAGCAGGACATATTAGACCATACCTATCTACACTGACCCATGTTTTCCTACTGGAAAAGGAGGTATTTATCATCCAGGGCACCCCATACCCCATGACTTGAGGTGATCTTGCTGTACATGGTTGTTCACCATATTTAGTATGCTACAGGCTCATGTATCATGGTACAAAGGCCTTTTCCTATTCACCGAAGCTGCATACAGAGTTTTGAGCCAAAATACTGCCCAACATCCATTGTAAAACTTGAAAATGGCATATGACATATTTGCCTATTTCATGAATAGGGCACCTAGGGGATCATGTTGAGTGAAATAAACAATGTGAGTGAGTTAAGACAGTATAACTGTACCATATTTTGCCTTATTTCATCCGTTTTGGTGAACTTTTAGCTGAATAGTGTTTTCGAGGATATGGCCTTAAGTGTCCATATATTGACCTAAGGTCCGCAGCACCATCTGGCCAAAAGTTCATCAAAACACTTCAAATAAAGCTCAAACTTGTTCATTGACACAGTCTAAGTCCATTCCCACTGTTTATTCAGCACTAAATAGTCTCCTTGATGCCCTGTTTATCAAATAGGTACAAATGGGGACAAAATGTTCTTCACATTTTCGAGGTTTGCCATATTATATTGGCCATTCTTTCGACTCAAAGATCTTTATTTACCTCAGGGAAGTTGTTAATAGTGCTCAGGCCTTGACATATGACACTGTGATATCCTGAATGTGGCAAACAAGTGCAAAGGAGAATATCACATTAAATCATAGGATGTAGGGTGTCCTGGTGGCCAATGGCACAGTTTTCTATTATAATCCCCTTATGGCATCACTGGGGATCTGTCTTGGAAAATCTTGCATTGTAGAGTACCGCATACTAAGCCAAAGTGCAATTTTTCTCTATAGCCCAGTGGTGCTATTCTTCATCACTAGGCCATGATATTTGGCCTTAAAACTGTCTTTATATTGTAGGAGAACACCTACCCGCATTCAGGAGGTCTCTCACATCTTATTTACCCAAGTTATTGTGGTCAAAACATAATTTCCCAATTTTCGCAGTTTTCACCCTACTATCACACTGTAATAAGCCCTCTTTGGTCCCATTTGGTCTTGGAGGACCTAAGTAACCATGTAGACAGTGTTGGATCATCGAAAATGGTTGAATTATGACCCAGGGACGGGTTGAGGTCGAAAATTTCCTTTTTGGGATGCAAAGCGGTAGTGTCCCAAAATGGAAGGTCCTCATCAAGTGTCTGATCTCTATATCCATCTTGTAGAGCTCGACAAGGACTACCAGAGTCATTTATAACATTTTTCAATAGCTGCCCTCCCTGACCTGTAAAATGCAAAATACTTCCAGAGCCGGCTCTTTTTGACCTAATTATGGCATTTAAGGCAGCTGGGCATCAGTTGGAGCCAGTGATCAATCACACAGCAGTTTGACACAAATCCACATCAATTTTATGGCAATTCCGAACTGTACACCCATCAGATTCATGGCAACTGGAAGCTGCTTGATGGGCCATCAATTGTGCATGGATTCACAGATGCCGAAGGTGCCGTGGCGGGTGCACATTGCAATGTGCCCCGTGGCTGCAAAGTCTGCAGGCACGTCATAACGTGCACCCGTGGTTAGGCCAGTGCACATTGTAATGCCACTACCGGTACTGTTGCCTCCCCTTCCAATTCCACTCTCCACTTTACACTCCCCCACCCTCCACTCTCCACTCATTCGCACTAACCACCACCGTTCTTTCGTTCACAGGCACATACGGGCACGACTACATGTGGGCCCTCTCCGTGGAGGTTCAAAACTGGGTGAGAACACCTGGTAGCACATGGTGTGCACCTGCCTTTCCTAACTCTGTGAACACATATGTAGGCAGGAGGTCCCCGTTCAATTCGGGGCCGGGTGATCCTGGTTGTGTTTGTGTTTGGCTTTTTCTTTCTCTTTATTTTCAAACCTTCCCCTTCCCCTTGTCTTCTCACCTCTCTCAAACTACTTAGTAATTGATTTACTCACCTTGCATGGGTGGAAGTACCAGGTTCATCTATGCTGACCGCTGAGTGCAGAGCATCTTTTTTTGAGGATTGTAAGAATAAAGTGCAAGTTCAATGTTTTCAACCGCACCTTGCACTCTTTTGTTTTCACACCTATCAGACTTTGAAAGCAGGTAGGAGACACCCGATGGCACATGATGTGCACATCAGGAAATCCGAGGATTTGTTACAACACATTACAACGCCAGCACAAGGTGCGCAAGGCTCGCAATCTTCACAATAATTGTGACATACAATATATGGTGTTATGGCAAGTGTGCGCCCTTTGACAATGTGCCCTTTGAATGTGCGCAATATCTGCACATTTCATAAAGCACAGAAGGCAGATAATGTGCTACAACACATTCCAAGGCCATTTAAGGTACTCAGGATAGCCCAGCCATTATCCCCTCCCCCCATTGCACCATTTAGCACATACGGAAGCACACATAATAATCAGAAAGAAAATATATTTCAAGTGTAAGTTAAGTACAGCACGACCGCGTCCGGTAATGAACAACTCGACAGCAAGAACCCACCATGATTGCCCACCAAAACAATATCCTGCGCTGTTTGTGCGCTGACGACGGTGACCGATAACTGCCTTGCGATGTTTTGCAGACTAAGCGGGTTTGAGTATTGATAGTCTTGGCGTTCAAAGAGCTTGTGGGCTGCAGAAGACGGAAGGAGTTGGGGGCTTGAAGATGGTTGAGGGACTTGAGGGCTTGAAGATGGTTGAGGGACTTGAAGGTATAAAGATGCAAGTAACTTGAGAGAGAGATGGTCTTGAGGGTCAAGGGCTTGCGTCGCAGGTCCAGCACTTGCACGAGTCTGGAGCGCTTGAGGGCTTGTGTGGACACTTCATGAATTGAGAGGTTTGGGATGCTAGTACTACGTTCTGGCAGCTTGCGACGACGACAACAGCTTGAGAGGGGAGCTGGGGGGAGGGAAGATGGTGGGAGAAGGCAAGAGCAACACGCGCATCCATCAGTCCGCGTGCAGAAATGTCAGCCGCTTTGATGATCATGATCAACACTCGCTTGAGTTGGCTTGACTACGCCTACCCTACTGCGGAGCTTGAAATGGACTTAGAAGTTTATTCGGTGCCTTCAGTCCAGTACTTACTTAGGGTGAACTGCTCCGTCTGTTGAGGATGGGATTTCCTTTTCGGGTGGTTGGCGTTCAGTGCCAGATCGGGAAGTTTATTTATTTATTATTCTTTTGACGTTGATCGTATCCGCACCATATATGTGGTGCGGATCCGTCTCCACGGCCCTCAGTCTTATACCACCACTGGGTGCAACTGAGGACGTCTACTTACTGTATTCTCTACAGATTCGCAGTCAGAGTTTGCGTACAGTGCCAACAGTCCCTGAATCAGTTCGCGAATACAGGCCCAGTACTTGAAGACTCACTCCACCCCCTTTACCCCTATGTCGACACAGTCTCTCGGGGCTGTTATGATTCTGCCTGAGAGCAAGCAGCTGGACGACAATAACTTGGCCGATTTCAAAGAATATATATTCAGTCTTATTCGTGGTTGTGGTCTCGACGGCTACCTTGACGGTTCTATTCATGTCTACTCCGGTCCTGCCCCATACCCCCACATCCACGCCACCCCGCTCAACTATACTACCCCTTCCCCGGACGAGTTTCGCATGCACGAGGGCTTTGTCAGCTCACTGATCTTCCAGAACGTCAAGGATCCAAAGGCTCACGGGTTGAGCGCTTCGGATGGCGCTCGCGTGATGTGGGTCGCCCTCCACAACAAGTTCGGGTGTACATCCGACCTTCTTGCCGGCATAGCCAAGGACAAGCTGCGCGCCCTGAAGCTTCACAGCAGACGTGACTTGCTGACACACCTCGACGTGCTCACCAAGCTCCGCGACCACGTAAAGGACTGCGGAGGACGTGTGGCGGACTCGGAGATGATCGGCATAATCCTCTCGTCTCTTCCTGCTGAGGAGCTCGCAACCACTATCCTTGTGCTTCAGAGCAAGAACCACGTCTACGAGGTCGTGAACGAACTCCGTGCTCAGTGGGACCTGGTGTGGAGAGCGGGTGGAGAACGAGACTGTTGCGAATGCTCTCGCGGCAAATGTCGGTGGAATTACTAAATGCGGCAACTGCGGGATTATGGGGCACTTCAAGGAAAATTGTTGGGGTCGAGGCGGAAGAAAGGAGGGGCAGGCGGGGACATGGTGGCGCGCTCCGCGAGGATCTGAGCCCCGGCAGTCGTTCGTTGACGCCCACAAGGCTGCCAAGGTATCGAGGAAAGTCGCCGCTGCAGCCGCCAACGTCGAGGCATCTACCTCTGCGCCTCTTCCCAGCGCACCGCTCCCGGCACCTACTGCTGTGTTTGCGTTGCCCATGAAGGTCTGGGTGCTCAGTACCAACATCGACGACGATAATGATGGTGCGTCGACAACAAATAACTCTTCACATGCGGGCGATAACATGTTCCCTAGATTCGGACGTGGAGGGTCAGCTCCTCCCGTTTTGAATGAGCATGTTAGTCGTACTGTACCTAAAGTAGTTTACCAGCCATCCGTATTCGCTACCGACACAATACACGAGCCGTCAAACATTTTCACATATCTAGATAGCGCTGCGTCAGATATATGTGTCGTCTCACACAGTCGGTTCGTCACGTACCGGAATATCAACATTGTCGGGCACACAACAGTGAAGACGGGCGGAGGATTTATGGTCGCAGGTGTGGGGAAGGCAGAGTTTATCGTACGTCTGCAAGACGGCACCGTCCACAAGATCACCTTGGATGGTGCTCTGCATGTGCCGGGCTTCGCGATGAACCTCATTTCTCTAACGATGCTCGATATGCGTGGGCTCCACGGTCAATGGGGAGGTGGTCGGTGTACCGTTGTTAACCATGACGGAGCCCAAATTATCGACGGGCAGATCACGCAGACGTTGGGCTGGCGAAAGCTTCACCAGGTCGATGTCGTCGACAACATAGACAGTGGTGGCGTTGTAGCGGCTGTGGCGGGGCGCAACCGAAACCAACCCACCGATTTGGAGACATGGCATCGGCGGTTTGGACACAGCGACGTCCGCGCGATTGAATGCATGGCGGATAAGGAGCTGGTCGGAGGGTTGAAGATTGAGAGTCAAGTGTTGCGGGGGAAGTGTAGGGTTCTGTTTATAAGTCCGGTTGATTAAAATGTTTTTAAACACCGGTTTATAATGGTCGGCCAGAAAAGGACCGGTTTTTAATTCGCACAGCCACAGGGCGGTGATCTCCGAACAATTTTTTCTGACATCCTCCACGACGCACGTCAAACAAAATAGCGCGGCACTCCCGCCCTTCCCGCCGTTCATCATGTCTAAGTCCGGTTCTGGGGCCAACTACTATCATGAAGAGATCAAAGAACTCCTCCAGCTTCTGCAACGCCTCCCCGAAACCATCCCAGTCGGGGTTGACCACGACTTCAGAGGATACGCTCCTGATGGAGGGAGAGTGGATGAGACAGGCTGAGCCAAGTCGGTGGTCGCCCATGACATTGGTTGCTCATTTGGGCCTCGTCGAACGCCTGCGGGAGAAGACATTATCGTTACCTTCAAGTCCCGCGGTCTGGGATTAGAAGAAGTCACCACCGTCCTCCGTGATTATATCACCGGAAACGGGGCCCAAACGTTCTTCTCACGCAGTGGGTCGATGACCTCCGACAGGCCGCCCGAACAGCAATCCAAGCTGCCGGCAACTCAGTAAGTAATTGATTGTTTGCTCTCCACAGATTTTGTACTAAATTTATGCAAGCTTCCTCGGGAAATACAAACTACTGCTGCGAAGCGGCTCTTCGAACATGATGCCATCGTAGACAAAACGGCGAAAAAAGCCAAGGTGGACCAGAAGGCGGAGAAGGAGAGAAGGAAAGCGGCGGTGGACATTGCTAAAAAAAAGGACAGAGCAATGCGCGGTCCGTAACCAGACGATAATGGTTTGTACACCCTAACACAAAATTTAGATAAATTGGCCCTTTCACTGCGTTCCGGGGTCGCCTAAACATAACAATGCGCAGCTATTCGTGGAGCTGTTTAGCCGTCTGCGCTTAGCTACACAGCCTCTGTTTAGCTCTGCTTAGCTCTGTTTAGCTGTCTGTGCTTAGCTACACAGGGCTGTGTAGGTCTGTGTAGGTCTGTGTAGTGATCTACACAGCTCCACAAATAGCTGCGCATATTATGTGCAGCTATGTGTAGTTATGTGCGTAGCTATGCGCAGGTGACCCCGGAACGCAGTGTTTGACGATCTCGTTGATGATCCTACCCCGGAACCGGCGACAGCTGCCACCGTGCGGGGACGTCCTAAGCTCAGTCTTCTAGATCAATTGTCGATTCCCTGTCACACGAAGTCCACCGATGTTCCGCGGGTCCGCTGTGCAGGGAATGGGTGTCATGAAAGCTGGGCCCTTCCCCGCCAAAGTGGCCGCATCCTAGAGTAGAGGGTGCATTCCTCTAATGATGGTATGCCGGCATGACAGCTTCTGACGGCCTAACACGGCCAGAAGCTGTATTCCATCAGCGCATTGAACGGCAAACGCGGCAACACAACGGCAACGTCCCCAACAAACCTCTGGCCACCGCAGCATGAGGAATAAATAGAACTCCACCATAGCTTTAAGCTTACACTCAGCCGAGACATACATATCGACCTGGAGAGTGACTATCTGTGGCTGCCGGGGCTGTGGGGATTTATTATCCCTCCAGAGTATTTTAAAGCCTTAAAAAATGATTTGGAATCCTCCATATTGCACAGAGATACCAAGTTACATTCCCTCCACGTTTTTCTGTCTTCTTTGGCTATGCTTTAGTGAATAGTGCATTGAAGAAAGGCGGGTTGAATTCGGCTTATTCAGGCTGTGATCGAGGCGTGATCCTAAAGAGAAGCCATGATTGATTGACAGTTGATTGACAGCGAAGTTTTCTTTCGTTTCTTTTTTCTTTGAGTGATTGGTCAAATCACATCGAAACCTCAAAAAAAGTAAGGCTAAATACTCTCAAGACCACTCCCTGTTGCTTCAAAGGCTCTAGGTGCTCTTTATTGAAGCCCGGCACAAACCGCGGATCGCTTCTGAGCAGGAAGCGTTGTCATGCCGGCATGCCATCATTAGAGGAATGCACCCTTCCTCCGCATCCTATCGCATTCGTCGGTGTGTCGATATCTAGATCAAGAAATGCGAACTCGGGCCCTCAATGAGAGTGCTAAAAGCTCCTTGAGCTCCAAGGTCGAAAACGTGTCGGCGGGGCAGAAGTCAAACTACTTCGGGGAGTTCCAACGGGCCGGTGCGGAGAATAAGGCGGAGGCGCGCAAGATACAGACAGCGAAAACGAACCTTTTGGTCGTTAACTTCCTCTGTGACGCCGCCGTCGCCCCCTCTCTGGTTGACAATAAATCCTTTCGAGCCTTGGCGGACCACCTCGATCCCGTCAACGATATCGTTGTGGCACATTTTCCACCAATTACATCCCCTTCGAAGCTGCCAAGGTCACCGTCTTGGCCGTCGACCACTTAAAGGAATGCGACAATCTTACCATCAGCTACGACGGGGGAACGACAAAGGGGCATCAGTCAATTTACACTGTTCACGTTACTACGCCCGCAGGTGAAAGTGCCGAATGCGAAGCTTACCTCATTACTGGTGATGAGGCGTCGGGGTTTTTGCACACGGGACAGCATATCAAGAAGGTTCTCATGCAGGTGAGATTTCTGTGCCAGTACTGGCTGCTAATAGCTGTTCTTCAGGTGATAAAGGAGATTGGACCGGAGCGCTTTGCCGCCGTTGGATCGGACAGTACTGGTAACACAAAATGGGCGCGTGAATCAGTGGTAGATGATATCCCGACGTTCCTCATTGTTCCGGATCCTTGCCATCACCTCTCGAATGGGGTGAAGGAAATTACAGGACTTGATTACTTCATAATCGTGAGAGTTTCCTCTGTTACTTTTGTTGTCTTTGCGTCCAACTGAACCTTTCTGGTAGCCCATCACCAAAATGCGCGAGATTATCACGCCTTTCTCACACTCTACGAATTCGACGACACACCTGAAAGCCCTTCGGGTGATCCTTATGATCAATCACGGTCTCGTGCGTATTGGAAAGACCCGCTTTGGTACAATCTACTGGGCAGGGTACGCGTTGCTCAGATGCCTCCCAGCCATCTATGAGCTCATTGCCAACGATATCATTTCCCCCACGGAATGGCGTGGTTCAAACAACTTCGAGTTTTCCAGGAATTCGAGCTCCAGCTAAAGCAGCTTGTTATGATTCTAGAACCAATCGCCCGGGCAATTAAATGTCTTGAAGGCCTGGCAGTTACCGTCGGGGACGTGTGAAAATTTTACGTTGTGATCACCGCCGTTCTACGCGACTTGTTCGCTGAGGACATACTCTCATTCCCGCAGTCGCTCCAGGACGACGTGTGCTCAATTGTCAATCGCCGATTTGACGAAATGATCAACGGCCCCAGCGGTGATTTGTATCTCTCGGGGTTCTATCTTGATCCAGGTGCGAAAAAGTCTTATTTTGTGCACCCGTTAATAACAATTTGTTGCCTTAGAGCATGTTAAAAGCCCAATACTGCTGCTGGGGACAGCCAACCAACTCGTCCCTTTTGTTTCTGCAACCACACCCGCCGCACCGGTGGCTTCGGGAAGCACGGACAAGGACCTCCGTGACTCTATGCCGGCGTACCCGAAGGTCACATTTCTTTTCAAGGTTCTCGCTAGAGAGTTGCAGGTGGGGCGCCAGGCCGCCGCATTTACGCACCATGCTTCACCCGATGCGATAATGGCTGCATTCAAGAGCCAATTCGAAGCATATACTCGGCAGTACCCACCTTTTAGAGCGTGTTCCGCTGGTTGGCACCCATCCAGTATTGGCGAGCAATGGTGCAGCTCCCCGAAGCCTCGATTTTGGCGGTAGCTATTCATGCACCCTCGTATCGTGATATATACTGAACAAAAAATACAGGTTGTTGCGATCAAGATTTTCTTGATACTTCCCAATTCGATGCCCGAGGAGCGCACCGTCTCTAGATTCACTCAAAATGATACCCCCGACCACGGGAACCAGGACGCTTCCACCATTGTCGCAATGACGAAGATCTTTCAACATAATCAGCGCAAGCGACGTGAAGAAGAAGCACCGAGTAAAAAATCAGTAGGTTCTGCCCAAATCAAAGCTGCCCCAACTGACAGTGAGCACAGGCTAAACAGGCGAAGGCTCCAGTATTGAATTGGCGCAGCGTAAAAGGCCTAATGAAGGAGCCGGAGGTTGAGGTCAGTCCCGAGGTAACTGAAACCGGTGTCCAGAAGGTTGGTGGTATGCCGGCCGGGTGTGAAATTGGGCTCGCCAAGGTGAACAGCGCCGACCCAGCACAACCGTGCTTGTCCTCGGCACCTGGTGCGACATGGCTTGACTCGCATCAGGACGGCGTGGACATCACAGTTCCATTTTTCCGAGATTTACTAGCGGACAAGGCCATCCCGGGTGCGGATCAGATTGGAAGTCTCAGTAATTGGTCGGAGAGGAGTGCAGGAGGCATAGAAGGGGCAGCAAAGGCTCACAGAGGAAGCGGTGGGAGGGGGAAGTTGAAAAACTCGAATTTTAGCTGATTTTAGGGGCGGTGTTTATAAACATGTATATAAATGGCCTGTTTATAAACCAAAAATTATAAACTGTTTATAATTGCCCCGGGAAGTATAAACAGGACCCTAGGGAAGTGCAAGGACTGCATCTTCGGGAAGCAGGATCGGATGCCGTTCGACGACGAGGTTGTACACGAGACAGAGCCACTGGAGCGTGTCGCCCTCGACTTGTGGGGAAAGGCGAGGACGCCGAGTTGGTCAGGCACCGTGTACATGATGTTGGTGTCCGACGGCGGCACGTCGATGAAATTTCCAATTTTCCTAAACAACAAACGGAAGGAAACAACATTGGACGCGCTCGAGGAGTGGGTAACGGAGGCAGAATTACAAACAGGGAAGAAATTGAGGTGGTTGTGGTTCAACTTGGGCGGGGAGTTCGACAACGAGCTCTTGAAGGCGTGGTGTCGAAAGCGCGGAATCATCATGGAGCTGGTACCTAAAGCGTTGTCAGCGTCGAATGGGCACGTCGAGCGCGAAAATCGTACCGTGATTGAAGGTACTCGTACCCAGCTCGAAGAGTCTGGGCTCGACAAGCGCTTCTGGTGCGAGGCCGCCATCAGGAAAAAACCGCTAGACCACGTAGCGCAACATACCTAGGATAGCTGGGATAGCAGCGTAGCTTGACCCCTGTTCTGTAGCGACAAATAGCAGAAGTGATCGGCTATGGATTGCTATTTTAGTTCACCATAGTCAGGCACATTACGTCAATAGCCTCCCATAGTGCCGTAGCAGCGTAGTCTCGGTAGCGGTTTGTAGTGCTCTGGAGCGCATTTGACTTAGGTATAAGCTATGAAGAAGCTCGGAAGGAGGGCATGAATAGAATAAATAGGCATATGAAAAGGACACATTGTAATAATAATCTAGTCGGAGCGCTCCCCATTTTCCCCGTCGCTCTCGGTCTCCTCATCCTCCTGGAACTCAAGAAGAGCAGCATCGATGGCGGCCCTGGAGAGCGCGGAGGTGGACACAACGGGTCCGATGGGCTGTGCACCGGAGTGGTGACTAGGGATGGGAATCAGTGAAGTCGCGAGGAATAGTGAAAACAGAGGACGCACCGGCCGATGTTGTGGATGCGGGTCAGAATGTTGCCCATGATATCAGCGGACCTATCCTTGGTTTGCTTCTCAAAGTCGTTGAGGCACTTGAGGTGCTCCTCGTAGACCGAGCGGTAATCCGCCGCGGTGAATGGGACTTCAGTCCGGATTCCTGTCGCCCACTCATCAATGGCACATTCGATCTGCAAATAAGGTTAGACCTCAAAAATATCTTGCAATATGAACTTACTGCTGTCAAGACAAGCGCGAATGCGGGCTTGGGGAAGACTGGACCGAACACCTCGGGGTGGGTGGTGCCTTCATCGCGACGGTTATTAAACCACATTACGTTGACGGACTTTTGAATAATCTTCGCCTTGTATAGGCCCTTGCGCTCGGCGACGCTGGTGGGATTTTCCTAATCAAGGTGAGAAACATACATACAGAATGATATGAGCGTACGTTGTAACAAAATCCGAGTCCATCCTTGAGCTCCTCTGCAATCTGCCGGTTCTTATGGACATGCTTCTTGTTTTGGCCGCTTTCGAAACCGAATACAATCTCGACGAGGGCGCGGACCTTTGTCTTGAGCTCACCCCGCATTTGAGATCCGCGTCGAAGAATCTAACATGTCATCAGAAGAAATCCGATGGCGGCGGGATAAGCTTACCATTTTCGCGATGTCGGGGGTCATCCGCATGTTAACCTTCAATTCCTTGCACACCTTGCCCCAGGACAGCGTAAGTATCTCCTGCTCTGTTAGATGCTCGGCAAAGGGGTCTGTCGTCGCGAGAAGGCAGCGAAACCAAGTGTTGGCAATACTGACCAACTCCTGGGTGATGTCGTCGTAGTCCTTCGCGCGGGAGCGGCCTTGATGATCATTCAGTTTTTGGGCTTGGGTCTCCCTGAGGTCGTCCGCCGGAGAGCGAGCACGTTTGTTGCCCGTTATAGGTGAGCTGGATCGGCTACGGCTGGGACTGAGCTGGTGGCGCTGGACAGGTCGGGAGTGGCGAGGCTGCTGGGCAGGCGAGCGGGAGCGACTATGGCTAGAACTGAGCCGGCGGGGAAGAGCAGGTCGGGAGCGACGAGGCTGAATATCGGACTGGTGCTCGTCGGGACCGTGACGGCCGAGGCGGTGAGCTGGCCGGGAGCTGCGAGAGTGGTCGAGGTCGGGCTCATGTTGCTGGTTATCGGAAGTGTGGTGGTGGAGGTTAAGATGCAGCCGTTCAGGGAGTACGTTCCCGTTAATCGACTGTGGAGCGGTGAGAAGCGGGTCAGAAATGACGACGTATAGATGACGTACCCGGGGGCGCGGTGCCTCAGCACCAATAACGGGGCCGGGAGCGACGAACGATTCCTGCCAGTTGTTGAAGGTGTGCGAGGTGAGCCCATGTCCGCTGCGGCGAGGGCTACTGGTATGGGGGACACCGTGGCGGCTGGTACTAGGAGTCAGATCCTGGCGGGCGATCTTAAATGGATCAGTAGTGGCAATTTCTAACGCGAGAAAGGACTTGTACTTACGATGTAGCGCAGGTCCTGGCTGGGCTCGTGGGTCCTCCCGCGCTGAGTACGGCTGGCGGCTGCGGCTTGCTCGATCGCCGCGGCACGAGGCTGGATGCTCGGCACACGACTGTCCCGCTGCTGAAGGACCTTAGGCTTCTTCGTCGGGAGCTGCACCTCGCGTGAGGTAAACTGTAGGAGTGCGGGGTTAGCAACTATCCAGTGTAGACTCACAAAAAATAAGACGTACAACGGTATCCTCAAGAGGTTCAGGGTCCTCCTGCTGCTGGCGCTGCTTCTTTGCAGCCTTGGAAGCCTTTGCAATCTTGCGGGCCTGGGCTTCTTCCTCGTCCTCGACTGCGACAAAGTGTCAATGTCACGAAGATCAATGAAATCTGAATACTCACGGTGCTGAGCCTGCTTGGCACTGGCGCGGCGGACCCTGGTGCTGCGGACAGGCTGCTCGTCGTCGTCCTCGCTGTCGGATTCAGAGCGGAGGCCAGGCATATCCTCGTCGTCATCTGGACAATTATCAGTCCCCGAGGATATTGAAGAGAAAGAACGCACCTTGGGCAGCTGCGGCTTGCACATATTCAGTGTCATTGTCCTCGTTATTGTCGTCCTTGTCCCCAGGAGCATCTAGAGTAAATGTCAGTATCAGGCGGCGCATAAGAAATCGGAGACCTACAAGCAGCATTGTCTTCCTCATCGTTGTCTGATAAGACGTCGAGGTGAGCAAAGAGGAGCGGGAGTGGGCGGAGAGGGGTACCATCATGGTCCTTGACCTGACTCTGGGTGGAACGGTGATGACGAGAGGCACGGACTATGGTAGAGGACAATGAGCACGACTCCTGTAAGCATCATGTAAGGTAAGTTACATACCTGGCTCGTTCTCTTTACCATCATCACGGCTGGCGCGGGTGTTCCTGGCGGCGTTGACAGTTATTGACGACTTGGCGACAGGACGAACAAGTTTGGATTGGACGGCGGGCATATTGAGCGATAAGAGGGCGGGTTTGGCTGCGTTGGCTGCTGTAAATAGTAGAGTGGGTTAGGGGGAACTCACAATAAATGAAAGTCGCGACAGCCGCTCTTTATAGTGGCGCGTGTGTTTGGTTCTTGTCAACGAACATGGTTGTTGTTGAGGAGGATGTACGCGTTGTTTGGAGTATAAACAAAGAGCACTAGATAAGAGTGGAGCAGGGCCGCGCGTGCGCCCACCGATCACTGAAACACGTTGCTTCAGAGTCAGCTGCGCTACGTGATAATTAAATAAGAAAATATTCACCTTGTAAGACAACGGCTTCCTGCTCAGTCCGCCATGTCCCATCGCTGCCCGTACTGCCAGTCCTCACAGCCTACCAGGCTCGCCGTCAACCGCCACATCTCTAGAAAAGCGGCATGTCAGGAGAAATGGCGCGAAAGTCTTGGCGTTGTCGTTACCGTCAAACGGGATGAGAGTGAGCCGCCAGAAGAGCCTCCTCAAGCTCCGGACAGCGACCCAGGGACTCCTCCACGAGCGCCATCCCCAGCGTTCTTCAGCCGCGAAGTCCCCGACGAAGACGAGGATGACGATCAAGGTGACGACTTCGTTCCGGACCGGCGCAATTTGTCGCCAGAGCCAGAACCTGCAGATCAAGAACCTCGCTCTCGGCGAGCTACTGTCGAGGAGGTTCTCGACGAGGACGACCCCCACAATTCCAAGCGCTTTTTCGAGTCCTTCCCCGGTGCAGAGCGCTTTCCCGGATTCGAAAAATTCACCGGCCCTAGTGCGGAAACTCTTGGGGAGGGTCAGACCATCTTTGAGAAGATGCATAGCGAGCAGACAAACCTAGGACTTGACCCCCATGCCCCGTTCTTGGATTCGGAGGAGTGGGACCTCGCGCGCTGGCTATCAAAGAATGTCAGCCAGACGGCGACAGATGAGTATCTCAAGTTACGCATTGTGAGTGGGATGCGCAGATATTACTTGACCAAAGCTCACCTTCTTGCACAGACTCAGCGCCGTACACATGTATCGTACCACAATAACTATGCGTACTTGCAAAAGGTCGACCAGCTTCCCACGGGGCCGGGCTGGAAGTGCGAGATTGTGACGGCGGCGGGAAACCAGCTGGATGAGAACGATGACATGATGACAGAGGATCTCGAGCTATGGAAGCGGGATCCTGTTGAATGTATCCGGGAGTTAATGGGGAATCCTTCGTTTCATGATTACATGGCATACGTACCCGAACGCTGATAGGGCGTGTACCAAAGCACGCATGAAAACTACCAGTTTTCTTTCAATCATGAACCTATTCAAAGGTCAAAGGGAGACTAGGATTAGAGAGAGTACACTCTCCTCGGAGTGGTATTCTACACCTATGATGGCCGAAAGTCAATGGGACACTAGTTACTCGATGCCCATCCAAGGCTTCCTTACGGGAGAGGTGTTTGGTTTTCGAGTCAACCGTTGAGCTCCGAGAGTTGGCTTACCACCAGACTCTTTGAGTGCTAGAGGTGATCAAGAGGAACTATGGGTCTTAGCGGCTGAACGCTATTAGCGGGGCCTTGTTGAAGAATAACAAAGTTGAACTCAGAATGACTCTCCCGGCAAGTGGACTGAGCTCTACCGGTGGCTTCACGGCTCACCGGGAGAGTATCAGCCCTACGGGAGAGCATCAGCCTTATGGGTGGCAGTCTCAACTCAAGTTGAGTTTCGGCCCGCCGGGAGACCTGTCTGGGTTTACCGTTGAGCCGCTCGAGTGCAACTCGGATCAGAGAATCAAGATGAGCGCCGGTGCAAATGATGCACCAGAGTTTAGGTTGAAGTAGAAAGACGAGACTAGTGACCATTCATATAAACCATCCTCCGGGAAGGTTGTAGAGAACATGTCCAAAAGACTACACTAGAGAGAGGATATGGGACAGCCAGGTCTCTCCGGGAGAGACTACTCTACCGGCGGAGCTGTCTGTTGGCAGATGATTAATCTTGGGACCTGAGTTTCAGGTGGAGATCCTCGACGGTTGATCACTGCACGCGCGTGTGATCATAAGGTCTCCGGGAGGAGTGTCGGGATAAGACAAGATTTAGAGATGTGAAGGCTACCACAGAAGGGTTCAACCTCCGGGAGAGCACCATGCCCTCCGGGCAGGCAGCTTCAACCATAGAGTGCCTGACGGGAGACTCACAAGAAGACAAGATTAGAGAAATAAGACACGGCCGGGCAGCCTGCCTCCGGTTGCCATGAACCCACGGTCGAGGAAATACCAAGGGTGCCATTGGCTGCTCGCCCGTAGATCCTCCCGGAGGATCAATCACGACATAATTATACCATCTCACGACATTCCGAATCCATTCCGAATATTTCCTTTTAGCTTCTTCAGTTTGTATAAATACAGTAGAGATACACCAATGTAACCCAGTGAATCCAGCCCCCCCGCTGTTAGTACCTCAGAGATAAGAGAGACAAATCAGATTTGTTGGAAAGCAATCAGACTGGCGAGCTAGTACGTTCCGTGAACCACGCCCTTTAAGACCACTGTAAGTACGGAGGACTAAGCCAGTCCTGCCGCCCGTGGAAAGCAGCCGTTCTACAGATCTTGCCGTCGATCGAGCTTGCTCTCTTCCGCCGACATTGAGCTTAGCTCTGTCAAGAGATCTGTTTGAGGAAATAAAGGAAAACTCTGACCTTTCGGTCTACCGGTTGACTGCTCTGTGGCAAGAGTGGACACCGTAGCGTTGTTAGTACACAATCCCTGCATTCTGTGCTCGATTCTAGCTCTCTAGACTGTACAATGATCCTACGGGAGGCTCCTGAGATAAAGATATTGAATTGAAACCCGCAATTGAACTATACAATTTAGTTAGCGGCCTGCTTGTCGATAACACTTGAAAGCAACACTCTTGAGGGACGAGACGCCTGTCCCACTACCCCGAACTCACACACACGATCAGCTTCGGTTATTGGAGTTTGTGAGATTAGTTAGATTTGGTTGGTTTTGGTTGGTGTTAGTTGAGTTGATAGCTCGCTGCGCTGGTCCGACCGCCGGTCTATCGATTTCACGGCTGCACCCGAGTGCACCGTTTCAACGTGTTTACGGCAATGAGGCGGGATCAGAGTCGAGCCGGATAATCGATGAGATGTGGACAGCAAACTGGTGGTGGGAGTTGCAGGTTTGTCGCTACAAGCAATATTTCAATCAGCGCTGAAATGCTTCCTTTTCAGAAACGCTTACCGCCTGGTGTGGTTATTAGCCCCATAATTCTATCGTCGGACAAGACCCAGCTCACGCGGCACCAGGGCGACAAGACTGCCTGGCCAGTATATCTGACCATCGGGAACATTTCTAAAGACATTCGCCGTCAGCCTTTGGCGCACGCGACAGTTCTTATCGGGTACTTACCGGTCTCGAAGCTGAAATGCTTCACTGACGCCACACGCTCTCTCGCCGGGTACCGCCTCTTCCATCACTGCATGCGGTCGCTCTTGAAGCCATTGGTGGAGGCAGGCAAGACCGGTGTCGACATGGTCTGCGCCGATGGGTTCATCCGGCGCGTTCATCCGATTCTGGCCGCGTACGTCGCCGACTTTCCAGAGCAGTGCCTAGTTGCGTGCTGCAAAGAGAACCGGTGTCCGCGTTGCGTGGTCCCTGCAAAGAGCCGTGGGGACCATGTGGTATCACCGCCGCGAGATGTTGATGAGACACTGGAGTTGCTAGCTGCGCATCAGCAAGGCAAAAACCCGCCAAAGTTTGACGAAGATGGGTTACGACCTGTATACCAGCCATTCTGGGCAGACCTACCCCACGCCGACATTTTCTCGTGCTTCACTCCCGACCTCCTTCACCAGCTCCACCAGGGCGTATTCAAAGACCATTTGCGCAAGTGGTGTGTAGCGCTCATTGGGGAAGACGAGTTCGATGCGCGGTTTATCGCGATGAGCAGCCATGCCGGTTTGCGCCACTTCAAGAAAGGCATCTTGTCCGTGTCGCAGTGGACAGGGACGGAGCACAAGGAGATGCAGCGCGTCTTCCTCGGTGTGATGGCCGGCGCTGTTGGCGCGGAGGTTCTCACCGTCAACTTTATTTATTACGCACAATTCCAGTCGCACACCTCAAGGACTCTGGACGCCCTCCAAGCCTGTCTCGACACCTTTCATGCCCACAAAATAATTCTCGTCAAGCTTGGCATCCGCGAGCACTTCGATATCCCGAAAATTCATTCGCTTCAGCACTACGTTAATGCTATCTGGGCTCTCGGCAGCGCAGATGGCTACAACACTGAGGGACCCGAGCGCCTCCACATCGATTTTGCCAAGAAGGCTTACCGATCCTCCAACAAGCGTGATTATACTGCCCAAATGACTCTTTGGCTGCAGCGCCAGGAGGCATTTGCCCTCCGCGAGTCCTATCTCGACTGGCTCGAGAAAAAATTGTCCAGAGAATTGGCGGCTGTCGAGGACGACAATGACTCGGATGATGATGAAGCTCCCCCGTCTGCTCCCCGGGAGGAGGAAGTTACAGTCCAGCTCCCCGTGTCAAAGCTACCCACCATCGCCTATTCCATCGCAAAGTCGGCTCCATTCCCTGACGTCACCGTGGCTCAACTCGAGACTATCTACGGCGCCGTCGACTTCATTCCGGCCTTCACTGCCTTCATCAAAAAATATTTCGCTCGCTCTGCCATCACCCCTAATCGCCATGACCGTTTTGCTGTCTACAAGCAGCTCTCTCTTCAAATGGCCCGTAATCGGTATATTGCGGACAAAGTCCGCATTCGTCGCTTGCGCGCAACACCGGCTATTCGTGCAAAAGGCCGCTCTCCCGGCTCTCCGGCGCACTTTGACACGGCACTCATCATCGAGGATCCCAGCAGCTACAGTCCGTCAGCTGGCGTTGAAGGTCAGTCCTACCTCTCTCTTTAGTGCTTTCTACTTGATGCTCAATCTCCACTGCTAGGTCTTCGCGTTGCCCAAATCCGCACAATATTTACTCTTCCTCCCCAATATGGCACTTATCCGCATCCCCTGGCCTACATCGAATGGTTCACGGGCCTCAATCGGCCTGACACCACCACCGGAATGTACACGATCCGCCGCTCATCCCGCGGCCAGTGCCGCAATTACGCCATCGTTTCTGTCGAGCACATTGTCCGCCCTTGTCATTTGATGGGTAAGTCTGGGCTCAAGATTGATCGGAAATGGACTACGGACAACGTTATCGACCAAGCTACTTACTTCCATTTTAACCCTTACATTGATGTTGATACCTTTTCTCGAGATAGACTTGGATGATTTTTATTTTATTTTATTCGTGGTCACTTGAAGTAACGTCACACCGAGTGCGTTCAACAGAGTGTTAGACAGATGACATCATCTAACACTCCGTTTAACGCACTATGTACAGCCACCCCCTAGTGGGCAGCGGGCTCTCAACTTTTGCCCTATGTTCGTTTTCCGTGTCCTTCGGGGACCGTGAATCAGAACATAGGGAACTAGTAAGGTTGCCGGACTAAATATTTTCTCCGGCCAAAAACGACGTGAGCCCAACGCAAGAAGTTAAACTACAAATTACTCAACCAGACGAGAGCATCTAACCACTAGACCAAGAGTACATTGAAAGTTAGTGATCTGTTAGGACAGATACCTGCATGTTGAGCTTCCACACAACTACGGTGTGCAACAAAGTTAAAGGGGTAGGATATTTAGCCCAAGATAGCTTGGAGTCGTCGTTACAGATTACTCGGTAGTTTAAGCCTAGTGCTATGATGGCTCTGTAAAGCTATGGATTTGTTGGTGTGAGCTATCAGAGCTACCGACAGCTATTTTGATCTCCATACCTAACCGACGAACTATTTCCCACAGGGTTTTTCCTGATGGCGATGGTGCACGCCTACGTGCGATCATTCGTGCCGTTGTCGCGGCACCCCAACATTGTTACGTGGATGGTGTAGTACAGACAGAAGGACGAGTTTGGGAACCTTGTCATTCCAAATGTATCGGATCTTCGCGCATGGGGGAGCACCTGTTGGGTAAAGGATTTAGATGGGAAGGAGGGGAGGTTGGGGAAGCAGTCATGGAAAGGGAAGATGGTGGGATACATGGGGTGACGTGGGTACCGCGTCTACGACCTGCATCATCAGGGTATATTCGAGGTCCACGACATCGTTTCGAAGAAGGACTCCCGCATCGAAGACGGTGACGAAGCACTGCCGTCTGATGCGAGTATATTCGACAATGACTTACCTGCCACAAATGAGCCTCCCGCAGACCAAGCGCCAGTTGGCGCAGGTACTCCTCGACCACCACCTGCTCCTGCCCACGTTCCAGCTCGACCACCACCTGCTCCTCCCCACGTTCCAGCTTTACCCGCAGCTGCACCTGTCCCGGTTCCCCAACCTCCAGCTATACTACCCGGACCTGTCCAACCTCCTCCTCCCATCATTCGTCAATCGACTCGAGTCCCCAAGCCCACGTGCGCGATCGTCGAAATGGAGTCGTTGAATCACATGGAGGAGGAGGCCTTCCTCGCTGGGAAGGATTGGGCAACCAACAGCAAACGTCCGACCGGAAACGTAGTCAACGTTGACTGGGAGGGTTTCGATGCAGAACTCCTCCAGTCTCCGTGGGTGTTCGCGAGTGCGGTGAAAGCACATATCCCCCGGTCGTACTGCGAGGCAATGCGCGATCCCGAGAAGTGGTTACCCGTAATGGTGAGCGAGATTGAGCAGCTTGAGAGCCGTCGCGTGTGGAAGTTAGTGGACCTACTGGAAGGCGAGCGCGCGCTGTCCTGTATGTGGGTCTACAATGTGAAGGTTGATGGGGAGGGGAAGGTTTTGAAGTATAAGGGCCGATATGTGGCGCGCAGGGATGAGATGGTGGAGGGCAAAGATTTTGATGAGAAGTGGGTGATGGTGGCTAGGATGGTGTTTGCAGTGGCAGCGGTGCAGCGGCTTCATGTGCGGCAGTGGGACTTCTCAGGCGCTTACCTGAACGGTGTTATGGACCCAAGCCGGCCGGTTTACATGAAGCAGCCCGCGGGCTTCGCAAAGCAGGGGGAGGAATCCAAGGTATGCTTGCTGTTGCGGCCGCTATACGGGCTGGTGCAGGCTGGCCATATCTGGTATAAGCTCCTCGCAAAGGGCTACAACGAGCTTGGGTACAAGGAGAGTTTGGCCGATCCCTGTGTCAGGACGCGTTAACGAGGCGACAGTACAGTTACACACTTACGTCAACTCACACGGACGACGTCCTCGGTGTGTCCTCGTCGGAGGAAGAGAGCAGGCGGGTGGTGGAAGAGTTTGCGGCAAAGTGGGACTTGAAGGAGGTGGACTTCGTGTTGTTGTTGGGCTTGACGGTGGAAAAGCTAAGCGACGGTTCAATTGCGCTTAACCAAACGCAGTACTTCGAGAAAGTCTTGGCGCACTTAGGACCCTGGATTATACCCTTGGAGGCCAGGTCCAAAAAGTCCGAAATCCATTGGAAATCCACAACTTTTTGTCGGGACAGTTTTTGGCACGTTCATCTGGAAAACACCCCCTCACTACATAGCGCGGGATAGGCTTCAGTAGGGCTGTAGAGTTATAGTCACCCCCCCCTTCTATTGCACGCCACGTAGATAGCTGTTTCCTAGGTAGTGTAGTAGAGTTATAGAGTTGTAGGCCGTATATGCAGCCATAGGCCTCCATAGACTCGGGCCGTGCTTAATTCGCCGGTCATCTTTGATCTCTGATCGCAGTTTTCGCTGCTAAATAATTCGCTTCATTCCTTCAAATTCGCGGTTCGGGGCACGGAAAAAAAGCAGGGAAAGGAATATATTTTGTTATAGTACATAAAACATAAAAATACAATAAGATGATGGAAATTCAGGCTCACCCGTCTTGCCCGACTAGAAGTGTGGTGGTTCGGTTGCCGTGTAACAATTTGAGCACCCCGGCATTCAGAGAGGCTTGAAGCTTGAAGCTTTGAAGACTTGAAGGTTTGAAGAAGATCATGTTTGAGTAAGTGAACTTAAGTTGGGGGAGTTGATTCCAGCGAGTGCTAGAAGCTTGAAAGTTTGACAACTTGAAGAAGACAATCCAGTAACTTGAGGCACAGGAAGACATCGTTGAGGGTTGATAACGTTTGAATGAACACAAAGTGCAGATGGAGCGCAGATGAAGACTTTATGAAGGCGCGGGTAGGTGGGAGGAAAGGAAGAGGGACGACAGGAAGGTTTTGATGGAGTCTCGGTATTTAAGTCAGATTCGGTTGGCGACGCAGAAGCACATGGAAGAAGTTTGGATATAGGACCAGAGGGTCGCAGTAGAACACGATAGAGACCAGAGGACTACGGTAGACCTGACAAGTCTATGGAGACTGCCAATGTCTATCAGGATCTACGGCGTGACATCAGATCTATCGGCACCTACCCAGAAACTCTCACCCCTATCAAGCGGGGCGGCTATCTATCACAGAAAACCGCGTTTCCAGATGTTTGGGTCGATTTTGTCGGGGCAGGACCTAGCCGAAGGTGCTGTAAATGTCCCAAAACGGTAATTTCTCACTCCCACGGCTCACAAATTCCCCAAATTTTCTTCGCTGTTGTTTCTGCGCTACTCTCCACGGTTTTCTGTGTTTCTCAAGCAAAAGTAGTCATTTCCGAGGGATTTCACTCCAAAACCTCGACGAAACTTGGGCCAAAACTGAGCCAAGGAGTCAGGTTTTGTCGGGACAGGACTGTGACGGAGAGCAGGCCGGCTATAGAGTAGGCGGCGGCTAGTTCCGGCACACGAGAGGTTGTTGGTCGGTCAGTCCAACGAGATGAGTGGTTTTGTGATAGTATTGACCAAAGAACTAACTACGGAATATCACAGGTTTATATACTACGAGAATTAGGAGTCGGAACAGAGAATAGCCAGGAAATACAGGAGTAGGATGACGCGTTGAGCGGCATGGAGCTGGAATAAATGGGTCAGGGCAACATCAAGGTTCAGGTAATGTATATGTAGATCAATAGAAAAGAAATATATTGTGTTGCGCGAGAGCGCACCGCTACATCCGCCCTCCAGGCCGACGATGTACGGCGGTCTACACCTCGTGGTCTTGGTTGAGATCTTCCGAGAGGTTCACTTTCTCGGGCGCGTGCTGAACATGGTCCAGGACAAATGACTGGGCCTGTGGGCCTTGGATGCTTGGCAAATGAACAATTATGTTCATGTGATTCAAATTCCTCTGTTCATCGTTGTTCAAATATACTTCAACGCGAACTGTGCGCGCCCAATCTGCCTCCGCGGAGACAAACATCAACGGATCAGCGGGATCGACCCGTGGCTGTGCGTGAGACATCACTCCTCTTCCTCCACCCATGTCGGTGAAACGGTGCACGGGAGTGCAGCCGTGTAATCAACGGATAGGTGGAACTAACGAGCGTAGCGAGTATAACTCAACTAAACACTCTATCAATCCCAAATACCAATCAACTCACTAACTCCAATCTCAATACTCGTCGTGTGTGTGCTCGGGGAAGTAGGGTACGTATCACCCTTCAAGGCAAGTTGGTTCGCAAGTACGGACTCAACGGTAGGCTAGGTATTTCTCCGGTAAGGTCCCAAGCTCTTATTTGAATGCTCTCCCGTAGGATTCTTTAAGTTCCTCAAAGATGAAGAAAGTCAAGAAAAGAGTCGTACAACTCTACGGTAGGCACTCCGGCCACAGAATAGCCCGACGGTAGAACGAAAGGCCAAGGTTTCCTTAATTCCCTCAAACGGTCTCTCTTAACAGAGCAAGCTCAATGTCGGCGGGAGAGAGTTAGACTCGATAACCCGCAAGAAACCGTAGAACGGCTGGCTTCCAAGGGCGGTTCAACTGGCTGGGTCGCTGCACTTATAGTGGTCTTAAACGGCGTAGTTCGCAGGACGTACTAGCTCTGAATCCAATCTATTGCAGTTCTCAAATTCTGTTCTTATCTTATCTATGAGTGACTAAATTCCTCTCCAAAGTGGGGGGGAGTCGTTAACTGAGGTATATTGGTGTAACTCTACTTTATTTATACAAACTGAGGGAGCGATAAGGGGATAACTTGGCTGATTCATGAATGGCGTGATATGTCGGAACTGATCCCTCCGGGCGGGTCTACGGTAAGGCAGCCAATGGTACCGTTGGTATTTCTTCAACCGTGGGTTCCTGGTTACCGGAGGTAGTGCTCCCGGCGGTGATCCCAGATCCTAGTGAAACCTTTGTCAAGTACCCTTCTTCCAAAGGCACCCTTCGGCGACGGTTTGACTCCACTTAAACTCGTTCTCCCGGCGGGCTGAGCCTCCCGGCGAGCCATTCGTTAGTGTAGCGGCTTCACCTTCTCTAATCTCTTTTGTTCTAGCTCAATTACTGCTCCCGGAGACACATATGTGCAGTGATCGTCCGGCGAGGATCTCCATCTGAAACATAAGTCCCGAGACTTAATCATCTGTCAAGCGACCGTCCGCCCGTAGAGTCAAAGTGAAGTGCTTTCTCCCGGCGGGTCTTGTCTGTCCCATATCCTCTCCCAGTGTAGTCCTTCTTCAGACGTGTCTTCTTCAACCCTCCCGGAGGGTGGTTCCTTATGAACGAATACTAGTCTGGCCTTTCTACCAATCCGAACTTGGTTACATTGTTTGCAACAGGGTTCATCTTGATGATCTGATCTGAGTTGTACTCGGGACGGCTCAACGGTAAACTCAGCCGAGGTCTCCCGGCGGTTACTTTAGCCTGCCCGGCGGGCCGGAACTCAACTTGAGTTGAGCCCGTCGCCCGCAAGTCCGACGCTCTCCCGTAAGGCCGATAGCTCTCCCGTAAGGCCGTGAAGCCGCCGGTAGAGTTCAGTCCTCTCGTAGAGAGTCCTTCTAAATTCAACATGGTTGTTCCTCCCAAGGCCCCGCTTAATAGCGTTCAGCCACTAAGACCAATAGTCCCTCTTGATCACCTCTAGCACTCCCGGAGCCTGGCGGTAAGCCAACTCTAAGAGCTCAACGGTTGACTCGACAACAAAGCGCCTCTCCCGTAAGGGAGCCACGCTGAGTGCCGAGTAACTAGTGTCCCGTTGACTTTCAGCCGTCATAGGCGTAGAATACCACTCCGAGGAGAGTGTACCCTCTCTAATCCTAGTCTCCCTTTGACCTTTAAATAGGTTCGAAATCGAAAGAAAACTGGTAGTTTTCAAGCGTGCTTTGGTGCACGCCCTATCATCTCCCCCTTTCTGAAACTCTGACTGTCCGCAGTCATTTGACTCGACGGTAGAGCTCCAGCTGAGTTGAGCGGCATAATTTTAGCAGAAGTAATTCGAAGTTCATCGTGCTTCGAACGCAAGTGACCAGCGAGACCCGGCCCTTGCTCTGCTTGTCTTAGGACTCCCTTGTAGCTTCTAATATCTTTGCTAATTCTTTGCTCTCTTGAGTTATCGTGCCTAGGGGCGCGAAGCCCCTTTACCGGCGACCGACTATCCATCTCTGACATCATGGAGAGTTTCCAAAAATAAAGACTTTCCTTAAAAGGAAATTCTCATGTTGCAAACATTCCCCAACCTATCAGTTTCTTTCTATGGGAAAAAGGCGGCAATCGGCAATCCAAGCAATCCAAACTTGGATTGCTTCCCACCGTTCAGGGTCGACGGAAGCCGATGTCCCGGCGAGCAAGATTCAAACTCCGCCCGCAGGGTCTATATAAACCCTGCAGGGTGGAGCACAGCCTCTTTTGCCTCTCTTCCCGTTCCCACATCATCACCGTCCCGTAGCACATTCCTTAGCTTTCTATCTTTTTCTTTTTCCTTGTTCCTTGAGCGCCGTGTAGTAAGAGATTGAACCGTGGTAAGTGTCATTACTAACAGCGGGTGGCGTAGATCAATGTCCGCCTCCGCCGGTCCTTCTACTGAGTCCGCGCCTCCGTCCGAGCCCAAAGACTATTGGAAACACTTGAGAGCGATCTCGGAGTTTCACGAAGTCTGGCGCCTTCTCGATGACGATTACCGCAATAGCCTGACCGGAGAGGGTATCCGAAAGATCTTCCTTGAACATTCTCCCCATCTGGTGAGTTTTTCCATCCATCTTTATTCTTATTTGAGTCTCCGGGCGGCGAGTCGACCCGCATGAGCGTTGTTGTACAACCTCATCCGGGTCGCCGGGCGGGCGCAGCGGTTTGCATGAACGTTGTTGTACAACATCATACGAGCCGCCGGTAGAGCCCATTATCTAGGCTCAACCGAGCCTCCGCCTTTGCCGTTCCGTCGGTTGACTTATATTTTCTTTTCTAGACGGCCAGCGTCAAACACAACAAGAAGTACCTCAACAGGCCCGATTTTCCTCGGGAGTTGGCTTTGTTTCACGAAGGGCTACGCCTACCGGCGACCATGATCGACTCCGGCCACCGTTATCCCACCGTTCACACCACTTATTGGCCCGACGGTACCCTCAATGCTGAGTTCCTCAAGGTGAGTGCTCTGGCACGCCCATAGTTTTTTTTTCTCTTTTCTCATGTCTTTTCTAGAAGTACCCCGTAGGCTCTCTCCCAGCATTATTCCAAGTCCCGATGTCCCCAGCGAAGCTTAAGCAGCTCGCAGAAAATGCGGAACGCGAAGAGCGTAACGCCCGCCGGAATCAAGCTCTGGCCGCTCTGGCGGTGAGCGGTTTTCCTTGTTCTGTACTCACTTTCTACTAACTTTCTTTACAGAAAGCGAAACGCGATGCTGAAACCGCCCGGAAACTCGCCGCCGACTTGGAATCTAGCAGCGAGGACGAGCCCTTGCAGAGAGGCAAGCGGATTAAACGCAAGCCATCGGCCTCTCCGGTCGGGTCTGCAAAGCCGGAGGTGAAGCGCCCCCGGGACGAGAAGGTCAAGTCCGAGGTAAAGCCTGCTCCCCTTTCTTTTTCCCAGATCTTTTTAACCCGACATCCTGTACTATTTTCCAGAAATCCAAGGCCGCTCCCGACGGTAGGGCGTGTTTTTACGTTCCTCCCGTTTCTCTTATTAACTTCGTTGGTTTTACAGCCAACCCTGCGACCGCCTCTGCCTCCGGGAGCAAGGCCAAAGCCAAGACTCCGAAGGGGCCCAGCAAGGTTAGCATCCCAGCTACCGATGGCACCGACGTGGAGGTGTTGCTCCTCGGCCGTCAGGCCGGTCCTGTGAAGGACTCTTCCGACCGCGTGCTCCACGAACGGTGGGGTATCTTGGGAAAACGCCCGCAAGACCGCTATCAGCCACGGGCAAGCGCTCCCTATTATAGTGCGCCCAACTCACGAGATGAGTCCCGTTAAACTATTGTTCCCACTCTTTAGCTAACTTTCGTCTCTGCACAGCTCCCGACTGCACTGCGAGGAGGTTTACCAGCGCCGTCAAGGCAAACCCACCAACAAGAAGAACCTCACCGAGATCCTTAGCCTCCTGCCGGTCGCTGAGCGAGAGCAGATTCCGACGGACGAGATGGGCAACAAGATTGTTGACCACGAAACCATCTACCGTGTGATGAAAATCCGCCCGCCGACCGTAAGTTGCTTTCTTTGTCTTTTCTTTTTCTCATCTGGTTATCGTCCCACAGAATGGTCCCAAATGCATCCCTTGCCAACGGCAGGGGTCTCAGTGCTTTACCGCCGGCTTCCCGCTGGGTTGCGAGGCTTGCACTCGAACCCATTCCGCCGGGGGATGCAATTTGAGCCTCTCCGGGGAGGTCCAAGACCACTTGGCGGCGCAACTCACGTCGTATGTTTATTCTGGTTCCGAACGTAAGTCCTCCGCTCTCTGTTTCCCGTTCAACTTATAGTTTCTTCTAGATTGGCACACGGAGATCGAGGCGCTCAACCGCTCCCAGCAAATTCTCGAGTCGATGAGCCTGGCTTTCGTCCAGCAGCAGTCTGAGCACAACTATCGTTGTCTCAAGCTGCTGCAGCACATTCTGTGTGCCCGCCGCGACCTCCCGGAGAACCAGTTCGTGGAGCGTTTCGCGGACCGACTCGACATGGAGCATACGCTCCTCCTCGCCCTCATTCAAGGTCTGACTTGTCGCACCAAGATCACCCGACTGTACGTATGGCACTACTACACCGGCGAGTTCTTCGAGAAGCCTCTCCCGGAGTTTGGTTCGGCGTACGAATTCTACCAAGCGCTCGATAACGCAGGGGCCGCTATCCCGGGGTACTTTCTTCTCCCGCCGGAGACCAGCGATGGGCAGGCCAAGTGGGTTCCCCTCAAGGTACGTCTGACGCGAACTTTATCTTATCTTTTTCTCCTTTAAATCATTATCTCACAGGTTGAAGACCTTTCTTACTCGGGCCCTCCCGGCGAGGGTGCAGACTTGGGGCCTAACACCTCCAAGATCCGCCGCCGCCTCCGCCGGGAGGACTCGATTCAGAAGGGCGAGCCACTTCCTGAGGAGTCCGACAACGAATCGCCAGAGTCCGACGATGGGAAGCTCCCGGAGCCGCCTGTCCCAGCTCAGGGACTTTTGCGACGGGTGATCATGGGTGGCCTCGATCCTTACGATCTTCAAGCGATCGAGTCGTCCGAGGCCCAGGATCGAATTCGAAGAGCGGATGGCGAGTGAAGACGAAGAGGATGACTTCGAGGAGCAGGACGCTGAAGACATCGACGACTCCCAGGCAGGTTCATCTGACCTTGAGTCCGCCCGTCCAACACGTCCCTCCAGCAAGGCCCTCGGTAAGCTTCATTTATTTATTTCTCGCCTCCGCTTTTATCTTATCATTCCTAGGAAAGCGCCCCCAAAGGTCCTAGTCTCCCGGAGACCATCTCAGCGGGCCCCAACTTCACCATAAGACCGAAACGGCAGGTGTCGTATCTCTATCTGTATCATAATCTTTGTATATTCATCCATACCACGCGACTCATTTCTTGTTCGGACCACTACCTTAGACTAGTCTATCGACTCTTCTCTGGCTTGTAGTGGCCACCCCAAAAGCTTAGTCTGGTAATCAACCGTAGTACTCTTGTGGCTTTCGCCACCAAATAAACTGCTTGTTCATGTGTCCTCCGGGCGGCGTGTGATTTCTCAGGATTCGAACCAAGTCAAATTTTTTTAATTTCTTTGTCTTGCCTCCCGTCCAAGTTTTCCCATCCCCCTTAAGTGAACCTTCAGTTCCTCTTTTTCTATAACACATTCCCGGCTTGCTTTTGCTACCGCAAGGTGCGTCTTTCTTTCTTTCGACTCTTTTCAGCCTACGGGCGGCGCTTAGTTGAATAACCGGCCCGGCGATCTCCCGTAAGGTTTTCGGTCCGACCGTCGGCCACGTAAGTAAAGATTTCCGCATTAGCCAATCTGTCGTTAACCAACAGGGGCACAAGTGTTTCCTCCTTACTCCATACACGATCTCATGCGCTCTCCCGGCGAAGTGCTTATTGACCTAGAGAGGTTTCCCTCTCCTAGTCAAACACTTATTCGTCGGTTCTACACAGTGGTAATTCGTGCATTACTCCAAACGTTCGCCTCTCTTTCTGACCCTTGGAATCCTTCAGCCGGCATTTCGCTGCGAACGCTGTACCCAACGGGATGAAGTGTGTTTGTTCACCCGTTGGTCGAGTCGTTGCATGACTTGTTATTACGACTCGCCCGCCGACTGCTCTTTTTCGGAGCTCAAGTCCTGGTATCAGGCTTTCCCTACCGTAGAGGCCGACAGGTTTTCTCATGCGCAACGTATGTCTCTATGCCCACTTTTGTTTTTCCAGAGCCTTAACGTCTTCCCGGCGGCAGCCAAAGCTTTCGCAGAGCTGTGGCACCAGTCCCACCTTCGCGACTTGGAACCCTGGATGTTCGAAGACCACCGTATGGACGGTTATCCGATCTCCCTGATTCGCAGTTTGATGGTTTATGTGGACCATATTGCCAATCCCAGTCTCCTGGACGCCCTCCTCGAAGTTTACAAACTCCAACACCGTCCTCTCATGGTCATGCATACCGAGAACGTTATTGACTTGTGCAATGGCCTCCCGTATGATCAAATCCGCCCGCCGGTAGGGGACGCAGGTTACGGTCTCCTCCCGGAGGATCTCGACACGACGGGGATAATGTAGACTTCTTATCCATCATTGAAATTCTTATTTGAAATCCCAAACAAGCCTCTCATCAATCTGGGTTTCTCTAAGTGATCGATCGTCCACCTGGTAATTCTGATCGGTCGTCCCGATTGCTAGGCAATTTAAGCTGCGTTGCCCGGCGGTAGAACCTTTCACGTTAATAATCCCCACTCTTTCATCCTGCTTTATCGCTCGCTCCTCATGGCTTCCATACCGCTGCCCGGTACGGGTGGGACGGCCATCCACGAATTGCTTCTAGGCCGCTTCGTACGTATATCTTTCCCTGGCCCTACGGTAGACACTGACTTTCCTCTAGCCGGAGCACGATTGTGCCCGTTGTATTGAGGACGGTCGTAATTGCGTCTGGAATCGGTGGGGTATTGCCTGTTGGCGTTGCGTGTTGGTGGGCAACAATGAATGCTGCTACCGCCGGCTCAGCCTCTGGCAGGAACAGGTGAAGCGAGAACTTATTGCTCTCGCCAGCCGTATCCCTCGTACGTTGTGGTCTCCTCTCAATCATTTCTAGGGTTTATCTTTTCTCTCTCTCTAGCCGATCCAGCGTCCCAAATCATACTCATGCAGGACAACACCAATGCCCAGATTGCCTTCCGAGCCCTCAACCGCGTCGACCTGCTTGCATTCGGTCCTGAATCCACTCGCTACATCCTGAAAGGTTGCACGAGCGTTCGCGAGTTGCACCAACTTGTCCTGGATTGTATAGCTCTCGCCCGTCCAGCCAGTCTAGTTACACTCATCCGCGAACGGCTAGATAACTTGCTTTCCCGTAACCTAGTCACTCTTCCCTCTAGTATGCTTTTAGAGTAGAAGGGTAGAATATCTAGTTATCCTTTCTCTGTTCTGGCTCCGCCCGGAGAGGGAATTCAGCACAGATTCCAATAAAATTTAATTTTTGGCTGCGCCTTTCTCTCGCCGGTCGCTGCTGCATCGCTTTCCCGGTTATCCTCCCCCATTCTGAAACTCCAACTGTCCCCAGTTGTCGACTTAGCCGCAACAGGGACCCGTTAAATAAATGCGGAACAAAAAGGGTGAAGATCCCCAACATGCGTCCTTCTGATCCCTGGAGTCAATCCCATGGTCGCACTGATGCAGGGTCTAAGACCGCTTCTAGACTCCTCCGGTAGGCACTGAAAAGGTATAAAAAGGTCTACGGGCGGGCTGAATTTCTTCATCCGACCTATTCCCTTCCTTTACTTTTTTTTATACTTTCCCAAAAAAATGTCCAAACCCGACTTTGAAGCCGCTCGTGACAACTTCATAACCCAGTTCCAAGCTTCCAACGCTCTCCTTACCTATGGAGCGACTCTCGAGATGCGCCAGCGTCAGCTCGCCGACATTGGCAGTGCTGCGGTAAGACTTTTCTTCATGAATTCCTTAGACCGCCCGTCGACTTAATATTCCCTCTCCCGGCAGGCACGCATGATTCCTCTGCAGAGCTACGTTCTGGATGAGGGCCAGGAGGGGTTGCAGCAGATGATATTTGCGACTCGGTCGCTCTACCATTCGCTCCTCAACCCTGATAACACCCCTGGCTACAATTATCCACCGGGTTATGGGTCGATCAGCAAGTTCACCCGTCTTATCCAAGAGGAACGCCACAGGAGGAACCCTCCCGCCGCACCTCCTCCCGTCAAGAAGGAGAAAGACAAGGTGTGTTCTCTGGCTCACATTCCTCATACGCTTTCCCATACCTCTGCCCGTAGAGGCAGACTCGCGCTAGTACCAGCAAGAGAACTCAAGTCCTCGAGGTCAGTGACGACGAGGTGGCTTCCGTCGGTGAAGCCCTCCTTGAAGCTCCCGCCGGTGCTGACGAGGTATTTCTTCATATCCACTACAGCTCGCGTTGCGTATAGACATTTCTGACTCTCCGTTCGCCCGTATTCATCAGATGAACGTCGACGAAGATGTCGTCCCCGTCAAAGCTGGCCAGAGCAACGCCAAAAGCAACAAAAAGGCTGCCAAGGAGGTTGCGAAGGAGGCTGGGCGCGCTGTAAGTTGCCCTTATTTTCTTCCTACGGTCGGGTTTTAACTTTCTCTCCGGTAGGCCAGCCCTGCTCCCGCCCCTAAAGGCAAGAAAGCCGCTAAGCGTGCTCGTACCGACTCGATGCCGTTTCATGAGGACAGTTTCCTCACGTTAGGTACGTTATCCCTTCGTTTTTTTCCATCTGTAATCGAGGCTTATTTATTTCTGGAAAGCCACCGCTGAGTTCTATGCCGCCGGCAAGACCTCCCGTCAACTCCTCGAGGAGGCTAACAGCGTCATCCAAATGTCCACCGACTTCCTTACGAACTCGTTGGCCATGCGCAAGCGCATGTATTACATTATGGTTGAGCTGGCCTGTATCCACGAGCAGGTTCGTAGCTCCTTGGTTCGCCGGGGGCAGCTCATGGAGGAGGGCGAACAAGTTCACGATAGCCTCGCTTCTCTCGAAGAGACTGCCGCGTCTGGTTTAGACACCATCATTCCTTAAAGCCTTCCTCTAATTACTTTCAGTACCACACGTACTAATTACCGTCTCCGGCAACTCGCACAGGACACCATCCTCTTTTCTCCCGGCTGATTTGGTAGCCACTTTTTTTCACCCGCCCGTTGAATAGTCTTTAGTTGTACTTAGACACCAATTATATTCAACCAAGCTGTGTTTCAGCATCCTCTCGCCGGCTAGCTTTTTCCTTCCGGGCAGCCCTTGTCTCCGGGCGGCTGATTTCTTGCTCTTGTTCAGAGTCAGAATTGTTCAATAAGAGCTCGTCTGACTCTTCGGGTGGTTCAACATAATTGTCTTCGACACCCAGCCTGACGTTCTCGAATTGATAGTCGCGTCCTTGGTACAAGTCCAGCCCTTCATCGTTCATCATATCTTTCAGCGTCTCAGCGGACAAGTCAATCAAGTCGTGGATGTTGTTGGGGAGTTTAATTGCTCTTCGCTGTTCAAAGGGAACGACTCGGAATTGACCAATTTTAGACTGGAACACCGACCCGTCCATTTCAGCTATGATGTAACTTCCTCCAATCGTCCGTCGAATCACTATTACAGGCCCCAAATAGCGATTGGCCATTTTGGTATTTAAGGATTTCTCCACCGTTGTATTCCGCACGAGAACTAGGTCTCCGGGCTGGAAGTGATAATCTTGAATGGTATGCTCGTGAGCGATCTCATATCTCTTGACGGTAGCCCGCTTCTCAGCGGTTACCCGTTCTCTCATTTGTTCAACATGTGTGTAGTGCTTTGCCAGGGCCTGAGCTCGGTAACCGATCACCTCGGCCGTCGATAATACCCTTCCGGGCACTTCAACCAACCAAGTGGCTTCGACGATGTCCAACGGTAGGACCGGGTGCGCACCAGTCGCCATGAAGTATGGTGAACACCCAGTTCCTCGCCGGATGGTGATCCTGTCGGCCCAAAGCATCTGCGGGAAGAACCAAAACCAACGGCTAGGGTTCCCGCCGGTAGCCTTAGCAAGGATTTGCCTTATAGGCCAGTGCCCCTGCTCGATCTTCCCGTTGGCTTGTGAGTTATAAGCTGATACACGAATTCCTCGTATACCATACTTTGAACCCAAATATGCTACCGCGGCTAAGAATTGTGGAGCATTGTCCGTTACAAATTCTACCGGGCATCCCCACCTACAGATTATGTCCTCTAGTATAAACATTGCCAACTGTCCTGGCATTTTCATTCTTTATCGGTCTGGCTTCAATCCAACTGCATAGGGAGCATCTCGCATCCACTATTTTGTTGAACCCATTCGAAGGAGTGCCTACGGTCATCACATCTATGTGCACCACTTGAAACAAGGATGGCGTGTGAGTGACTACGGGCGGTATCCTTAGCATAGTTTTCTGCCGTAACTGGCACAACTCGCAAGTTTTAATGTACCAGCTGACGTCTCTTTCATATTCTGGCCACCAGAATCTAAGTTCTATCAGGGACTTGGTTGCGTACTGACCCCGGTGCCCCAAACTATCATGGGCCGCACTCATCATGTACATGCGGTGGTCCTTGTCCACAACCAACTGGTGTGCAGATCCCTGTTGCGCCTTCCGGTAGAGCCGACCTTTTTCATCTTCGAAGAACGAGGCTGCAAATCTCATGAAATGTCTGAACTCGCTGTCGGTCATTCCCTCCGGGCGGACCATGGGGTTTTTCCACCAAGGCCGCAAAAGCTGTAACCGGTCATCCGCTCGTTTCCCTGCCCCTGTCCTATGCTCCTCATCGTACGGCTCCCGTTTTTCAGGATCGTATTTCAAAGCAAGATCTGGAATCAAAGGTTCACCCGCCGGGCGGGGACCCAATTTCTTTTCTTTAGCTTGCCCGAAGACTTCCACGAGCTCGGGTGAGCCTCCCGTAGGAGCTTGCTCTGTTAAATAACAAGCAAGTTCAAGTTCCTGGGCGAAGTCCGTTGGCCCGGCGGCTTCAGATCCCTCCATTTGAAGGTATCCACCGCGGGTGTCTATCTTTTCCTTGAACGTGTCGAACTCCCTTACCGGAGGCCAGTCAGCACTCTCCGGGTGCTCGTCAGGTATCCCATTATTATCAAATTCCAGTTCAGTATCCGGCCATTCTGGGTCTCCCGGTTGAATCGGTCGTCGAGACAGACCGTCCGGACCAAAGGTTAAACCAGGTACGTGCTTCAGGCTGAAATGGAACATCATTATCTCTTCTATCCAGCGGTTGATAGTGGCGTTCGGCCCCATTCCTGGGTGTTCCAACATTCCCTTCAAATATTGGGCATCTGTTTCAACCACAAGTTTTCGGCAGCCAAGCAGCCAATACTGCATTGCATCCAACGCCCGCTTGAGTCCAAACAATTCCCTCTTTGGTTGGGAATAGCGAGCTTCCCGCTCATTGAGGGGTATTGAGAAGAATCTGGCATAGTATTTCTTTTTCACATCTACTGGGTCGCACTGATATACGTGCCCGCCGATAGCTATGTAGGATGTGTCTACCGCCAGTATTGCGGGAGTCGGCCATTCATAGTTCAGAGGTCGTAACGCTTTACAGGTGCGCAGGGCTGCTTTTAAAGCATCCATTGACGCCTCCTGCAAGGGTCCCCATACGAAGATAATATCCTTACGGGTGAGCTGTTGAATGGGCATGGCCTTTGTCGAGTAGTTCTCTATGAACATCCTCATTACTCCAACAGTGCCAAGGAAAGCTTTCACTTCGTGAAAGTCGTGCAATGGCCCCCATCTCTCAATTACCCCTATGCGATCTTCATCCGGTTTCATTCCATCGTATGTGCAGACATGTCCCACAACTTTGAACACGCTCCGGCAAACTGCAAGTTTCTTGCCAGACACCGTAGCGCCCGCATAGTTTAGCCGTTGCAATATTCTGTTGCAATCGTTCAAGTGTTCCCAGACAAATCTTCTGATCTTCGGGTTCTCCGGGATGGTTTCCATGCTCCCGTCGGGCAGTTCATAGCGCGTTGGAGGTCCACGGGTGGGCACATCATCAATGTACGGCCGGGTTACGTGTGGAATCTCGTCCCGTAGAATGTATGTTACGTCTTCGTGGAATATTGGTACCGAGTTGGTCCATCCTTGGGGTAACCTTACCAATCGCAACGCCCCAAAGGGTGTTTGAAAAGTGGTGTAATCCCTTGAATCCGGATGAATCAACCGGTGATTATAGCCCGAGTATAGGTCGAAGGTCGACCCACAAGACCGCCCGGCGAAGTGCTCAGCCAAATCTGCAGCTCCCGGAGGAACTCCAGAGTGTGCTATAGTTACTGCATTAAGCGGTTCAAGCGAATGAACTAGTCGAATCGATTTCTTATCACTTTTTAGGACACTGAAGTATCGCGTACGGTAGGAGCCATTAGATGGCTCGTATACGTTCGCCTTGATACTCGCCCGTAGGACTTTACAGACTTCCTCCAGCTGGCCGGGCGGGATAGGTATATTCCTTTCCACCCAAACCTTGTGGCCTGGTTGTACTGGCAGTCGAACCGGCGGGAAGAATTCTTCTTTGAAGGTCCCCCTTTCATCATCCGTCCAAGCGACCGTCTGTTCGTGGATTGACAACATGTGGTGTACTAAATCCATTTCTTCTTCGTTCAGGAAGCCGTCGTTGTGCATCTCATCTACCATCTCTTTACGCTCTTGCGTATACCGACCAACTGGGACGAACTTTGGTGGGTTCGGATCCAACGGAATTAATCCTGCTAGTGGGTCTCCGGTGATGTTTCGCTCAATTCTGTATGCCTCAGGTAATTCTTCGTACACCGGCCGCACTTTCAATGCTACCGGCTTGTACTTTTTCCCTGCAAAAACTTCCCTTACATCCATTTCCACGTTCTGAAACACATCTACTGAATCGGCCCTTGTTTTATTTTCTTTAAAACCAGGCTCAACCCAATCGGCGTACCGGCAGCATTCGCACCTTCCGCCCGCCGTGTGTTTAGGTCGCTCTTCGTTCAAAATGTGATCATCTGCCTGGGCCATAAATACGGACTCAGGCTGTCGCCGGTCGGCCTCACTTTCATGATCTGACCGGCTGGCCACTTGAACAATATACGTACCCTTATTCTTATCTACCCCAGTGGCCAATTGTCCGGAATAATCCTGGAACAGTTGAACCGCCGGTTCTTCCTTGTCTATGTGTGGTACCGCCGCGCTCAAAAAGGCCATTTTGGTTTCTTCCATAGTGAACCCTTTTTCATCGCTCAGCTGTACTGCTACTATCCGCGCTTGTCCTTCCTCATCCAGTTCAATTTGTACAGCTATCTCTCCTTGATGTTTAATCAAATCATCGAACTCTGAAAATTTGAACTTTCTGTCCCGACGGTCGGGTCGGGGGGTATCTCGGTAGACGTGCCTCTGGCTTTCTTTAGCTGCCTTATAGTTCCCTTCTCGAAAGTTGGAACGACACATCTCTGTTGAGTACCGGGGTCAGTGAGGGTTATCAACTGACTCCCGTCGGTTCCGTTCTGAACCATGCTCCCCGTAAGGACTTCGAATGGCCGGCCCAGAAGTACTTCGTATGCCGGACTCTTAATGATATGAACTTGGAGATACAAGGTCAATTCACCGAACCGGAAAGCAACATTCTTGGCCAACCCTACGGATTTCTCGACTTGAGCATTTGCGCTCTGCATGTAGATGTTGATATCTGGATTCCAAGTTATTCCTGATTTAACCGCAACTGATTGGGCCATGGAAACAATCTGAGATCCACCATCTACAATGCTCTCTATCTCTTGGACTCCATTAACGAGAGGATATAGCACCCGGAGGGCTGCTGAATCTCCTGCTACGTGCGTGAAGGCCACGAACACCTGCTTAGGTGCCTCTCCCGGCTGGAGACTGTTGAAGTATTGTAACACTGGGTCACCTACAACTACCGCACCCGCCGGGAGGAGCCCATCTGCCTGCTGCGTTATAAAGACCTCAGCTATAGGCAAATCCCCCGCACTTATGGCATCTGCATTCACATACGAGGCCGTTATCGTCACTTGTTCATTGACTTCGTCGCCCGGCAGGTTCTCTGCTAGCAACGCTATTGCACACTCTAATTGTACAAGCGCCTGAATATAGTGAACTGGGACCCGTCTTTTTGACAGAATACTTCGTGCTTGCTTGAGCAGTTTTGGGCTCAACCCGAATAGTTTGTCTAGAGGAAGGCCAATTTCCAACCGCCGGAATATTTCGTCCGCCACTTGTTCAGCAATATCTCCCCCAAACTCTTCTACGGGAGCTCGTACTTCGTAATTCTTCTCTTTATCCTTGCCCTTGACCTCTACGGTCGGACCACCGACGGTAGGATTAATCCTAGTGTCAGCTGGTCTTTTTGCAAATTGGACTGCGGGAACTCTCCGGTAGGGGAGCTCTGGCGCCACAGGGTTGCTATCCCCTTCATCTTCGACTTCTTCGATCGCCGCCCGGCGGGAAGGATTCCCAACCGGAGGGACCGTGTCTTTAATTTTTCTCTCTACAACAACCTCTACAACTTTCCCGGATGGTGTACGGTTCTCAGCAAGCGAGTCCTCCGGGGGCTTATTGGTACTCGGAGCTTTATTCTTTGCTCTGGCCCCCTTCCTTGGACCCGCTAAAAACCCTCGTTAGACTGGCCGTTCCCCGTTCGGGAGGGATTAGCTCTAGTCTGTGCGAGTTGGGCTTCCGTTGGAGGGGACTGGCTCTTATTTGAATTCATTCGCCGCCGCTAGTAACGTTGAAACTAGATTTATGTCTAAGGATTGTGGAGCATTTTGGAGTGGTTGAATACTCCGTTGTGGCTGCTGTTGCTGCTGGTGTTGAACCATTTGCCGCATCAGATTAGCCTGCTCTACCCGCAACGACCTTATCTCATCATCCCTAGGATCGTATTCGACGGGGTCGTAATAACCGTATCCATCTCCGTTGTCTGTTTCGATTGCCATCTGTTCCTCGATATCGAGTCTGTACCCTCCGGTCGACGGTTGATGCTGAACGAAAGCGCTCTGCAAAGTAACCTGCGAGGTTCCGGACGGGCGAGACAAGAATTCGTCTATTTGCTGTTTGCGCGATCGACCGCCATAGAGTTGGAGAGGTATTCCATTGGAATAACAATCCTTCCCGTTGACAATCTTCAATGCGCCACTCGTTATAGTGAGCCCTACGGTAAGGACAGTCTGCGATCCAATGGCCACCATTTTCTTGGCAATAGTGACAGACATCGTTGTTGGCCGGCGGGCGGGCCCTCATTTCTCGCCTGGGGGGCAAGGTCTGGGATTCCGCCGCCGCTGGTGCTTTGCCCGGAAGAGACTTATAAAATTGCTCAAACTCCGCCAACTTCTTTTTCTGACTCTGGTCCATCTCAGACAATTTCTGAGTCTGAGCGCTTTCCATCTTATCCATCATATTCACAACCGACAGCTTAATTTGTTCTAGCATATCAGTTGCTTCTCTTTCCGTAGGTTCTCTTTTCGCTTGTGACGAGCGTTCGGGACTCATTGTCCGCCGGGAGGAACTACCCTTCCGTTGGAAAAAGTCAATATCCCGATCCCTTTGTTGAACCAACCGCTTGGCTTCATCAAGGACTTGCTTGAGAGTAAGAGTTTTCTCATCCTCATCATCCTGCATTAGCGTTTGCGGCTGCGGCCGCACCTGCTGCTGGAGCTGGTGCTGCCGCTGGTAGGTTCCTACGGTCCGTGCCCAGGTTATCTAAAATCTTTTCTTGGAATCTCGACGTGAGTTTTTCGAGGAAGAGTGGAATTGCTTCTCGGTCGGAAAGTTGTTTAGACTTTAGCAACTTCGAAGCTTCTAGGTTCATAACACGGGCGAGTTTCATCAGCTCGTCCGCGTCGGTGATTCCTATATCCTCATTCTCGAACTCTTTTAGACTTTTCAACAGCTTTCGCATGGAACCGCGCTCAGAATCCTTCGCATTGGGATAGTTAGAAAGAATCTCTTTCTTGAACTTCGCATAGGATAACGGATATGAGTCAAATCGTTTCCATTCTTCCGCCGGCCGGCGGAGAGCGTAACGCACTATAAATGCATTTTTCTCTCCGGTCGGGGTCTCTGCCAAGGCCATCATCCGTTCCATGTTGTCTAGAAACTCAGGAAGTTCTTCTGGTTTCTCATCGTCGAAACGAGGAGCATTTTTCTCATAGGCTTCGGGAATTTTCTTTGAAGCCATTGTAGTAACAGTTATGGGGTTTTGTAGTTGTGTTTGATTCTGAATAGCTGCACCGCTCGGCGTAACTTCTGTTGTCCCTTGCGGATTCAACGATGAACCAGATTGTGGAGCAGGGCTCGACACGTTTTTGCTTTTAGCTAGTTTGGCTTGGTTGGCCTGTTGCCTTCGTCTGGTGACTTGGGCTGCGGACTCTCTTGCGAGGTCGGCGGGAGATTGGCTACTGTTACCGTCGGATTCGCTACCGGCGGCGGCTCTTCGGCTGTTTGTAGTTGACCTTGGTGTTGGTCTAACCCACGTAGAGCGGATTGAACTAGAACTGCTTTCGGAGTCTGCCACGTCGAGTACGATTTTGTACGGGAGTATCTTTTCTCGGGTTTGTCTGGAGCTAGGCTCGACGGACGGTTTTTGAACTGTTTATGCACCTGTCGGGTGATCTGGTTTTTCGAATCGTTTGGGTTTACTTTCGCAAGATGGGCCGTGCAGTATAAATACTGATAGCGTTCCACAAATCTTAGCTTTTGAACAACTGTCTTGTTACCCCTCGCGGTGGGCTCCAGATGAAACGGTGCACGGGAGTGCAGCCGTGTAATCAACGGATAGGTGGAACTAACGAGCGTAGCGAGTATAACTCAACTAAACACTCTATCAATCCCAAATACCAATCAACTCACTAACTCCAATCTCAATACTCGTCGTGTGTGTGCTCGGGGAAGTAGGGTACGTATCACCCTTCAAGGCAAGTTGGTTCGCAAGTACGGACTCAACGGTAGGCTAGGTATTTCTCCGGTAAGGTCCCAAGCTCTTATTTGAATGCTCTCCCGTAGGATTCTTTAAGTTCCTCAAAGATGAAGAAAGTCAAGAAAAGAGTCGTACAACTCTACGGTAGGCACTCCGGCCACAGAATAGCCCGACGGTAGAACGAAAGGCCAAGGTTTCCTTAATTCCCTCAAACGGTCTCTCTTAACAGAGCAAGCTCAATGTCGGCGGGAGAGAGTTAGACTCGATAACCCGCAAGAAACCGTAGAACGGCTGGCTTCCAAGGGCGGTTCAACTGGCTGGGTCGCTGCACTTATAGTGGTCTTAAACGGCGTAGTTCGCGGGACGTACTAGCTCTGAATCCAATCTATTGCAGTTCTCAAATTCTGTTCTTATCTTATCTATGAGTGACTAAATTCCTCTCCAAAGTGGGGGGGAGTCGTTAACTGAGGTATATTGGTGTAACTCTACTTTATTTATACAAACTGAGGGAGCGATAAGGGGATAACTTGGCTGATTCATGAATGGCGTGATATGTCGGAACTGATCCCTCCGGGCGGGTCTACGGTAAGGCAGCCAATGGTACCGTTGGTATTTCTTCAACCGTGGGTTCCTGGTTACCGGAGGTAGTGCTCCCGGCGGTGATCCCAGATCCTAGTGAAACCTTTGTCAAGTACCCTTCTTCCAAAGGCACCCTTCGGCGACGGTTTGACTCCACTTAAACTCGTTCTCCCGGCGGGCTGAGCCTCCCGGCGAGCCATTCGTTAGTGTAGCGGCTTCACCTTCTCTAATCTCTTTTGTTCTAGCTCAATTACTGCTCCCGGAGACACATATGTGCAGTGATCGTCCGGCGAGGATCTCCATCTGAAACATAAGTCCCGAGACTTAATCATCTGTCAAGCGACCGTCCGCCCGTAGAGTCAAAGTGAAGTGCTTTCTCCCGGCGGGTCTTGTCTGTCCCATATCCTCTCCCAGTGTAGTCCTTCTTCAGACGTGTCTTCTTCAACCCTCCCGGAGGGTGGTTCCTTATGAACGAATACTAGTCTGGCCTTTCTACCAATCCGAACTTGGTTACATTGTTTGCAACAGGGTTCATCTTGATGATCTGATCTGAGTTGTACTCGGGACGGCTCAACGGTAAACTCAGCCGAGGTCTCCCGGCGGTCACTTTAGCCTGCCCGGCGGGCCGGAACTCAACTTGAGTTGAGCCCGTCGCCCGCAAGTCCGACGCTCTCCCGTAAGGCCGATAGCTCTCCCGTAAGGCCGTGAAGCCGCCGGTAGAGTTCAGTCCTCTCGTAGAGAGTCCTTCTAAATTCAACATGGTTGTTCCTCCCAAGGCCCCGCTTAATAGCGTTCAGCCACTAAGACCAATAGTCCCTCTTGATCACCTCTAGCACTCCCGGAGCCTGGCGGTAAGCCAACTCTAAGAGCTCAACGGTTGACTCGACAACAAAGCGCCTCTCCCGTAAGGGAGCCACGCTGAGTGCCGAGTAACTAGTGTCCCGTTGACTTTCAGCCGTCATAGGCGTAGAATACCACTCCGAGGAGAGTGTACCCTCTCTAATCCTAGTCTCCCTTTGACCTTTAAATAGGTTCGAAATCGAAAGAAAACTGGTAGTTTTCAAGCGTGCTTTGGTGCACGCCCTATCATCGGCGTTGTACGCGGGCATCGGTTTCGCTTCCTTCGCGCAGACACTGGTCAGAAATTCGCCCTCCAGCACAAACTGAGGGAATGCGGTCTGAGAGTTCAATGTGCAAGCGGCATCTGCGTCCAAATCACTTTCATGTTCCAAATCCACGGCGGCGGCGTGCCGGTGCAATCTATGCTGCATGCGAGTCGTATCGTTCTGCGCAGTGTCAAAACTGTTCAAGCCAGCAAGGCCATCAGCTGTGCCAGTCAAGGACAATCCAAGGTGCGAATCAGGCTCGAACTCGACACATTTCTGGTTCATCGAGTATTTTTCGGGCGATTTCCAGGGCTGATTTTCGAAAATTTCCAATGGTTCCCTCATGGATTCCAACGGCTCTACCCCGCCCTCCTCGAGTTCGACAGGGAGCTCAAAGCGTATACTTCCCACGTACATGGTATTCGACGTTTCGGTGCTTTCGAGCCACGCGTCGCGCGAAGTTGGCTTGGTAGACAAATACACAGCGTGCGTCGCAATCTCTGCTTCCATTCTAAAGCGAGCTGGCCTTGGTGTAGGACAGTCCCGAGCCCTATGTCCGCGTCCACTGCAATTAAAGCATAACCCCCGACGGAGGTATTCACTGCGTCGTCCTTCGGACGTGTCTTGATCGTTGGATTGGTGAATCTCAGCAGCGCCGACACGGATTCCTCCGCCTTGTGCCGTCTGTGATTCAACGCACCCTCCGGCTCTTCTCGCAGAAACTTCTCGCTGACCAACGTTCTCAGGTTCCTCGAAGTTTCCTTCGTCATCTTCTTCAAGATATCCTTCATCTCCGAAGTTGCTACCGTCTTCGTTATCAAAATCTTCTTCTTCTTCGAAGTCGCCTTCGTCCTCCTCATATTCTTCATCATCAAAGTCACCTTCGTGTTCGAAGTCTCCTTCGTCCTCCGGTTCGTCAGAGTAATATTCATCCTCATCTTCCTGATCCTGATACTCAGGTTCAGACATCTGACGGCCTTTCTCAACAATCTTTAGCAGAACTTCGGCCTCCCCGGCGCTTTTCACGATCTCATCCCAGGTCGATGCTTCCGGATCGATACCCTTGCGGTAAATCTCCGTTTGAACGTCAAAATTGAAGCTATTGAACAGCTGAACAACTTTCTCTTGGTTATCAGGTGAGCCAATGGTATTGAATATCTCGGACCATTCGGCTACATGCGCAGCTACCGACTTATTGTTCTGGTAGCAGCGCTTCAGACGCTGACGCTGCTCGTTGCGGAAATCCACAGGAAAGCAGAATTCAAACAGCTCAACGAAGAACTTGTGTAAGTCCCAATTTTCTTCCTTCGGGATAACGACCTGATTGTAGAAATCAAGCGCTTTACCATCCAGATAATACGAGACGAAATATATCTGCTCGCTCTCTGGGACACGTCCCATTTTCACGTAAGTACTGGATTCTCGGGCAAAGCGCTGAATCACATTCGCGTTAGGTTCACCGTTGTATCGGGTTGGCGGGATTGGCTTCAACAGCATCCTGTGTTTTCGCACCGCGCCTCGCTTTCGCTTGGCGGACATGCGTGGGGAAGACTGGTGGTGCCGCGATCCATGAGACTTGTTACTGCTCGAAGAGTTGGAGTTATTACCCGAACTCGAAGAGCTGTCTGACGATTCGGACGGCGGCGAACCATGCCTTGTCTTGAACACGCCACGCATGGCTTTATCAAGGAAGCTCCCGGCGGCTAATTTTCCTGGAGTCACGGCCCGCAATTTGGGCGTCATCGAGGACTTAGAGTCCTGTTTATCTTTCACCTTGGGTGAATCCGTTTCCTCGCGCCGCCTCTCGAGCTCACTGAATTTATTAAACAGTAGCGCAATCTTCTCTTCAGCTGAGAGGTTGGTTGTCTGGCCAGACATGTTTGCGTGATTCGCTTTCAAATCACGACCTGAGGCGTTCGAGCGCAGTTGAGGTTCAACTTGAACCTCCTGTAGCTCCGTTTTAGGAACGGCCGGCTTCGGCTTCGAAGCTGCGTCGTTGGACCTGGGTGTCTGCCCGTCCAATCCCAGAGTCTCGGAAGGCGACTTCGCTTCCTTAGCCTCTGGTTTCGGTTGGTGCAGCGGGAATACATCCACCAGCACCTCACCAGGCGTCGTCACGCGTTTGTGTTCTGCAGCCTGATGAATTTGTTCAAAATTCTTCAGTGCGGCTTTCTGTGAGTTCAAATTGTTCGCAGAAAAGTTCTCGAGGAAAGTGACGTCCCCCCAGTTACCAAGGCCACCGTCCGCCCTTTCATGGGAAGAACGATGTCCATGTTGAACCGTGGGAGTGAACAAAACAAGATTGTTCTGGCCCTCCGTTTCCTCGACCGTAGCTCGGCGAGATGATGACGCGCGAACATACGGTGTGCCAGGCTCCTCTTCGGAGCCATAATCTTCCTCAGGGGCACTGACAGACTCCTCAGTGTCGGAGCATTCAGTTTCGTCCTCCTGAGCGGAGTCAGGTACAGCCTTGCCCTGCAACTGCGCCCGAAGGTGTGCGGCAAAGGCCTCATGGCGTCGCACAAGTTCTTTCAGCTCTTCACGGCTCATCGTATCAATGGACAATACACTCGGGTTATTATTATCGGTGTGTCCATGTTCGCGATGAGATCTCGCGGTATCATGGTCTCTGACTGAACACTTTTCAGACAGAGGTCTCACAACACTCGAAGTGTTGGATGCTCTCGCCACGGAAGTGGCGGATAATCCCACCGTCAAGGCGGGGGTCGGTCTCGTCGCCCGAGGGGCAGACGGCGCTGTGTTAACAGCGGTAGGGGAATCAAAGGCTGCATCGGCACCCACAGACCCAAATATTAGTTTAGAGGGACGAAAGGGACTCAAGATAGCGGTTTCGGTGCCAGCGGCACGACGTCTAGATTCGTTGTGATCCATAGTTATTCAAGTGCGGTGTTGACAGCAAAGTGGTAGCTCCGGAGGATCAGCCAGAGGGAAACCAAGAAAGCAGCGACAGTTATCAAGCACTCAAAAAGATGTGACGGAGAGCAGGCCGGCTATAGAGTAGGCGGCGGCTAGTTCCGGCACACGAGAGGTTGTTGGTCGGTCAGTCCAACGAGATGAGTGGTTTTGTGATAGTATTGACCAAAGAACTAACTACGGAATATCACAGGTTTATATACTACGAGAATTAGGAGTCGGAACAGAGAATAGCCAGGAAATACAGGAGTAGGATGACGCGTTGAGCGGCATGGAGCTGGAATAAATGGGTCAGGGCAACATCAAGGTTCAGGTAATGTATATGTAGATCAATAGAAAAGAAATATATTGTGTAGCGCGAGAGCGCACCGCTACAAGGACCTGGCACTTTTGCCCTGGACCCCCAGTTTTTGTCGGGATCGGACCTGGGTTTGAGGCCCAAATTCTCAAATTTTTGTCGGGACGAGGTCCCTGGCCTCCAACCCTATAATCCAGGATCCTGCGCACTTCGGCTTCCAAGATCTTCCTCTGCTGTCAACCCCACTCCCACCCGGCTGTCAAGTCCGCGCCGCGAGTTCCCCGTTTTCCCCGGAAGACGCGGCTTTCATGCGCGACAAGCCTTACCGTCCAATACTCGGTACTGTCGTCTGGGGGAGCAGCATCAGGAAAAACCAAAATTCTATGATAGAACATGGCCTTTTATGGAGGTCTTTGATGGTCTATTGGTGTCTATGGGGCAACCCCCAGGTTCTATGAGTGTCTATAGGGAGCTATGGCAGTCTTTCAATGTACCCGCACTGTTATGAGTGTCTATGGGGAGCCATGGAGGTCTTTCAATGTACCTGCACTATTTATGGCTTTCCTCGGCGGTTGATTGATGTGACACGGTTGTAAGTACATAGTCCAACAAGGGTGAAATCATGCCGGCCGGCGAGTCATGTTGGACCAAGCTTGGCACCAGAAAAACCAAAATGCTATGATAGATCACGGTGTTTTATGAAGGTCTCTGATGGTCTATAAATGTCTATGTGTCGACCACCCTTTTTGGAAAATCCTTGTTTTGAATTGTTCTGGCTTTCAAATTGTTGTGTCTGGGAAATTATTTATTCCACATTTTGTGCTTCACTTAAGCTGTTTGAGGAAATTTGTGCTAGACAACTCTTATAGCTCTTTTTGAGCTTTACAATTTTTTGTTTTGGGTCTATTTTTGGATTTGCAAATACATGCCTTTGTGGGAAATTTTCTGAGTTGCTTGCTAGGGAAGGATTCATGCTCAGACACTTTCAGCAGAGTGGTGACAGGCAAGAACTTGAAGAACTATTTACTTGGGAGAAGTAAATTGACCTGGAGATTGAAGAGTACACCTATCAGATTGGTGTCCATGTACTTTTGTGGTCTGCTAGCTCAGTGGGTAATGCGCCTACCTGCATATTTTGTCTCAACCCGCGAGGGTCGCGAGTTCGATCCTGTTAGAAAGCACTTTATTTGTTTAATTTCGATATCGTTACTAAGTTTGTAGTCAAAGTGTATGGTCTCTTAGCTAAAAGTAATTAAGTTCAAATGGAAAAAACCCTTCAACAGTAAGTAAAGGTGTGAGTAAGGTCAGTCCTGGTGTCAAGACTTCTCTAGGTGAGCCCATAGAACTACGTGGAAACCTGAGATACAATATATGTTTTTACCGTCATCTTTGTGTGCTTTGTGTGTGTTTTAAGCCACTGTGAATAAATTTAAAGTCGACAACTCTCATAGAAATGTCCCTAATCTCATAGAAAGTAGGGGTTTATGGGTGTCTATGGGTGTCTATGGGGTCGACCCCCCCCCCCTCCCACCAGTCTATGATAGAAGTCCATTGTCTATGACGTCTATGACGTCTATGTGGGTCTCTCTGGGTCTATGGGGCAACTTTGGTTTTTCCTGATGAGTGGGACTCGGCTCGACTTGGCCTATCCTTGCTGCATCTTGGGACATGTCCAATCAAATCCAGCTCCGGAACATTGGGACTTACTCATCGGCGTACTCTGTTACATCAAAGGCACACTGGACTACGGCATTCACTACTTGCAGCTGTCCGATCCTAATCGACCTGGAATGGGTCTGAAGCCGGAGGGATTCGTCGATTCGGACTAGGCTGGGTGCGTCGACACGCGGCGTTCGACATCCGGCTACCTCTTCTTCATGGGCGGTGCTCCCGTTTGCTGGTTGTCAAAGCGGCAGACGGTGGTGGCGCTATCGTCCACTGAGGCTGAGTACATTTCTTTGGCGCGGGGCGCGCAGCAGTTGATGTGGATGAAGAACTGGCTTTCCGAGGTCTTCTTGCCGCAAGAACTTCCATTCCAGCTTCGTGGCGACAACCTGGGTTCCATCAGCCTTACGGAAACAACGAAGGGGCACGGGCTGTTGAAACACCTCGATATCTGTTGGCATTACATTCGCAGTCGCGTGAAGGAGGGCGAGATTGCGGTGTCTTCAGTGCCGGGAAAGGAAAATGTTGCCGATATTTTGACGAAGGCGCTTCCGTGGGTGGCGCACGAGAAGATTGTCGGTCAGTTGGGTTTGGATTGGAAGCGGAAGACGGCTGAACGCCAGGGGGAGTGTTGAGGACGGGATTTCCCTTTCGGGTGGTTGGCGTTCAGTGCCAGATCGGGAAGTTTATTGATTTATTATTCTTTTGACGTCGATCGTATCTGCACCATATATATGGTGCGGATCCGTCTCCACGGCCCTCAGTCTTATACCACCACTGGGTGCGACTGAGGGTACGTTCACCTTACGTATTTCTTTATTCACCTTACTTACAATCTTACGTGTAGACATCTACTTACTGTATTCTCTACACCGTCGACTGCTCTGTAGGTGTACTTGTCCACTAATTATTATTAACGAACATGTTCATGAATGCGAAAACATGGTTGATCGCGATATATGCACGAAACTGGATAAAACGCGCAGGAGTGTGCCAGAATTGGTGTATTTTGCAGAGAGGATCATTCGCGTCCCAAATGTTCTGTCATTTCATAATATTCTCGCAAACTGTGCGAGGATTGACAAGTAGCTGCAAAGATTTTCCCTAATTTCCTGATGCACCTGCCTTTCCTAGCTCGGAGAAGATATTTCCATTTGTAGGCAGGAGGGCCCCGTTCGACTCGGGGTCGGGTGATGAGTTGTTGAGTTGCTTTAACTCCTTCTTCTGCTGCCTGCAGGGCCACAAGTACTAGTGAATGAATATATAGCCCGTTACCTGTATGTACTTAGATCCAAATTGTAGGCATGGACACACCCGATAGCACATGGTGTGCACCTGCCTTCCTTACACGGCCAAGATATCAGTATGTAGGCAGGAGGTCCCCGTTCGACTCGAGTGATAGTCACAGCAAGTTAGAGTCTTTTTTTCTCCCTAAGGAGTTGATTCTTCCTTCTCCGGGGAGCTGATTTGTCTTCCTTGTTTACCTCCTGCAATTACATCATGGGCAAACTGATCTTTGTTCACAACTTGCGTGATGGGTTTCCAACCATGCCCACACTTGTTGGAGGTTGAAACTGGGTAGGAGAACACCTGGTGGCACATGGTGTGCACCTGCCTTCCGTAAACGATCAGTTGGTAGAATGTGTGGGCAGGAGGCCCCCGTTCGACTCGGGGTCGGGTAATAATGATTGTGTTTGGGTCCACTTTTTCTTTTTCTGTCTTTTCAAACCTTCCCCTTGTCTTTCACATCCCTCTCAAACTAACTGGTTTACCTGGCTTGCATGGGTAGAAGTACCGCTCGGTTCATCTATGTTGACCGCTGACCGCTGAGTTTTTATTAAGGACCGTAAAGGTAAAGTGCAAGTCGGGCGGGACAGTGGTGTCTTTTCGACCACTCTCACCATTTTTTTGCTCACACCTATCCAGCTTTAAAGCAGGTAGGAGAACACCTGGTGGCATATGGTGTGCATCTGCCTTCCTTGAGTTGCCTATTCCCAGAAGTGGGGAGGAGGTCCCCGTTCGACTCGGGGTCGGGTTATGGGGTCATTGGTAACGATTTGTTTTTTTCCTCTCCAACTACGGTGACTGATGCTTTGGTTCCCTTTTCTTCCCTTCAGCACACTGTCATTCAGTTTTCTGTAAAATACAGCTTGGTGCATGTGCACCTTTGTTTCAAACTTTCGTGATGGGTTTTCAACTTGGCTGATCAATTTCTGCTCACACTTGTTGAGGTTCAAAACTGGGTAGGAGAACACCCGATGGCACATGGTGTGCACCTGCCTTTCCTAATCGTCTGCACGAGTGTATGTAGGCAGGAGGCCCCCGTTCGACTCGGGGTCCGGTGATGAGTTGTTGTGTTTGGATTTTTCTTTCTCTTTCTTTTCAAACCCTCCCCTTCCCCTCGTGTTTATCAAACTAATTGATTCACTCACCTTGCATGGAAGGGAGTACCACGAGGTTCATCTCTGTTAACCACTACTGAGTCTTTTTTTTTTGTCAGGATCGTAAAAGTAAAGTGCAAGTTGGTGGCGAGCGGGCGGGATGGTGTCTTTTCAATGCACTGTTTTTTTTTTGTTCACACCTACTCAGCCTCCAAATAAAGCTGAGAACGCCTGGTAGCACATGGTGTGCACCTGCCTTTCCTAGCTCGAAGAAGATATTTCCATTTGTAGGCAGGAGGTCCCCGTTCGACTCGGGGTCGGGTTATGGCTTCAAAGCTGAAGATTCTTTTTTTCTCTCTCCAACTACGGTGATTGATCCTATGGTTCCCTTTTCTTCCTTAGCAAACTGCCATTTTCTCTTATGTAAAATACAGTTTGGTGCATGCGTCTTTGTTCGAAATTTGTGTGGTGTGTTTCAACTTGGCTGACCACCTTCTGCTCATGCTTGTGGAGGTTTCAAACTGGGTAGGAGGACACCTGATAGCATATGGTGTGCACCTGCCTTTCCTAATTGCCTGCACAAGCATATGTAGGCAGGAGGTCCCCGTTCGACTCGGGGTCGGGTGATGCGCTCTGAAATTGCCAAAACTTTTTTTTATCCTTCAAATCTTCTGCTCGTCTTTCTCATAATAACTATTCACCTTGCGTGGGTGGAAGTACCACTAGGTTCATTTATGTTGACTGCTGAGTGCGGAGTGTCTTTTTTATCGGATCGTAAAAAGTAAAGTGCAAGTTGGGATTAGGATGGTGTCTTTTCAACCACACCGTGCACTGTTTTTTTTTTTTTTTCACACCTATCCAGCTTTAAAGCAGGTAGGAGGACACCTGGTAGCACATGGTGTGCACCTGCCTTCCTTGTAAGGATCCGTTTGTAGGCAGGAGGTCCCCGTTCGATTCGGGGTCGGGTTATGGGGTCATTGGTAAGGGTTTCTTTTTTTCCTCTCCAACTACGGTGACTGATCTTTTAGTTCCCATTTCTTCCCCTCAGCAAACTGTCATTCAGTTTTCTGTAAAATACAGCTTGGTGCATGTGCACCTTTGTTTCAAACTTTTGTGATGTCTTTCCAACTTGGCTGACCAACTTCTGCTCATGCTTATGGAGGTTTAAAACTGGGCAGGAGAACACCTGGTAGCACATGGTGTGCACCTGCCTTTCCTAACTCTGTGAAGATGTATGTAGGCAGGAGGTCCCCGTTCGACTCGGGGTCGGGTGATAATCTGTTGTGTTTGGTCTTTCTTTCTCTTTCTTTTCAAACCCACCCCTTCCCTCGTCTTTATCAAACTAATTAATTCACTCACCTTGCATGGAAGTACCACCAGGTGACAAATAGCGTACACTGAGGGCTTGAGTGTGGTTGTTTTTTTGGGATCATAAAATGTAAAGTGCAAGTTGGGCGGGACAGTGGTGTGAGGAAACCACACCTTGCACCATTTGTTTTTGTTCACACCTATCAGACTTCAAAGCAGGTAGGAGGACACCTGGTAGCACATGGTGTGCACCTGCCTTTCCTAATCGTCTGCACAAGCATATGTAGGCGGGAGGCCCCCATTCGATCCGGGGTCGGGTGATACTGGTTGTGGTCAAGTTTTTTTCTCTCTTTTTCTTTCTTTTCAATCCCTCCCCTTCCCCTTGTCTTCCTCATCCCTCTCAAGATAACTACTGACCTTGCATGGAAGGGAGTACCACGAGGCTCGTCTATGTTGACCGCTGATTGCGGAGTGTCTTTTTTATTTATGGGATCGTAAAGGTAAAGTGCACGTTGGGCGGGACAGTGGTGTCTTTTCAACCACACCGTGCACTGTTTTTTTTGTTGCTCACACCTGTCAGGCTTCAAAGCAGGTAGGAGGACACATGGTAGCACATGGTGCGCACCTGCCTTTCCTTATCTCAATGCAAGTATATGTAGGCAGGAGGCCCCCGTTTGATTCGGGGTCGGGTGATGATTACTGTGGTCCGCTTTTCTTTTCTTTCTCTTTCTTTTCAAACCTTCCCTTGTCTTCTCATCTCTCTCGAACTAATTCATTTACCCGCCTTGCATGGGTAGAAATACTGCGAGGGTCATTTATGTTGACCGCTGAGTGCAGAGTGTCTTTTTTATATGATTGTAAAAGTAAAGTGCAAGTTCAATGGGTGGGAGTCACCAGTGGTGTCTTTTCAACCACACTGTGCACTGTTCTTGTTCACACCTATCAGACTTCAAATCAGGTAGGAGGACACCTGGTAGCACATGGTGTGCACCTGCCTTCCTTACGCGTGGAACCAGTTAAAGATGTAGGCAGGAGGTCCCCGTTCGACTCGGGGTCGGGTGATAGCTTCGGCGAATTGGATTTTTTTTTTCTCCCTAAGGAATTGATCCTTATTTTCTCCGGGGAGCTGATTTCTCTTCCCTTTTCACCTCCTGCAATTGCATCATGGGCAAACTGATCTTTGTTCAATACTTTCGTGATCGGTTTTCAACCATGCCCACACTTGTTGGAGGTTCAAAACTGGGTAAGAACACCTGGTGGCACATGGTGTGCACCTGCCTTCCGTAAACGATCAGTTGGTAGAATGTGTGGGCAGGAGGTCCCCGTTCGACTCGGGGTCGGGTGATAATCTGTTGTGTTTGGTCTTTTCTTTCTCTTTCTTTCTTTTCAAATTTTCCCCTCGTCCTTCTCACCTCTCTCAAACTAATTGATTTACTCACCTTGCATGGGCGGAGGTACCGCGAGGTTCATCTATGTTGGCTGCTGAGTGCTAGGCGTGTTTTTTTTTTAGGATCATAAAGATGAGATAAAGTGCAAGTTGGGATTAGGACGCTGTCTTTTCAACCACACTCACCATTTTTTTGCTCACACTTGTTGAGGTTCAAAACTGGGTAGGAGGACACCCGATGGCACATGGTGTGCGCCTGCCTTTCCTGATTGCCTGCACAAGCATGTGTAGGCAGGAGGCCCCCGTTCGATTCGGGGTCGGGTGATGAGTTATTGCACTTGATTTTTTCTTTCCCTTTCTTTTCAAACCTTCCCTCGCCTTTCACATCTCTCTCAAACTAACTGGTTTACCTGGCTTGCATGGGTAGAAGTACCGCTCGGTTCATCCATGCTGAACTTCGAGTGCGGAGTGTTTTTTATTTAGGATTGTAAAAAGTAAAGTGCAAGTTGGGATGACAATTAGCCAGTGGGTGGGGGATGGTGTCTTTCCAACCACAATTACCATTTTTTTGTGTTCACACCTACCCAGCTTTAAAGCAGGTAGGAGGACACCTGATGGCACATGGTGTGCACCTGCCCTCCTTTACGGCCCAAAGCATTGTAGGCAGGAGGTCCCCGTTCGATTCGGGGTCGGGTTATAAAAAGTGATATCTCACTTTTTCCTCTCCAACTACGGTGTCTGGGAAGCTGCTTCCTTTTTCTTCCCCTCAGCAAACTGTCATTCAGTTTTCTATTCTGTAAAATACAGTTTGGTGCATGTGTCTTCGTTCGAAATTTGTGTGGTGGGTTTTCAACCACACTCACCAATTTTCGCATAATCATTGAGACCACGCGTAGTACTCGGGAAACCAAAGGGACTGGAACTCAATGCAGAAATCTTTGGCTCACACTTGTTGAAGTTCAAAACTGGGTATGAGAACACCCGATGGCACATGTTGTGCACCTGCCCTCCTTTGCGCCCTAAAGTGTGTATAGGCAGGAGGCCCCCGTTCGATTCGGGGTCGGGCGATGCTGAGGTGGACGCGTTTTTATGTTGCGTGCAACAGTGAGTGCGTACTGTACATTGATCTACCCCGTTCCCCGTTCCTACCCCGTTCCCCGTTCCCCGTTCCCCGTTCCCCGTTCCTACTCCGCCGAATGAATACTTACTTACTTGCCGAAAGTGAACGCCGAACACCGCTTCGTACGCGGCGCCAAGTATGATAAGTACCCTACACTCAGCAGAAGTTAGAACGCCGTCGGGTGTGTGAGTGCTCCGCGATGGTTGCCTTGGTCGGAGTTGGATGACTTGCAAATGATGGATGGATGAGCGGGAGTGACTCCGAGTAAGTCTTGGGTCCGTGATGCTCTGTGATGCTGCCAGCTAGCCCTGGTGCAGGGCGAGCGAGCTTGAGACGCGCCGGGCGAGGTCCCAGGCCACATTCGTCCTCAGAATTCGCGTGTCGTTTCATCGCACCAAGTGTCTTGGCGCGGCGCGGCGTTGGCAGGAACGGGAACGGCACGCGTAGCACAGTCCCAAAACAGACGACGGGCGCTGATTTGATCTCGCGTACGTCACCGGGCCGATCCGGATTTAGATGAAATTGGGATTGACAACCGCGCCCGCGCAGCAATCGATCCGCTTCTACCTCTAAACACCACACCCGCCCGAAGACAGTTTTTGAAGGAATAGAGGAATAGAGGAGCAATAACGGATGTCGTTCTTCAAGAAACTCGAGACCCTGGTCGACAGGCTGCCGGAGGGGTACCAGCACACCAGGGATGAGATTATCGGTGTGTCCCCTTCCTTCCCCTTGGGCCCTTCGCTTGCGCCGTATCGCTCTGCCCACGCGTACTCCGACTCGCATCTTGCTTGATAGGAGTGGATAGAGCGGGCATTCCTCCTTTCCAAAAAGCTTTCACGCGCGTACTGACGTTCATTGCCTTGTTTGTCGTACAGGCCTCGTCAACCCCAATCGTGCGTCATCCTCCCTCCTCTCGTTGGTACTTCGCATTAGCTAACTTGAACGCGGTGCCACGCAGGCCGCCACGACGACCCCGAGGAAAAGCGGCAGGACGCGATCCGCGCAGAGATCAACGCGGGGCACCGGTTCGACAGCTTTGCGGCGGAGAGGAGCGAGAATTTCGTGAAATGGTGCGTCGCCGTCGTGTATTGAGGCTTGAGGCTTGGGCGGAGAGGACAGGCGATGTGGGGTGTCGATGAGGAGGGCGAGTGGGCGGTGGGTGCCGTTTGTCGGAGGATTGGGGCACAGACCCTCCGTCCCTTTGGGCATTGCGCCGATGTGCATCGGGCGGATATGCTGCGCCCTTTTGTCCAGCCGTACCCTCGTATCGTCGCCTCGCATCGCCCTCGCATTCGGCTCGATGGTGCTTGGCCCCGCTCCTTCCCGCGTCCCCGCCCCTCCCCGCCCCTCCCCGTCCTCATCCCCCCACCACGCCGCATTCCCCTCCCCTTCCGATCCTATCGTCCACCCCCGCCTTCCCCTCCCCCCGCCTTCCCCTCCCCCCGCCTCCCCTTTCCCTTCCAATTCCACTCTCCACTCTGCACTCCCTCGCACTAACCAACACCCACAGGCACATCGACGGGCACGACTACATGTGGGCCCTCTCCGAGATGATCGACAACGCGCGCGAGGTCATATTCATCCAGGTTCGTGGCTTTGGCTTTGTCTTTTGTTTTGTGCTTCGTGCTTCGCGCGCGTTTGCGGGCGGTGCCGGCGTCGGGTGCGGGTGCGGGCGCGCCGTTCGGCGGTCCCGCCTTGCGCGCGGCGACGCCCTTGGTTTGCTCGCGCGGCGCTCTGCAGCTGGACGGCCGTGTGGCGGCTCTCGCCGCGCGCCTTCCTTGCATGGTGACGACGACGACCGTGCGCACGCCGCGTTCGGCGGTTCGATGCGCGGTTCAGGGCCCGCCTTGAGCGGCGCACCGTTGCCTTTCGCATCCCCCCTCCCTCCCTCCCTTCCTTCCCCCTCCTCCCTCCTCCCTCCCTCCTTCCCTTCCTTCCCCTTCCCCCTCGTTCTCCACCCTCCCCTCTCACATCACACCTCCGCATAAAACTAACCCGCCCCTTTTTTAAGGACTGGTGGCTCACCCCCGAGCTCTACCTCCGCCGCCCGCCCGCCGCGCACCCCGAGTGGCGCCTCGACAGGCTGCTGAAGCGCAAGGCCGAGGAGGGCGTCAAGGTATGCGCTTTCTTGCTTTTTGTTGTTATGTCTGCGCACGAGCTTTGTCTGCGCCTGGTTTGCACGTGGTTCGCGCCGATTTTTGCGATCTTTGCGATTTTGGAGGGGTGGCGGGTTGCGGAGGTGGTGGTTTGGGTCGGACGGGGAGGCGGAGCGCTGTTTTTTTGGAGGCGGCGTCATGCGAGTGCGAGGAGGGCGTGGGTCCCGATTCGTCAGGCTTCGCTTGGGCGTCCGCAATTTTTTGGGCGGGGCCAGCCCCTTTCGTCGGGGAGAGTTCTAAAAGTTCTAACCGGAACAAAGACGGCGACTGAGCGCGTAACGGGGGGCGCTCGAGGCGTCTCGACGCGCTTTTTCCGCGACCCTGCAGGCGCGTGCCTCCCGCCTCCCGCCTCCTGGGTATATATCGAGACTGCGTCGGAGGGACGCAACGCACATTCGGTCCGGTGCGGTCCACGCGCGTCCGCGTCGTCGTCGTTGGCTTCTGCATGCTTCGTCTCCTCCTCTTGTCTGTGGTGCCGCGGCCGCGTCCCGTCGTTGTCGTATCTCGGCAAAGACCCCCCGTGCTCCTCGTCCCGGGCCGCGTCTGCGCTTTCGTTTTTTCGTGTTGGGTGTTGGTGTTGGTCGGCAGTGGGGTTTTGGATTCCTGCGCAGGAGACGGGATCGCGATCCTTTCTTCTTTTTTATTTTTTCGGCGGTCGTGTATGGAGGCTGGCTGGCTGGATGGATGGAGCGAAGGACAGGCTTGCGGACGGCGCGGCTTTTGCGGTTGCGGACGTCTGCCTCGTCGTCGTCACCCCGCGACGCGCACTTCCCGGTCCCTGCGCCATACGCGCATTCGCATTCGTTCGTCTGGCGGGCCTCCTTTCCTTCTGCTTTTCTTGACGAATGAGGCAACGTTCGGGCGTTCCTCCACACTCCTTCCCTCTCCCCCTCTCCCCCACCTCTTCCCTCGCCACCCACTAACCCCTCCCCGCAGGTCCACGTAATCGTCTACAAAGAAGTCACGCAGACCATGACCATGTCGTCCAAGCACACCAAGAGCGCGCTCGAGGGGCTGCATCCCAACGTGACGTGCCTGCGGCATCCGGACCATATTGGGGCGAAAGGTGCGTTTTGGGTCTGGTTTTTTGGGGGATGGGGGGGAGGGAGGGGGAGGTTTTTGTGGGGAGGGGTGGGGAGGAAGGCAGGGTGGGGTGTGGGGAGATTATGCCGAGAGCAGGGCGTGTGGAGCTTTTATGAGACGGGAGACGGGGAACAATGTCAAGGGGGTGGGGCGTGGACGTGCTTTTGGGACGGGTGCGCGGGGAGTTTTGTTGTCGTTGGGCTCGGGCGTCGTGAGCTTAGCGTTGGACGTTCGCGCTGCAGACGATGGCGCGGATGCGTAGGTCGGGCTGCGTGGGTACCTGGGTACCGTCGTTGATGCCGAGGCGAGGCGCGGATGCGGATGGGGAGGGGGATGTGGAGGGACGGCGGCGGTGAGAGCTTGCGGAAGTCGCAGATCGTGTGGCGGCGTGCGCTTGCGGCGATGCTGCGCTGGGGATGATGGGGATAATGCGCGAGAGGCAGAGGGCGGAGGGCGAGCGTGGTCTATCGCGGATTACGGGCTGCGCTTACGATGATGCTGCGCTGCTGCGATCGTCCGCGGGAGGTGGAGGGCCAGGAGCGCGCCTGGAAGATGTCCAGTACGCGGTGCGCCGCAGAGGGTCAAATTCTGGGGAGTAGGAGTCCGTCCACATCGCTCCGACGTATCTGCGTCGCATCCCTTCCCTCCCCATACTCCTCAATCTCCCCCTTCTGTCTTTCACTCCCCTCCTCTCAAACGCCTTCCCGCTTTCACCTACACATACTAATCGATCGTCAACAGATACGGTCGAGTTCTGGTCGCACCACGAAAAGGTGGTCGTGGTGGACAACCACTACGCGTGCATCGGGGGGCTGGACCTGTGCTTTGGGCGGTGGGACACGCATACGCACCCGCTTGCGGATGTGCATCCGACCGATTTTAGTGCGTGCTGCTTCCTTTTTTTTTTCACGCGAAAGGCGAAAAAGGAAAGAAAGAACGCGCAGTTGGCGATGGCGGCGTTGTGGGCGTGGAGGCGACTGGGGACATAGCGCGATCGCGTTGACCGCAGGAGCTCGTAGCGACGACAGAAAGCTGCCTGCTTCCCGCGGGCGCAGACTATGCGCACTATTGCGCCGCCTTCTTCCCTTCTTCCTTCCTCCCTCCTCTCAATTCCAAATTAGCATTACCTCGCATGTGAATACCTTGCTAACCACGATTACCACCGCAGGCCAAACCCTCTTCCCCGGGCAGGACTACAACAATGCGCGGGTCATGGACTTCCAGAACGTGTGGATGTATGCGAGTAATGCGCTGAGTGGGCTGGAGAGTGCGCGGATGCCGTGGCATGATGTGCGTTCTGTTTCATTGGGTTTCGGTTTCGCTCTGGGGAGGTGTAATGTCCTCATTCGCTGTGGGGCCAAAGAGGATGCGTCCTTCGCGGGGAGGTGAATGACCAGGAGGACGATGTCGCTTTGCAGCTCGGAGAGGATGATAACGAGGGCGACGAGCGCTAACGCACACACCCCCCCACAGGTCCACATGACGCTCTCGGGGCCGGTCGTGCTCGACATTGTGCAGCACTTTGTGGAGCGCTGGAACGAGATCAAGAAGCGCAAGTACAGGACCAAGGCGTGGGTGTTCTTTTATTTTATCTTTTGTTTTCGGGGATTTTTCTCTCGGATACTTTTTTCTCTCTGTCGCGATTCGTGCAGACGTTACTTCGTTGCCTCGTACTTCCACAATACTTGCGCGTACCTCTTATCCTCCACTTACGTCGTACTTTGCTCCTCCACCTGTCATCGTATCCTTCCTCCTCCTCGTCCTTCTTCGATCCGAGTATACTGACCAACCTTACAGCGAAATCGTCTGGCTCGCCCTCCCGCACGACGTCGCCGCCGCGCCCAACGAGGCCGTCGTCCGTGCGTCCCCTCCTTTCCCTTCCCCAACCGGATGTATTCTTACCTACATCCATTGCAGGCCACCCGCACCGCCAGACCTGGCACGAGGTCGGGCACCGCTACAAGCAGCGCTGGCTCGGATACCCCGAGGAGGAGGACAGCGAGGTGCGCGGGCACCGGTATGCGCCCAAGGAGACGCCGGGGATGCGGGTGCAGGTTGTGCGGAGCGTGAGCGATTGGTCGCATGGGGTGTTGACGGAGCATAGTATCCAGAATGCTTGTGAGTATTGGGGTTTTGCGTTTCGGGCTGGGGTCGAGTAGCTGGATGCGGGTTGGAGCGGCGTGCTGCGGACGCGAACGCCGATGACCCCTGCGGCTCGCGACATGAGCGAGGGCTGCGATCTCGGCGGGATGGGGTGGTTGGAAGCTCGTGGTCGATGAGGACGGGAAATGTGCAAGTGGACGGAAAGCTGATTATTCGTTTTTCATGCAGACATCAAGCTCATCGAAGAGGCGGAGCACTTCATCTACATCGAGAACCAGTTCTTGTGCGTTTTCGACCTTGTCGCGTTCACAATACCGGTCCTGACGGATATCTCGCTACAGCATCTCGGCGACGTACGACAAGGACCAGGTGAAGAACCAGATTGCGCGCGCGCTGGTGGAGCGTATTGTTCGCGCCGCGCAGGCAGATCAGAAGTTCCAGGTCATCATTACCATCCCCGAGGTGCCTGCATTCTCGGGCAACATCAAGGACCAGGGCTCGCTCAAGGTCATCATGGCGGCGCAGTACCGCACCATGAACCGCGGCGGGCACAGTATCTACGAAGAGATCCGCAAAGCGGGCTTTGAGCCGTACGTATCACTTCTTCCACAGCCCTGCATAGATAGCTGACAACTCACTCGACAGCCTCGACTACATCCGCTTCTACCACCTCCGTGCGTACGACCGCATCAACGCCCCGCTCTGTATGTACTTTCTGTTTAGCCGCAAGTAGCTGTACGCTGACGTGTCCCCCAGCGACCTACATCCAGCAGATCGAAGAGCAGAGCGGCATCAAGTTCCACGAGGCGCAAGTCGCCCTGGCGCGCCAGTGGGTCGGGAACGACGGCGGCGACCAAACGGAGGTGACCATCACCCTGCCCGTCGAGACGACGGAGGGGATCGTCGTCTCGGACAAGACCCCGTCCAAGACGGAGACGGTGCCGATCCCCAAGAGCGAGACGGAGGCGCGGGAGTTGATTGAGAGGTTTGAGGCTGCCGCGAAGAAGGTGCGCGGGGACGAGGACGTGGCGGATAATGTCGCGCAGCATATGCTGAGTGACCGGACGAGCCTGGCTGAGGAGAAGTGGTTGGGGACGGAGCAGGAGGAGTTGGATGCGTGCGTTTTCCTTCTTGTTATTGACGAGGGCAAGCTGACACCCGCGACAGATACGTCTCCGAGTTGCTCTACATCCACACCAAGCTTATGATCGTGGACGACAAGCGTGTCATTGTGAGTGCATCCCCTGTTTGACCATATCGGGCTCGATGCTGATGCCGCCGCAGATGGGCTCCGCCAACCTCAACGACCGTAGCCAGAAGGGCGATGGCGACTCGGAGATTGCGCTTGTCGTGGAGGACGACGACATGTTAGATTCGACAATGGACGGGAAGCCGTACCAGGTCGCCCGCTTTGCGGCGTCGCTCAGGCGCAAGCTCTTCCGTGGTATGTCTCTCTCCCCGCCCTCGTCCTCGTTTACACCTGCTGATTGACGCTTCCTTAGAGCACCTCGGCCTCATCCAGCCGCAGCTCGTCACGCGCGACGAGACCGCCGACTCGTTCATGCGCTGCGCGCCGACCCCCAACGAGGACGAGACGCGCTTGCATGAGGACAGGCTCGTCGCGGACCCGATTTCGGACGCGACGCTCGAGCTGTGGAACACCACCGCGCGCCGGAACCGCGAGATCTTCACGGAGATCTTCAGGCCTGTGCCGACAAACTTGGTGCGCGATTGGAAGGCGTATGATAACTATGTGCCCAAGGTTAAGACGGGGCACGTCGTACCCGGCATTCCGCTCGACCGCGTCAAGAAGCGGCTTGCGGAGGTGAAGGGTGCGCTTGTTGAGTGTCCTTTGGTATGTTTCACGCCCTTGTTTTTGTCTGTGTGTGAAAGCGCTGATGTCGTTTTGCGTATAGGACTTCCTCATCGACGAGACCGAATTTGTCAAGGGTGCGGATTGGGAGGGGCTCAACCCTACGCTCCCCATCTACATCTAGACGGCGCATCCGACCAATACCACGAAACAAGAACAGAAGCACAAAGAAGGAAAGAAAAGACGAGGGAAAAATAAGACAGCCTGGATCGAATTAAAAGTGTGCACGAACGAACAAGAGATGATTGTACGAACGATGAATGATTACTGTTTATTTTATTCGTTGGGTGTTCTATGGTATGTGCGAAGAGGAGCATGTTTGGCGAGGTTTGGCTGCTCAGCATTTGGAACGGAGGCTTGTGGACAACAACCGAACTTGAGCGCAACCACGACGATCTTGGACTAGTCAAAATGGCGCTCGCTGCCAGCGAAGGTTCCCGCGCTCCCTTGTGTCGCCCAACTTGGTTTCAATTTCCACAAAAAAAATAACTTCTCTGCGACTTTCCTCCGTTTTCGCTTGGTTTTCGAGGTCGGTCAATTCAGTGCTGGACCCAGCCCGTCATGATCATAATTTCCCCTGGCCTGAACTGGATCGATCCTTCCGTTTACATCTGCGGTTGGAAACGAGCACCTTAGGTTCGATACATCGGCCTCCGACGCGCTGTTCTGCGTAGGGGAGATCGGTAACGGCGGAAGGAGGGGCGTACCAAGATTACCTCCGACATTTGGACATTAGGGCCTCCAAATTTTATATCGGCCGGGTACCGAAGGCCCTGCGTTCGAGTTCGGCGGCAGGATCTGCGTGTCTCCTGGCGCGAACATATTGTATGGCATGTGTCTTCGACGGTCTCTTGGTCCACCAGATGTAAACCAAATGTCAAGCTTCCCACCCAGCCCAGAAGGAAAAATACGAGACACTTATATCTAATTACGCCAATTTTGGACCTCCTGAGACCCACGGATTACTGTCCTTCTGATCCTCGTGCACTGCTGCTTCTTCCGAGCCCGGAGGTCAGTTCGAGATCTCTCGCAGACACGTTAAAAAACCAACACGCGGTTTCCATATAAAACACGGGAGTTGCTTTCAGCCTTGACGTACTCGAGACTTATGAACCCAAACCTTGCCCAAACCAGCCGAATACTGTGCGTCTAAATTCAGGACCGCTTCATCGGACCTTTGCTGACCCTGAGCACCCGGAAGGTGAAGTATCCAAAATAAGCACACTCTAAAGTTCTCTTGGAAACAATCAACCCACTGCGGATAAGTAATGCCGACACGGAAATGACCAGAAATGGACTTTACGGGGAAAGAAAAATCGATATATATCTCACGTCAGTGGCGGCTAGGGTCGGACGTCGCTTGCTACCGCTCTTCTTGTACTCTTTCCCCGCACAAACAGAGTCGAGGTAGCTGCTCACCACCTTTGTCGCTCAGCCTACGGAGGCGACCTCAACAGGACGGGATCACGGCGCGAACGATCCTCAGTTGGCTCGACTCAACGCCAGCTGGCTCCATAAGCACGACACCAAAGTAGTGGGGCCATAAATCCGGCGGCTGCACCCCAACGATGGCACCCGTAGTAGTACCGGGCGTCGACGTTGCGCTCCTGTGGGTCGCTGCTTTCACCGTAAATGAGCCTTCACTCAATCATCCTTAGCACTGGTCCATTGGTCGGTAAATAACCCCGGCCCTCCGCTGTTCGCTGACGAGATTCCTCAGGTCCTGGGTTATATGTTTGGATACTGTCTCTACGGAATTCTAATCGCTCAAGTGTGTACGTGCTCAGTAGATTTCTTCCCCGCAGAGTCAAACGTTGATATAAAACCGAGAGCAGACATATTCTCCCAACTCTTCCCCAGAGAGCGGTTTGAGATCAAGGCCGTCGGTGAGCGCTCCCCGACTCCCGTTCACACGAATAATAATCTTGGTGAACGATGCAGTATACTCGATGTTCTTCCTCGAGACAGTCTTCACGCTGTTCACGACTATCGCTGCATACAGGCAGTATGGCATTGGCTGGGGAGACATCGACACCATTTTTATCATCGATTGGGCCTGGGATCCGTTGCCTGCCCTCAATGGCGTTTGCAGGTCAACCCTCAACGGAATAGACGGCTTTTGACTTTTGTTTAGTGGCAGGCATCGCTCAGAGTTTCTATATCTGGCGAATTTGGAGTCTGACGAGAATCGTATGGCCGCCCATTTTGATTGGATGTGTATGGTGCTTTCTTTGCGGGTTGAGACTCGGCTCATTTGCGTAGGTTATGGCCGCGCAAGTTACGATTTCCTTTTACTATGGAATAGTTGTGCGTTACTTCTAGACGTTTTGAAACATTCTCACCTCGTTCGGGTAGGTATCCGTAGAGGGACGCGGTGTCGACAAACTCTTTGCGCTATCTCCAGAAATTACGGTGAGTGGTCAAAGTCGTTTATCGAGGTTCGGAGATTAAGGAAACGTTTGGAAAGGTCTGGTTGTCCCTTAGCGCTGTCGCTGACCTCTTAATCACGATTTGCCTGGTCCAAATCGTGGGTCCCTCTCTGTCCTTCGGCCGTCTCACTGAATTGCCATTCAGTTCGCTGACCGCAAAAAAGACGTCAATTTCGACCGGATTTCTGGTCTTCTCAACAAGTTAATCCGATTCAGTGTGGAGACTGGGTCGCTCACCAGTGCCACGGCGATTATTGAGCTTATTTTGTGGCTCACTTGCCGACAGTGGAATTTCCATTTCATTTTGTGAGTTACACGTTGGTTTTCAACTTGAACCGACTCGATCCAGCGGCTATTTTCAATCAGCTTCCTCCTTCTCGGAAAACTGTAGGCTACATTCCTTGTTTCTTGGTTGGAATCTCAACAGATGCAGGTATTCCAACATGCTTGTTGCGACGCTTAATTCCAGAAGGATGCTCGGCAGCGCGGCTTCCACCACGCCTGGGCCGCCAACCGTGAGCATGTTTTGGGCCGACATGGGCACTCCGACAGGCGAAATATCTGGAATCTCTGATTGGAGCGTGGATATCTCACGAATAACCCACGATGAGGTCGACATTGATCCTGACTGCGACATTGTTGTTGTGTACAAGAACGTGAGTTCATTTTTGTGTGTGACATCCAGCGTTCGAGCTATGATTTATTCATGTGTTCAGAATCTCAAGCGAACGAGCTGCGATGAACGGATGCATGACAAGCGGATGTCGCTTGGGTCATAGTTGCTCAATCATTCCTGTACTTGTTTCAATATACCAAGTTTTGCGGAAAGAATCACCAAGTTGCGCCGTAGGGGGGGACGTTTTTACTGATATTCAAGGCATGATCGCAAAGGATACTCGAGGGTAAACGGGACGCATCCCCCGCAGTACATCTCCCTTCCAACTGTGATCAGAAAAAACGCGGTTCATAGTCGGGGGCATTGGGCCTGCATAATCCAACTTTGTAAACTGCGTTTCCCCTCAAGGATCCCAGTCCAACACTCAAGGGCGCTCGTGGCCGAAAGTTGCCCTTCTTCCCGCGACTGCTGTCGTTCATTTAAGTTGATGATTTAACACACCGTGGGCTGCCTCTTGACCGAATCGCGGTTTATTTTAGGCTTGAGCAGTCTAATAGGTCGGAATTTTATGTTGATTTTTCCCAACGAATGCGAGTAACTCTGATGTATTATGGTCCACAGCTTCAGACTGTGGATCTTCTGCCCCTCGCTATTGTCGGTTCGCTTCTCTAATTGTTTTTGCCCACCCATTTCTAGGGCTGCACCCGTCCCGGCGACGAGCACGGCCGTCGCCAGACCTCCAAAGGTTTCTACGGAAAGGGACGGGCAACGAGACGGCCGGCACGGGTAGATGGTGCATAATGACACGAAGAGTTGCCGTGAAGGTTCGAATAATTTTTGACGTCAGCGTCGGCAATCTGGCAGCTACCAGCGAGCTCAAAAGGGTTTTGTCGGGCTCCCTACATAGGAGACAGACGTACATTAAATTGATCATCTAAAGGCAGCAAAATCAACTGCAATAGTTATCTGAAGATCAAACCGCATTTCAACTTTTCAGTACTTGCAAAAGCTTCAATATTTCAACTCAAATTCCCAAAGGGGAAGAAGTTCTTGGTCGGCTTTACCCGAGTCATAATCGCGTCACGGGAAATCCCTTCTGCATCGCCAAATGTGCGCGGCCCACCTAAGCCCCTTAATAGGCCCATTAAAGTGCCCGATGGGCCTTAGAGCCCAGCCAGTACACTTACATCCTATGAAGGGGCTACTAAGTGACAATTCAATTCATACAGGGCTTAAGAGCGCGAGCAGGGCTGTATGCCCTCTCAAGCCCTTTGGACACCTATTAAGACCTCTGCGGGCTACGAGCGCCCCCCATATCCTTCTTAATATCACACAGAAATGACGATAAAGGTAAATGAATTCAGCAAGTACTACAACAAGTCTACATAAAATACAGGAACTTCTGGGAAGAAAGCCAGGAATCAGCGGCGTGCGTGTGTGGAGTCGATGAGGGGAACTTACCAGACGGCAACTTGGGTGGAGAAAGATAGCAGCATAAGGGTACATTTGACTGCGTGGAAAATCAGCGCGGGCTAAGAAACAGAGTTCAAGAAACGTACGATCGGAACCACAACGTGTACGGGCAACCTTGAGGGATCGGAATAAGTACCGGAAGGTGTGGGCGATGTCAACATGCTTACTTTGAATCCAAATATAATTCGGATCGAAAACAGGATACCTGAAGGGCGAATAGAGCTTATTAGGAGCGGCCATTTCTTTGATTATTGGGGCCGTTACTTTGATTATTTGTGGAGCCCCGAATTTAACCGACTAGTGCCAAATCGAGACATGTCTCTGCGAGGCGTAGTCAAATATTTTAGTTTCTGGGCTGAGGACGGCAAGCATATGGCACAAAAATGTGTCCCTTTGCGTCTTGGACCATGCTGCGAACTCTGCAGTGCTTGGTTGGCGCTCTTTTCCGCGGCATGCTGCTCCACCTACCGGATGGGTCACTGACTTTAACCGAACTTTGTCTAACTATTTATTTTCTTTGACTAGAGAATTGATTTTTTGGTGGCACCTAATAAGCTCTAATCAGCGGTGAACTTCCATCTGCAAGAGATAAAGACTTACACAGCAATGTGAAGAGGTGAATATAGTTAAGTAGGGTGGTCCTGCATCAAAAGAGAGTAACGTGCGAAATAAGTTTCTGAAGGTAGGGGATTCTGGAGAAGAGCATGGCTGAGCAACAGGCCTGGTAGAGACAGGATTACTCACAAATTTCGGGGACATCATAAAAGATATACTGGCAAAGGATCAGCGCCGAACACGGAGGAGGAAGATTTACCTTCGTTAAAGAGGCGACTGAGAGTCCTGAATAGCGACAATGTCAACAGCATATACGCGCGCGTGGGAAGCAAAAAAAAAAAGCTTACCAGAGTATTGAGAGGGAGGCACAACGCGCGGGAGCAGATAAACACGATAAAGCAAGGTTGCGAGGATCTACGCGGGGCAACATCAGCGGGCGCCGCGCAAGAAAGATCTGACTTGCCGGATGAATTAATTGAGATTCTACACGGGCGAGGACTAGTGTCAAACGCGGACAATTAAAGGTGGCGGAAGATTCACTTGGCTAGGAATTATTGAAGATAAAATGCTAGAGTCAACCTGCGAGGGTCCAAAGCGAAGGAGAAAACAGGAGGAGAGAACGAGACGTACAGATTCGCTAGACTACGCGTCGTGGATGGGTATTGCGGGCCGCTCGAAGGACGAGTGTCATCAAGACGTCGTCGTCGTCTGGAACGCGCTCGGCACTGTCAGCGGTCAGTAAGCGTGGATGTATGCGCGTAAGACGACGTACACGGCCTCCGGCTCCTCTGTCTCGTTCAGGACGAGACGTAGCGGCCACGGGACGATGATGTCGTGCATCTTCAGCTGGTTGCAACCCCGGTACAGCTTGCTGGCGGTGTCATGAAATTTGCGGCGTCGGAGACTGCGGGGTCGGCAACTTGGAGGTAATCGAGTTTCGCCAGAGGTGTCGCCCCGACGCGCATTAGTAAGCCAGAAGTTAGTAACCACTCCTTGGCTACGGACCAGCGGTCAGTAAGGGAAAGCAGGAAGAGGAGAGAACACGCACCCGATCCCCAATGTCCCTAGCAGCCATGATGAAGCATGAGTATCAGAGCACGGTGACGAAGCGCTTCGTGATATCAGGTAGATGATCAGCCGGGGACTAGAAGTGAGTTAGTGCAGGACGTCGAGATTGCACAGGCTGCATAAGACGTATCGGCTTACGCGCTGGTTGCCACTGCTTGTTGGCTTGAGAGTTGCGCTGAGGGACGCGACGAGCTCGTCTAATCTTGGTTGGAGGGGCTGAGAAGCGTCGGCGGAAGGCGGAAGGTGGAACGGGGGTAGTTTTCTCGGTGGAGGACGGATGGTGGTGGTCGGGAGCAAGAGGCGCGCCAGCGCGATCGGACTTTAAAGGCCGCCACGTCACGTCGGGTGGGAGGCCGGTAGGAGGCTGGGCTTGACCGTTATAGGGGCTAAGAGTGTGTTTGCCTGCTAGCAGAGACTAGCCTAGGGGAAGAGAGCCTACGAGGAGGCTCTTAAGCGCCTCGCGCGACGCGTCGAAGCCTGTCCGGGGATAGCCGAGGTCACGAGGTCCATTGATGCGTTCGACAAATTTGGTGATGTGAGAATGGTAACAACATGCTCACCATGAACGTTAGGACTCGACCGCGACAAGGAGGACATGCTGGACGACAAGTATTGCTACTATGTCACCCACGCGCAGCTACATCACCCTCTCCCCGCCGCTCCGCCCTCTTTCCCGCGCCGCGAATTCGCCGTGCTCGTCCCTTCATCCGCCTCCGCCCCGACTACAACTACGACTGCCCAGCGCCACGTCCCGCCGCCGATCATCACGCACTCACGGACCCCTTCCTCCTCAAAGAGGAGGAGGATCTTAGCTGCACGCCAAGTCTCCAGTACGACGACGCTAACGATGCGCCCTTGTTCGCAGCGTCCCCGAGTACGCCACACACACCCGCTACGCCCGCCCGGAGCACGCGGTCGCTGTACATCGACGAGTGGGACTCGGAGGACGACGAGTTCGTTTATGGTGCGGCGTACGACGAGGATGAGGACGAGGACGACACAGTATGAGTATGGATACGAGCAGGTCCCGCTCTCGCCCCTCGTTGCCTCAGTGCCCTCCACGGAGCTCGACCTAGTGGGCGACGTCGAGATTGCGCCGGAGGAGGAGGTGGCAATCCCACACCCGTGCGGGCTGGCACCCCCGGCCGCGCGTGTCACAGCTCCGCCTCGCTGTCCTCCCCATCCTCACCGGTGCCGGTGCGGCGAGGACACCATTGCGGTACTCCCACACGCACACCGACTCGGGCTCGTCCTGGGTTAAGAGGGCGCGCATTTGCCCTCTGGGTCCATCTCTTCGCCCATCCCCCTCCCCGCGGCAGAGGAAGAGGAAGAGCCAACGGCGCCCGCCCTCCTCTCCCGCTGGTCGTCCTCCGCCCTCTCCTCCACACCCTCCATCCGCTCCCCTCACACCCACGCTGCAGCCTCGCCGCAGACGTTCAGCTTCGCGCGCGCGCGGCGGTACTTCCCACGCTCCAAGGCCTCCACTGCCTCTACTTCCACTTCTCCCTTCTTGAAGGAGAACGGGGGGCCGATGCCGCGGCCGATGGGCACGGTGGCCGCGTTCCCCTCCCCCTCGACGTCCTCCCCCTCTGTCGCTACCCCCCTCGCCCAAACCCGCGCTCGCCAACGCGAAGGGCAAGAAAGCACAGGGAGGCAAGAAAGCGAAGGGAGGGCTGACGGCCGCGCACGTCCGGCGCATCCTCCCGCCCTCCCTGCTCCTCCCGCCTTCGCTGTCGATGTCCAACGCGCTGCGCGAACATGCCTACACGGACGCTGCGTACAGCGTGAAGGTGCAGCAAACAGCGGATGAGTGGGTGGGTACGCGGCCGAGCGCGCCGTCGGTGCTCGCGTCTGCGTATGCGTCGCCGGATGTGTTTGCGTCGTACTCCGACTCATTTTGTATCTTGCCTGTCTTGCTTGCTCCGCACTCCGCACTGCCATCTGTATCGTACACACCCACTTGTTTGGCTATTTCGATGTGTCTTATAACCGTCGCGACTCGTCTTAAATACGTAGATCGCTGTATGTAATAATTTTTACGGTGAAGATTGTTGTGCAGATTTACACGCGAGGTGACTCAAGTCGAGAGCGGGACGAGAGCGGAAGAGCTGATGGCATCACCCGATGCTTGCCCGATGCGCAGGCCTCGAGCACGATCAGACGGAGGTTCCCACGGTTGATATTGTTTTTGCTGGGTGAGTTGTGTTGTTCGTCGTGCGCAGTGGAAGGATCTACGCAAACACTTTCCTTCCAGTACCGCTGCTGTATTATCCTGTATACTTGGTTTCTGCACCCTACCGTTAGGCTCATTCAAGGACGGTGAGTAGCCTTAGGGTCCAACCAAGGGTCCAATATCGCGCAATCTCGATCGAGTCCCTCCAAGTACGCTTCGCTTTTGGTGGAAATTCTTCAAGCTGCCGTTTTCGTCCGCCGGCGAAATTACAGACTTGCACGACGACGGATATCGAGTTTCTAACGATAAACTCTCTACACTGCACAAAATTCGCGGCGCACTTAGGAAAGCTTAGTCCACCGAGGAACCCGACCAGAAGTCGAAGAAAGAACGAGCATAGTGGTATTTTGTCACTGAACAAGAAGTTGGTTGACTGAATCGTACTGATAGGCATTCTAGATATCCACTCAACGCCAAGAAATTTCACGCCGCGCGATAGTCCTGATGCGGCAACCAAGTTCAAGTTAGTCCTCCGAGAAGGGAAGAAAGGAGGAAGGTGTTACTCGCCTTGCCTCCGACCTGCTTGGTAAATCTGATGAGATGATGCACAACATCCTTTGGACACTCGTAGTGCAATGCATGCCCACGCCCCTCGAACCAAACGGTCTCGAGATTCTTGAAATGCGGCTTCACGACGTCCGCGACGGTTTTCACATTGAACGCCACCCGGTGGGCGTCGAGCGTTCCCTGCAGTATCAAAAGCGGCAACCCATCCATTCCTGCGTTCCACAGGGCTTGCACGTCCATCGCGCGAGTGAGGTTCAGACCCATGATTTCCGGGGTGAGCGAGTGGCCCATGTAGAGGCACTTGACGCCGTAAGGGACTTTATCGGGCTGGGCGAAGAGCTTGTCTGCGAATATGGCCGCGGACGCCTGGAATGCGGGGACATCGTCCTTGCTCAGGAGGCCCGGAAGCGCGACGGCGAGGTCCGGCGCGACCAGTTCACTCAACAGTTCACCTGTGCAAGGGAGTCCCGACAGATAGATCACCCCAGAAAGCGTTGCGGGGGGGAGATGGGCTACGACGTCCGTAGCAACAGACGCTGTGGGACGGTAACAAGTTGAGCGAGCGAAAAACTCCAAGGCGGACGTGCGCACCACCCATGCTCCTGTAAATATGAATCAGTGGCTGGGGGAAGTTTGCGCGAGACACAGCCCTCACCAGCCGACAAGAACCGGCTTGTGAAGTGCGAAGGCATCCACAACGGTCTTGAAATCGTCTGCCCACATCTTGGAAGCGTACGCTTCCGCCGTAGTCGGTTTACCGCTCCGGCCATGACCGCGCATGTCGTAGCGTACCTGTAGAGGACGGTTTGTGGATGCATGACTGGGTTAAGGTCGCGTACGATGTATAACGTATCCAATAGCTGCGGATCCGCACAAAGATCATCGTAGACGCAGCCGCTCAACGTCAATCCGGGGAGAAGGACAACATGAGGGTTATGTGCAGACCCTGTGGCCTCGGCATAGATGACTGTACCGTCGGAAGAATGAAGAACTCTGGCGTCGGTTTGAATGGGGGACATGGTGGATGGTGGTGGAAGGCAATGCAACAGAGTCCGGCATTTATAGTCCCGATCGGCAGTGCCGGCGCCTGCTAGATCATCTGTGGTGCGGCTTTGAACTTACCAATCTCTCGTCGTGCCAGGGAATGGAACATCTCTATTCTTGTTCTCAAGCGTCGCACAGGGCCCGACATTTCGGTTACTGATTGATTCGCAGTGGTCATTACCACACAACCAATCCGAGTAGGTGATACATCTTTTTCTTTTTTTTTGCTTCGGCGCCTACAAGTCCAAAATTACGATAGGTCCCGAAAAGGCGCTATCACCGCCTGATCGGGGAACTCGGTCAACAGAGTTCCCTTTGATTTTCAGTGCGTGGGCAGTCGTATCGAAGTCGGATGCTCCATCAGGGCCCAGCATTCATATGTCGCAGTGATCATTACCGCGCAACCAATCCGAGTATGATACATTTTTATTTTTATTTGCTTCGGCGCCTACAAGTCCAAAATTACTATAGGTCCCGAGGTAATTGTGGGAGGATGCTGTAAAGGCCAGGTGCCTCACACGTCTCAGGACACAGCCTGATTCCTAGTGCAGTAGGATGGTCGAGTATTCGACACCACTACCCATTGGCAGTTGAACCGTGGGATATCGGTGTAACGAGTTGAATATTGTTCACAAGAGTACGGCGGCTGCGGCCGCTCACGGTGATGGCCGAACGTTACCTTCGAAAAGCGCTATCACCGCCTCAGAGTGACATCGGGGGTAAGGGTCAACAACGTTCCTTTCAATTTTCAGCGCCTTGGCCAGTCGCATCAAAGTGGGATGCTCCACCCGCAGCCGCCGCGCTCTTGTGACAATACCGAGTTCAACTCGTTTCCCACGGTTCAACTGCCAATGCTGAAGCTGGTTGTGGGGAACAGTACTAGTGGTGTCGAATACTCAACATCCTACTGCACTGGGAATCAGGCGACGTGTCAGGCACTTGGCCTTTCCTGCATTCTCCCACAATAACCTTTCAATCTAAAATTGTTAGCGCAGCCTTACATCTCCAAAATCAACTGTCGAAGATGACTCGGAGGACACCACATGCCGCTCCGATTCGATGCCTTTCATCCTCCCGTCGTGGCAATGAACTCAAAGGTGGTAAAGTAAGCATGTAAGGAAGGTCACAAGGTAGAATAACTGTCAGGATTACTCGAGAACTACTTATTCTTCGCGACGTACGTATATTCATCTCGGATATATGGAAAGCAATCAGAAAACTAGTAGACACCGGGGATATAACGATAGGGAACCCGATCTGCGAAAGCCTGCCATTCCTCTTTGAAAGAGGCCCTCAAGTATGCGTCCTCCACGTTCCCTCTCAAAAACGCGCGAACAACGAGCAGTGAGGAGACGATGAAATTCGCTGCCAGGAACAGCCCCCATCCTGTTCTGTATCCACCTCCAAACCACCAAGAGCCGTCGTGCATGAGGGTGAGGGCCGCCCCAACTATAGTCATGTTGCCGCCCGTGTACGATGGGTGACGAACGATAGCGTAGGGACCAGTGCTGATAAGTTTGTGGCCATCGCGGAGGGAGAGGGCAAATGTGAAGTGCCGGCCCATTTCACGAAAGCACCGGAAGCGGATCATGGCTCCCGTGGCAATGAGACCGGCACCGAACACGAAGGGTACCGTGACGCGCCCCGCTGAGTCGTGGTTGCCAGTAAAATCGACCACAACGTTGGCAGGGAAATTGGTCTCCCATGTAGCGCGAAAGAGAACCATTGCTTCAGTCATGAAGAAGGCCCAATACGTCATCTGCATTGACTTCTGTTCAGAAAAAGCACAACACAAGGTGTGTGCAGTGCACTCACTCGCGTCCAGACGGGAAGGATTGGAACTATGACTCGTTCATACCAGCGGAGGATGGGAAGCGTATTTGTTCGCTTCTGCTCCTCTGCAGAAGGAGGGAGGGTTGGTGGAATGAACGAATAGTTGTAGAACAGAGCTGTAGCGAGTAGCAATGGTAGTTTTGCAAAAGACGCCATATTGAACAGTCAGACGAGGTGAAGGTGGCATTATATAGTTTTATTTTTTTCTTTCTTTTTGACTTGGACCGAGTAGTTCGATCCAAATAAGGTTCCTTAGTAGTAACGCGATGTTTTGAGCTCCGTGATCCAGCGGGTAAGGACGGGGCTGCACAGCATATAAAAATATGTTCCAGCCATTGCAAAATTTAACGGGAAATGATGTCTGCCAGTGAGCACACACACCAGTACTTTGGTGCATCAGGAATGGAGAGAACGGAAGATAGTATCAGAACAAGGCTCGCAGACCAGATTTATGAGCTGATGGTCCGGATCTGGGGGGTCGATACCAAGTTCTTTTTTCACCGATGATCATGAATGCATACGTCGGAATTGACCCTCCCTCTATGTAATCCCGTCTATCAAGCGGATACGAGCCCACTGCCCCCTCAGTGAACATAAAAGCGCACACCGAGTAATTCAAGTCACAGACTCAGAGCAGACCTGGGTAGCAGTAAACACTTGCCTCAGTGAATGACTTGAGTTGGGATGGCTCTAAAATCATGTCGTACCCAACTTCCCGGCGTAGATAACGGTTATGTAAATCCAGGAGCCATTCAATTCATCCATGGTGACATTAAATACTAGTAGCACTCTACGCCGAGTCTACGGCGGGAGTGACGCCTGATTCACTCACCAGCTTCTCCGTGTCGAGAAAACCGCTCCAAGCGCTCATTAATTGGCTACGGTAGCTGTATGGGTATTGAATTCGTAGGGTATATGTGGTATGGGAGCGATATGGGAGTGATTTTTATATGTAGTAAATGGAAGATGATAAAGAACGAGACTTGATGCAGCACTGGTAAAATTTCGGACGTGCGGGATTCGGATTTGGGATGCAGAGGAATGATGAAGAGGTATCAGAGCTGTTGAAATCTAGAAATATAGTTATTGAGTTGCAAATAAAGCTTTTGAGCCATCAACCGAGTGTGAGAACAGGTGGATAACAAAGGAAGGCTTCGGACATGCATAATGCTATAAAGAGGGTTAGGTAATAATGCTATGTGGGGGATGCGCCGTGCTTAGATTGATAGCCAACTTCTGCATCAAATTCTGCGGGAGAACCCCCGGCCCGTTATAATCAAACAGCGCCTTGATGAAACCTGATTATCCGAGCGCGCTTGTCCCGAAATAATGCTGGGATAGGATTCACTTGGAGCAGGTGGTCTTTATCAACGGTGCCGACAGAGTGGCTACGCTTTACATGTCGAAATTTCTGATTCTCCATCTGCCGTCCTGATCACTCTCTTCGTAAAATAAGCCTCACTTTCCATCTGAAACCATGCCTCTTTGGCATATCACGCCTTCGACCGAAGTTGTGGGTCGCCACGGGCCCTCCCGCGTTCTTGTGCGTGGTTAAAAACCCCATCTCGCGGTTTTAATCAGTGTCCTCCCGGCCAATCCTCTGTCCCCTCAGATTGTCAGAGACGGGCGACTAGTCCGAAACCCAATCCATACAAAGCGTAGCCCCATTCAGCCCCCCGCCCCGCCCCCATGCCTGCCACCATTGAGCAGCTGCGCAGTGAGTGCAGCTCCTCCTCCAAAGTTGCGACTGCTAATCATTCTAGTTGTGTTCTGTGTCGTTCCTCCCTTTGCCTGTCTGGTCACATATTTCAGGCTGTATGTCCGGTTTCGGCGGGGTAAACTATGGTGGGACGACTTCTGGGTTTTCATATGCACCTTGTGTGCCATCGTTTTCGTTGCAGCATCCTTACTTCATGTCCAGAATCCAGGTATCTGCTTTGTAGCACAGTGGCTGGTTTTATTTTCCACTGATCCCCCTCCTTGATCTAGGCACCCTAAAGCAGCATGTCAAAGTCTCCATTTATTACATGTGAGCCATTGCGTTGAAGAATGAAGTCCTGCTTATTTTTTCCAGGTGTGCGCAACTCTTCTACGCTGTGGTTTGGTGAGTAACACACCATGCGATCTCACACCAGCTCAATGACCAACTTGACCGTCAGGACTGCGAGAATATCCATTCTTTTCATGGTAATCCGACTGTCCTCTGGGCGCATGCGCCGCCTCCTGTTCTGGTTGGCCATCGTTTTTTTTGGGACCTGGGGGATTCTCTTTGCTCAAGTGTGGTGGGTTTGTGAGAGACAGCCCGGTTGGAAAGCCGTGGCGACGCCTCAATGTGCCCTTGGTCTGGATGTTGCCATCGCACAAGTGATCAGTACGTTTCCCCTCTCTTGGACCGACTTTTATGAACCTTGACTTCCAGGCGACGTCCTATCCGACGTTATTCTCATCGCGGCGCCTATGCGTTTGTTGTGGGGCGTGCAACTGCAACGAGGGTTGAAGCTGAGGCTGAGAGCAGTATTTGCTACCACATCCATAGCAACTGCAGTCAGTCTGTATCACGCATACTGCGTCCTACGGATTGGAGGCATCACGGAGTTTCTGGCAGCTACTATTCAGGTGCTGGATTTCCCATTATATTGTTGTGCCAAACCACTGATTCGTGAACATCCAAGCTTTCGGTCAGCCTGCTCGTCGCAAACTTGCCTGTCATTGTCGCTGTCGTGTTCCGATTGAAAGCGGACGCCGAGACCGATAATACCGAGCCTCTTTCTGTTGTCACCATCGGCGCTATCCGGGATCGACCGAGAAACCTTGCATTATCCACTCTAGGTGCAACGACGACACAGATGGGCGACACAACGCACGTCAATGTTCACATTGTTCACACAAACGATAAATGGACCGAATCCACACCCACGGGCATTGACGACGAAGGATTCGACAAGTTGACTGAGAATCAGGGTCCGGATCGATTGGAGTTGAAGGTTTTATCGACCCAGCACGGTTTTGTTCAGTGAAAGACGCTACATTACATATCTTAGTTTATGTTTTACTGCAACGCTACCCCATACTTCTTGTGCGAGAGCGTAAACACGAACAGGTCTTTTTCAACTTACCTGAGATACCCGAGCATAACACAATTTTACTTGCGCGAGTCAGGTCCCGCTGGACTTCTATGTGCCCCCTTTTTATCTCACCGAGCAATTCTTCCGTCCTGTTCGCAGAGCAGACACAATACACATACTTAGAAGCGAGAGCCTTGCGGGGAGAAAAATGTAGCCTCTCCCTCTCCAACCTGTGACCGAACGAGACTGTTCTTTCCGCACGGTTCTTTCCGCACAAGCCAACATAGTGAAATCTTACCATTGACCAAGGAACCACGGACTTTGGGTTTTGATCGATTCTGGATCGATTCTGGCCTTCAAAATCGGTGCCAGAGCTGGCCTCAGAACCGATCCCAGAATCGGTCGTGTAGACTGCTTGACTTTCCCTAATGGCGGGCGTCGCTGATGCAGAAAACAGGACGGTGAGGCAAGGGCACTTGAAGCCGGGAAAAGATATACATAGTGAAAGGTCATCAGTCTTCCCCTTCGACAAAGCCTTTGGATCGGGCTGTCGGTGATTCCAGTGCCACAGGACGAAGACAGTTCAACCAGCTAAGAAAATGTCAACCGTGAGAACCTCATCTGAGACAAAGCCAAGGTTGCTGCGGGTGCGCCATCAGGCACCGCCCCAGCGAGTGATGCCATCAGGCGTCCTGCTTGTTCAAAAACAGAAAGTAGTTCTAGTTTTTGCTTTAGACCTCCAAGAATGTCGCATTTCACGTGACGATGTCCATCAATTTGGGAGTCATTTATGCTGACCGATTCGCACTGGTTGGGAAATTCAAGTTTTTCAGTAGAATTTTCAGTGAAAAATGTTGTTTGTTTTTCAGACATTTTTCACTGAAAATAGTGGTGAAAAATTTAAACTTTTTTCACCACTTTCAAACTTTCTTTCAAATTTTTCACCTTAGGCTCAAGAAATGGTGAAAATATTATAAGTTTTTCAGCTACTTTTTCAGTGAAGAATGTCTGAAACACAAACGACATTTTTCACTGAAAATTCTATTATCAAGGCCCTCCGGGCATCCCTGGTACCTCTGCCCAGAGCCTGCAGCATAAAATAGACCAGGAGAGTTACACTAACTCAACATAAAAAATGTCCGATTGGTTTTCGGGCTTTTTCTTGACAACCACTGTCCATTCTGGCACAAACCAAGATGCCAGACCGTTGAGGTGAATGAGCCGACCATATCGGCTCACTTAAATCCATCAATATTGGCTGATCCGACATCATTCGGATGCAAATACGCCAAAAACCGAAAAACCTGATTTTTCAACTTGCCCAATGACTTGCTCTGCAGTAGGCTGAGTTTCCCATCTGATACCCACACATCTCCTCTTCACTTCCCAAGTTGAATCATGGAAAAATATACAGCCAAAAATGTGCCACGGGGCACGCAAATGGGCCATTTTTGCCGTTTTTCGCGGTTTTCGGCCGATTTTCGCCGATTTTTGTTGTTTTTGGCCACTTTGCGGGCTCCATAACATCCGAACCCCTGTATATTTTCCCTCAATTCGACTTGTAGAAATAGTCTACTCTCATCAATCTACGACCTGGGCCTTTCACGCCGTCCTGAAAAGAAAAATTGAAAGAGTCGATTACCGTGGATTCCATTGTTTCGGGCATCGTGAGCACGGATCAAGATATTTTGATTCGATCAAAGTGCATGTGAGGTTAATATTCGTTTCTCAAGGATCTGACATTTTGATTCAGGTTCAGATCTGTCTTCGTTGTCGAAAACACATCGGACATTTTTTTTGTTGAGTTAGTGTAATTACTACTCTTTATTGTGGCTCGCCTCAAACCCGCCGATGCAAAATTTAAAATCATTCTACTGCAGCCGTTTGAGTTGCCGACCAATTAGGAAAAAATATTGGAAAAGGGGGCAATAAAACAATATCCTTAGCGCAGGAGGAATTTACTTAATTTTACAATTCATTAATTTTGGAGTTTCATGTGTGATCGTGTATGATCGGACTTTTTACATTTCGTGTTGGAGACCTGGGCCTAAATCGGTACCAGGAACTGGAATGACGCATCTCTATTCTTGTTCAAGTTCTCAAGCGCCGCATAGAGCTCAACATTTCGGGTACCGATTGATTCGCAGTGATCATTACCGCGCAACCAATCCGAGTACAGAGGTGATACATCTTTTTATTTTTCTTCCTACAAGTCCAAAATTACTATTGGTCCCGAGGTAGTTGTGGGAGAATATTGAAAAGGCCAAGTGCCTCACGCGTCTCAGGACACAGCCTGATTCCTAGTGCAGTAGGATGTTGAGTGTTCCACACCACTAGTACTGTTCTCCACGACCGCGGCCCGCGGCCGCAGTGCTCTTGTGATTAACAAAAGCACGGCGGCCGCAAGTTGTGAACAATATTTACAATACGGCGTTCAACTTTGGTTCAACTCGTTCCACCGATATACCGCGGTTCAGCTGCTAATGTGTGGGGTAGTGGTGTGGAACAGCCCCATCGCCTCAGATCTCGCTTAATCGTCATTTCGACCGGCAATAAAATGTAAATTTATTCTAGTCTGGAGAGGGGGTATCCCCCCTCTCCAGAATATAATAGAGGAGAATAAACACTTTTGGCAACTCCTCCGCCTCAATTGGGTGACCATCAATCTCACATCGCCGCTCCCGATACCAGTGCTGGTGCAACACCGACATCAAACCGACATACCAGTCGACTGATTGAGTGTCAAATAAAGAGTTTTAAATTCCTGTCGCTCCTGGGCGGTGTGCACTGGTCTTCATGCTCCGCCGCGCACTAGAGCCCCCACAAGCCAAATTTCATCATTCATTTCATCTTAATCCATCAGTTATACCTGCCGCCGGCTAACGCCATCGGTCGCGGAACTTGTGGATAGAGCGTCGACGCATTGTTGGGTGCTGTTTGGTGCTCTCGGCACAACGGCACGGTCCACTTGGTGATCTATTCCTGGTACCGATTTAGGTCAACACGAAATGTACTATATTTATTGTGGCTCACGAGTCTCGCGCTGCCTCATCCCTCGGCTGACTCACCTCAAACTCGCCCTCAATGTGGATGTAAGAATTAAAAATCATTTTGCTACACAGCCCTTCTGCGTGTTGACCAATATCAGGATAATTCTAATCAGCAACCCCACTTTGGGGGTTGTTGAGGTTGCTGGATAGTGATTTTCTATCCAGCAACCCTGGGTGTACTTTTCATCACGGGCTGATGGCTGTTGTCTAATTGTGCAGGGTTGCCGAGCTCAATAGGATCAAGCCATCACAGATTTGAAGTCCCGCTGGTTGAAAGTGTCTAAGCGGGAAGTATTAGGGGCCTTGTCAGAACTTTGCAGATCCATGGGTTGGCAAATGTCCTGTATTGATTAATGATTCCACACCACTGGCTGCCCAGTGCAGGGTTTTTTAGGCCTGTCGGATGAAAAAGTTCTGACAGTGATAATGCCATCAATTCAACCCTTGAAGTCAACCAGTCAAGCTAGTCAAGTGCATCACCGTCGAATTCGGATGCAGCTCAAACCGATGTCAACACCAAGACGACCTGGAAAGACCGGGAAGTTTTATGAACGGTCCTTCTTCGGTTTGGCTAAGCCGGGCCAAAAGCCGACTCGGGCCACTCGGCCTCGGCTCGGCATCAAAGCCTTGAGCGGCCCGCTCGCCGCTATCTAACCAAGTGTCTTCAAGTGTTGTTGAATAGCAGAACAGTACAGGGATTGCTAAATAGAGCAACCCGGGTTGCTGATTAGAATTATCCAATCAAAGGGTGTGAAAACAGATTATTTATTTAATTTGCTTGCCTATATGGGATATGATGTTTTATAGTCAACTCTCCTGGTCTAGTTTATGCTACAGGCTCTGGGCAGAGGTACCAGGGATGCCCTGGAGGGCCGTAATAATTCTAAAGTCTATTCAAAATATTCTTATGGGAACTGGGAAAGTAAATCTTTGGATTAAACTCCTCATGCCGACATCCCTGGCACCCCTCAGATATTCCAGGAGAAACTTATATTCTTATGGGAAGTCAACCACTTATTTTTCCATTGAAAACGTAGCTGAAAAATTTAAAACATTTTCACCATTTTGTGAGCTCCAGGTGGAAAATTCAGCAGAGAAGAAAGTATCAAGCTTGGTTGGTCTCTACTGGATTTTGCATATCTCTGCTGAGTCCGATGAGATTTGCTTGCTGTGTCAGGGCCTTTCATATATTATGTTGGGCGGCCTGATCACATTGATATAACATAGACGAAGAAATATAGAAATTCACCTGCTGGCTTACGTCTCTCAGCTGCCCATTTAGCTCCATAGGCATCACGTGTTGGGACCCAGTCAGTATCACCAGCATCTCACTGGTCTTCTTCAATCTGTGTAATCAACCTAAGCAAGTGTTCATAGAACTCTGTTTGGGCAACTTCATCCCAGTCTGCCTCCTCATCGTGGTCACTGTGGTCTGAATCCAGCTCCAGGTAAGCCAAACTGTCCAGTTCAGTAAGATCAAGACCCTTTCGAGTCAGAAGAATCTCCATCAGAGGAGTTATCTGAAGCCTCGGGCATAGATTGTTGCCTAGATTGGTTCTCCAGCCTACCAATCACCAGATTAATAATCTGAGGTCAAAAGACATGATAACCAAAATATCGCCCGCCACAGCTCACCTATAACATCCCCGGATGCTTTTGAGAATGCGTTCAAAATAGGGGCTAGTGATTTCCTCTTTAGGAGAGAAGGTCGGGCTGAATGTTGACAAGGGATAATTCTATTCAGAAACCCGGTTTTTACAATCCTTATCTGGAAACCCGGGTTTCTCCGGTTACGGAGAAACCCTCTGCGTGCCGGACAGTCTGCCGAAATGTGCCGAGTCGTCCGCCTTCGCGGCGGAATGTTTTTTCCCGTGATATGGATGTCTGTGTGGATTTGGTCGATATATAGATACACCCCTTATTTTTTTGGGACTCTTTGGCATATCTACCATCCGTGAACGCACCCCCACCACCATTTGCCATCACAGAGGAAAACCAGAGATATTATGAGCGCACTTCGCTGATACAGTTGCTATGAATAGAGCAAGATACTGAATGCAAGCTCCCTGAGTTTGTGGACCATTAAATCCTTACCTTTGCTCGATTGAACGAAGGCATCACAAATATCAAAATTCGGCATTTATCGGCAACCCGGCGCGCCGTGTGGACCTGTCGGAAGTCAAATTGAAAAACACAAATGGATTAAAGAGGTTCGGTATGAATTTCAAAGACTTCACAACTGCAGACAGGGTGAGACGAAGCCACCCACTGTCAATGCCGGTGTTGAAACTCCGATGCCCGCAAAATTTGCCGTAAATGGGTTTCTGGTTAACTCTTGGTAGGGGTTTCTGCAAAGATTTCCTAAAAAGGAAGGGTTTCTGACTGAACCCGGGTTTCTGAATAGAATTATCTGTTGACAAGAGCGCGTCGCACCCACCACTTCGGTTGAAACACGAATGGTAAGAACTTGTTGAGCGCTTGCGAGGTATAAAAACAGCTTCTCAGCGGTTCAAGTTTATGAGGTGATGTTGCGTGGAGCTAAAAGCGGAGTTTTGGAAAAGCTTCGGACAGACAGTGCTAGACGTAGTTTTATCAAGTGAAAAACAAGGGCGCGGCGGAGCGCTCCGTGTCCTACCACTTGCTAGAACTGTCAACCCTGTCTCACGTTGCTATGTTTCTCACATTGCTGTGATCGGCCGAGTCCAAGCCGGCCACATAATGGCAAGGCTACTGTGTTGAAGGAATCAGAAGGAGCCGTGGACATTTTTCCGTCGGCGATAAGGGGCTTGTTATCCTTCTTTTTTAGATTCTAGTCCTTCCGAACCGAAATCAAAGTACCAAAATTATACTGTAGCTGAACATACGACATCAGCACCGCAACACGAGCCGCAAGCCGAGATGCGGAGCTTAAAAAGCTTCAGACGGACGCGTAATCTCATTGAAGGGATGTCAACTTGAACTTGATGTTGAACGCTGATTCATGTCAAAATCTTCGTTTTGTGCGAAAGAAAGACGGTGATACAGTTCCACCGGTAGGATTCCACGGTACGGTCTCAACACGACTTCCCCCCCTTCCCCCCCCCCCCCCCCCCCCCGCGATCGATCAAGCCTGATCCCTGTCTTGAAAATTTGGACGGCGCTGAAACTGCAGGTGATCCCGCGCCCACAAAAGATAGTGCGTGGCCATGGTAGCCCTCAATATGGAGCTTGGCACCAAGGGTGCAACTGTCGACCGATTCCAAAGAGCACTTCTAAACTCCCACGGTTAAAGGTTGTCAGGCATGGAGGAGTTGAATTGTCCTCTTCAAACACTGAACACACTTTGATTTAGGTGAACATAAATCTGCTCCGTTGTTCAACAATGAGATCGATGCTTAGCTGCGAACTTTCAAGATTTGTTGGGTTGCAATAATACTTACTACTCGGATCTTCTGTGAATTCTGACACTGAGTATGCGGAAGTTGATGACTTTTTGACCCTGAGGATGCGGAAGAAGTTGATAATAAACTGAAAGCCCGAACACGCGTCCCCATGGGGGTCGAAATGCCGCGGGCGGCGGAACACATTTTTATATCCCATGCAGTGGGCGCCCACAGCCCACACCTTGTCCTGACATACACGTACGACCAGGGTCTTGGTCCACGACGCTTCCTTGGCTCCGCCTACCAAGTTGACCTCAACGATACGTTCAAGGGACCGTTTGTCAGACCGCGACAATGGCCCCTGTCGTGGTACCAGGCGTTAACATTCCCCTGCTGTATGTCGCGGCCTTCCCGTAAATAAGCCTTCACTCACTGATACGTAGCACCGGTCCACTGGTCAGCAAATTGGTTCTGACTCGGCCGCCACGCTGACGAAACCCTCAGGTCCTAGGCTACATGTTTGGCTACGGACTTTATGGCATTTTAATCGTCCAAGTGTGTGCGTCCCTCGAAAACGTCTCACTCGAGCCGAAAATAATGTAAAATCAACAAGACATATACTCCGAGCTCTTCCCAACAGAGCGCTTTGGAATCAGAGCCGTCGGTGGGCCCTGGCAGACCTCCTTTCGTACGAACAGTAACCTCATGAGACGACGTAGTGTGGACTTTGTTTTTTCTCGAGACGGTGTTCACGTTCTTCACGACTATTTCTGCATACCGACAGTATGGCATTGGTTGGGGAGACATCGACACCATTCTCTTTGTGGATTGGACCTGGGATCCGTTGCCGGCGTTGAACGGTACCGGTGAGCTCGCCCCTTTCCTATCGGCCTCCGCGATCTCTGAATGTTGTACAGTGGCTGGGATTGCACAGAGTTTCTATATCTGGAGGGTTTGGAGCCTGTCGAGGAGAGTGTGGCCGCCGATCTTAATTGGATGTGTATGTGGTTTTCCTTCCACCTCGCACTTTGCTACTCAGCTCATTTGAGTAGACAATGGCCACGGGAGTTATGATGGCGTTTTACTTTGGAATAGTTGTGCGTTAACGTTGCTTGTTTTATTCTAACCTGAACTCACCGCCTATGCTCAGGTGGCCGTGCAGGGAGGCGGTATCGACAAACTGTTTGCGCTTTCTCCGGAAATTACGGTGAGTGGTCAAAACAGAAAAACAGGTTCGGAGGTTAAGGAAACGTTTTGAAAGGTCTGGTTATCCGCCTCTGCTATCTGTGACCTCTTGATCACAATTTCCCTGGTCCAAATCGCGAGTCCCCCCTCTCTGTCCCTTCGACCATCCCACTAACCTGTTCTGCAGTTCATTGACCGAAAAAAAAACACGAATCTCGCCCGAACAGTTGGTACTCTCAATCAATTAATCCGGTTCAGTGTGGAGACTGGGTCGGTCACCAGCGCCATGGCCATAATTGAATTAATATTGTGGCTCACCTCGGGCAAAAAGTGGAATATCCATTTCATTTTGTGAGTTGCATTTCGAGCACCAAGTTCAGGTCGACTTCTTCTAACGCCTGTATTCGATCAGTTTCCTCACTCTCGGGAAAACGTGAGTCAAACCATTCATGTCCTCATCGCAATCCTAAAAAGATGCAGATATTCCAACATGCTTGTTGCGACGCTGAACTCTCGAGCTCGCGTGTTTAGCGACAGCATTGGGCAGACATCCATGGCTCCGCTGACCATTAGCATGTTCTGGCCTGACATGGGCAGTACAACGGCCGGGAGCTCCCATCGCACTCTCAATACCTCCCGATACACCCACTCTGAGGTCGTTATTGATCCTGACCGCGACATAGTTGTGATGGATGCAAGTTGCTTTGTGCGACGCTCGCCACTCGAGATCTGATTTTGATGTTCAGGAATTCTACCCAAGAAGCAATCACGAGCAGAGGCACGACAAACCGCAATATCTTGAGCCCTAGAGGAGTTTATAAATCCTGTATTCATTATCGTGTAGCAGGTCTACCGGATTGACGAAGTCGCACCTCCAGAGAATGATACCAACAACATTGAACGACCGATCATGGTGAAGGTGAAGGTGTATTCCGGCGTGGTCCCGTTAAGAAACAGTGGCGAGACGAGACGACCAAAAACAATTCAGAAAGGGGCCGATAGTTTATCAGCGTCCTGACGGGGTCCGCCGGTGCATCAGCTGGGTCCTGCAAGAAGGCCGAATCCACAATCCTGTCGTCGATCAGGCCGAAGGAGACACGAGCTAATACAGCAATACTAACCGCACATCCCATTTCTGCACCGCAGGTCGAACCGGCGAGTGGACAGATCCAATAAACCCTTCTTCAATTGCTGCGGGCATTCTTCCTCGATGTTGGAGTCCGTATCCGACTAGATATTAGGGAAAGAAGTATGTAGGTCATGGGAGTTTAACACGGACGATGGTGTGCAAGCAAATCATGCGGCATAGTCGTCGTTAACATCGCGTTCAGAAATACAAAGTCTGGGAACCATAGAACGGTTCAAAAACTCACTGTCTGTCACGAGGCTCGACGAAGTCACCGCAGTCTTTGAGTTTTGGGAGGTTTCCCGAGGATTGGGTACAGGTGAAGGTGCCTGGATATTTTGGAGTTAAACCACGGCCTGACTCTGCCAGAAGCGGCAGTGTTGTCCATAATCCCACATACAGCAATCGGTTGGGTACTCTGGCGCTTCTTGGGGTCCCTAGCCATGCTGGTCAGTTGAAATTGAGGAGCCTGACGGCTGGGGCATGTATAGTACGTCAGAGTCAAATTCGTGATCTCTCCCTCCACTTGGGAGTTTGCAGGACGACAGGTTATACAGACTCGGAGACGATGGTCCCGACTTCATCTGGAAGACAGCCAGGGACGTTAATAAAGGAAGATGTTGTTCCTGCCGCCAGGAGAATGAAGGCTAAGAGGTAAAAGGTAGGTTTGGCCATTTTCCAAGGATCGGGTGTGAGGTTCAAGGGGGTGTTTTTATAGGAGAGCTTGGAAGAATGCTATCGTTCTGACCGAAGTATGGCGTTCTGTCGAGGCGTCGAACTGTCGCCGCTGGAGAGACGTGTGATCTGTCAACTCCCTTGCTGCGATCTGCCAATTGTCTTGCTCGTTCCTGGTTCCCAAAGCCTCCGTGGCGGCCGCCGGCGTGCCAGTCCTTTCCGTTTTAAATCCAGAGCGCGCTAAGATGAGTTTGCGTGACATACGCGTGACATCACACACGTGATGACATCATCACGCGTTTGGTCACCGTGATATCATCGGTCCTCCGCAGCCGCGCTGCGTCAGGGCTCCACTGAATACTTACTTATACCGCACGGAGATTCACGAGTATGTTAATATCTCTCGCTCTTCCACCACCATGTCCAATTTCCTCCAATCAACCACAGACTTTGTGGGCAATACCGCGCGACAAGGCGCGCAAGGTGTTCAGTCAGTTGGCGATACGGCCAAACAAGGGGCTGAAGGCCTTGGCAAAGGCGTCAACTCGGGGGTTAACACACTTACTGGCGCCTTCACTCCTGGAGGGAATAGCCAGACCGACTCGAACGTCCAGTCCAATCCATCCAAACCTCCCGTCAACGCCTCCGAGTCCAACGCCAAACCAGCAGAGACTGGTACGGACAAGGCGCCCGAATCTCAATCGGGCCCTCTAGCAGGCATCGCTGGTGGTGTATCCTCCGGCCTTCAAACTGGCGCCAACTTCCTGGGAGACGTGACCAAGACTGGTCTCTCCATTGGCGAGAATGTGGCCAAGACCGGCGCTGATATGACCGGAAATGTCGTCTTCAGCGCCGTCGGTCTGGCCGGGACAGCTATTGGCGGCGTTGTCAACGCTGCCGCCGAAACAAGTGGCAAAGTATTTGAACCTGTAGCTGCGGGGCTGAGGTCAATCGAGGGTCTCGAAGGCTTGGCGGACAACCTCGAGAAGGTGCGCCGGGGCATATTCGTTATCGAACGTCGGTCTAACCACCTTCAGATTAATGGTCTTCCCGTGGCTGCTGTGAAACAAGTCGGCTCATGGACCCTCAAAGCCATCAACATGAGCGGCAAGGTTGTCTGTTAAATTTGATACCTCCAGTATTTTTGCTAAGCTATCCATTTTCTACTAGACTCCGACATTCTTCGACCGTGACGGCGACGGCATCGTTCAGGTCCAGGACACCATCGATGGGCTCATTGTCTTGGGACTTTCAGAGAAGTCCGCCACATACGGGGCGTACGTTCTGCATGGAGTCTTCAGGTTCTTATTGCTTCTCAATGTACTAAGATGATTCGCTAATACACATATATGTCAAGCTACTCCACCTCCGATTCCTGGATTCCATCTAAGGATACGGCCCTGCCAATCCATACCGACAAACTGAACGAAACGCGCTGGGGTAAGAACTGGGGCTCCTTTGATCGTATTGAGTGGTGCAGTGATATGGACATCGAAACTTTCTTTGAGTAGGTTTCCGCATTACGATTCTTTGCACCTTGATCTGACTTCGAACAGTACAACCGACGAGAACACGCCAACACTGGAGAAATGGAAGCAGACGCTGACGAAAGGGTACAAGTCTCTCTTGATGCTTCCATATTTCCCTCGCTGATCTGACTTCGTAGTCGCCAGGGCTTTGGAGTTCTGCTTCTGATTTTGTGAGTTTCCGTCATCATCGTTCAATCCTGTACAGCTAACATTGACTCCGCAGCGAGTGGGGTACGACATGGCCGTAAATATCAGTCTCATTGCTGTCGTCCCAACGGTTCTGACTATATCCTGAAAACAAACAGATGGCTCATGCCCGACCTCCCCGTCGCGGACATCCCATTCAAGGTGATCCAGTGCCTTCTACACTACGCCAACGATAACTAAGTATACTGACTGTTCCGCTATTTTAGGATGACATCGGCAAAGTCGTCAGAACGGTTATTTTGCCGACGATATTCAAGAACTGGCAGATCGCCCACGGTATCAAGCCCAATCAAGACAGCGAGCCTATCTCGAAGAAGGAAAATGATTTGAACAAGGAGTCGAAGGCGCCCGCCGACAAGTGAGGGGTGTCGACAAATGGATACTTATATGCTTATTCGTTTGTATTTCTATTGTACCCTACATAAACGATTTACGATACCATATTACGCTCATAGTTAGTTAAGGTGTATTGTTGCATGAATAATGCTATGTTCTTTACTTCCTTTATCTCGATTCGCGGTTGCCGCATGGACTAGCGCGCAATTGTCTTAATACGAAGTCCGAAGAGCAGAGAATCCAGCTACATTGTATTGTTAGAGGAGCATCCGAGTTTGTGGAAGAAGGCATAAGCGCTCAGCTACTTCATCGGCAAATGTGAACCAAATTTTGAACCGATTTCTTGTTGGTTGTGATCCAAGCGATAATTCTAATGGAGGAGGATTGGGAAACCTGTTTTCCTGAGAAACCTTCATCTAAATATAGTGGTTCTTGAGTGGTTCGTGACATTCACGTGCTTCGCAGGGCAAACGCGGGCCCTCAATTTAGGGGGCATTCAAGTTAGTTGCGTAATCTCAAGTATCGTATGAGTGACTTCCCATAAGAATAAAAACTTTTTTTTTTTTGAATATTTTCACATTTCCGGCAGCGATGCCGAGGCAGCTGTCAGGACCCCATCGGCTTCAGATCTCGCTTAAACATCGTTTTTGACCTCGATAAACTGTAAATTTAATCTAGTCTGGAGAGGGGTACCCCCCCCCCCCCCTCTCCAGATTATAATAAAGGAGAATAAACACTTTTGACGACTCCTCCGCCGCGTTTGGCGATGTGTCACGACCAAAGCAACCCATCAATCTCACGCCGCCGCTTCCGGAGAGTGCTGGTGCAACACCGACATCAAACCGACATACCAGGGTTCTTTCTGGCACCTTCTAGTCTAATTGTTTGTGGTCCATTTCTGGTGGTGCAATTTCTGGGGTACTGGCAGGGTGCCTAAATAAAAACAGCATCTAAGTTAGTTGCGTAATTCAAAGCTTCGGAAAACATTTAATGTGGCCGCAAACTTGATTTGTATACTTGAGGTTTAGTGGGGCCTTAAATGAGCTATGAACAATTAGATTAGTGATTGGATTTCGGCAAGCCTTAAATCCAAAGTATCAAATCGGGTTTTCGGCAGCACTAAATATGTTACAATACTTTAAATTACGCAGTTAACTTAAATCCCCCTTCAATTGAGGGCCCAGCCGCCCCAGCACTGTGAAACTGAGAAGGCCAGCTCCCGGCACGGAGACAGACTTGCTCCAAACCCAAGTTGTTACCGGGAAGCATTGAGCGCATTTGGGAACCCCAAACTCCAAACCTCCAAACCTCCATGATTTCCAATCACTCCATCGGCAGGTGCGGCACTCAAGGCGGACTTTGATTGCACTGATTGACAGCTGCACTAACACATCGTTGTGTCCTCCTATCCTCTCTCTCCTCCTTCCTTCCTCCCCCCATCTCCGTCCATCCACTTTCCCACCATGTCCGTGTGCGGCCACGCATACTATCTTTGAATCTGAGGTCGTCGGCGCCCTCCTGGTGCTCAACGTTGTTGTGAACACCCCGCGCTTGCACGACATCGACATATTCATGGATTGCCAGCCCGCTGTTATCACACTCACATCCCCCAAGCCGCAACCAGGTCAATACCTTATCCGCCTTCCATGTGTCGCTATTATATCCGTGCAACTCACCATCGGGATATCATTCCGGAACGGTCGCTGACCTCTCAGGCGATTCCGGGAGCTCCGGGTCTCCGGAGTTTCCGGAATCCCCGGAGAAGCGTTATCAAGGCAATGCGGCTTATCTGAATGGTTCCTCGTGTATCCTGTGCGTACCATATGGTCTCTACTTCCTTCCACATGCTTTACACCTTCCATTCTCACACTTCCTTGTTCTTCAACAACATGAGGTGATCCCGTTAGGAATCTCCACATGGATTTCATATAACTCCTTATGTTCAGATTACAAGTACTGTACTATATAAACACCTAGACTACACTCCTGTTCTTCAGTTTAATAATTAAGTTGCTTCTGCGCTCTGTAGTTGCTTCTGGGTTTTACACTCCGGTCTCCCCGTAACCGGAATCCTCCCCTCACTCTCCTCCTCACTCCGGTGGCTTGGATAGTACACTCGCCCTATTGTCCTGTGGCGTTGTGTTACTCCGGTCGACCATCCTCCCCCCTCGGTGTCATCGTTGTGTCCGGTAGCCAACCGGAATACCTCGGTCACCGTAATCCCTCGTTCATCATCGACCGGCCATATCCTTCCCTTCCCCGGACCTGGATATAACAGTATTATTAAACTCACCTATCCACGCTACTCAAAATCAATCAATCCTACGACATGTCTCATTACGACGACCAACCTGACGACCCTGATCGTCGCAATTCACGGCTCTACAGCACCATGGTTCCCTTACCCTCTCCCGCTCAACTCATGGTCAATCCTGGTTTGCGGCCCAGCGGAACGCGTTCAACTCCGGTTCCCTTCGGAGTAACGGTACGCCGTTCCTTGCCACCTGTGGCAACAAACCCAGTCAACGTTCCTGGAACTGTCATTCCTCCAAACACACCATCACGTCATCCGATCACACCTCTCACGCCCGCGTTCGATGATTCGCCGATTCCGGCAACTCCGGGATTGGGATTTGCTCCTATTTACCAGGCAGCCACGAGCGTCATACCGGAAGAGACGGGTGGAGAACCAGCACGTTCTCCAATCGGCGCAGGATCGCGTCAAAGATCCCGTAGTCGTTCCCACCACTCCGGTCAACAGGCATCCCGCTCCCGTTCCGCTCCGGCACCTGGAGGTGATGGAGGCGGTGGTGATGAGTCGCCTTCCAGTCATGGAAGACGTTCTCCCAGCAGAGGAAGGCTCCCCGGTCGAGGATTCCCCAGACGCCCTGGTGGTTCTCCTCCCGGAGGTGGCTCTCCTCCTGGTGGTGGTGGTGGAGGTGGTGGAGGTGGCGGCGGTCTGCCCCGTCGTCGCTCCCGCACTCCTGATGGAGATAATCAGCTCACGAGGGATACCCTCCTGCAATTCTCCCAGGTTATGACAACTTGGGCCCGGAATGCCGGAGCTCCTCGTTCCACCAAATCTAATCTCAGGAACCCTGACACCTTTGATGGTTCCGATCCGGACAAATTGCCCTCCTTCCTCGCCCAATGTTATCTTCACTTTGCCGAGCGTACTCAAGATTTCCCCACCGACGACGATAAGATTTATTTCATTATATCTTATCTCCGCGGCATCGCTCAGCAGTGGTTCACGCCGAACCTATACAATACCAAAGTTCCGGCGTGGGATAATAATTTCGTTCGCTTCATCGAGGAACTTTCCATCAACTTCGGACCCCATGATCCGGTTGGTGATGCGGAGGATCGCATCCGTCTTTGTCGCATGAAAAATGGCGATCGGATCGCAACTTACGTTCTCGCCTTCGACACCCTGGCCAGTCTCACGGACTGGGGTGACGCTGCTCTCCGGCATCAGTTCTACGAAGGCCTTCCCCGTCGCATCAAGGACGAGATGGTCCGGCACACCCACAACAACACCCTCTTGGGGGTAAAGATGGTGGCCCGGAACATCGATGCCTGGTATCATCGACGAGAGGCTGAGAAGCAGCGCGAGCGGGAACTACACCGCCAACTTGCGTATTTATGTCAGCCAGATGATTCAGCCACCTGAATCCATCAATCATTCCAGCTGGTCATTGTCCTTCAACCGGGTGGCAACCAGCCGGAGCGCTGTGATACGGACTGCGGTTCCGTGAGTTGTCTGACCGGGTGTGGTATAGTCAGGCAAAAGCACGAAATTAGTTCGTCCTCTAGAGGGAAATTTCTCTGTCGCGGAGATTCGTCTGCTACTGTAGTACACGCAATGTTTATGTATTTTTAAAAGGTGGTGGTGGTGGTACAGTTCCTTCCGTACGGAATGAACAGTCTCGCTAGGTTCCTCGAGGATTTATTTCCTCGTTGGGGGGCTAGCCTTCCAGGAAAACTTCGATCGGAGGGTTTTCTACACTTGCGCGAAGGGGCAACGCTCCGCAAGATGAACGCCGTTCCGTGTCGAGATGCCTGGGCTATATGGTTCCTCTTCTTATCCCCTTGCCTCGTATAGGTTGGGCAAGCAGTATCTTCAGAACTGTTGAACACAACGCGTACGGGTTATAGCGTAGTCCTTCGTAACCCGGCTTTTTCTCTACGCTGTGGTGGTACGGCCAAGGAGTGTCAATTCCGTGGGCGTGTGTGAGGTGAAGTGGTGAGAATGAATCGTGAAGTGGTTATAATCGAATTGGATAAGCCTTCCGCGACGATGGGGGTGGTACTCCGCGCACGGATCTGCGTTCGAGGCCCAAGCCAACGGTTACACGCTGCTAAGTTGGGCTGCTGGCCGTTTGGAAGTTTCGCCGCGCGTACTACAACCACGCGAGCTATCAACGCCGATGTTTTCTATAATTCCTTCTGGCTCGTTCTATTGAGCTGGAAGTACTACGGACAAGCCTCCTTGATTGAAGCTTTGGCCCAATTTGACCTTGGTTGATCCCACGGAGGGCGGCGCAACCTGAGCGAGTATGTATTTTGACTAGATTCTCACCCCGTATGATCGAGGGGGAGTAGCTTAGGTATGAGCAGTGGGAGGTAATAAGATGATTTCTTCTACGGACGTCCCTGCTTTTATACTAATTTCTTTCCGACCGCCGCGCGCGACCTTATTCCTCATTCGTCCACGGACCCCTTTCAACACTGCCCTCCTTGCCTCGCGGCGGGGATCTCCATGCTTTCCCGTGCGCTTGAAGGAGATACCTAACCCACGGACTGTAACGTTGCTGCCCGTGCCCCCAATTTCCGTACTCCGTAGCTCGCACCTCCTTCCGTAGCTTTGATATGTACCGCGTGGCAACACTTTCCGCTACTCCGTGCAGTACCCCGCGTTGGCGATGTTTACCGTTCCGTGTTCTGCGTATGCATCATGTCGATTTGTTAATTTCCGTGAGGGCCGTGGCGATTTGGGGATTTTTGCAGTGGTAGGCCTGGTGGCGTAATGGTAACGCGCGCATTCGCAGTCGACTTCTGCGCGATATGACAGTTGCGAGACCCTCGTTCGATTTGAGGTCAGGCCATGTACCTTTTTGGAGAGAATCAACCGTGGGTCAACACCTTTTCTTTGACGTCTTGTAGTGTAGACCCGGTGGCGTAACTGGTAACGCGTGCAATTGTAGTCTCTTCACAATATTGTACTATACTGCGAGTCCCTCGTTCGAATCGGGGTCAGGTCGTTTTTGCAACCTTTTTCTGTGTGTGCTTCGTAGTGCGTATTTGCCTTTTCCAGCCACGGAGAGAGCGTATCACAAAGTGATAGCTCACATCTCCTCCCCACTTTTGAATGCCGACCGTCCCCGGTTGGCGCCACGTATAAATATGACCCATCCGTAGGTCGAGAATCAGAACTTTTTCTGAAGATGGATGCCTCTGCCATTGGTCGCTTCCATTCTACAATTCATCCCCTTCCTGCGGAAAGCCTTGACGTCCCGATTGGCGGCCTGGCGGAGTTCCTTTATCGCAACCTCCGGTTCAAGGTGTTCCTTGTGGCGATTTCCGTGCTGGAGGACCGTTGGGCCACGCGTACGCGTCCTTCACTGACCACGAAGGATCTTCATGAAGTGCGCGTCTGCGTACGTCTAATTGTAGACCACATGGTAGGCGAAGTTGTCCAGATATTCAGGGGATGGTGTTTAACTGTTGCTTCCTAGTATTATGCCGCACGGCTTCGCCAGAATGAGCTGCGGTCCAACTTCAGTCGCCATAACACCCCGCCTCAATCGACGTGGATGTTTTACTTGATCTCCGTACTCCTTTACGCGGTTGGTTTTGACGGAGACGATGCGCCTGACATCCACGGAGTCAGTGTATTTGGCCTAGCGATTTCGCAAGTGGAGTTCTTTTTGAAGGAGTGCGCGGAATCCGTTGCGCTCTTTCGTATCTCCAAGGACCCAATATTCCTTGAGTACGAGGAGTACGACCCGCACCGTACTATCGAGGTGGTGTTTCCTTCTCGGCAGCCCCCACGGAATTACAAACGTATTCCTATCAACGACAACCCCGTGCTTGATTTTTCCGTGAAGGCCACTACCCCCCTCTGGACGGACGCGCAGCGAGTTATCGAAGCCACTTTGCTGGCGCTTTCTCGCGTGGGAGGAGCGCTCGTTGTCGAAACGGATAGAGATGGAAAGGTAATCGGGGTCCAGAGAGAGAGTGTGGAAGGTTTGCTGGCAGACATGGTACAGTCTCCGCCGGCGAGGTCCCATACCGCTGACTGTTTGCAAGGAGGACCTCCAGGCATTATACCCGGAAGCCCTTGCCCTACTTTGTGCACGGATGAAGAAACCTGTGGACGAGAAGCCACGGAATGGAGTATTGTGATGCTGTCCTCTTCGGAGCTGAGATCCATGCGCTCGGATCACTTAACATATCCCGTATAAAAGGCCCGCCGTAGTCGCATGTATGTCCTCGCGTTATGTCTTTACCCATGCCCCCCCGCGTGCGCCTAAGTGCAGACTTCTACGGAATTGTGGATGCGTGCGAGTTGATTATTGAACATTCGCTCGCCACGGGCGTGCGGTTTAGCCCAGGACATCCCGAGTGCGAACAGCTGGACGACGTCATGGAGTGCATCGTTCGCCCGTCGATTTATCTGCTGGATTGCGCTCTACGGCCCGCGAATCGTGGCTGGCTGGCGCCGTACGAACTGACCATGCTGGAGTTAATCTTTGTTCATGACGCGCTGGCGAATATAATGGGCATTCTGGCGAGTCTTCCGTTCTTGTTCCGTGCACTAGTCCGTGCTTAGTTTAGCTCCCGCAGTTTCATCTGCTCGAAGAAGGCGGCCACTTTCCCAGTGACGAACATATCGGGAACGCGCAGGAAGGGTTTCGTTGCTACGTAGCGTTCCGTGGCGCCTGCCTCCGTGGATTGGATAGGCTTAACGAAATGCACGCAGTTTATCTGCCCGAGTCTTCTACACGGCTCGCTCCTTCGGCGGTTTCGCTTAATCTGAGCCGTGCCATACTGCTGGCACGAGCATGCCACCTTGTTGAACCCGTGGAGGACTTCACGGCCTTTATTACTGGTAGCCCGGAAGATATTGTGCTGGGACTTTAGCGGTCGATTTGTCGGTTAATATGATGTGTTCTCTGCGGATGTTTCCGTAGACGCGTGCTCCGTACGCTTGTCCGCTTGCGCTAAGAGCATAAATACGGGTCGCGTCCCGTCATCGATTTTCGCTATTCTTGTGTCCATGGCGCAGACCCCGTCTCCGCCCGATTCTCCACGCAGCGACCTCCTCAGAGTCATTGGGAGCCCTGCAGGGCGTGCCCTCGCAGTGAAAGTGGAGCAAGCCTGCGCACTCATTCGGCCGCTGGAGATTAGCGACACGGAATACGCCCTTGGCTCGAACTGGCGTCCACCGATCCCCATTTCCAACATACTGCACCAGGTTCTCCGCCCCGCCGTATTTGTCCTTCAGCAAGCGCTGGATCCTTCCTTCCATCGCACGAGATATGGCAGCTTTCAATTTCCGTACACCACGACCCGTGTCGTCCAGGCTACCCTGCGGAAAATGATGGAGCTAGTGGTATGCTCATCGTCTCCTCCGTGCGGAAGTCGAGCCTAATTCTGCCCCCCCTTTTTTTTTTTTTTTTTTTTTTTTTGCGAACTCTTTTAGCACCTGATTTCGCTCACGGACCCCGAATATCCATCCTATGTTGCCCTGTGGGATGGCATCTCCGCGGTGCATCTGATCCCGGAAGAACCACCGGTGTCAGATTTATCGATGGGCCAGTTCGAAATCCTCGATCATATGGTCGAAATTTATGGTTTCGAAGGGGAAAATAGCGAAGGCGGTGCGCATATGAGCGCTGCGCTCGAACATTTAAAACGCGTGGCCACCTGCTGGGCCGCGCTGTTGGGTACGCGTGGTGAATACCCCGAGTTCAAACGCTCCGGGCGCATGATGCGCAGACCGACCAATACCGGCTGGGTCGATCCCTCCTCGTCGTAATCATCGTTATGTCGCGCATCGTAGTAATTTGAAATATCGTTGCGCTCTTCCGGCGAACCGAACCAGATTGATCGCTTCGTGAGCCGGCCCACCCGTGCACCACTTAAGGAGCCGTGGATTTGATAGATGGATCTGCGTTTTCCCCCCCTAAGCCATGGCGTCGATAACTCGAGCGTCTTTCGAGCTCCCCTCTTGGCTCAGAGACCTCGACGCTCATCTGCTAGCATATGACAACATCTCTGTAGGCCAGCGGCTTCGTTCGAACTGCGCGAGAGTCGAAATCCCCTCCTGGAAGCACGCCGATGGCTTTTACCGCCCGCGCCACTCCATGAAAGACCTACTTCGCTACTTCATCCGTGCCCAGATCTTCTTTGTCCAGCTCGCTGTCGATCCGGAATTTCGCCTTTCCGTGCCGCTACCTGCGCTCTCCGTGGATGATCGTGCCGCAGTCCGTACGGCGCTCGGTCGCGTCCTCGAGCAACTGGTACGATTGCCTCCGTACTCCAGCCCGTGGCCTAGTGCTGATATTTGAACCTCCCCGTAGAGGGTAATTTATGCTTCGCGGCCTCATTTTGCCAGGCTTGCCCGTGCTCACGGTGCTCGTGTTCATCCCGACGAATTGCTCGTACCCGGGGAAAGCTCGAACATGTTTCGCATCCTGCGGATTCTTCTTGCTGAATACGGGTTCGAGCTCGACGAGGAGGGCCAGCACGGAGGTTTACAGGTCTCGGTCCTGCGCGCGTTCGAGGCCTTCGATACCACAGCCAGCTATATGCGAGCGGCCACCGCGCAGCTCAAGGAATTTCCCGAGTACAACATGGACGGTTCCAGCACGTTCACCGCCTCTGGCAACGACGCCGAGCCTACGGAGTAGAGTTTATCGTTGAAATTTTCTGATGTATAACCGATTGGTGTGACTCCTTTGCGTACGGCAGTTTGCTGCCATATAAATCCGTGTCTTTGTGCTCGCTTGTTTCCCCCATACCCTCTTCTCTGCTTTGCCCAAGAAATGGCACTCCGGTTCGCCCTGTTGCGTGATTATCAGCGCGGCGCGCCCGCCTCCTTCCGTACACGCTCGCAATTCGAGGTCTTCTTCATAGATCTTGATACGGAAGAGGAGCTCGTGCGCTATTTGCGCCGTCCTGAAGTCACCAACTTCTCGCAGCAAATTCTCGTCCCCCTTCGTGACCAGGTCATGCTCGTTCGAGATCGATTCCGTGGCTCGCCCCCCGCGGCTCGCGATTCCCCGTGGATCCGCCACCAGACTTCGGTGTACATGCGTTATCTTGTGAGTCGTTATTCCATGGCAGTGCTCCCGATGAACTCTTCCTGACAATCCGTAGGCGTACATTCGCCGCGCCATTGTTCCAGATGTACACGGCATCGTCGGAAAACGCGTGCCGACCCCGTCGGTGGCGAGCCTTTTGTACATGATGCGCCTTATTCGTCGCTTCGGCTTCGCGGGAGACGATATCGCCACTATTGCTGAGTGCGCCGAAGACGATCTTTTAATCGTATTCAATCATGCGCACGAAACGATTTTCGCCATGGCCGCCCGTCTAGCTGACGTCCCCCCTCAATATATCGCCCACGCTTTCCGAAATTCAGATGGCCCCCCCTGGCGGGGTTCTTTCTTCATCGCCTCTGCTTTCCGTACGCGTCACGAACCTCGACCATGAACCGGACACAGTTTCCTTGTCCGTTGATCCCGTTCCCTGCTCCACGGAGGGTGAACCCGTTGCGTACTTGTAGCGTAGACAGCCGCCTGTACGGAGTTCCCAAAATAGGCAGTTGTTATTGCCGGTTCGTGATGCCGGAATCCTTAAGCGATATTCACGGATTCTTTTTGCCTCTGTCGTCCCCTTCCCCTTTAAAAGAGCGTGGAACCGCCGCTGTTTGTCCAACCACTCCTTCCCGTCATGGACCTTTCTGCTATTATCGAAGGCGACGAGAATTCTGTCGAACCCCGCACCACGGAGGAATTGACTCGTATCCCCGAAGCCCTGCAACTCCTCCTAGCTCCGTACCGTTCTCGCCTTCCCGATAGTCGTTTATACGGAGAAGACCCCCACGGCGTCCTTCGATACTTCGAGGAAGTTGTCGGTCCCTACGCGCAACTTATTGACAAGGCTTTCCCTACTCGCGCGCTCGCGAAGCACCAACTCCGTGCAGAGTCTATTGAGTTTCTGACTCCTCATGTCGGCGAGCTGCTTCGTTTCCTGGTGCGCATCGCTCGCAGCCTTCTCCTTTTACGCATCCGTGGCTGATGAACACGCCCAGGGTATCGCGTATGTGATTGCTTTGGAAGTGGTCTCGAACTACGGACCACCCATGCTGTTCCCGTGCGAGAGCATCCGTACGCTGTGCTTGATGCAGAAGTTCCACGAAATCCTCGATAATCCTGCGTACGAGCTCGGCCCCGGACTCGAGACAATCATGCTGGGATGGGTGAAGCTAATGGTCGGGTCCGCTCGGCAACGCCGCCTGAGCCACACGGATCCTATCGATATTCGTCCTCCTCGCGACCTTGCCCACGTTCCGTGCGTCCCTTCGTGGACTGTGGAGGAGATAGCCGTCCTTCAGGAGGAGGAGGGCAAGGACGCCTGGGTAGCCGAAAAGTACTGGTTGCGCGAGCGTGTCGAAGCTTGCAATCGCGCAGGCAAGGAGCTCAGCGATGTGCTGTCCGACGTCGCTGGTGCGGAATGGTACCCTGCGGGACGTATGTAGCCTCCGCGAATTCGCTTCCGTAGCGCTGTTATCCCGTGCGTACCAGCCCATCCCGTATACGTATTTTCCCCGTACCAGAACTGCTATAAAATGGCCAGCCGCGCCTTCGGTTTTTCCTCATGTCTTCAGTCCCCTTGACGCAGACTTCTGACCTGTTGGCCAAACTCCACTCCATCCTTCCTCCCGCCACCGGGTCGAGGATGGAGCCTAGTTTGCGCGCGCTCTGGGTCTCGCAGGTTCGCAACTTGTGCCAAGGAATCCATGAGACTATGGGCGGGCGAATTTTTACTGAATTCCCTGCGCCTCTCCGTAACGAGCTCCGTGTGGCCGTAAAAATTCTGTTGTCCAATATCGTATGCACGCTGCCTTCCGTGCCCAGCGCAATGTGTTAACGTCTTCGGGCCGCGTAGATTTTAATTGGGGCCACGAAGATCAGCGTGGAGAGTGATCCTTCGAATCCCTCCCAGTACTATGTTCCCGGATTTGGGGCGATGATGTTCGCCATGGCCGAGCAGTTCGTGGTTCTGTGCGGATACGAGGGCGATGAGGACGTTCCCAGCCGTGAGGGCATTTTCCGTGCGGTTGCCCTCCTTCAGCACGCAATGGTTATCCATCCCGACTATGCGACTACGCCCGTCGAGGCGCCTGGATATTCTTCCGCGCAGGCCGACCCGTTCTTCTACGGCGTTGGTACCCGCACCAAGGAACGGCAAATCCGCGAAATTCTTGACCACGGGCACCTCCTCCATCGGTTTGGCGACAATCTCCTCCGTTACGACCATACTCTTGGTTCGCGTGCGTACCGTATCCCCGCCTGTACCTCCGAGGAACGGATTTTCGACAACTCGCTTCCCGTGTCGCGCGCTGGACAATCCGTGGCCTGATCTGCCCTGACGAGGTCTCCGTAGCCGTACGTTGAATGTACCGGCTAAGGCCACTCGTACTTGATCCCCTTTGTCGTTTGCCCGTGCACCTGTCACGGAACGCATGGCCGTCCGTAGCGCACCGCGCATTTCTTTTATAAAATGCTTGACCAGGGTATCCGATTCCGTCCTCCTTGTTGCACCCTCCTGCTTGTTAAAATGCGCGGCCCAACGTATACCATTGAAACCGCTCTTCCTCGTCTGTATTCCCTCTCGCTCCCTGCGGAAACTCTTCACGCGAAATTCTTCTTCCCAGAAGACGGCCTCGAGAATTTTCTTCAGTTCCGGATGCGTGTCTTCGTCCATACGCTTATGCGCGCCATAACACACGACTTCACGCATTTCACTTCCCTTCCCGCGTTCCCTCCTCCTGAACACCAGAAACTGCGTGCTTGGATCGAAATTCTGATGACACATTTTGTGAGTTCCGTAGCAGGTTTTTATCGTGTTGCTGATCCGTGGAACCCATTACTCCAGCGCCTAGTGAGCCGGACGCTGAAGCACCGTACGGAGAGAATCTCCGCAGGAGATTTATCCTGGGCCAGCTATTCGTTCCGTGTTCCTGCCGAGGCTTTCCAAATGTTCAAGCTATCGATCTTCCTCTGCAATCTCGTCGGCTTCACCACCCCTTCGCGCTTCCCGGACGACCTCGATTTTCCCATCTTGTATCCCATGATTGACCTTTCCACGCGCGAGCTCATGCTTTCTGGGAGCCAGAGTGACTACCCCGAATACGACAGTCGGGGTCGTCTCGAACCGGGCAGCCAGTTATTCGCCCAAGCTAGCTCCGCGCATGGTTTTTTCGCCTAACGACTTCTTCTCCCCGTCATCTTTTCATACGTCCCCTTTTCCCATGGGATACACAGGTACGGGTTTTCCTCCCAGTTCGCGCGCGCGGATTCTTTCTCCCCTAACCGCTGTTCCCCTCCTATTTTTCAGACTCCGCGCATCTGGTGGGGGAAGCGATGTCCGTTTTCAGTCCTGGGCCGTATATCGATGCGCCGCTCGGTCAGGAGTTCTGGAGTGCTTCGAGTTTCCCGCCTACGGAGTACTGAATTATTGTTTTTCTTGGTTTATTAAGCTTCGTTGTGTCTTGCCGTGGCCACGGAAAGGCACTATGTCGTTATTCGATGGGTTTCTCTTTTGAATGCGTTTCACCGTAGTTCCGTGTGGTTGATCAGACCTAAGAACCATTAGTGCACTCCTTCAAATACATTTTCTGCGCGCTCCGTATAGCCCTAAGTTCTTGTATGCCGATGTTCCCGAAAATACTAAGTCCGAAAATGCTGAGTTCGAAAATTTGGTTTACCGCGTCCGGTATTCCGTTCCTATATACTAAGTTCGACGTTTCGGCGCGTTTCTTCGAACGCGCCCAGAAATAGCTTGTTACTTTGACCTGAATACTGCTTGCCTCCGTGGGCTTATTTGCGTCCGTGCGCGTCTTGTTCCTTGGTCTTGAAATCGATAGGGGCTAACCCCGTAGTTACGCGTGCTTTCCCACCGCTATATTTTTCCACGCGCCAAGAAGCCGACTGAATTATTTTTATCTGCGGCTTCCCTGCTGCGTTCCTGGCTCGTGGGAGTCATCATCCGGGGCCCGGTGTGGCGATGTCCACGGAATTGTTCGATAATTTGCTTCCGTGATGGGATCAGGCTACGCACTGACGCGCTCTTCTTCCTCCCTCCGTACGCTCCCCCTCACCCAACTCAACACAAAACTCGACGCCATGTCCTCCAACGCAGGCCCTTCCTCTGTAAGTACCTTCCGTAGCTTCGAAGACCGTGCGCTGATACTTGTTCCGTAGAGCCACCCGACTCCTTCTCGTACCACTCGCGGCTTGCCCAAGAAATCGCCCGCGGCCGTGTCCAGCGCTCTCCCAGCTACGGGTGACTTTGCGTCCCCCGCTGCCCCTCGACTTCGCGTCGGGGCTGAACCCGTCAACATAAACGCGGCATTTCTGCAAGCGAACTACACCGGGCGCGAGATCGTCTCCCTCTTCAAGCTTCGATCCGACGCGGACCACCCCCGTTTCCTCAACTTGCTCGACGTCCAGAACACGCTGGGCCATACGCAGATGGTCGCTGAAAGTCTGGCGGACCGACTGGCCGAGCTGGACGAGAATCCTCCGACCCTCGCCGACCTTCGCCCACGTCCTGTCCGTGCCACCGTGGTGCCCCCTGCGCCTCTTCCTTCGCCCCCCGTCCTTCCTCCTCTCATCCCGGATTCCGACGCGCCTCATAACCCTACGGACGAGCTGGACGAAGCCGCGGAGGAGGAACTCGCGGAGTTCTCGCGAAAACGCCAGGCACGATTCGACGAGCGCAAGGCTTTGCGCGATAACCACCGCGCCACTTGCGAGCGCGTGCAGCGGGAGCACGAGGCCGCGTTCTGGGCCGAGCAGGACCGTCTGCAGGAATACTGGGAGAACGAAAACGTCGCCCATCTGGACGACTTGGCCGCGTACGATGAAGAACGTGCCAGAGTGGTATCCTCGCTGGAGGAGCTCGCGGATTCGTGGGACCGCGACGTCGTTCGTGCCAGACGCCACGTCGTTCGGCAGAACGAAATCGAGGCGGTTACGCGCCACATTTTTCGTCTTCGCGACGAGGTCGCGTATGCTCACGAGATGCTCGTAGCGCTCCAAGGTAACCAGACCCTTGGTGAAGAGATCGACGTTTTCTTGGAGTCCGCGCACCTGGGCGAAGTGCCCCCTGGGTTTTCGTATCGCCCCGTGGACAGCAACACGCGCTATGTCAATCATCCCGTCTCCCCCTCCGTACCGTCGCAACCACCTCCGGCATCTTCTTCGTCGTCGTCCTCAACAATTCCGCGCGAACAGGGGAAGGGGAAGGGCAAGGCCTTAGATTCCCCTGAGAAGGGCAAGGGTAGGGCGGTAGATTCCGCGGGGAAGGGTAAGGGCAAGGCGCACGAGGTCGCCAGCAGCACGGAGTCGAGCAAGTTGCCCAGGGTGACTCTGCGCCTCCCGCCGCCGCCCGCGGACTTCGCAGCCGTGCGCGGCAGTGGCTCGAAGAAGCGTGTCGCCGTGGAGGATGGCGCGTCCGAGCGCCCGCTGAAGGTCAAGAAATCCACGGCGTACGATTTCTCGGGGCGGCACACTTGCAATCTGCGCGGGGGCGTCATCGACTTCCCCATCCTCTCCTCCACCCACGAGCCCGTCACCGTGCCCAAGGGATTCAAGACGTGGCCGGCGTTTTTCCAGAGGTATCTGCGAGTGGCGCGCCTTCTCCTGCGCTACGGGACCCGGAAGGCCGTCAAGTTTCCCAAGCCGTGCGCCCCGTGCTCCAAAACTGGGTGTCCCTGTTTCACGGACTCCGAGAGGACGCAAGTGAGCTGCGCGACCTGCGTTGTGGGGAAGATGAAATGCGTCCCCTCTGGCTCGAACACCTCCGCGCATATTGGTTAGTCCTCCTTCCCTTTTCCCTCTTTCGAATCCTTTTGTTGACTTTTGGTTCCCTTTCTCCCCCGCTTCTAGATGCGTTTTTGGCGTACCAGCACGCGTACGCGTCCCACTTCGACCCCGTCCGTGGCCATCTCGACCCCACCTTTGCCGCGCCGTTTGATTTCGACAAGTGGTACCCGCCCCACTTCGACTACCGTACGCGCGCCGAGAAGAGAAAGGGAATTCCTTTCCTGTTCTCGAAGAAGGATGCCGCCAAGGGCGGCGCGGTGGATTCCGCGGGTTCGGGTGACGCGAGGAGCGAGGCCGAGGACGAAGACGAGAAGGAGGAGGAGGAGGAGGACGCGATGGAGGTGGACGACGCTGCGCCCCCTATCGCCACCCTCTCTGGCTCGTCGGGGAGCCCGACACGGTCCTCTGCTCGTGCCTCCGCTGGCACTTCGAAAACGGCTCAGGGAGCTTCAGCACCCGCCCAGCCGACCGCTTCTTCTTCGCGCCAGCCTGTGGCCTCGTCGTCGCGCGTACGATTGGAGGACGCGCCCGTTCCTTCCGTCGAGGATCCCCCGCGCGCCAAGTTCTCTTTCACCGCCGCCACCCTTCTCGGTGGCTCATCCGACCGCGTACCGCCGCACGCCACCTACGCCGAGCGTCACCTCCGTGCCCGCGACGACTTCTCTCTCGTTGTTCCGCCCGATTCTTGCTTTGGCAAGCTTCGCCCGTGGAACATCCCGCAGGAGGAGTATCCGCTCGAGGTCTCCGTGCCTCGATACCACGCTCGGCGCAGCTGGATCCTTCATTGGGCCGCCGAGATGGATTGTATGGCGATTTACACTGCCGGTCGCGAATTCATGGCAGCCCTGGTGCGCGACTCCTCCCCCGCCATCGACTTCCCCCCCGAGCACTTGTCGCTCCCCGTCGTCTACGGAAACGTTCCGTACCCGTGTCCCGTGCCCGAGCTGACCAACGACGCGGAGTGGCGCTCCATGGCGCTGTACAAAGCTCGTTCTTTCACGCAGACTTTGGAGCACGCGCGGGCTGCCGTGGACGCGGATACGGAGGGTAGAATTCTGCGCGGGCAAGGACGCGAGGTGTCGGCCCATTTGCCGTCCAACTGGGACTTGGCGAATTTATGGGGCTTCCTCGCGAAGCGGGAAGCGCAGGTGAAGAGAGAACTTGTGGAGGCGCGCGTCGATGAGGACCCTTCCTCGGTATGCCTCCTCCCCTTTTATTTTTTCTTTCTTCGCGTATTCTTCTCAACTAGTTCTTCTCGCAGTTGTTCCTTCCCGGCGGGTCTCCACGCGAAACGCCGTTCGACGCGGATCTCGAAGACCGAGCTACTCCCGCACCTGGCGACGCGCCAGACGCTCCCTTGTCTTCGCCGTTGCCGTACGCGAGCGGGGAGTCCACTCCGCACGCGCGTCTTGCAGGCCGTGCCTCCATCGACTCCGAGCGCTTGCGCGAAGCTCTGCGTGCCGCCGCGCCACGACATGACGATCCGTGGGCGCAGCTCGCCCTTCGACGCGTCCTCTTCGGCAACCCCGGACCTGTCCTCGGTGGAGGTCTCCCGCTCTCGTACATGCCGCCGACGCCGCCGCCTCTCTCGACTCCCCCGCCTGCCGTTCGCCCCTCGCAAGACGAGATTCCGTACGAGTCGGACGGGCGCGCCACCAGCCTCGCCGCGGAGCTGCGGTCTAGTTCGCTGATGGACGATTCCGACCGCTCGCCTCGCCAGCCGCCGTTCTCCGTGAAGACCGAGGACGGGGAGCGTTTGGTGACACCTTACTTGGATGGTGGCGTGTGGGAGGAGGACCAAGGGTCGCTGGAGACAATGGACATTTCGGGTGCGGGGGAGACCGCGGACTAGTTTTCTCCGTGCCCCCCTCTCTTCTTGTATGATCAATGCTGCATTTGTCGGACTGTCCCCGTACGGGGTTATTTGTATATTCCTATTGATGCTCCGTAGTCTTTTTGCTTTATTTTTCTGTACTTGTGTAATTTATTTTGCTGAAATACCATTTTTGCTGTGCTTCTTTCCTAAAAAGGGGTGATGCGATAGTGATGGTGGAAGTGTTCCGGATCCGGATAGGGGTGATAACGGCATGACGAGGTTTCTTGAGTCGCGTTTCTTCACGGAGGGGATTTCTTTCATTGTGAAACCGCTTTTTATTTCGGGAACCGTAGGGAGGTTTATAGGTAGATCTCGTATCGAGTCACTGCCCGTTCCTCCCCACTTTTTGCTAATTTCCGTGCGCTTGGTGCTTTTTATCGTGACGTTTCGCGTTCTATGCGTACGCCGCTCCAGTCTTTTTAGTCCGTTAAGTCGAGAATAGTTAGATTTGTGGACCTGATTGTCCTTCCCAGTCGCGTAACCCGTCGTCCCCCCATTCCGGTGATTTCCCCTGTTTTTCCACCAACTTCTCGTATCGTTCCACCAGCTTTGTTACGGGTACGCGAACTTTCGACCGCGGGTAGTACGGCAACAGCCTAAAGGCCGCTACGGAATCCAGCGAAACCGCGCCGTCTAGTTCCGCGATGATGTATGAACCCCCCGTGGTGCGCCGGACCACGATCATGGGCCCAAAGTACCGTGGTTTGCTTTTCTTCGAGAGGTCGCTCTCGATCTTCGAGTTTCGAATAATCACCAGTTCTCCTGCCTCGAATTTGAAGTCGTAGATCCTGTTGGCGTTATCTTTTTCCCACTGCCGTATCGACTTCACTCGATCCTCGTATATCTTTGAACGGAGCACCTCCAAATCTTCTTCTCTCTTCATGAGATGCCGGGCTCTGCGCGCGATCAGGTCCTCCGTAGAGATTTCTGTGTCGATAATTGGGCTCATATAGGTTGCCTCAACTATGTCGAAAGGAAATAACGGTTCCACTCCGTGCGCCATCCAGTACGGAGATCTGCCAGTTACTTTGCTGATCGACACTCTTTCCGCCCAGAAGACGTAGAATATTCTTCGCGTCCACTGCGTCATGTCGCCCTCGCACGCTTTCACCAGCGCCTCACGGACAGGGTGGTGCCTTCGCTCGATTACTCCCTGAGCTTGAGAATTGTAGCCCGATATCCGTATGTGATGGATTCCGTACTTCTTGGCCAGCCAATCTACGGCTTTTATCCAAGGTTTTCCGTTGTCCGTGGAGACTTCGACGATGGCGCCCCATCGGCAGAGTATTTCCTCGAATAAGAAGGACCCGAGGGTAAACGCGTCCTCGTTCACCATCATCCTCCATTCCGGCCAGCTAGATACCGAGCATCGAGCGTGCGCTACCGTGCGGAATCCATTATGCCGTGGCAGGAACATAGTGTCTGCGTACACTTTGTGAAACAGGGGCAAGGGCATCGCGACCGTGGGTGGTAGTAGAATCTTCTCCGTGGAGCGTATCTGGCATTCGTGACAAGTGTTCAGGAACCAGCGTAGGTCCTGATCCATCATTGGCCACCAGAACCTGTCCGCGAGGCGTTTGCTCGTGATTAGGTGCGCTTTGTGTCCTAAATCATCGTGCATTTGTGTCAGAATGTCCATTCGTTTCTTCTCAGCCAGGTAGAGCTTGTGTTCGCCGCGCGGGTCGCGCTTCCACAGCTTTTCTTCCGTACGGAAGAACCCTCGTACTTTCTTCAGGAAACGCTTGTGCCTCTGTGAATCAAATCCGGGAGGGTGCTGTAGGTCGTCGAGGTATTTGAATACTCTCTCCATATCCCTGTTGGCCTCCCGTGCTCGCTCCGAGCGCGGGATTCCACCGTCTTCCGTGGCTGTGATATTTGCCAACACCCATACCGTATCGACTTCGCGTACTTCCTCACCCCTGCCCACGTACGGGCTGGTATGATTTGAGAAGACGGAGACGTACTCCTCTTCCCTCTTTACACCCGCGTATGGATTCTCCGTGGTGGAAATGGAGGCGCAGACTGCTTTGTGCGCACTGTTATTCCAATTTGCTGCGATAATCGAGAATCCGCAAGCCCTGTCTATCCAGTCTTCTGGGTCTTCGTCATCTACGGGATCCTCTGGCGCGCCCGGCCTCCTTGATAACCCGTCTGGCGCGTGAGAAATGCCCGGAGTATGCTCGATCGCAAAGTCGAACAGCAGGATGGCCGCTATCCATCGGTTCATGGCAGCGTTAGGCTGAATGTCCGGGTTGTTGAGCATGCCTTTAATGTACTTTGCGTCCGTGCGGACCAGGAGTTGGGGAGCTCCGACCAGATATATTCTGTAAGCACGAAGGGCACGGAACAATCCGTACAGCTCGATTTTCGCCTGAGAATAACGCGACTCTCTTTCGTTCCAGGTTATTGCACTTCAGGCTACCCTGAAGTAGACCATCTTAGGTGAATTATTTCCCTGACTTAAAACACCCAAGATGGGGGTGAAATAGCAGGACATCCCACTCTGAGTGGGATGTCCCAGCATTCGAGTGGGAAGTGGGAAGTCCCAGCAAATGGGATGTCCCACTGCGCCGAAGGCGGAGACAATTTTTGATGAACGTCACGCTTGACAGCCCATCTGACAGCTTGTTTGGCCTCAGATCAGAGAATCAAAAGGGGTATATTGGAACGATCTGTGGACCGTTTTGGCTGGGAGTAGGCTCATTTGAAAGCCTGTTGGGTGGGCATTCTGTGGGCATGGTATGGGCCGCATCGGAGTATATCAAATTTCCACCGTACAGGGGGATCAGCTGGACGAAAATTGCTCTAGCAGGGGCATACGTGCACCAATTGGGCTGGGAGTGGGCCCATTAGAACCACACACCTCAAGGCTACCACTGGGCACAATATTAGGGGTATCTGAGCACTTTCATTTTCCACCGAATTTTGGCACCCAGCACCGAAATCGCTCTAGCGGGGGCATACGTGCACTGATTGGGCTGGGGGTGGGCCCATTAAAACCGCATACCTCAAGGCTATTGCTGGGTGCAATATCAGGGGTATCTGCACACTTTTGTTTTTTGGCCCCCCAGCACCGAAATGTCTGTAGCAGGGGCATACATTCACTGATTGGGCTGGGGGTGGGCCCATTAGGGTGGTATACCTCAAGGCTATCACTGGGTGCAATATCAGGGGTATCTGCGCACTTTTGTTTTTCGGCCCCCAGCACTGAAATGGCTGTAGCAGGGGCATACGTTCACCAATTGCACCGGGGATAGGTTCATCAAGGTGGTTAACCATGGGTCATCCCACTCAAAGTGGGAGGTCCCACTCAAATTTTCCTGAACTAGTGGGACATCCCACTATTATTTTCGTATGGGACGTCCCACAACACTCATGATGTGGGACATCCCACAATTATTATTTTTTTCAAACAGTGGGACATCCCATTTTTTTCACCTTATGGGACGTCCCACACCTATCACTGCGTTCCGGCTCTATGTAGATGAACCTTTGGATACATTATTGTACGTGAATCTACATGTATCTACACATATGTACATGGGTATATGAGGGGGTAGATGCACCGTGCATCTACCTTCGGTTAAGGTTTGGATACATTATTGTACGTCACGTGGACGCGCCTCGGCTACCTGCGGCTACGTCCGTCTACGCCCACCTACCGCCGTAGACACACCCTGCATCCCGGCCAGCTGGCTCTTTGGGCCAGCCTCACACCATAAATCTAGGCTGCTCTTTTGTCTGCAAATCCCCTTCCCTGTGTGAGTTGCAAGCACCCTCAAAACGCATAGAAATGTGCATATCTATTTTAAAATATCATGTCCGCATCAGTTTGTCCGATGTTGATCGGAGGCGCAGCGATCATCACCGGCAGTCAAATACATATACCCGACGATGGCCGAAGACAAGCCGAAAACAAGTCGAAGTCAAATGAACAGACAAGGCATGTTTCGATCTGTTCATATTCACTTGAATGTGTCTACACATGTGCCTACCTATTTCTACATGCATCTAGCTGCATCTACATTGGTCTATGTTCAGCTACGTTCAGCTACAGTGTTGGCTGCATGTAGGTGAACGTAGACCCCCTTGTGTCGACTGCACGTAGACACACGTAGCGGTATGTAGACACACATGTGTGTCTACCCCATCGTCTACGCACATAGATGCAGGCTGCATCTACCTGGGGCCGGAACGCAGTGTATCTCCCATGGGACATCCCACACACTTTTATTTCTCTATCTGTGGGACTTCCCATCGTATTAACCACAATGGGATGTCCCATTCTTATTTTCATCATAGGAAGTCCCACTTCTCAATGGGATGTCCCACCCCCACTAACTAAGTCTAAGTTCACTCTAGTTCACTCTAGTTCCATTCAGAATATATATTATTACTGTCTGAGTTACACTGAGTCTCAATGCTTATCCTTCCGACTTCAAATCTTCCACATATCCAAATACGGAACTCAATGCCAACACCCATATAAGGCAATTTTGACTCAACGCCTGTGGCCTAAATAGGAAGGTTGGACCACCTGCTAATCCCAAATCATATTAGACCACAATTGTCCCCCCTAATTGTGGTCCAAGTAAGACCCCCGCAGGCCAATGTCCCCCCCCCAGGGAACCCAAGGGGGACCCAGGGCATAATTGAACCGTTTTGGATGGTCTAACTGTGTATTGATGTTATTACAGGTGCCTTGCAGCCAACTGGAGCATAGTGGAGCTTATTACAGTTCAATAATATGGTGAAAATGCGAAAATTGATCAATTATATCCTGGCCAGAATACCTTAGGAATATATGGATTAAGATAACTCCTGAATGCTTCCAATTGTTGCTTTAGACTACAAGGATACCCTCCAGGCAATAAATCACCTCCTAATAATGCAAAACATCGCAATTTGGCCATACAATAAAATTGCACTTTGCCCCATTATTCAAACCTCATCGATGTAAACTCTCCCAAAACAGATCCTTTGGGCTTGGATCATGTAGTTATAGTAAAAGACTGCACAATTAATACTCAGGACACCCCATACCTCATGCTTTAATGTGGTTTTTTCATTATCTTCTTGTGTGCCATATTCAGCTGTCCACAGGGTCCTGGATGAGGCTCGGATGGCTCCTACTTGTCTTCCTAAGCTATCTAAACAGCTTTGAGCCAAGATTTTGGCCAATATATGATGTAACACTTCAAAATAGCAAATGTCATATTTTGCTTATTTCATGAATACATCAGACTTTTGACACAAAACTTTTGATGCCTGTACAAGCTTGAAAAAGCCCAAACAAGGGCAAAAAGACCGAAAGACGACAAGACCACAAACTTAGAGGTCAATCTCACAAGGTCGCTAGTTCGACCCTAAACAAATGCATTTATTTCGAATTTGGGAATAGATAACTGTATCAGGTAAGCACTAGGCCAGTCAAATAGGTGTTCCCTGGCATTTAAAGGATTCACCCTACCTCTGTTCCCATTTTGTGAGTGTAATTTCTAGCCCTTTTCGCCTTGTGAGCTTGTCGGCAAGCTGACAAGGTCCAAAAGGGGACAAGATTTTGGTCAAATGGCTGATGACTAGCGGACCAAGGAGACCACTTAGTGCACAATACACAATAGGAATGAGATCAGACAGTATAATTACTCCAGATTATGCTTTACTTCAACCATTTTGGTGAAGTTTTGGCTGAATTCTGTTTCTGAGGAATTGAGTTCAAATGCAACTTTTGGTCTATGTGCCGGCGGCCATGGTTCAAAACACCATCTGGCCAAATCTGGACCAAAACAGTTGAAATAAAGCATAAGCTAAAGTAATTATACTGTCTAATTTCATTCTCACTGTTTATTCCCCTCAATATGGTCTCCTTGGTGCCCTATATGTGAAATAAGCAAAATATGTTATTTTGCATTTTCGACTTTTACATCATGTATTGGCCAGCCTTTTGGCTTAAAACTGTTCACATAGCTCAGGAGGGTTGGTAGGAACCTTCAGAACATGATCTATGGTCCTGTGGCATGTTGAATATGGTGAACAAGAATCTAAAACAAAATCATCTCAAACCATGAGGTGTAGGCTTCCCTAGGTGACAATTGCTCACTTTTCCAATACAAATACATCATCCAGTTCCTAAAGGTATGTTTTGGGATATATCACATCATGGAGGAGTGCATAATAGGGTCAAATGGCAATTTCCTTGCATGGCCAAGTTGCAATGTTCTTCATCACCAGGATCCTATATATGACCTGTAGGATGTCCTTACAGCCTAGGGGAACAAGTTGGAACATTTAAAGGCTATTTTCATCGGTATATCCCCAAGATATTGTGGCCAGAATATAATTTATCAATTTTCGCCATTTTCACCCTATTATTGCACTATAACAGGCTCTACTGTGCTCCAGTTGGCTTCAAAGGACATGTAACACCTTATATACCAGGTTAGATCATCAAAAACTGTTGAATCATGAGCCAGGGAAGGGTTGATGTCGATAATTTCCTTTTGACAAGAAGTGGTAGTGTCCCAAAAAGGAAAGTCATCGGCCAAACCCCTGATGCCTATACCCATCTTGTAGAGCTCATTGAGGGCTACAAGAGTCATCAATACCATTTTTCAACCAGTGCCTCCGCTGGCCCGCAAAATGTAAAATCCTTTCCTAGAGCCACTCTTTTCCAATCAATATTGGCTTTTAAAGCACCCTGGCATCAATTACAGCCCAATATGGGCGGCTATAGCACCGCAATTCAGACAGCCATCAACATCCAGACAACGGTCAATTCCCTGGCAAGCCCAAGCAAATGCTGAAGCAAGCCATGCAAAGCTGGGATGATGTTTCCCAGCAAAGTCGAGTATCCAAGGGGTCCTGGGATAACCTGCACTTTCCTATATAGTATCACCAGGAATAACACATTGAGCCCGTGGCAAGGACCCAGCATTTAACACATTAAACTGGCCCTATAAGATGCGAGTGCCGCTGTGTCCCCAAGCCAACTCTGCAAGTCCCTCCTCGCCATTACGGAGATCGCAGTGGGAGTGAGGATTGCGAAATGACAAAAGTGACACCAATGACAACAACAAGGGGGAGGGCGGTTCTGGGTTGGGTGACAAGGCCGAGAGTGGTAGGTCGCGTGGAGCTGAGGAGTAAGTGTGTCATGTTGGCTCCACCGCCTGCTCCTATAGTCCTCATCACGATTTTTCGCTTGTTTTGATTGCTTACTCATACATACTACGAACCTCCACGAATCTTGTGCCGTTGCTGAATGAATATCATTTCTTGTGACTTTGGTGTCTACCCCACCGCCAGTACCTAGTGTCTCCCTTAGTCACCCTTAAGAATTAAATGTCTACCCTACGGCCGATGACTACAAACACATCTCATTACTGTTTAATGTCTACCCTACGACGGCTAAGTTGTTGGAATATTTGAGCACATTCTGCGCTCGTCTTACTCATGCGATGAGTAAGCACCCCGAGATGCCCGAGGCATCCCCAAAGTAGTATATAAACCATGTATTAGTTAGTAGTACTTCACTCGATTGCTTTAGAGCAACTTACCCCAAGCTCAGCAAGCGAGCTCGTATCCCCGACGATGTGCTGATGGTGCTTCGATTCGCATCACTGCCGTTATTACTTCAACACAATCGAGTTCCTTCCCACGACCAGGAAGTTAAAGACCGGGTCCCCATTGAAGCACCGTTCCGTGTATCGTCGTGTCGAAAGTCCTGGAGACTTTAAATCCACTGTTGACGTTGTCACCCGTCGTTACATTGCCCCCGGACCGAATCCCCGAACCGCTGTTCCCCCGTACCCCGCTGTCACCGAAAGTCCGCCTACCCGAAAGCGGCACCGAGACGGGCTATCCGAAACCCGCACCGAAAGTCTGGTCCTGTTGTGAACCAGCCTGGCCTCGTTGAAAGCCAGCAACGAACCGAAGTCCGCCTATCCGAAAGCGGCACCGAACCCGAGCCGGCCTATCCAAAAGCCAAAGCCCATCATCTGTCAATCACGAAGCCGTATCCACGTTGATCCGCCACCGCCGAATTTGTTGCCGAAGGAGCCTGCCGTTTGCAGGGGTGCTCGAGATGCACTCGCGCTGCATTGCTCGCAGGGGTGTGTTGGAATATTCGAGCACATTCCGCGCTCGTCTTACTCATGTAATGAGTAAGCGCCCCGAGATGCCCAAGGCATCCCCGAAGTAGTATATAAACCATGTATTAGTTAGTAGTACTTCACTCGATTGCTTTAGAGCAACTTACCCCAAGCTCAGCAAGCGAGCTCGTATCCCCGACGATGTGCTGATGGTGCTTCGATTCACATCACTGCCGTTATTACTTCAACATAAGTAATCAATGTCTTACGTACGGCGGTTAAGTAGTGAACATGTCTCCCCTAGTGCTCAATGTCTACCCTACAACGGTTAAGTAGTGAATGTGTCTCCCCTAGTGCTCAATGTCTACCGCACAACTAAGTAGGGAAAGTGTTCCCTATAGTGTTTAATGTCTACCCTACGATAGTTAACGGGTATTGATGTCTCCCTTAGCGTGGCATGTCTACCCTACAACGGTTAATGGGTATCAATGTCTCCCTTAGTGTGATGTGTCTACCCTACGACGGTTATCCTGCAAGCATGTCTCCCTTAGGGTTGCGTGTCTACCCTACAGCGGTTAATGGGTATCGATGTCTCCCTTGGTCTACCCTGCGACGGTTAACGGGTATCAATGTCTCCCTGTCTACCTCTACTAGGTAAATGTCCCCTGTGAAAGGGTAGACATGTCCCCCATGTCTCCCCTGGGTCCCCCTTGGGTTCCCTGGGGGGGGACATTGGCCTGCGGGGGTCTTACTTGGACCACAATTAGGGGGGACAATTGTGGGTCCTAATTGGTAATATGATTTGGGATTAGCAGGTGGTCCAACCTTCCTATTTAGGCCACAGGCGTTGAGTCAAAATTGCCTTATATGGGTGTTGGCATTGAGTTCCGTATTTGGATATGTGGAAGATTTGAAGTCGGAAGGATAAGCATTGAGACTCAGTGTAACTCAGACAGTAATAATATATATTCTGAATGGAACTAGAGTGAACTAGAGTGAACTTAGACTTAGTTAGTGGGGGTGGGACATCCCATTGAGAAGTGGGACTTCCTATGATGAAAATAAGAATGGGACATCCCATTGTATTGTGGTTAATACGATGGGACGTCCCACAGATAGAAAAATAAAAGTGTGTGGGATGTCCCATGGGAGATAGGGTGGGACGTCCCATAAGGTGAAAAAAATGGGATGTCCCACTGTTTGAAAAAAAATAATAATTGTGGGATGTCCCACATCATGAGTGTTGTGGGACGTCCCATACGAAAATAATAGTGGGATGTCCCACTAGTTCAGGAAAATTTGAGTGGGACCTCCCACTTTGAGTGGGATGACCCATGGTTAACCACCTTGATGAACCTACCCCCGGTGCAATTGGTGAACGTATGCCCCTGCTACAGCCATTTCAGTGCTGGGGGCCGAAAAACAAAAGTGCGCAGATACCCCTGATATTGCACCCAGTGATAGCCTTGAGGTATACCACCCTAATGGGCCCACCCCCAGCCCAATCAGTGAATGTATGCCCCTGCTACAGACATTTCGGTGCTGGGGGGCCAAAAAACAAAAGTGTGCAGATACCCCTGATATTGCACCCAGCAATAGCCTTGAGGTATGCGGTTTTAATGGGCCCACCCCCAGCCCAATCAGTGCACGTATGCCCCCGCTAGAGCGATTTCGGTGCTGGGTGCCAAAATTCGGTGGAAAATGAAAGTGCTCAGATACCCCTAATATTGTGCCCAGTGGTAGCCTTGAGGTGTGTGGTTCTAATGGGCCCACTCCCAGCCCAATTGGTGCACGTATGCCCCTGCTAGAGCAATTTTCGTCCAGCTGATCCCCCTGTTACGGTGGAAATTTGATATACTCCGATGCGGCCCATACCATGCCCACAGAACGCCCACCCGACGGGCTTTCAAATGAGCCTACTCCCAGCCAAAACGGTCCACAGATCGTTCCAATATACCCCTTTTGATTCTCTGATCTGAGGCCAAACAAGCTGTCAGATGGGCTGTCAAGCGTGACGTTCATCAAAAATTGTCTCCGGCTGCGGCGCAGTGGGACATCCCATTTGCTGGGACTTCCCACTTCCCACTCGAATGCTGGGACATCCCACTCAGAGTGGGATGTCCTGCTATTTCACCCCCATCTTGGGTGTTTTAAGTCAGGGAAATAATTCACCTAAGATGGTCTACTTCAGGGTAGCCCGAAGTGGTTATTGAGCCGAAGCGTGATGGATATTCCTTTCCGTCCTCGCCTACTTGGAGCAGGATAAATCCCGCTGCAATATACGACGCGTCCACGGAAAGAATAATGAGGCGACCGCACCCGTAGTCGATTTGTCGAATAGCTGGGCATTCTATGAGGATCTTCTTCAATATCTCCATCGAATATTTCTCGTCGGGTCCGAACGTGAATTCCACTTCTTTCTTTGTGAGCCTGACCAGAGGGCGGGCGTGTAGAGCGAAATCCTTCATAAATATTCGCATCAACCCTAGCGTGCCCAGGAAGGCACGGACTTCCGTGAGCGACTCGCAGTTCGGCCAGTCCCGTATGACCTGTACTTTGGACTCGTCTGGCGTACGGCCTAAGTACGAGCAGACGTGCCCGACCACCCTGATTCGCGCGACCGCCATGCTTGTTTTCTTGGCGTTGAAGGTCCCTTCTGCGTGCCCCATACGCTGAAGTAGGCGATTCGTATTCTCCATGTGTTCCCAAACGAATCTCCGTATGCCAGGATTTGGCTCTATCGTCTCGTAACTTCCATCCTCCTGTATGTAATAGTCATCTCCGCCCTTTATTGGAGTGTCGTCGACGAAGGGTTGGGTGACATGCGGAATTTCCTCCCTTAGAATGAACGCTACGTCTCCTTGCTGAATTTGTACAGCGTTCGTGTAGCCTTGCGGAAGCCTGGTGAGCCGTAGCGTTCCCAATGGCGACTGGAAGGTGGTAAAGTCCCTCGAAGCGATATCGAGCACCCTGTGGTCAAACCCGACAAATAAGTCGAACATTCCGTAGATGACTCGCCCGCCGAATGACTCCGCATATAACTCCAGAATTGGCGGGCATCCCGCGTCTTTTATGGTCACGGCGTTCAACGGTTGGAGATTGTGAACTATCCGTAGCGCTCCTTTCTCTGCTTTTGGTACGCAGAACCAGCTAGATCGGTAGGAGGACGAGGAAGGCTCGTATACGCCGGATGCGATTTTAGCTTTGAGTATTTTGACCACCTGGTCGCGTATCCCTGGTGGAATGGGTATGTTTTTCTGTTGCCAGGGGGTGTGTGCCAGTACAGGGAGTTTTACTGGTTCAAAATAATCCTCCCTGAAACATCCTCGCTCGGAATCGTCCCAAGCGAAGGCCATTTCGTGATTTTTGAGAACGTCTATCACTAGTCGTTCCTCTTCCGGCCATAAGAACCCGTCTGGGTTTAGGTTCATGGCATCCAGCCTTTCCTGCGTAAGCCTTTTTCCTGGCGTGAACGGAGGCGGGTTGGGATTTAGAGGAGGCATATTTTTCAAGGGATCTGACGGGTATTTCCGTACGACCCTAAACTCTTCCGGCAGGCTAGCCGCCACGGAATGCACTTTCTTTGCCGCTGGTTTATACTTCTTCTTCCTCTTCTTTTCCTTCTTCTCTGGTTGTTCCGTAGCCTCGCCTTCCGTGACCTTCACGGTGAAGGCGTGTATTGTTTCATCATATTCGTAACTCTGCATCAAGCAGTATTGCATGTAAACGGGAGATATCTCCCAGACCTGTTCCGTGTCCGTGATTTCCACGGCACGGACGTGGTGCGTGTTCGTTCCTTCGGGGGCGTATAGTACAAGTGGAGAAGAGAGTCGAGTTAAATTAAACGATGGTATGGTTTGCTGGATGTGCGCGCGCCTCCATTGTCGAGAAGCGTACGGAGGTAGTGGTCGGTATTTCAAATGCATGGAGCCCGTGGAGACTTGGTCGAACCTGGACTGGATTTCTTCCGCAGAGACAGCACTTATTGGGACTGCCCCGCGCCTTGAAAACCCAGGTCCGCAGGTATCTCCTGCCTGAACGGGTTACGGCTTTTATTCGTCTTCTTGCGCGTCGGGATAGTGACCCTCTTGCCCGTGTTTGGGCAAGTGAGCGTAATTTGCTGGCTCCCGTCCGTATCGTCCGTGGTTACGCAACCCGTGAACCGGAAGAACGGCCGACCCAGGAGTAAGTCGAATGGCGCTCCTTGGACAACGTGAACTTGGAAGCGTAAGTCCAGTCCCCCAATGGTGATTTTATAGTCCGATATGACGCCTGCCGTAGCGTTCGATTGGGAGTTCGCCGACTGCATGTTCAATATCTTCTGCGGGTCCAACCCAACGCCGAGTTTGAGCCACAAATCTTTATTCATGGCAATTATCTCCGAGCCCTGGTCCAACACCGCCTCAACCTGAAGCGTGTCGTCTAGGACAGGGTCAACGACCCTCAGCGCGTCGATTTCTGATGAAGTGAGTTTATCTTCACGGACTTCGCCTCCGTTCTCCTCGTATCGTAGAACGTATTGGGTTTCCCTCGCCGCCTCTGAGTAAGTCACGCCTACTGTCGGTACCTTTTTGGCAGTTAGTAAATCTTTCATGTACTTCCTACCTTCCGGAAATATCGCAAAGAACTCCTGCGGAGTAATCTCGAATTTGGTCGCCATCGCACGGTTAACCATTTCCCCCGTATTGATAAAGTCCTCAATCGGTGCCCTGTATCTTTGAATGAATGGCTTTGAAGGGTTTATGCTGAACGTAGGTTCCTCCAACACGGCTGCTGGTCTGATGACTACGGAGCTTTTGGGTACGGATTTCGGCTGAGGAGGTGGTACCGTATCAGGTGTGAAAGCAACTTTCTTTTTCGGCGCCGGTGGAGGTTTAGGAGGCAAAAGTACTCCATCGAACACCTCCTTGGGCTTGGCCCGCTCCGTACGCTTGCGCGTTTCGAGAAGGCCTCGATATCCTCGTTCTCTAGTTCGTTGATCGAGATTTCGCCAACCTGGTACGCAAGGGTTTCCGTGGCTTCCCGTTCGTCTACTTCTTCCGCGTTCGACGAGGTAGCCATGTATAGCATGTGAGGTGGGGAGTCCCGAGTATAAAGGTTGACTTGAGCAGGAGTTTGCTGCTGTGCGTGCCATTTGTCGATTCTTTCGACAAACGAGTTCCCCGTGATGTACCGTGGAATATAATTCCCTCCAGGTAGCACGATGCGGTTCTCCTCGTTCTTTTTGCACTTCCCAGACCGAATGTACTCTTCGATCTTCGGGCACTCCCTCAAATAATGCCCCGCTTCGCCGCAGCCTCCGCATTTTCCCTGCGGAAAGCCTCCCCCAGGATTATTCCCTGGTCCCGTTCTCTGCGCGTCCTGATAGGCCTGGTTCTGCGCAGGCAACGGTGGCGCAGCCTCTCGGTTCCAACCTGGCGCGGTTTGTACTTGATTCTGGTACGCAGGGGCACGATTCCGTGGAGGATCGTTGGTCCGTGGCGGCCCTGTTTCGATTTTCCTGGAGAGCGACTGTATCTGAGCCGTAAAGGTCTGGTTCATGTCGCGCATGGCTGTTGTGAGCTCCACCATCTCCTTTTTAATGTATGTGCTGTCTTCGTCTGATTCTTTGTACAGCGCGCCAGGAACACCGTTGATAGCCCATTCCGCGGCCTCGATTACGTCCACCATGGGATATGGTTCATCGCTGGGCTGCGCGCTCCGTACGACTTGGAGTCTTCCTAACACTCTGAGACGGAAGTCCGGGTGAATGCCCTTCATAAAGTACTCGTTGACCTCTCTGTCAGATATTTTTCCCTTTGCCTTCAGGAAGTCTGCAATCCGCTGGAAATCCCGAGTGTACTGGCCGAACTCGTCCCTATTCGCGGGTGACTTCAACTGCGCGGACCTGACTACTTCTCTAAAGTCGGTCCAGGTGTAGAGTTTGTCTCCGTCCGCCCCTGGATATAATTTTACGATCGCGCTTTTGAATGCTTGGAAGGTCATTCCCGCAGTCTGCTTTCGTGTCCATAATTGCTCCTCGTCGATCTCCAGGTATCGGAGCGCGATATGAATTAAATCGCCATCCGTGGTCCTTTCTGAGTCTGTTCCTACGTCCTCGACGTCCTGAAAGTATCGTTTCAGGTGGCCAGCTTTCCCATCGAACGAGGGCGCGGACTTTGCGCCACGGGCCGGTAGTGGTTTCGGCATTTTCCGTACGGGAGGTAGTTGAATGGGGATTCGTGCGGATGGGGAAGGTAGTGAGTCGCTTGACAGCGTAATGGATGATGGGTCAGAGATCGACGTGGTTTCCACAGGGGAAGATGCTGGCTCGGTATCCTCTAGCTCCGTGAGCTCTGAGTGATCCGATTCGATTTCTGCCACAGGGATCCGGGGGATTCGGTTCGAAGAGCGTACTTCGGGTTGAGTCTCCGCAAGTGTTATTTCTTCTCGTAAGGTTCGGCGGGGACCGCGCGTGCTATTGGTAACGGGCGTGGGCGGGGCGACGGAAGTCGTGCCCTCACGCGCGCGTACGGAGCGAGCGCGAGTCTCCAGCTGTGAATTTCCCCCTCGCGGTGGGCTCCAGATGTGATACGGACTGCGGTTCCGTGAGTTGTCTGACCGGGTGTGGTATAGTCAGGCAAAAGCACGAAATTAGTTCGTCCTCTAGAGGGAAATTTCTCTGTCGCGGAGATTCGTCTGCTACTGTAGTACACGCAATGTTTATGTATTTTTAAAAGGTGGTGGTGGTGGTACAGTTCCTTCCGTACGGAATGAACAGTCTCGCTAGGTTCCTCGAGGATTTATTTCCTCGTTGGGGGGCTAGCCTTCCAGGAAAACTTCGATCGGAGGGTTTTCTACACTTGCGCGAAGGGGCAACGCTCCGCAAGATGAACGCCGTTCCGTGTCGAGATGCCTGGGCTATATGGTTCCTCTTCTTATCCCCTTGCCTCGTATAGGTTGGGCAAGCAGTATCTTCAGAACTGTTGAACACAACGCGTACGGGTTATAGCGTAGTCCTTCGTAACCCGGCTTTTTCTCTACGCTGTGGTGGTACGGCCAAGGAGTGTCAATTCCGTGGGCGTGTGTGAGGTGAAGTGGTGAGAATGAATCGTGAAGTGGTTATAATCGAATTGGATAAGCCTTCCGCGACGATGGGGGTGGTACTCCGCGCACGGATCTGCGTTCGAGGCCCAAGCCAACGGTTACACGCTGCTAAGTTGGGCTGCTGGCCGTTTGGAAGTTTCGCCGCGCGTACTACAACCACGCGAGCTATCAACGCCGATGTTTTCTATAATTCCTTCTGGCTCGTTCTATTGAGCTGGAAGTACTACGGACAAGCCTCCTTGATTGAAGCTTTGGCCCAATTTGACCTTGGTTGATCCCACGGAGGGCGGCGCAACCTGAGCGAGTATGTATTTTGACTAGATTCTCACCCCGTATGATCGAGGGGGAGTAGCTTAGGTATGAGCAGTGGGAGGTAATAAGATGATTTCTTCTACGGACGTCCCTGCTTTTATACTAATTTCTTTCCGACCGCCGCGCGCGACCTTATTCCTCATTCGTCCACGGACCCCTTTCAACACTGCCCTCCTTGCCTCGCGGCGGGGATCTCCATGCTTTCCCGTGCGCTTGAAGGAGATACCTAACCCACGGACTGTAACGTTGCTGCCCGTGCCCCCAATTTCCGTACTCCGTAGCTTTGATATGTACCGCGTGGCAACACTTTCCGCTACTCCGTGCAGTACCCCGCTGTTGGCGATGTTTACCGTTCCGTGTTCTGCGTATGCATCATGTCGATTTGTTAATTTCCGTGAGGGCCGTGGCGATTTGGGGATTTTTGCAGTGGTAGGCCTGGTGGCGTAATGGTAACGCGCGCATTCGCAGTCGACTTCTGCGCGATATGACAGTTGCGAGACCCTCGTTCGATTCGAGGTCAGGCCATGTACCTTTTTGGAGAGAATCAACCGTGGGTCGACACCTTTTCTTTGACGTCTTGTAGTGTAGACCCGGTGGCGTAACTGGTAACGCGCGCAATTGTAGTCTCTTCACAATATTGTACTATACTGCGAGTCCCTCGTTCGAATCGGGGTCAGGTCGTTTTTGCAACCTTTTTCTGTGTGTGCTCCGTAGTGCGTATTTGCCTTTTCCAGCCACGGAGAGAGCGTATCACAAAGTGATAGCTCACAGCGCGCAGCTGTGAGTCCAACCGTTTACCACATTTTTTTCCCCTGGTGGCCAGCTGCATGCACCGGGTGATATTCAGGCTGCACTGTGCTACAGGGAATGAGGTCAAATCCAGTCCATTGCATGCTGCTGTTCTTTCACGTTGAAATTTAAGGTGCAAACTTGAACCGTACTCTTTGGAGAAGTAGGAGGTTGGAGGCTCAAGTCCGAGTCTGAGCGGCATAATATTTGTTTGGCTAAATAGACACAAGGTTTTCATTCAAGCTCATATTATACTGAGTTTGCGCCGATGGTGTTAGAGGCAGAGACAATGCGGAAACTCACTTCATCAGTCCATCACACGGCGTGCGGTGCGAACAATAGCAATGATTTGTTTCAGTTTGATCGGAGACAAACACGACACTTCTCTTTCTCTCCCCACCTTCATCCCCTAGTGCCACCCCCAAGGATCCCTCTACAAGTTTCTCTCCTTGATGCCTTGCTCTGAGCCTATCTAAAAAATCAAAATGTGAACGGCTCCCTGATCAAACTTCAAAAGATTGGCCGTTGAATGGCCGCACATCTCTCGCGTCGTCCCACTGTTTGCTGTCAAGACCAAGACTCTTAAACACCCAAGACTCAAGACAAATGCAAAACAACACCGCGAAACTCTGGGGGGGCATCGCCGTCTAAGATTCAAGACATCACCATCTAAGATTCAAGATGAACTTGGGTGGCATCGTCAAGCTTCAAAAATTGGTCTACCTCAAACCAGCTCCGTCTGAGATTCAGACTTCGGTGGCAATCATCAAATACTTCAAGAATTGGCCGATGATTGGCCCTCAAACCATGCTCAACGCCGTCCGAGATTCAAGAATGTCAAAAGTTTCAGGTCCCGATAAATTGGACTTCATGTCCGAAGGCCGGTAAACAGGCAGGGTTTCTAGTCGCACTACTTACTGTACATCCTCTACTTTTCAATTTACATTTTTTGTCTGCATTGTACTTGGTTATATGAATCTGAATAATGGAAACAATAGGGAACAATGGGAACCGGGGCACGAGGCAGATTTGGCAGGCGGCTGATGGCTGTTAACTTCAGCTGAACAATGGCCCCGGCTGGCCTACCCTGGTACAATAGGATCCAAAGTCTGGCAATCAGTCACCGTCCAGGTGGCTCCCAGCCGACGTTAGAACGTGGCTGACCTGTAATTTTCAGGTGGCCGACGGCTGGCCAAAAATTTACGGTGTAGAGCAGGCTGCTGCTGGTCGTTCCGGTAATCGTTCCGGTCCTCCAGACAACACCGGAGACCGCACCGGTAAAGTTTCCGGCAAGCAGAAGGAGAAACAAAAGGGCGGAAACAATACCAAACCGCCTGGGAACTCGACCGCTCCTCCTCCCTACTCCAACTCCGGGAATCGTCCCGGAGCCGGAGGTAAGGGTGGCCAAGCCAACAAACAGGCTGGCCCCTCGAAGCCCTATGCTGACAAGCTGGGCGCCGATGGTAAAATCAAGGAGGCGGAACGTGAACGTCGTCGCAAGAACAACCTCTGCATGTACTGCGGAGGCCAAGGTCATTCGGCCGAGGATTGCAAGAAGCGGCCGGAAAAAGCCAGCGGTCGCTCCGCTCAGGCTGGAACGCCCCCGCAGGGAGATGCGTCCACTCCGGAGTCGTCAAAAAATTGATTAGCAATCCGGATTATACCTCTGATCCCCATCCGGGTTGCGTTGACTCCGGGGATCTCCCTGAGGTGCGTCTCAACGCGTCCGCTCTTTCCTCTAATGCCCTTTACGTTGACCTTGCCCCATCCCTCATATTATCTAAATCCTCTCTGTCTGGCACGGAGGAATGTTCATCCATTCCGCCGTCCAGTGTATCACGACTTGCTGCGGGATTCAACTCCCTGATATGTGCGCTTATTGACTCTGGTTCTTCTCATTGTTTTATATCTAGAAAATTTGTGGAATCAAATGGCTTTATTCCGTACTCAGTGCCCCCAGTAAAACTCCGGTACCTCGACGGCTCCTCATCAATAATCAACCGGAAACTGCATCTATTGATTCGGTTTCCTACCGGAGAGGTCCTTTCACAGGACTTCTACGTCACCCGTCTGGATTCTCCTTGTGAAATGGTTCTTGGATACAATTGGCTCCACCGCTTCAATCCGTTGATTGACTGGATGCGGGCCTCTATCTCATTCAGACCTACTCCTTCTGGTCCATCCCTGTCGACACCTCCGGCAAAAATGCTGGATTCTGTTTCGGTAGTTCCGGTTACGGACGAGGCTACTCCGGAAGAGGTTTATCCCTCCGCAGTGCCTATACCGATCGGGTTGACTACTCCGGTTCCCGGTCCTTCTATGGATAGTGCTGGAATAACGCCAGCAAACTCCGGTCTTGACCGGAGTACTCTAGATCCTTCAATGGATACTCCGGAGGCGACTATGCCTTGTCCATTCATTACTCCTCCGCCAGTGTCTTTGGTATCTGCTGCTGTGTATCGAGTGTTGCTTAAAGACAAGGATACCGTTCAGTATACCTTGCGCGCAACACCGCCGGACGATGTCTCGCTCCGGGGAGTCTCGACCGCTGCTCCGGACCTAACTGGACTGCCTGAAGCCTATCACGAATTCGCCGACGTCTTCTCGGAGTCGGAAGCATTCTCGCTTCCTCCTCATCGAGAGTTCGATCTCAAGATCGAGACGATCGACGGTGAACTCCCTCCTATTGGCCACGTATACTCCCTCTCCGAGGCTGAGTTAACAGCGCTCCGAAAATACATTGACGAGAATTTGAAGGCTGGATTTATCTATCCTTCTTCTTCGAGTCACGGGGCTCCAATTCTGTTTGCCAAGAAGAAGGATGGCAGTCTCCGGTTGTGCGTAGACTACCGAGGGTTGAACCGGATCACAAAGAAAGACAAGTATCCGCTTCCCCTCATTGCCGACTTACTCGATGCCCCTGGACGGGCTCGAATTTACACCAAACTCGATCTCCGGCATGCATATCATTTGCTCTGGATTGCTCCCGGAGACGAGTGGAAAACCGCTTTCCGAACCCGCTATGGCTCATATGAGTTCAAGGTTGTCCCTGAGGGACTGTCCAATGCGCCTGCTGCCTTCCAACAATTCCTCAACACGATTTTCGCCGACTTGCTCGATGTAACCGTCATTGTATATCTGGACGACATCCTGATCTACTCCGACGATCCATCGCAGCACGAAAATCATGTGAAGGAAGTGTTGCGGCGCTTACGACAGCATAACCTATTCTGCAAACTCCCCAAGTGTGAGTTCTCCGTGACTACTTGCGAATATCTCGGGTACATTCTGTCTCCGGACGGATTCCGTATGTCCCCGGAGAAAATCGCCGCGGTAGCGGAATGGCCTACTCCTCGGAAAGTAAAAGACGTACAGTCTTTTCTTGGTTTCTGTAACTTCTATCGGCGGTTCATCTACCATTACTCCGACATCACTATTCCACTCACACGTCTCACCCGGAAAACACTCCGATGGGACTGGACCGGTGATTGTCAACTCGCTTTCGACACTCTCAAGCGGAAGTTCAAAGAGGCTCCGGTTCTGTCTCACTGGATACCCGGTCGACAGATTACCGTCGAGACCGATGCTTCGGACTATGCCATCGCCTCCATTTTGTCAATTATTGGCGACGATGGTGATCTCCATCCCGTTTCGTTCCGTTCGCGCACTCTAGTGGCTGCGGAACTTAACTACGACACACATGACAAGGAACTCCTGGCCATTTTTGACGCCTTTAAGCAGTGGCGTCACTATCTGGAAGGACCGGAGTTCCCAGTTGATGTTGTCACCGACCACAAGAACCTGGAATACTTCGCGACGAGTAAGATACGCGACGCCAGGTCCGGTGGGCGGAGTACCTCTGCCATTTCAACATGGTAATCCGGTTCCGGCCCGGAAAACTCGGAGGAAAGCCCGATGCACTTACTAGACGATGGGACGTCTACCCAAAAGAGGGGGATAAGCACTATGGTCAGCTGAATCCTCACAACTTTCGTCCTATTTTCTCGCAAGATCAGCTCGAGGCGTCACTCCGGGCAACCCTCCTTGAAGACGTAGTTCTTCGAGCTTCGGTGGTTATGGATGTTGGACAGCTTCATTCCGATATCAAGACTCACATCCACACCGACCCCACTGGAATTGCAGGCCTCAAGGCCGCTTCCTCCGGTACATCCAAGCGCTGGTCTACAGATGACTCCGGTATGCTCCGGTACGACAATCGCATTTGGGTTCCGCAAGTCCCCGGTGAGGCACCAGATGCACTCCGGATACGTGTTATGCAATACGCGCATGATCACATTCTTTCCGGTCACTTCGGGCAGAACAGAACCCTTGCGGCGGTACGTCAGGAATACAACTGGCCCGAACTCCGGTCGTTCGTTCGGGATTACTGCAAGTCATGTATCACCTGTCAGCGCAACAAGGCTCCAAGGCACAAGCCCTACGGCCTTCTCAGACCCCTTCCTGTTCCTCTTCGTCCTTGGCATTCGATATCCATGGACTTCATTGAAAAACTTCCACTTTCCGGCGAATACGATGCGATTCTGGTAATCGTTGATCGGGCATCAAAGCAGGTAATCCTTATACCCTGCGACGTCACCATCACTTCCGAACGCCTTGCCAAACTCTTCCTCATTCACGTCTTTTCCAAGCACGGTGTCCCGTCGCATGTCACTAGCGACCGGGGCAAGGAATTTGTTTCCTCTTTCTTCCGGTCACTCGGAGAACTCCTCAATATATGGAGATGCACTATACCTCCGGTTATCATCCATCAGCGGACGGTCAAACTGAACGCATGAACCAAACCGTTGAGCAGTATATTCAGATTTTCTGCTCATATCAGCAGGATGATTGGGACCAACTCCTTCCGCTTTGCGAGTTCGCTCTCAATAACGCTCCGAATGCATCTACTGGAATTTCTCCATTCTTTGCCAACAAAGGTTACAATCCGTCTATCACCATCAATCCGGAGTTGGACGTAGCCAACACCTACGCCCGAGACTTTGTCGTTAACCTCCAGGATGTTCATGAATTCCTCCGGGAGTCGCTCAAGGGCGCCCAGGAGCGATACAAGGAGACCGGAGACAGAGTCCGGTCTCCGGATCCGGAGATTAAAGTCGGAGACCAAGTTTTCGTGACTACCAAGTACCTCAGCACTACGAGGCCGACCCGGAAGTTCACTGAGACTTATGTTGGACCATACGAAGTAATCGGAAAACCATCTGTGGCGTCTTACCAGATCAAACTACCCAAATCCCTTTCCCAAGTTCATCCAGTATTCCACGTTTCTCAACTTGAACCCCATCATCCCAATCCTTTCCCCGGACGTGAAGAACCTCCTCCGGTGGCAGTGGAAATAGATGACGAGGGCGATGAGCACTTCGAAATCAAGCAAATCGTCGATTCGAAACTTGATAAGCGGTTCAAGAAGCCCCTATTCTACAAAGTTGAGTGGTTGGGTTATGAGAACACGGACGAGCAATATTCCTGGGTATCTTAACGCAGCAGATCACATTGAAAACTTCCACCGTCGCTATCCGGACAAACCTGGACCGGAAACTTAGACTCCGGTTCACTCCGGTGTGTTTTCTGGTGTATTCCGGTTCGCTCATCATCACTCCGGAATCTTTGTCGTCAAACGGACTTATGCAATTTCGCAAAAAATCAAGAGAAAATATACATCAATTCCAATTATCTCAATGCTCCATTTCTTTTCCATTTCCACCTTCCTCTTTATCCCCATCCCCCTTCTGCGTCAACTGCAGGACTTTGCTCCGAAGATCAGCCATCAAAAGTTCCAAGGCTTCAATACGACGTTCAGCTTCCTCAGCACGACGGATGGTCTCGCCCAGATCACTCCGGAGTTCCCTCAACTCGCTCTGCATCGACCGCCGTTCCAGCGACGGAGTCCGGAGCCGGAGTTGATGACGAGACGGACCCGGAATGCCTTCCAAGGGCAGCGATGGCGTCTCCTTCCTTTCCGGTCGCTGGCGAATTGGTTGGGATCGAGTCTTCTTCACTGCAGTCGATCTTCCCCGACTCCGGGAACGACCCTTGCGTTCGGACGCGTCTTTCCGCACGCGTTTGGCCCGGGGAACGTCTGCGTTCAACGAGCAGGCAATGCGCTTTTCAGCACAGCGCCCACAAGTCGAAAATGGTCCCCCCTCGCGCTGCGGGTAGCAGTGCTCATCTCGCCGAGTGCACTCATCGCAAGCTAAAGGTTGTAACATCAACCGGAATACATTTCCCACTGGTTAGAATGTACTCACCTTCACCGATGGGTCTCCGGATGAGCGGGCGACTTCCCGTTGGCTCAGAAACCACCATGACGACGTCGGAGTCACTCTCGACGCGCTCCACGCGCTTGCGCTTCCTCTCGCCTCCCTCCGGACGCTTGGTTGCCTTTCCTTTTTTGTCCACCCTGGCCTGTGCCTTCTCCTTGGCCTTCATCTCCTTCGCCCACGCCCGCTGTTCAGCAATCGCCATGTCGGCGCTGTTCATGAGGTCTGCGAACTCCAGCGCGGCCGCCTCATCAGCACGCGCTGCCTCCGCAAGCAGTCGACGGGTCTCCGAATCCACACTTTCCTTCCGACGCGACCCCTCGCGCTCCAATGACCCTCCTCGTTCCTTCTCACTGCCTCCTTCGCTTCCAGAGTGGTTGTGGTGGGTAGAGGACATGGATGTGGTAGGAGGATCGGTGGTGGTGGTGGTTCGGAGACAAGATTGAAATCAACAAACGGAACCGAACAGCACGTGATTAGTTGGCACGTGACCTATCACGGGTTTCGACGAGGATATTTCAACTGGGCAAAATCAAGGGCAAGAAAATCATGAAAAAATTCCTCATTCATGCAAATCACTTCCTTTTTCATTTATTCACGTCCAACGCAATGCACACCACCAATCGATGTCCCTCCGGTCCTTACTACGAGATGTTCGTCTAGGGATCCGAACCCAAAAGGGGGATACTATTATATCCATGCAACTCACCATCGGGATATCATTCCGGAACGGTCGCTGACCTCTCAGGCGATTCCGGGTGCTCCGGGTCTCCGGAGTTTCCGGAATCCCCGGAGAAGCGTTATCAAGGCAATGCGGCTTATCTGAATGGTTCCTCGTGTATCCTGTGTGTACCATATGGTCTCTACTTCCTTCCACATGCTTTACACCTTCCATTCTCACACTTCCTTGTTCTTCAACAACATGAGGTGATCCCGTTAGGAATCTCCACATGGATTTCATATAACTCCTTATGTTCAGATTACAAGTACTGTACTATATAAACACCTAGACTACACTCCTGTTCTTCAGTTTAATAATTAAGTTGCTTCTGGGTTTTACACTCCGGTCTCCCCGTAACCGGAATCCTCCCCTCACTCTCCTCCTCACTCCGGTGGCTTGGATAGTACACTCGCCCTATTGTCCTGTGGCGTTGTGTTACTCCGGTCGACCATCCTCCCCCCTCGGTGTCATCGTTGTGTCCGGTAGCCAACCGGAATACCTCGGTCGCCGTAATCCCTCGTTCATCATCGACCGGCCATATCCTTCCCTTCCCCGGACCTGGATATAACAGTCGCCCTTAAAGTACGCCTCCCCTGGGTCCCCGCCCGCATTGGCATTGCCGGCAATGAGGGTGTCAACACGCGTGCAAAGCACGTGGCCCAGGGTGCGCTCACAACGAGGCTCCCAATCAGAAAGGCGGCGACAATCGCGGCGGGGGCGAAGGTGTCCGCGGTGTGAGGTAAAATTTTAGTTACCCTTGAAGTTCTCGGAAGTGTCGTTATTCAGAGAAAAATCCAAGTGTTCGAATTGTTCCACTGGAATTGCCTTCTAGGAATTGGGCGGTGAATCTGCTTAATTCGGAAACTGCTGTCGGCTGGAAATAGAATGTACTCAGAGCTCCGGTGAGCAGCAGTACAGTTCTCTGTGTAATTCGGTCGGGCAGTTCTGTCGGTAATAGAATGTACTCGGAGCTCCGGTGAGCAACAGTACAGTTCTCTGCGTAATTCGGTCGGGCGGTTCTGTCAGTGATAGGATGTATTCGAAACTCCAGCGAGCCAATACAGTCCTCTGCGTAATTCGGTCAGTCGGTCAGATGTGTTCACGTAAGCTTGATTACGTAAGCACGTGAAAAGGCGATATCGATTAGGATGTACTCAAAGCTCCGGGTGAGCTGCAATACAGTCCTCTGCGGTTAACGTTGGTCGGTTGGTCAGTCGGAATTGATTATGTAAGCGTGTGGAGCGGCGATATCCATTCGGTTTAGCGAGTTAGGCTCAGCGGCAAAAAGAGCTCAGAAATCTTATAGAGTGAACTAATTAGACTCAGAGCTTCTAATGCTCGGATAGTTAAGTGTAAGACATTTATTTTCAGCTAACTACTACAGAGAGTGGGGCCAAAAATCGGGGGCACGCGCTGCCCGACTGCTCCTTTATATACTACTGGCTATGTATAAATGACTAGGTATGACTCAAACGGCCTCTGACTCTACTTGATTCATTCTGACTCAGGCTTGATCCTATGTGTTCCGACTTTGATCCGATGTTTTCCGTTATTCCGTATATAGATATCAGGAATCATTTCATAGTCTTTAAGCCAAACCATTTTCCCATGGAACAGCGGACAACTGGAAGACGGAGTGGCTAGTAGCGCCCCTCACTACTGTCTGATCCTTACCCACCCATGGCTCTTACATACACTTCTCCCTCCATGCCAACTACACAATTCTACGTAGTCATACATGGGCCCACACTGACTTTAATGGATTAAAAATGAAAAAATGAAAGGTGGCCGCATCACTCTGATGGCTGCACAGCTTACTCCGCTGGATCCCCGGGGAGTCTTGGAGGTTTGGAGTTTCCAGCTCCCAAACTTTGTGGAAGCATCAGAAAACTCTGAGCCCACTGTATTATTTTGCTCAAATCTTAAGTCACATGTCATGGCACCCAAAACTTCAGAAAAAAGAACCTGTCACGAGTCACCGAGAGGATTTTTGAATGTGCCATGAAAGTCACAAGAATGGCAAAAAATCCAAGGAAAATCCCAAAATGCTGTGTTCTTCCCTTCTGCCTCCCTTCCCGCCGTTGTTTCTCCTGCTGTATGGTTTGTTGAACAGCGACTTTGAGGCACTGTATTGAATTTTCTCTGCCCCCATGATGAAAGCCGATATATCCTAGAGGTCACAACTCCTGTACACCATGTGTTGTCCCATTGACACCAATTAGTATTTCAGACAAAACCTTGGATACCTATGATCCCTGGTTACCAGAGTAGTATATATACTAGGTAGAATCTCCCTGTACTTTAGATTCTACCTCGTCTAATACCAGCTATACTTTGGTCTGGCAACAACAAAGTGTCTTCTCGTCCTGGGCTTCGACTCTCAGTATTCTATTGTCCCTCCTCTTATTGGTGACCCCACACGTGGGTTATCTGGGTGTGTGTCATACCGCCTTGGGGTCTTTCTGGGTTCCCACTCGAGCAGACATACATTGTACTTTGCCCATCCTTGTGGCCATTGACTATATCCCCTCCTTAGTGTTCACCCTGGGTTCTAGTCCGGTTATTTGTACAAAGGTCCCGGCTGGGTTATTTCCATATGTAATCCTGCCAGATTACGACTATCTCGAAGTCCTTATATAGGTGTGCGGTTGATTGAAAAAATCTAATCAATTATCTACCTTTTGGTGCAGCGGTCCTGAACGCATCTCTGACCTGCTTACATTATTGCAATTTGCAAAAATAATGGCCGGCCCCCTTTTTGAAAATAAAAAGTTTTGGTTTCGGGCGCTTCGGACCGTACGGTGTCAGAGCGCTCACGTCACTCGCGCGGCTTCTTCCTCAACCTTTCTTGAGCTGCTATTACCTCTTTCAGCCTCTTTTCTCTGCTACATAGCACAACAATAGCAATGGGACTGCCCTGGAGTGCATGTAATTTGTGTACGACTAGGTAGAAGAAAGAATAAATCAATGTAACGCTGAGAGCGGCTACATGATGTCATCGCTCTGACAAGGGCGGTCCGAGGCGCCCGAAACCAAAACTTTTTATTTTCAAAAGGGGGCCGGCCATTATTTTTGCAAATTGCAATAATTGATTGAAAATAATCCTGTGAGAGGACAGTCAGGTTCAAACCCGCCCGCGGTCACCCATTTAATTTCCCACAGAAAAATTGCACCCGGTCACCGGATCACCGAGCCCCTGTCCTTGGGAGTCAGGATCAAGGCTCATAACCTTGGGGTTGATTTGTAAGACCTGGAACCCCTGAAGGAACCCATAACAACCCTGGTAACGTCAAGAGCCCAGGAAGGGACACAGTTCTTCAGTCAGGGGAAGCGTGTAATCCTGCCAGATTACGGCTATCTCGAAGTCCTTATATAGGGGTGCGGTTGATTGAAAACATCTAATCAATTATCTACCTTTTGGTGTAGCAGTCTTGAACACATCTCTGACCTGCTTACACCATATTGACATCCCGTCAGGCCGACCTAAGGCTGTTGCTGACGGCAGTCCTCGTTGCCCACATTGTGTTGGGGAACACCATCTTCGCTGACAACTTCACAGTCTGCGAGGATTGATTCCTCACCCGGGCTGTTAATGCCGAGACATTTGACACTGAAGAGGAGGAAGAGGTTCCTGAATCAATTTTGGACTGGGGTAGGTGTCAGATGCTCCCCAACAGGCTCTATGGACCGACTTGGGAGCGGCATTGACTATACTGTAGCGTTTCGACCAACTGTTCACAGGTTGTTACGTGTGACCTCAAGTAGCCTCAAGTGTTCACAGTGTGGGAGATTTCCTTGAATGGTAATCCGGGACGCGAAAATTGAATTTTTGGCATCAATTTTGCCCGAATTCAGCGACTTTGAGGGCTGTGATGTGTTACGATGTACAAAAGTGTTCAATTCACAAACCTCCGTGACCTATGACATGAACACTTGGTCGAAACACTACAGTAGTTGAATTTCTGAGTACCTCGACGCCGTGTACAATCTTTTTGGTTAATTTTAGCCTATTTTTTTGCCATCTTTTTAGTCGCTCAAAAATGTGATTCGTGGGTTCTCTCAACTTCGCCAGAACAGGTGCTCATTTCCTCTGTGACCGGTAGGAAAGCCAAAAGTGTTCAGCTCACAAGTCGCTGTGACCTGTGCCTGAGCAAGAGCACTGCAAAAGAGTGCTCGGACAAGCACTCCGAAAAAATGACATCCGTGGGAGTGCCGAAATTCCGAAAGAGTGCCTCGGCACTTCATAGCACTTCATTTGCTTTAATTATTGATCGACTGATCCCATCGAGCAGAAAGGGGCCGCATCAACATCAAGGTGAAAGGGCCGCGAAGCGGTCCTTTCGCTCTTGTACATGATAACGAGGTATTGACGAGGTAGATTCCTCCAACTGACGATGCCCTGCAATGCCGGCGGACAAATACTGTACGACCCTGTATGGGAGCAACGGTTACGGTAACGGGAGCCCTGTTGCGTTGCTTGTTTTTGGCGGCGTCACGGTCACGATAAAGGCCGTTGCCTCGAAAAAATCGTGACATCAAAATAAATAAATAAACCGGTCTACAGAAAATACGGAAAAATCCAAGAAAAATCCCTACTCGTCATCACCAGAGTTTTAATTGTCTCCAGAGCCCTCCCCTTCCTCCTCTGAGCTCTCTTCATCTGCGGCAGAGACTCCGGCCTTGGTACTTGTTGCCTTAATTGGCAACCGTCACGCTCACGGCGGGCCCGTTGCCTGAAAAAAAGGCAACGAAGGTGTCACGGTCCTCGAGTCGTTGCTCCCATACAGGGTCGTACAGTAGACCAAACATCAAACCAAATGCGAGCGACGGGCCGGCTTGCCGGACCGGAGCTTGCACCGAACTTAATAACGAGCCGGGTCGCGATGGAGAGGAACGATCAAGAAAAAGAAAGAAAGGAGGTACGACTTTTTCGTCTGAGCGCCTTTTTAGGAAGAGACTAGTTCGGACCGGTGATCCATCATGATGGCACATCGAGTGTCGGCTATCTCCACACTTTTGCCACCACAACCACTGGTTAATGGACGCCCAAATAACGTCCAGATTCTCGATTGAACTGGTGCGAGAACTACTGTGTCGCTTGCTTTGCCCTTTATCTGGCTCTGGCTGTCGCTCCGACCCTCAAATATTCAATTGGCGGACCTCGAATGTTGGAAGAACTGCGTGTTGTTTGCGCGGCCGTGAGCTCGGAAGACGTCACTGCCATCCTCCGCCTTCCTCCGCCAATTTCATATTTCAATGGCGATACCGGATGAAGAGAGAAGCCGATGCTCCCGCACAAACGCACCTTCTCACTTGGCGTTCAGCGCTCATCCCAGCTTGCGCGAAAGATTGATGCGGAAACAGGTCCCTTACAATGACATTCCGCCCAACTACACCTTTGCCTTCCTTCTTCAAGGGCCGGGCACGATGAGATTCAGGACTTCGGATCCAATAAGCAGAATTCGATTTCTCGCTACAATCGGCATCAAAAGAAGACGTAGATCCGTACCTGGCTTAGTGGTGCGATGCGAGAGGATGCGAGCAGGCTTCTTGGACCTCGGACACTGCTCTCAAAATATCTGGCACGCAACACTATGAGGCGAAGTCCTTGGCTCCGACTGGTCGGTCAAAACTACGGAAATTGTCAGACTTCTGTCCGAAGGGGCAGAAAGTACGCGCACCAAGGGGCATCAATGTTGCGATGACCGCGGAGCCCTCTCTTCCATTTCGCGAAGGGCACAACACACGCGGAGTCCTGACATTTCGCGACGGGCACAACACACAGTAGGCAGAGTAGGTATTCTCCATCACGCTCAACAAAGTTCCAACCTCACTCAACTCGAGCTCATTGGCCTGGTCAAAACAAATTTATTCTTGTGTGCGAGGTGGCGTTTTGATACCTAAATCGAAGTCTATCAAAAGGACTCGGACATTCTAAATCGAAGTAAGTTATAGGCTAAATTCCGACCTTGTGAGCTGGGAGCCCCGTATGGAGATATTGGCTAATATATACACCCCAGGCTTACACACTAGTCCTCTTTCGTCGACGCTTTCCTCGCGCCCTCCACCAAGAGTCGTTCGGAATTTATCCAACCAGTGGACCAGTGGGAGCCAGATTGCCTCGATCCTGATCCTTTGGAACATCCGAGGTTTCAATCCCGGAATTGAGCTCAAATGGCCCCCGTCGTGATCCCTGGCGTGGATGTCCCCCTTCTGTGAGTTTCACGACCCTTGTCCTGAGGCAGCCAAGCCTGATCTCCCACCGCGTTCTAGTACGGGTCCTCTTGTTGGAATTTTGCCGTGACTTCTGCCTCTGACTCACGAAGGGCTCTCTCTAGGTCCTCGGCTACATGTTTAGCTACGGCTTATATGGTGCTTTAATCGTCCAAGTCTGTGAGTAGCTGCGGGCAATCTACTTATGCTGCCCGAGAATTTATACGCCTTGGAGACGTATATTCCGAAGCCTTCCCAAAGGATCGTGCTGGGATCAAAGCTGTCGGTTCGCCCGTCTTCCCTACGCAATTCTGCATAACTGAACGACACAACAGTGTGGACAATCTTCCTACTCGAAACAATTTTTACAGTGTTCATGACGGTTTGCTGGTCTCCCTATTGCACTGTAATCGGCTTGACATTAACCCCCGAGATTGCAAGCTGGAATCAGTACGGACCGGTGAGATACCTAGTCTCTTGTAAACAAACGCTCCGACTGATAACTTGTACCTGTAGGGATGGGGTGAGATACCCAGTCTTTTGTAAATGAACGCTTCAACCAACAACTTGTAGGTGATCCCGACAGCCTTATCATCATCGACTGGTGCGAAAGGGCTTCCTCCAACAAAGGTTGTGATTGGTCTGACGGGGGAGACTAGGTCCTGGGAGCCCCTGCCCGCGCTCAATGGTGTCTGTGAGGGCCACTTCTGCACTCTCTAACCGGCAAAGACTTAGTTTTCTTTTTATTTTTCGGGCAGTGGCTGGAATTGCCCAGAGCTTCTACATCTGGCGCATCTGGGGTTTGACGAGAAGGCTGTGGCTTGTAATTCTGATTGGAAGTGTGAGTTGGTGTTCATGTTCACTAGCCCGCGCATCTTTGGGACCAGTCACTTACTAATGCTCCGAATAGATCATGATCACTCAAGTGACGGTCGCATTTTATTACGGGATAGTTGTTTGTTCTCGTCCCGTATGTGGTACTTCGCAGGTTGGACTTATGTCATTTCAGGTATCCATAGAGGGGCGTGGTGTCGACAAGTTGTTTGCCCTCTCACCGGAAATCACGGTCGGTACAACTGTACTTCAACTATCACCGAAGACTAACGTGCCCGGGCTTATCCACAGCTCTGGTTAACATCCTCCGCGGCGTGTGATCTGGGTGTCACAATATCCCTAGTGCACACGGTGAGTGGCGCCAGAAGAATGCAGAGTGTGCTGCCGACTAACGTACCACCCAGTTTTCTCGTCAAAAACAACGCTCGGGCTTCAATCGCACACAGGGGATTCTTAATAAATTGATTCGGTTCAGCGTGGAAACTGGAGCCATCACAAGCTTTGGCGCCATAATTGAAGTGATATTGTGGCTTGCTTCGGGTCACAAATGGAACATACATTTTATTTTGTACGTTGATTATCTATGGGTTCGTTTCCTAGCCAAACTCATCTGGTTTCTGAATCAAAGTTTCCTTGTCATCGGCAAATTGTGAGACGAGGCGTATTCCACTTCATCGTTAATCTGACTAACCGGACATAGGTATTCCAATATGCTCATGGCGACACTCAATGCAAGAGCTCCCCTGTTCCGGGGTGATGCCTTTACTTCTACAGCTCCTCAAACTTTGAGTACCTTCTGGGCCGATGCGCCGAGTAAAAACGCTCGTGCAAAAGCGTCCGGGCTGAATTTACACGCTCATCCCCCCGGTGTGGTGCACATCTCTCAATCAACTAGTGTTGCACGCGACGACAACACCATCGCGATGGATGTACGTGCTATGTTAGATAAAATCTCTCGAGTCACCGTTGAGGATCCCTTTCCAGGACTTCAACCCAATGAGCTCGGCCGCAGCGGGAAGGGATACGCCAGACAAGGCACACTCCATCGGCGGGGAGTGAATCATGACTACCTATGCTATTCTCCTTGTATCCTAAGTTTTACTGTATTGTGTACCCGTAAACCTATGCTGGTAGCATCGACTGGGAGGATGGTCTTCTCTCATACTGTCACGCCTGAGCGCTCTCCAACTCCGCGCATCACTGCTCGTTGTACGCTTCTCGGGGCCAACTGAAGTGAGCCCCAGTGAACCTCAGCAGTGGACTTGGCCCTGAGACATTGTCCCTTGACAATGCGACGCCGGGTTGCGGGACACATTGCCGATTAATCTCGCCTCCCGAATAGAGCGCCCATGATCTATTCGGATCATTCAAGTTTCCTGGGGCGCTAAGTTCACCATATGTATGCCTTGAAACCCGGCAACCGTCGCGTAGTAAGCTTGCATGAGGACAGAGAAGTGCCTGCAGAAGTCCACAGGAGGGAAGGACGCCAAGAGAAATTGACGGTAGAACAACACTTCATGTGGAATCCATGGGTGCGAAGATGTGGATTCACTAATTCCCACGGTTGCAGTGCCTGGTAAACTCAACTGAGACGAGCTCGGATTGGCATCATGGTGTGTTTTGCTAGCTCTTTTTGCCGTTCGATTCACGCAACTCGAAAAACTTGTCTTGTCCAAACCGCACTTAGCAGCCGTCCGGTCCTCGATGTCTACATGTAACATGTCGCAAACTTACAATTTTAATGCTTTCCGCGTCCCGATAAGATAGAGCCAGCAAGTTGGTCATTCATCCGCCCCATTTGATTTTCGACGGATGTTGCCACACCCCGACAACTTGGTGGCGTTGTCGTATACATGTTTTACTTGGCGGGAGGATTCGGAGCTAATGATTATTCGGGGCAAGTCTGAGTTGACAACCGACAACAAGTCCTACACCTCTGGTTTAATCCATCGTGAAAATGTTGAATTTCATCTGTCTACTGAGCAAGGTAAGTTGAAGAGTTGAAGGATATCCAGCCGCAAATGCAATTGATAATATTTGAATGCCTATGGATGACGACCCGGAAGCTAAGTTCGGGCCGGGGACTACCACATGGAATGTCACGCGATTGTCCTTCCAGCTTCTTGAAGTCTTCCTTCACTAGGTCCTCCATCATTTTTCTCCAACTTCAGCTCCAACGGCGGACCAACGCTCTTTGGTAGCACTGGGGCCGCTTTGATGGTCATCTTTGTAGCCACTTTAAATCTCACCGGCTCCTTTCTGTCGCATCGTCCAGGACCTTCCACTAGTCTTCCACTCTGCCTTTTTTTAGTCCTTCATCAATCCTTCATGGATACCTGTGACATTCGGATGAGACACCCGCTGATCCACCTGAATCGAATCTCCGACCAATGACAGGTGATTGACGTGAGGGTCGGCGTGCGTTCGGCCATACCCAAGCTATACGGTAATACAACGGTAATACTATCGTCACCATATCGGAACAAACGGCGCTTCACTCTGAGCCTCTCGGTCTCTGCAGTCGACTTCTGCAGGTAAGTGTAGTCTGCCATGTTGGCTTCCAACGACCCCAAGGTTTGTGCTCAATCTCAACTCACAAAACCAAGAGGATGAATCCGGCGATGATGATCAACCAGAGCTATTTTCTGTCGCAGAAGCATACTACCTTGTATGGTTATGATTCAGTCCAGGAATAGAAAAGGGCCGACACTAGCGTCGTAACCTCACACACACGGGGTAAGGTTTCTGCTTAAAAGCCAGCGTCGCTCGCCAACCACCTCAGTCGTTCGTTCTGTCTGATGTTTTCTACCCTACCGACCATCCTCTTCGTGTCCGCCATAGGCGGCGCGACCGCCTTTCTTGCTCCAGACGTTCCAGTCGCTTCCTCATACGATATCATTTTTGCTGGTGGTGGTGCGGCAGCTGGTATCATTGCTGGGAGTCTCTCTGCCGCCGCGCCTAATCTCCGTATCCTCGTACTGGAAGGCGGCCCGACTACTCGAGGTATTGGTTAACCCTCCGCCGTCGCTTTCAAACCTAATCCAAGACTATCTAGAGAAACTAGAGCATATCCAACCGGCTCGGTACTTCACCCATCTGGCGCCGTACAGCACGACGGAACAGTTTGTCGTCTCTAATCCAAGTAATGCTGTCGCCGGCAGAAACATTGTAATTCCCGTTGGGAAGTGCGTAGGAGGAGGTAAGTAACTGCTTCTCTGGGAGATGGACTACTCCATATCGACCGACGCAGGCTCCTCTGTAAATTTCATGCTGTACAATCGGGCATCCGCTTCAGACTATGACGACTGGGATACGGAGTTCAACAACACGGGATGGAGCTCTAAGACACTCATTCCTCTCTTGGAAAAAGTGGGTGAAACAAGGCCGAAATATACTCGCTGACGTTGACCTGTCATCTTAGGCCGAAACCTACGAGGTGAACCCTAAAGCGCCCACACACGGTGCCAGCGGACCTCTCCATGTATCGTACGGTGGCGCAGGCTTCCTGGAAATTGGACAACAATTCCTCAACATTGGACCTCAGGTGGAGAAGAATAGACCCGTTGGGGCAGACGGAAATGACTTTACTAACAAGTTCGGCTTCTCTTGGTATTATCAATGAATTCTAACTCTCCCCTCCTTCAATAGATCCATCAATGTTTTTTACGTGCGTCCTTCGAGAGCTGCTACATTTGGTTTGATTTTTGACCGGTTCCTTTCTACCAGAGAATGCCCAAGTAGGCACCGGCCATCCCAGTGCATGAACCTAGTTGACCAACAAATTTAGATGGATTTCCGGCCAAGGAACCCGATCTGACGTACCGGTACAAAACTCGTGTTTCTTATCTACGACCTTTCTGACCATCTTTGTTCGCAGCACCATTACCTGTATACGCAGCAGAGCAACAAGAACCTCGTCATTTCTTACGGCTCTCGTGTGACACGCATTCTATTCGAGTACGCTGCCCTTCTGATTTCTTGCAACCACCTAAAAATAAATACATCACAGTAAAACTCTCACTGCAACTGGTGTTGAATTCGTTTACGACAAGCATGTGTTCCCCGACTACGATCCCACTCCGCGACAGATAACTGCCACGAAGCTCGTCGTCATCTCCGCGGGAGCAATGGGAACGCCTCAAATTCTGGAACGGTCGGGTATTGGGGCCAAGCCCATTCTGAGTTCTGTTGGTGTCAAACAAATTGTGAATCTACCTGGAGTTGGGTCAACCTATCGCGGTATGGCTCCCGGTTCACCATGAAGTATCTTTCTATTTACTTAACTGGAGCACAGATCACGTCTTCCTCGTCAGCCCCTACTTCGCTGACCCAAACACAACAACATTCGACCCCATCTTCCGCGCCGACCCCACCACTTGGACACGTTCGTGGCGTTCAAACGCTCTTTTCATCCGCTGAGGATATTATTTACAGAGGCCCTCGCACAATGGGATGCCAACAGGACCGGACTAATTGCCGCAAAGTTCGTTCAATGATTGACTTCAATATCAGGTCCGCGTCTGACCCTGACCTCCACGCAGCGGGGTCGATGCAGCCATTAAGATGCGCCCCACAACAGCAGAGCTCGCGGATATTGGTCCTGAGTTCACAGCAAGATGGAATTCGTTCTATGCGAGCAAGCCCGACAAACCATTGTTCTGGTTGAGCGCTTTGGCTGGGTATGCATGATCGAAATCTTAAGGAGGCAGAGCCCTCGCTGACTGAAATCCCTATCCCTCAGTCTACCCGCAGACCAAACTGGCCTGCCAGTGACGAAATACATGAGTTCTGGATGTTTCCTGGTTCGACGACCTTTCTTTTTCCTTGCTCGCTTTGAACTCACTGCAATTCGGTCCAGGGCTACCCCGAGTCGACGGGGAGCATCCACATCTCTTCTGCGACGGATGTATACGCACCGGCGAACTATAGTTCGGGGTTCCTCACAGCGTATGTGGTGGCTTCCGAGATCTTAAGCTCGGTATATGGATATCTCTCATTTATTTCGCCACCAGGCAATCGGACGTCGCCGCATTGCGATGGGGATACAAGAAGGGCCGGGAAATATTGCGCCGCATGCCTGCTTTCCGTGGGGCCTTAATCCCAGCACATCCACAATTCGCCGCGAATAGTACGGCTGCGTTGACGGAGACGGGACCTGTTCCATTAGACGCGCCGAATGTTGTATACTCGGCTGCAGATGATCAGGCGATCGATGATTATATTCGGGCTTTCGGTGCGCGGATTAACATTGCTTGATGGTATATATCTGACGTGGATTCAGTCGGCACTTCGTGGCATTCCGTGAGTCTGGTGTAGTATTTTCAGGACTCGCACTCACAGTAGGGTTTAGTTTGGTACCGCGCCCATGAAGCCTCTCGCCCAGGGAGGAGTGGTTGACTCCAACCTCAATGTCTACGGTGTAAAGAATCTAAAGATCGCAGGCGAGTGTCCTCATTCCAACGTCAATGCCCGTGATTGACTGACTTCGACTAACGTAGACGTTTCCATTGGCCCTGAAATGGTTAACGCTGTAAGTTCCCAGCCCTTTTTATCTTGGTCCAATTCCGAATCCTCACCTCGTCTTAGAACACCTACTCCACAGCGATTGCCATTGGGTCGAATGCGTTCCAGATAATCGCGAAGGAACTTGGGGTTAAGGTGTGATCGTGATCCAAGCCTAATGCTTCGACCACAAACCTCTTCGCACCCACACAATATTTTTTGTTGTTGTTGAGTTTGGCTTGAATCTGTTGTACCTTAAATCCTAATGTAAATGTATTTCGATCGCATTATATATTATCTATTACGGAGTACCACTGATGAAATTGTATTCGCGACTCAGCACCACCGAGCGGCCTCGAGTCGCTTACACATTTTTTTCAGGGAGAGGAGACCGCTGAATGGAACGTCAATATTATCCCAGCTCGTTCACAAGCTACTACTCTGCCAGAACACTCCACAGGGCAACCAGCAGGGCTGAGATAGAGCACATATGACTGTAGCTCCGGACGATGTCAACGTCGAACAAGTACGCCGGTGAATACACCGCAATTTTGAAGAATACGTGCAGGACGAGCCCGTTGATGGAAACCGTTGAGGATTTTGAGGTCAGCGAGGCCACAACGAGCGCTGCGGTGACGGCGTACGCTTTAAAATATATCTATTTCAGTGGTTGTTTACCAGCATGAGATTCGGAGTGACAACTTGCCAGGAAAGATGTCGTAGAGGGCCTCGTGCGTAGCGATCATCCGGTGCGGAAGCCCGGATGAGACACTGCGCTTGCTTGCACGCGGTTCTTGAACAACGAGGAGTTAAGACAAAGTAAAAGTAAAATCGAGGAGGGCCGACGAACCTTTGTTCTGATACCCAGTCTTATTACCCAGGAGTTGCCCCGTCCCCGACATGGTCGCGCTGAAGATATACACCAAGACCATGTAAAATCCGGTAAGCAGCACTATGGCTTTCTGGGGACTGTCTTCAAGCGTGGTTGCTCCATGCGAAACCTTGCGAAGTGCAACTGCGAGCAGTGGGGTTAGGAATTTGGCGGCGATGCCGGACGGCGCGGATAGCGCAATAAGGATTGGGAAGGGAGAAAAGTACGACAGTAAAGTCAGAACAGGGAACCTGCGATGGTGACGAGTCAAATGCAACACTCCGTGAAACGACGTTCCTCACGCGATATACGACGATTGAGGGAAGTCAAACAGGGATTGTCTGGCGGACATGGTGTTGACTGGGAGAGGTGGGGGTTAAAAGGAAAGGAGTTTTTTGCTGACGATTGATCGATGACAGTTACTATAATGCTGGCAAGGTTCGGTTCGGTTCAGGGTTCGGGGCACTTCTCCCCGAACGCTGAACGCGAACACCGCGTTCGGTTCAGGCTCTTGCCTAACCCCGAAGCTGAACGCGCGTTCAGGTTCGGTTCAACATTCGGACGCGTTCAAACCCGAAGAAAAATCGGCCTTCTCGGGGACCTGAAATTGGTTGCCGGAGGGCGTACATATGTGGAGTAATTTTGTATCCACTTGGTGAGTGTGCGCAACGGGGCCTGTTAAGCACACTAATCACCCATATTTCATGAGATATAGTGGTTGTAAATACCAAAGATCGAAAATTCAACTACGCACAGTGTCAAAATAGCGCCAGAAATGACAAATACGACGAAAAGTCACTCAACTTTAGGCCATTTCGGTTCCGGGTTCGGTTTAGGTTCGAACTTACGCAGCCCCGCGCGAGCGCCGAGCCGCGTTCGGGGCGGCCCTCACCCGAACGTTGAACGTTGAACCAGCAACTCAGTGTTCGCCCTAAAGGCCTTTAATTGGCCTCCGAGATTTCTAAAGGCCTTTAGCTAAAGGGTAGCTCAAGGCCTTTAATCAATTCCCACGCGGTCCAACACCGCTGGTTTTATTCGCGCTCAAGCCAGTGAAGTACCACTTCTAAGCACAAAATTCGTCACCAGAATTCATCTCAATACTCGTGTCGTCCGAAACTTTGTCCCCAGCTGCATCAGTGTCTCCCCTTCCTCTAGATCTGCCGTCACCGATGGTCTGCACCCAGAAGTTGTTCTACTCCGGCGAATAATGCCCCAAGTGTTAGTTTTTTGAGGTGGTGATATTAGTGGGATGGCCCCAGGTACTTGCTTGCTGTTGTCGGCCGTCTGTTCATGTTCAAAATTAGCGTGACCAATGATGATGACGTGGCAGCGAAAGGCCTTTATAAAGGGCAAGTTTTCGGCCAAAAAATCTAAAGGCCTTTAGTGCTGAAGGCCTTTACCCTTTAGGCGAACACTGCCTGAGCAACTAGGAGCCGATTTTGCAGGTACACCTGATTGAAAAAATATCGTGCGACCAACAACAACATATACACCGTAGCTCAATGTTGCCCGTCACTGAAAGTTACTACCCGGTGTGTGGTGGTTTTTTGTAGTGACCAGCGTCGGGGTTGGAGGCTGAACAACAAGCGTCCCGGCGACTGAAACAATTTTGGTGTGTTGAGAGCACAACTGCTCTGCCATGGGCAGTGCAACCATGATCCGGTAAGCGGCCGTTTTTGTGCAAAGGTGGTTGAGAGAAAGAGTGGGATCAGGAAACAACGTCCGAGTCGAACTTTTACCGAAGACGATTCGATGCCTTCCCACGTTGTTCCCACGCGACGCGTTCTTTGTGCATGTTTACTAACACCACCTTCACGTGAGCCGCTTCCAGCTTTCTCCGACAACCATCTCTAAATTGACCGCGCGTCCCCACTGCGCCCAACTGCGGCTTCCGACTGCGCTATGGCTGACTTATTGACCCCCACCCTCGAGAGGACCACCATGTCGACTTCCAAGCCCGGCGGGTTGGTCCCCTGTCCATGAAATACTGGCGTTTACTCATTGGCAGTTGCAGAATGGGTACTCTCGATGCTGCAATCTTGGAACGCATTTTCAATGTCCTTGCCCCCAAAAAACTCGCTCCGCACAAACGACTTGTCCCTCTGCTCCGTGTCAATCGGCATTGGCGTGCCCTGGTACAACAACGATTATACACAGCGATCTCCCTCAAGGGCCAATGGGTTTCGCGACCTCTGCGGAAAACGCTGGATAAGAACCCGGCGCTGGCGGCTCTCGTTACAGAACTCGTTATGGACACCGAACTCAGCTCACAGGATCCCAAGGAGACGGTGGACCATATGCGTATCGTTGCGGCGTGTCCCAATATTCAGCACCTCACCATCTTGGGATACGCGTCAGCGGAGGTTGAGAAATATCAAGCGGCGATCGCATCGCGGGCGTCGTTAGTGACTCTCAACCTCAGCGAGGGCAGCGGCATGTTCACTTTCGCTCAGCTACTCGAGATGCTCCCAGGTTGGCCGAAATTGGAGAAACTGATCTTGAAGGATACTCTTCTGCCTTCCGATTCTGGCGCTCCAGTTTCCGCGACTCCTGGGACTCATTGCCCGCTGCTGAAGATGGTCAAGATTATCGATACTCTCGACGAGACGAAGCATTTCAGCTTCTCAGCCTTCGCTGCTCTCGCTCCATCTGTATCCGTTTTTTGGGTTCAGCCGCAGCGCACGATGCCGGCGGATGTAATAGACGCGTTACGTATCTGGGCGTCAACCTTAGAGGCCCTATGCCTTTTATCGGACTCTGAACGTAAATATTTTTCTCGAAGCTCACTGCAAACTGTCGGCTAACCACCTCTGTTTCTTCTCACTTTATCAAGTGCACATCGAGACGATCCTGCCACAACTCGCTGCCCTCAAGCACCTCGACACCTGGTCCCAGATGCTCTCACCACTCTCCGTGAAATACGTGCCGCCTTCCGTCGAGGTGCTCACGTACCGCATCTTCCCGGCACAGCTCCTCGACTTGTCTGAGACTCTGGCCCTGCCCGGCGTCCTACCCGGACTGCGGGCCCTCGAGGTCAAGGGTGCGATTCCGCCGGGGAGGCTCACGCCGATGAGCTTCACACCGACTGCGACGCAGTCCATCCGAACGGGTAAGTCGCGCGGTCGTTCTTGGCATCCTTTATTTGACTCATTGTCTCTGACCGCAGTCTGCAAGCGGCGCAGAATCAGGCTTACCATGTGAACTTAGAATTCCTGCCCATAAATCGTGTTTTGTATCATCAGCCAAGTTAATATCCTTGATCGATCTGCCCCGCCGCTCGTGCTGTATCCGCCCCCAATGCGCAGATAGAAATTCAGCTCGTAAACCCTGTTCTCCGCGGCGCTCTTGAAATCCTTGTACGCGTTTTCTCGTCGCCTTCTCGTCGCCCCCACTGCCAACTAGTGCGGTGGTGGCAAAGCAGCGCTTAGAGACGAGCGGCCCGAAGTTGACCTGGATCAGGACGAATGTTCGCGCTTCGTGGGCCGAACGAGGAAAGAGACAATTTTATGGAGCGGGGTCATCATGTGCCGGTCCCTCATGGAAGAGATGGAGAGCTTGCATACAATCGGTCTACTCTCGGAATGAATCTGGCGATCATCTGCACAGCTGCGCGAGCAAGTCCCTCCGTTTGCCGGAAGCTATTCCAGTCTTCGCTGCTTCGGCAGTTCCATCAGACACTATCGGGGGCGCCGATCCGTTGATAAATAAAATAAATGTGGTTTAGTGAGCATTTTCCAACACTTATCAGAGTGTAGGAGCACGATTCAGATACACCGATGGGATTCAACTTCGCGCGCTCTGTGACGGTGCCCCGGTTCAAATTTATCCTATGAAGCCAGGTTGATTCTCAACCTAAAATGCCCCACATTAAACCTATCTCTAGCTACTTTATAGATTGAAAATGGAACCAACCTACTTGATAGGTTACTCGTTTTTCAACCTAAATGCACACCTATATAGGCTGAACGTGCCCCATTCATCCCACCATAGGTTGATCCCAGTTGAATTTCAACCTTACTTGCCCCCATAGTGATTCGCTGAACGAATCATCTGTCCAAACGGTCTGTATAATGGCATCCAACATGCGTAATCTCCAGCTCTCTGACTCTCCAGCCTCCGGCTTGATCTTTCTCATTTGGCGTCGTGCAGTGTGCAACGCCGCAAGAACGCAGGCTGAGCTGATGTACTTAAATTCCACAGTTGCACCCATTGCCTTTAACAAGCGTGGATCCGGCAGCTTCGTCTCCAACGCAAAGGAATCTCGAAAATCGCGAGACTTCGCCTCCAATGCCAAGCCTGAGGGACCTCTCGAGGGTCGGGGCCGCTTTTGTCTCCGACGCAAAGAAACCGCTCGAAGGTCGCGCAGACTGTGAGTCGACCGCTTTTCATCTGCGCATCTTCACAAGTTCTGCGGAGTTGGTTATAGTACATTGTAAATAGCCAAAATAGAGGTACGTACGCTACAGTAGGGTTCCATTTATGGGATATAGAAAGTAGCAATGGGAAAGGAAGGAGGAGAGAGAGAGCCGGACAATAGAGATGGAGATTAATGGAGATGGAGATGGAGGGGAGATGCAAGTGCGGAGTGAGTAGGTATTATGTATTTACGAAGTGCTCGGCGGGTGTAAGTGTACAACGGGGGAGATTCCACGGCGACAGCAGTGATAGCAGGGGTAGTAGTACAGAAGGTAGGTAGATAGTTAGTTAGTTAAAAGCGTACGCATACGCGTCCGTGTTTCCTACGACATGGCCGCGTAGCACACCCCAGATACATGAGTGAAGCTGGGGCAAAATTACGCATAAAGCCCCAGCGCGTTCATGCCCGCGACGACCTGGATATCCCGGCCTCCGACGGACATCAGCTGCTGCATAGGCGGCGATCGCTGCCGCTGCGCATGCGCACCATAGCCCGGGTACGCGTACGCCCACGGCGGGGGCGTGCGCGACGGCTGCATCATCGCTTGCGAGTGCTGCTGCGGCGGACGCGTTGGCGCCGCAGCCGCAGGGACGTTCCACCCCGGAAGCACAGTCGGTCCCCGCGCAGCCCCAGACGTCCCCGAGGCCACGGCCGACGGCGCCGCGATGGGCGTCATGCGATTGGACATGAAGTCCGCGACGTTGTGGTGGAATTGACCAGCCTTCTTCTCCTTGGCCGCAGCCTGCCGCACGTCCTGATCCCACTGCTCGGCGCTCTCTGGGTCCCAGTCCCACGTCTGCTGGGGTAGAGAAGAGCCGGGAGGGATGGGCCACGTAGGGACAGGGGTCGTCTGGGCCGACGTGCGCTTCGATTTCTTCGCCTTCTTCTTCCTGGGTAGCGGAGGCGTCGGCGCGGCGCCAAGCACGAATGGCGCTGGGGAGACGGAGTGCGACGGGCGCGAATCTCCGGCAGGCTGGAAGGGGGATCCCATCCGCGGGTCGCCACCGCCCATAGCTCCGTGATAGTTGTCGTACGCGGGATTAGGCTGTTGTTGCATATATCCGTAGCCATACGCCGCTCCGGGGGGATACGCCGCCGCACCCGCTGGATTGAATGCGCGCCCGTCACCCACAATGGCACCGGGGTCCCAACGGTTCACCTCCTTCACGACCTCCCGCATCCGCCGCCGCATCTGCTTGATCCGTTCGTTGTCATAGTTCGTGTACCCCATGGCCCAGCAGGTCCCCGTGAGCCACAGCTCGAGCATCGTCGGCGTCCAGTGCAGCCGCCGCGCCTGCGTCCCGCTGCGCAGGATGATACAGATGTCTTCGCGATCAGCGTCATTATACCGCACCATCTTGAGGGCGACGGTCCACATTGGCGTGACGCTCACTGGCAGTGCGTACCCAATTAGAATTCAATGAGACGCAAAATTAGAGACGGCCACGAACCCAGTTTCAATAAGCCGTTGGGGGAGGTGTACACGGTAAGGGGATCGCCTCCCTGGATAGACGCTGCATGTATCGGATCATACACGGCGCCGGTGGCAGGGCTAAGAAAAAGATGGTCAACTTCAGACTGAATATGACAAGACCTGACGAGCGATACGCACTCAGTAGCCATTGGCAGCGCGACATCTGCATCGCTATTCATCCAGTCCGCACCCAATCCAAACTGCATGGCGGTTTCAAAGATGCACTGCTTGAGCCGCTCGTTGGCGTCATGCACGCCGTAGCGCTGCGCCCATTCGGATGAGAAGGAGCGCGCGATGTAGTCGATGTCGCGCGTCGTACTGCGCTGTTTCGCGCAGCCGTCGGTAGCGGCTGTGGCTGCCGCGAGCTGTGCGAGACCCGCGTTGAGGAGCATGACTGCCCCGCCGTGGATAACCAGCCGTATCTGGCGCGCAGTCCCGAAACGTCGGGGAAGGAGCTGTGAGAAATAGTCCAGGATTTGAACGAGGGCAGCTTGGTCGAGAGACCGCATGTTGCGCTGGGATAAACCTCCAAAAGATGGGCCAGGCATTGCCGGCCTAGGCACCGGGGACTGATGGCGGCTCATGGGGTGGGTAAAGCGCCGTGGTGGTGAAGCAGCCAAGGCATTAAACGGCGAGTGGCCATGGGTGCGGGAAGGGAAGGGATCGAGAGGGGGTATTACAGGAGCGGCCAGGGCGCTAAAAGATGCTGCTGCGGGATGACTATTCCACGGCTGAGAAGGCCAGGGTGGGGAGAGGACAGACATGGTGGAGTGACGAAGGTAACCGAGAGAAGGCAATCATGGGCTGCTTTTATGTACTCTGAAATGAGGTGCGTTGGCCACAAAATGGTCTCCGAGGAAACCTCTTGTCTTGTTTTTCTTCCCGCCACACCGATGTTATATGTGCGCGCAGTGCCTCGTGTTCCGCGCGTGCTTGATTCAATCCGACAGTTGCGTCGGCGTCGGAGTTGACAAGCGTCTTGAGTGGACCACCGGGTCCAAGCGTAGACTGGACAAAGAGTGAACTCGAAGGCCCAGAAGGCTCAAGCAGGTCGACAAGGCCAGGGAAACGAAACATCGCCGTGTGGACTCGGAAACAAAAGGACCTAAGAGGACTTACGTTGATGCACAGCTTTCGCTAAACTTGACGGAATCAAATCGTCCACTGGGATCGACATTAGGTTTGAACCAAGATATTTTCTTTAATTAAATGTATCCTTTTCCAGGTCTTGACTGGCCACCGCAGAGGACCCAATTTTTTCTCTCACTTTCCGTGACTCGCACCAAAATTCCGAAAGCAGGTCCTCTGTTAATGTGTGGCGTCTTTGATAGCAATGGAAGCCAACCCAACTGCAGCTGTGTGGGCGCATCTTGACATTAGACACAGCATGACTACAGTTGTTAATACGTTGAACGTGGTCAGAAGGAAGATGGCAGCTGGAAGAGAGACCGATGTTCGGGTTTTCCCGTTATTGCTCGCTTGAGCTGGAACGGATCATAGTTGGGTTGACCGTGACGTGGGAATGATTTGACCGATCACATTATGCTCTAACCCCACCACCACGTCTTCAATGAGATTTTCCGCAACTGCACACTTCACCACCACCACCGTCGTAAGATACTACAAGTCGTCGACCACATACTCCATTAAAGTGGCAATCGCTGAGAACCAACTTCCGATCCTAAAAAAAGCCAAGTACAACCTTTGTCTTGCCAGGAAGGTTAACAACGACTACTCGGTCGTCTGGTCAGGTACGACTCAATTTTTAGACGTGTCAATATATTTAGAGAAATCCTATCCACAGCATCTCTTGACTACCTTGAGAACACCTCCTTCACATGGACGAACAATAATTTCCACTTGTTCGCGATGACCGAGGTGAGTTCCTGCGAGTACACTTGATTCCGAGTTGACAGTTTCATAGAGCGGCGGTACTACTAAACCCCAGGTCGTCTCCTTCGGAGAACAATGTCTCTTCGATGCATCAGGCGTAATGCACCCAGCCACTGGTATTCGTGATCCGACCAGGAATCTTAGTGCGAAAAACGAGTACGGGGCAGCCTATTTCGGGGTTTCTGCACCGATTAACATCAATGGCGAGGATAAAGACCTGGAGGCATATATATCACCGCTCCTGGTGACGGGGACTGTATACATCCGGCCTTCTAACACTGTAAAGATATGGTTTTCGACGTTTGCGAAGATGGGCACGGAAGTGGGATTGATGAGAAAGGATAAAGGGGACAGTGGTGGTGCGGATGAAGATGGCATTGAGGTCGAATTGGGATCCGCTGAGCAGAGAACAAATGCAACAATTACTTACGAGGGGGAGAGGGGGAAAGGAAGTTGGTTCCGTTGTTAACCAGTCAACGCCACTCCTGCTTCGTGACTGGAGACCATGAATTCTTTACTCTGTTGTGGGCTCTCTCGGGCCAGGTTCAGTTACAACTGCGCTTATCCGACAAAGGTAAATCATAAGGCCCACACGGACAAGAAAACGCATAATTGTAGTACAAGCTAGCTAGTCGGCGGTTACCTAAAGCTTAATCCACTTCCCCTTTCCGGGATGGTCTGGGTCGGCTTGGGTGTAGCGAATGGTCCTGGTGGTGTGACCGGTAAAGTCAACAGTGGTCGACAGAGCCGCAGCTTTCATTATCATGGAGCTCGTCCGCTCCTTGTTTGAGAACCAGACCATGACCTCAACCTTGGGTTGCAACTCGATAGACTAAAGCGAAGCTCAGTCAGAAGAAAACACTCATGCTCGGAAAGACGCATACCCCAGTAACAAGCTGACGAGACAGATAAATCGGGAGGAATTTCCCGTTAATTTTCCCATTGACGCCGATGCAAATCGCCTGGTAATCGTTATTAACGGCAAACGACGCGCTGTCGACGAGTTCTTTCTTGTTATCGGCATCTTTGGCAGGTTGGAACACGCCCGTGTCCTGAAGAACCGCGACTTCACCGAACGCAATATTGACAGGTTCGGTTTGGGCCTCCACGAGCGCTCCACTCTGAAGAGAAGTGCTAAGCGCAGCAATAATAGATTCAAGACCAGCACATACCCCGAATTTGTTTCCGCCAAAGACCTGGTACTGTTCTTCGAACTGGAACTTATTTTTTGCCAAATATTGGGTGTTTCCGCTCTAGACCGAACCTGAGATATTGCGTCCCTTGCAGAAGAATTGAAGAAACATACCCAAACAACATTGTAGTCAGTCCCGACTTTCTTGGCAACGCATAAGTTGTACATATTCCCGGTTTGCTTGAGATAGGGCATCATGATGTCGTCGATCTCTACGTTGAGAATGAATTCGCCCATGGTAGTCTGAGGTTGAGAGTGATAGGAGTGTTGAGAGTGCTGAGAGTGGTAAGACTGCCAGAAGAGCGAATCGCGGTGGGTGTGCTGCTGGATATGGGAGACCCACTCAACTCTTTATATCCTCAGACTTCAAACAGCGAGACGTCATTTCTCTGGCGTCCGCAAAGCAGCCAAAAGAGACGCAGAACCAAGCAACTTGTCGACGGTTCTAGGCTGAACGTGCCTGGTGATAGGGGCAACTCAGAGTAGGCGATTAGCCGATTATGGCGCCGATCCTCATGTTGATTCTGCCCTGATTCTTGAATTTAGTTGATGTCAGAATCGTGCGTGACCGCGCCGATTCTGAAACTGATTCTTGCCAAAGTATTGTAACAAAGTTGACAGCAAGAATGTCGGCTGAAAACAAAAATTGAGAACATCTCCGGTGAAATGCCAGTCCCGGAAGGTGTACACCATCAGGGCCTAGTTCCAATAGTTCAGGAGCGATGCGGGACATCGAAGGACCCTGGATTATAGCCTTGAAGGCCAGGTACCAGGGGGTGCATTCAAACGGTAAGTGCTTGGAAAATGGTCTTAGCACCTTAGGGGGGTATATTCAATACGTGGCGCGGAAACATCACACAGCCGATATTGATCGCATCAAATACCTACTCTCACGGTTCAACCTTTAGCGATTTCACTCGGGGGTAGCATTTCAGCGCCACCAGGAGTTTACTGAGAGATTTATCAACCCTTCCTGTCTTCTTAATCAACTCCCACTCAATTCTAAACCTTCTGAAGTGGTTTTGGGCCAAAGTGAACCCCGTCCGAACGGCGTAAATTTGGCGGATGCTGTGTCCGACACTGGAGGATTTGCATTCCTCTGTGTGGAGCCACACATACAGTGACCGCGGAACCGTGCCTACGGCGACTACGGTGCCGTTGCAGTCCTACAACTGCTTAGCAAAAAGTCTGGGGCATACTACGCCACTGTGGGAGAGAAAAAAAACGGGGTTTTTTGACAGGCCAGGTACAGTCCCGGCAAAAATCGGCCGATTTGGCGAGATCGGAACCTGGCCTTCAAGGCTATAATCCAGTGTCCCGACATCGACGCATTAACGATGGTTGACAGCTGGGTCTGAAGACAGAACTTCTCAACTTGAAAGGGTCAGCTGAGAACCAAAACCGAGAACATCTCCGGTGAAATGCCAGTCCCGGAAGGTTGTGTACATCATCAGGGCCTAGTTCCGATAGTTCAGTAGCGATGGCGGGACATCGACGCATTAACGATGATTGACAGCTTGCCCTGAAGACAGAACGTTCCAAGTTGGTTCCAACTCAAAAGGGTCAGCCCATCAGGGCCTAGTTCCGATAGTTCAGTAGCGATGGCGGGACGGACAAGGGGTCGGTTGAAAACGAAGGCCGAGAGCAGCAAGACGACCTCGGGCTGGAAAGCCAGAACGGTCACAAGAACGTTTCTCATGCAACCGGGCTTATCAAATCGCCGGTACTATGCGATTCAAACCAGGTACAAGCATCCTGTCAAAGTGTCGAAGGCCCAGTCTATTTAAGATTCGTCGTGGGCAACATTGGCGACTCAGTTCGTCCTCAAATCTCCTTGCTCATCTCTTGAACGCGAGATAAAACAGTCACGGTCCGTTGTCTCTTTTCCCATTGTGCTAGATAGCCACTTACCCTTTTGACTAGTGCTTTAAAAATTTAACATGCCGTCTGCAGTTCTCGTGGCAATGGATACTTGGCTAAATACCAAGCTCGAATTTATAGCTGAAGCATGGCGTCAGAAAGGCGGTTGGGAGGGCTGGTCACAAGTAGAGATTGCGTTCATGCTCAAAGCAGCGTACAAGGACAACTGCACAGTCGAGCGGGAAGACTACGTCTATAAAAACGCGCCCAAGAAGAAAGCTGACGTTGTGTTGACTTTGCATGGCGCAGGGGGTCACGAGAGCCTTGAGGTTTTGGAGCTGAAATGTTTGGGCGAGCGACGCGAACTTTCCGAGTTCATCAAGTCTGTAATGGAGGACATCACAAAGATCCAAGAGGGGACGTTCAAAGTAGGGGATGTTCGACCATGGGCAATGGTCCTTGTGGTGAACGAGGATTCAAAGAAAAAGATCAAGAAGGAAATGGAAGCTCGAAGGAGATGGGTGAACGATGGCACAGGGCCGCCCATTATGATCGACCATGTGAACGAATATCATTACACGGCTGGCGACATCGTGGTCTATCTCCTGGTTTTCTTGATGCCCGTTAACCTGGAGGTAGATAATCTTAGTGCACTCGGTGTCGCCATCTAGATTACATGTATACATACCCATTGTGACGGACGGCCTGCCTATCGTGGTCAATGAAATTTCCACCGTTGACTCGGAATCGGCACGACAGCTCTTGCCCTTAACCCTGCCTCGCTCGGGAACCTACTATATGTGTCCTCAGGCTCAAGGTCTCGGCGGTGGGCTGTAGCTTTGCATTTTTAAGTCTAGGCCGTAAAGCCAACTCATAATAATCATTTCTTGCGTTGACTCGGCGGATATCCCTGACGAGGACGAGGAGGAGGAGTTGTATTATACTGACGCGGTCCGAAATCGAAACAGTCTCTTCATCTGTATTCCTCAAAGTCTCCTCGCCCTCGTCTTTCTCGCTATCATCTTGCCGCTTTCAATTACTAGGAATCAATCAGGTCAATGGAGCGATATTCTAGCTCGCTATCTAACTTCAAGATGCCCTTAGAACACGACACACTACCAGCGGGGGGCGGTGCACCAACTACCTACAATAAGAACTCCCAGCTCGACACGGACGAACATCTAGTGAGTCAGGTCGTGGCGGGTCGTCAAAAACCTGACCCTACGCCTCCGTCGACTCTCCTTCGGCCCTACTAGGCTAGGGTTGGGGCAGGTCCTAGCAGGTCAGAAGCCCGAGCTTGGTCGGGTCAGGGCCTGACGAGGAGCATCACTATTCCCGTCATCTGGCGAATATTATGTGTCAGTCCGGAATCACGCGATCCCTCCTACTATGTAAGTACCCGGCACTGATACTCCTCACTCTTACTCACACCCTAAGTGCAATTTCATGTACGAAAATTGACTTCAAATTTTGAGAGCATTGAGCAAACTTCTCGCCGACGCGGTCATGGGATCGCCTTGCGGGATCGTATAGACGCGTTCAGAGTCTAGGAGAAACATATACCCGTGTCTGCGGGCGCTCCGTCCTTGGTGCCAATACCACTGCTGCAGGTACGGGTACAGGTGACGCGACGGGCGGTGATAAGGTGAGCGCGTCAAGTTTGAGTCGTCCTGACGCGTTCATCAAGATAGGTTACAAAACCGTCGAGTGAGATACGTTTATGCGGTGGCCGCCGCAGGTGCGCAAGCAGGAAGGGTATTTCGATTGAAAAATATATTATTGAATTGAACTAAATCAGAGTTACCAATAGACAGAACAACACGAAGCCCAGATGAACGAATGACACTAAAAGCCGGAGGTCGTGAAATGTAAAGAACTGATGGCCAACGTCGCGGGGGCCACTTGACGTTTGGCACCTAGGTCCCCGACAAACTCCCCCGCACAATTGGTGTTCACCGCGGCCGTGGGGCTGCAGAGGGCGCGCCACGCTGCGGTCCCGGTGATTCCTGCGCATGCTGCTAGTGCAAAAGATGGCAGATATGTAAGCGCGCCGAGGCACGCTACCCAAGAAGACTCGAGCATTTCGAAAGGACCTGTTACTTACTGAACATGGATTCCCATTTATATGTGGCATTGGCCAGGCACTGCGGGAGCAACGAGCAGCTTGGTGCTTGGTATCGGCGCTGTTCTGATGCAGACCGGTCCGCTGATCTCGCACTAGTACCACTAGTCAGAAAGATCATGCCTCTGGTTGACCCATGCTGAGGTCGCTGTGGCCAATAAAGGGCTTGATAAAGGGTAAATACTCGTTGAATCACTTCTGCCATCACTTAGAACAACGCGCTCGGAAGAATCCTCGCACCGCAGGGCCGGCGGGAACGAAGATCCAAAAACGATATGCGGATCGCTGAGAACTAACGCAGTCACAGTCGCTCTCGCTTGGAATTGAACATCGACAGCACTGAGCAGGGATGGGAATGTTGGGGGCGTCCAATGGGCGTTCAAGTTGCCAGTGTTGCAGTTAAAGGGCTTATTAAGGGTAGATTTTGATTTAGAGGGCTTTAGGCTTTAATACACCTTTATAAAGGCCCCGTTTTCAAGGCCTTCACATCAAATTTGGCCTAACTGGGAAAAACTCGCGATACACTCTACTACTCCTCAAACTCGTCCCCGGACCCGGAAAGTGCTCCGTCGTCAAGCTCCTCGTCACTCTCCTCTGCCGCAAGAAGCTCCATCAGCAATACCTCACGTGTAAACTGCTCCCGACGCGGCTTTCCGACCGGTTTTTTGAGAACTCCACCAAAGAGGATGTTGAGAGAGCGGGGGAATAATTTGGGTGGGGCCTTGGCCTTCCTGCCGGTGGCGCCAGAGTTCCCGAGGGCGGATGTGTCATCATCCGTGTCTGTGTCGAGCGCATTCTCCGCCTCCTCCTCTTGGGCATCTTTGATCCATTTTTTCAGTTCCACACGCCACGCCGCCGCCGACTTGATGACCTTACTGGGCCGTGCCGAGCCCTCATCCTCATCGTCCTCAAGCGCATCGGCATAGCGTGGGACGTTGAGGAGATCCGGCACTGTCGATTCTTGATGATTTTCTCGGGCGGTGCGTTCCTTGACCAACCCCGCGGCCATGTTTTCAGTGCGAATGCTGGCCCCGACCTGAGATAAGATGTTAGCGTGGATAAAGAAGAGCGAGCTATCTTACTACCTTTGACATCTTCTCCAACTTCTTTGTTCCGAGATGATTCCGGAGAGCGGTCTTCTTGATCTTCAAATCGGAGAAACTCCGCTCGTTGGACGCCTGGTTGACGACGAGATCGAGTAACATAATAGCAAATCCGGCAAGTTCTGAGACGTCCTTGCACGTCTTCATCTGCTCCCACATGAGGTGTGGCTCGTCGGGCTATGAAGAGTAGGTACCCCAAAAGCGGAGATGATACCGCAGCTTACATGGAGGTCCTGGAACGAAGCCTTGTGTTGATTCCAGGAAGCAAAATCCCCAGTGCCAGCAAGGTAGTGCATAAAGGTGGCGCGCAAAAATTGTTCCCGTACGCGCTCAATCTCCGCTTTGCTGAACGGTATGTTGGCGCCACGATAGACCACGAGCTCCGGCTGCTTCATAACTTTTTCTACAGCCTGGAAGAGCTTGCGCCGCTTCGGATTTGGCTCTTCGTCTTCTTCGGAGTCGCTGGCGGCGGCGGCGGCTTTTCCTTTATTTTTAAGTGTGGTGGCAGTTTTTTTCGCTTTGGCGGACGTATATGGGCACGGATTCGACCCAATTATGTGGGCTATCATGGCGGACTTCTCTCCGCGGACGTGCCCTCCCATAGCCGCTCGAGCTAATATTGGAAGAAGGATCAGATCCGACGTTCCAAGTCTCGGTAAAGGAGGCATACCTTGAGCAAATCCCGCGTCGTTGTATGGCAGAGTCTCCAAGCGTGCCTTTAGAGCCGCGTCCGTGTCGTTGGGAGGGTTTTGCACCTGGCGATGGTGGCGTATACATCCGAGACAGTATGCTTCGTGCTGGGATTTATTCTTCAATGGGCCCTTGTGAAAGAACTCCCACTGGGGTCCCTCAGGAGGAGGCATAGGAGAGCCTACTTGAGATAAGAGGACACGATGCAGACGGCGCAGCGGAGCGCGACAGAGGAAGAGCAAAAAATATTTGATCAATTGATCCGATGATTGACAGGCACGGCCACTTTAAGGCCTTTATAACCCTTTAAAACATTCTTCACCGTCTTGAAGCCTCTATATAAAGGGCTTATTAACCCCGACCCTTTATAAAGGCTTTACCCTTAACTGCAACACTGCGTTCAACTGGAAGGGAAGGGGGCCGGTGCGTCCCGCCTAACTTGCTTTTGTCTTGTCGGTAAGTTCATGGAGGATTTGGAGCTTGAGACCCTTGCCATTTGCCACATAAATGGTGTAGCGGATTCTTTCGTGACGGTCATGAAGAGGCCTAGGAACGCGTCGGCCGCGTGATCCGAATAAAGGCATAGGGGTTCTGATAAGCGCCCGACCGTCAAGCCATTCCTCTCAATTGTATATTCGTCACAAACTTCCTACTCATTCTGTAAATCGATACTTTATTTGGGGCCACCAAGCGAGCTCTACGTAAACTGAGCCTTTACGGAGTCTGTAAAATTGCTTCCTCCGGAAATTTCAACTTCGAGCGCACACATCAGCAATAGGGATGGTCGCCGTCGCCGTCTTTACGGGTGGGACGGGACCCGTAAGCGGGGTGCCGTGCCGTCCCGTCATGCCTCTGGCAAAATGCATGAACGGGACGGGGACGGGCGGCCGTCTACGGCCGTAGACGGCTTTCCAGCGCCTACCCAGCGTTTCCGGGGTGAAATTGTCTCCAATTGGACGAAATTCCTTCTCTGATAATCATAAAAGGCTTGGCAATTGTGAACAACTCCAGGATGCCCTCCACTAAGGTTGAAAACACATTTGCGACAAGAAATGCTCACGTGCAAGCGATCAAGTCCTTTTCAACCATGGTTGAAATTTCCTCGGAAAGCAAAGTGAGTACCCCCAACCTCTTTTGGTTTATTCTGGGCCACTCACCGGATGATATACACTTTCAAATACCTTTATTTCAGGCCTAGAGGGGAGAATTGATCCCCCCGCCGCCGCCCCGTCAATCTGCGGTTGACGGCCGGCTTTTTGCGGTACCGTCCCGCACGGGCTCGAAAACAAGACGGTATACGGCCGTGTTTGTGACGGCCGTGCCCGCTTACGGGACGGTGATCATCCCTAATCAGCAAAATGACATTTGACGCGCGTACTTTTGATCTTGTGATGCGCGTCCCGCCAAATTTTGATTTTCCTTTGGGCTTTCCAGGGTGCATATACTTGCCTGACGGGCACCTTTCCCTTTCAATAAGCTTTCACATACCCCTTTTACATTTCCTACTGCCTCAATGTTCCAGGCCGGGCTTAGTTTCCAAGAAAATTCCGCGCTCGCGTGATATTTCGGACATAGCTCGTGGCCGCGTGGTCGCGCGATCTTGTGATGTCTTGTACTCGCTCGTACGCGCGCGTACAAGAGCTCACGCGAGCCCACGCGCAGATTGTTAAAAACGCGATGCATTTGGCTCACATTCAAGTCGAGTTATCGCTTCAAAGTTCACTGGAGTTGACGTCTTACAATGGAACCAGTCGGCTCCTTACTAGTTGCGCGTAATCCACGGGCACAATTGAATAGGAACTGAAATGTGAATCGTGCCTGGAGTCGGAACAACACCCATGGTGAGCCCGTAGGATAGCGTGAGGGACAAGAGTATGAATCGAGCATCCACGCTCGTCTTTGCTCCCCCGGGCCACCGAATCACAGCTCCTGATGCGATCCCAACTCCTTTTTGTTGCCGCTCTCCCTGGACTTACTGCTGGCGCGCCCAGCAAGCGCGTTAGCCCGATCACTGAACCTGTCGCTGGCACTGCTATCACCACAGGAACTTCGATTCCGTTCAACTATGTCGACTTGAACCCATGCCACGCAGGGTATACACCCATCACTGTCTGGCTCACGGACGCTGTGCCGACGGCTCTCGATGGCAGTGGAGACCTTCCGGCCGGAACCTTTATTGAAGAGTTCGGCAGTTTCCTCATCGGCAACTTCGGTACACTTATGATGAAATGACACGGCTTTTCGCTGACTCAACGGCGTCAGGGCTTCCACCCCTCGCTGGCTTTTCCGTACCTCCGAGCAGCCTTGTGATCCCCGACATCTCGGGTCACTCTTCTGGCTCTGCGCTGTATTCGACGGTGGTGGAGACTTCCCCGGCCAACGCGTTTCTCCCAGTTTGTCCTTCTCCAAGTACAAAATTATTGTCGCTCACAAACATTCCCAGAGGGTGGTGGCCAACCCGCTTCATACGAGTTTTTCTCGGTGGAATTGGTTGTCGCGTAGGGAAGGAGTATAGCCTTCAAAGAGGGATTAGTGGTGTCCGCGTTCCGGGGTTTTGAGAGGTTGAAAGAACTTATCTTATGCTTGGTTGAAATTTAGAGTGGTTTGACTTGCTTGCCGACCTGCCGAGCGTGCCGTAAGACGCACTGATAAGTTCTTTCTGAAGAAAAAAATGGCGCAAACGCTTCACTGACCAGGACCCCTGAAAGAGACAGGTCCCAGCTTTGACAAATTCACTGCGTTCCGGCCCCAGGTAGATGCAGCCTGCATCTATGTGCGTAGACGATGGGGTAGACACACATGTGTGTCTACATACTGCTACATGTGTCTACGTGCAGTCGACACAAGGGGGTCTACGTTCACCTACATGCAGCCAACACTGTAGCTGAACGTAGATGAACATAGACCAATGTAGATGCAGCTAGATGCATGTAGAAATAGGTAGGCACATGTGTAGACACATTCAAGTGAATATGAACAGATCGAAACATGCCTTAACTATTCATTTGACTTCGACTTGTTTTCGGCTTGTCTTCGGCCATCTTCGGGTATAGGTATTTGACTGCCGGTGATGATCGCTGCGCCTCCGATCAACATCGGACAAACTGATACGGACATGATATTTTAAAATAGATATGCACATTTCTATGCGTTTTGAGGGTGCTTGCAACTCACACAGGGAAGGGGATTTGCAGACAAAAGAGCAGCCTAAATTTATGGTGTGAGGCTGGCCCAAAGAGCCAGCTGGCCGGGATGCAGGGTGTGTCTACGGCGGTAGGTGGGCGTAGACGGACGTAGCCGCAGGTAGCCGAGGCGCGTCCACGTGACGTACAATAATGTATCCAAACCTTAACCGAAGGTAGATGCACGGTGCATCTACCCCCTCATATACCCATGTACATATGTGTAGATACATGTAGATTCACGTACAATAATGTATCCAAAGGTTCATCTACATAGGGCCGGAACGCAGTGATTATAAGTTCCCACGCTTTCTGAGTGTGCAGAAATCGTTCTTTTCAGCGAGCGAGTATTTCCGGTTTTTTTTTAAGTAGAAACTTTGGCCAAAATCTGTCGGGACGGGGTCTTGACGGAGTCCCTGGCCTCGAAGGGCATTTTCAGAACATCGAAGATTACTACTACTTCCGTCAGGGTGCCTCTGAATCTATGTTGCGGTGTCACTTCTGCTCGCCGCTATCACTCTGTCGACAGCTTCTGGAGATGTAGCATGTATAAATATGCAGCACTCGACGTTGAACAATTATTTTTTATTTCGCCTCAGTTTTCAAACTCTGCTCAAATGAGGGAAGTTCTGTGCATGTGGACACTGCGGCGCGCGACGAGCGAATTATATTTTGTGACAAAACAGGTCCTATTGGGGGTAGGGTTTAGGAGAAGGCTTGAGGGAAGTCTTTTGAAGTTGACGAACCAAAGCACTTCGACGAAGCAGCCCCTATGTTTACGGGCCGAATGCCGGCTTTTACTGTGATGCCACATTTGAACCTGCTCCCTTTGCCTTCAAAACGGACGAAAATTGACTGAGGGGCAAAGAGTTCGTCCAGGGTTCCTAAGACCAGTAGCTCGATGTTAATGCGTCCAGGCTTACTTCTATGATGGCCTGACCACCTTTGTTTCCTTCCTCAATTTCGCTCTACCACACTCGAGATAAATTGAATCCTTCGTCACTCAAATCAAGGGTAAGACTCAGGAGTCTAAGTCCCCTTGGTGAAATTTGTCGAAGCCTTTTAGCAATTTTGGAACCACGCGGACGGTCGGACCGGGTTGGCATCACGATCGCGGAACCAAAAAAACTCGGCAGACATGTGAATTCACTTTTTCTTCTCCTGCTTGCCGACAACTCACTGGCATAGATTCGCCGTCTCGTTTACCCTCCGACGATCTGCTAAACGCAGCCCGGCTTCGGTAAACTCTGGGTAAGCTCCCAATCACAGATTGGCGCCCCACTGACGTCGATTGTTGCTTGAAGGGTTTCGAAACCCCACCGCTTAGTTACTACACCTTTTTCTCCTCCCACCACATCGCGCACTTTGACCTGCGCTATGCATCTCATCTGGTAGCCTTCACACCCCGCCTTAGGACATCCACTCTCCCTGACGCGTAACAAGTTCCGATTCTCCACCATAGGCATCATACTACATGCCCGCGAGCAGCGTCCACTCCTTCCAGCTTCCCCGACTACCAGTAGCCCTCTCCCTGGGTCACAAATACCGCGCCTGGTACCTCATCTTCGCGCAACCCCACCGCACCGCCGACAGCCGCGAGATTTCTCGCCTCGACACCTCTGGGCCGCGCAACCCCGAGCATTGGTCCCCACGCGCGCGGTTCTGGTTCAACCCCAAGGCGCGCTCGGGATGGGAGCGTGGACGCGAGACGACGCTCCTCGACTTACTACTGGCGCTGGAATTGCACGAGCCCCCGCTATTCGCAGTGGTCGACCACGAGTCCGGTGTCTGCAAAGTCGAGGTGCTCATTCCCGAACACCGGCTGTCGCACTATTGCGAGGGGTGCGGGAAGTGGGAGGTTGGAGGGGAGGACGCACTGCGGTGGTACATGGTCTGTTCCGACGCGCTTCCCAGTTACCTCTGCCCATCGGTACGCCTCTATTCTTTCTTTCTTCTGTTCAAACCTGAGTCGACTGACGGATATCACCGAGTGCAGTGCCACACGAAAGATTGGTTCGGCGCACGAGGAATGCGATATCTGAAGCGCATCGTACATACTGCTATCTTGTGACGCCAAAGTCGAAACTAACCCACAATTATAATTATAACAATTCGCCGCAAATATTGATACCTTGCTCGGCCGTTAGCGGATAAACCGTCGCACCTCCCTGCTCACTAATCGAACTTCTATTCGTGCGTACCCTTGTCCCGCTTCCTTCCTTCCTTCCTTGGTGCCACCATCATCGATTAATCCCCGCATCTTTCGTTCAGATCACTTGGTCGATCCCTCCCTCGCCTGAATTACCGCACAGATCCATCCATACATGGCTAGATCCGGCGTCTTCCGTGCCGTATCCGTTTCGTTTCACAGCACTTTCTTTCGTCTTCCTTCATCGTCGTAAAATTAGGAGCGATATCTGCTTAGTACAGTGTGAGTGACGTCGTCGCGAAATATATTGAGGGACCGAGCGAGGCTATGTATTCACATAACATCTAGGTCCTTCAAATGATTCCGAATGATTTGTTCTTGAACTAAAAAAAAGTCATTGTCGAGTAATTGAAGGGAGGGAAAGGACGAACCTTCTCCCAGAATTATAGCCGTCGACTTGGTGTCCTAGCAGCGAATTAATTTTTGCGAAGGAAGTGGAGGTAAGCAAGGTATACTCACGATGGCCTCCGTCTCGTAAAATATAAATTGTCTGGGCTCAGGCGAGAATTTCCGCTATCAGCACACGTCAGTGAGTTTATCTGTACATGTCTCCTCCAAAGATTCGGAGTCGGAGCCGGAGCCGGAGTTGGGTTAGGAATACTTACATGGTATGCCGAGAATTTGTCCCGGAAGTCTGGCAGTCCAAAAAAAGGTAAGATGATGCGCAGGGAAGGCTTGACGACGAGGGATACATGCATTTCGTCACCGAGGGCACGTCGTTTGGGCGATCCCCGAAGCTCGGGACGTACTTCTTCACCATTATCCCGGCGTTGATGTGCGCTTGGAGGACGTCTTTCTGTGGACGGACACGCGGCACAAGCACACTCAATCAGTCAGTCATTCACCCGCGGATGGAAGAACAATTTTGTGTGCGTTACTAACCTTGTTAAAAAGCAGGATGAAGGCAGTTTTGGCGAGTAGCGGGTTGCTAACGATTTCTCGCCACAGTTCGAGCGAGTCTTGCTGCAGGGAGATGGGTGGAGTCAGCCTGGAATTGTCAACGGAATAATATGAACCAAACAACGTACAATGCGGTTGATCTTCGTGTCCTCGTCCAGACTTTGCCAGAAAGCCAACGGAGCGAGGAAGAGAATCGCTTGTACTAAAAAAAACCGAACGGTCTCATCATCCGACGCAGGGTGAGCAGAAGCAGAAGCAAACTCACCATCATCAAAATATGGGATCTAAATCAACCAACCGTCAGCAAGACTGCAAAGATAGAGTAATAATAATAATGATTGACCCATGTTGATCGCTGCGAAGGGTTGAATTTGGGTTAGCGTCGCACGAACTCGGAGCTAGCAGCTAGCTTCGTGCAGGGAAGGGAGCTCATACTTGACTACTGCTTCCACACACGTCGGTAATAAAGAACTCCGTCCCTGCCCTAAACCCTAGTTAAAGCCTTAGTCGCGGTGGGTTCTAAACGTTGAACTGACCGCCTACCGGACTCGGTCACGAACCGGTGTTCCTCGACACCCAGCGTCCGTATTCTTGCGCGCATGATGTCCCCTGTGGGAGTAAAAAGGCAAATAGAGAAAGAAACAAATCAATCAGTCCCGAGCCCGTATCGAACGGGAAAAAGATTAGCGCACTATCGGACGGTACATAATCCAGGGCCGCGATTCGGGCAGTGTCGTCCAGAAAGCTGTCAAATTTGCGTCAACCAAGGGGTGAAGAGCGAACCCAGGCGCAGCACGTACAAGCCCGCGTCATCCTGCAGATAAACCTCGTTTGCTTCCAGCACCCTTCGTACAATCGGATCCTCCCACAGCGCAACGATTTCGTTCTGACACGCCGCAAGCACCTGTGTGACCTGCGATGGGTCACTGCTGGTCTCCGCCGTGGGGGACTGAGACTCGGGCGACGCGGACCGCCCAAAGGACGCGAGTTTGTCTTTCCACCCGCCGCCCGGCCGCACAGTGACAGTGTATCCCTCGCCCCCCGGTGAATCCGAGTTCATAATCCGGCTGATACTCGTCTCGAACGCGAGCAGTGGTGATAAGGAAAGCGCGAGCCGCTTGTGGTCGCTGTTGAGAGATATGCCAGGTGGCTTTGATTCCGCGGACGAATCTGTTTCGGGCCCCCACTCGTCGTGCAAGATCGTTAGAATCTTCTTGATCGAGCTGTTTACCATGTGCGGGTTGAGTTGAAAAGAATAAATTTACAGTTGCATCCCATGTACCTGATTAGGTTGAGTTGGATGACAGTTTTCCACACGAGTCGTTCGCTCTCAAAGTATTTGGGCGTAAACGCGAGCCTAAAATCTGCACAGAGCCGGTCAACCATGGCGGGGAAAAAGTAATTCGGTGACTATACGGACTCCGTAAGACCGAGCTCTGTAAAATAATGGGTCAGAGAATCACTCAGGGATAAAAAAAAACGCATCTGACCTTCCCGGATTCGGATTGCCCTGCAAGGGAAGCGCCGCGCCTCAGAATATAAGAAAGCACTGGAAGAGCAGAACACTGACCTAAAAGCAGGATCTTGACTGCACGCTTTTTCCTCTCCAGCGCCTTCTTGGATTCCGCCAACCCCACATCGATTGTGCGCGAAACTCGTGTCGCCTCCCGCGCCGCTTCCAGTCTCGCCACCTTCTCTTCCTCGGTTTCGTTTGGGGGAGGCTGGAGGCCGATGTTGAGGGGGTCGATAGAGCCCAGGCTGGTCCGCTGGGACCTCAATCGATCCGGCATGCTGGAGTAAAGGTAAAAGTGCAGGACAAGGGCATAATATTAGCGCCCGAATGGAATTATTGGTCATGAGAGAGATCCCCAATCATGTGGCGCAGAAGCGACGATGATCGGCATAACACGTTCCCAACCGACGCAAAAATTGAACTCAGTGTGTTTGCGGAGCGCAAAAGGACATAGACGGTGGCGAGGAGTCAGGAGAGAAAAATCACCTTGCGAGCTAGTACGATTTTAATTTTCCCCGCATGTCAGTCACCGACATCCCTCCGCCCCCTTATCGCCTCAGTCTCCACAGATCTAAAGAAAAAAAAAGTTGGTCCCTTGGGTTTTGCACTGAGCCTTGACGGCATTTTTCGTCTATTAGAACGTATCTATCCTTTCGCGGCAAGAAGCATCCCCTCTCGATGCCGACTTCACAAAAACACGGTTACGGTCTGACACCGGCGGTACCAAACCTCCCATCAAATCAGAGACCACTCGGATCGACAAGCCCGGAATCCGCTATTACCATGCCAACGTCCGACCTCCCGATAATTCTTGGCCGCGGCCAGTGGGGAAGAAACCTTTGCTTCGATTAAGGTAGATAAAAATGGCTGTATACTTGGATGGTCTTCACTTTGGCTCAACTTTGGTGCAAGACTGAAGAGCTGCTTAGACTGCAAGCTATGTACATGTACTGAAAGTAGCCTGCGTAGGCATGGAAGATCGTCACAGGGCGGGCTGGCAACCGGCTATTAACCGACCATTAAGTTAACCAGCTATGCCGGCCCTCGGGTGCTATGACTTGCCATGACCTGCCCCATTCAAGCCGTCATATGACGGACAGTCGGAGTCCACATCGAGAAACTACAAACCAAAATTTCGGCAGTCGATCGGAGGAAAGAAAAAATCCGACCAGTGCCTGTCAATAGCTACAGTATTCGCGCACGGTGTTTAACCATATACATGTATGTAGGAAGCAAAGTAAAGCAAAAATAATGGTATAGAACTATGGATACATACGACATCGGCATTCGACATTAGATTCAACCAAAAAAATGTGAGCGGCTCCAGAGCGTGCAGTGAGTATATACAAAAACGAACCAACGACCGACTCCTCAACTTAAAACCGGTGTTGGTATGTAGAACCAGCCGAGCCCAGCCCAGACGCAGGCTTAAATCAAGATACTCTGGTGGAGATGCTTGCGGAATATCTCCTCGTGCACTAGAAACGCAAAAAAAAGCGAAATGAACATCGCGTACATAGCCAATATTAAAAACGGAAAAAGGATGAACGCACCAGCCCCGATTATTTTGGCCGTCGAGCGGGTATCCTGGGGGATGGATGGAATGGACGGATGCCTGGGCTTAGCGATGGCGGGAGGAGAATAACGCAATGAGGGCTTACGACAGCGGTGGTTTCGTAGTAAAAAAATGACCGCGGCTTTGGGGAGGTTCGTTTCTGTTAGGTACATTATGTACACAACACAATGCAATCGGTTGTAGTAGGGTACAACATACATGATACGCGCGGAATTTCTCCTTGAAGTCTGTGTACGTGATTAGAATCGAATTGAGGGGGAGGGAAACGGCATAGATTTGACTCACAGCCCGTGGCACCGGCGTACGAGTTTTCGCGCTCCGCAAAGCTCGGGACGTACTCCTTGATTATAAGCCCTGAACGCAGTTTGGCTTTTAGGATATCCATCTGCTCGCAGATTAATCAATCAGTGCGATGCGAGGACGACGGACTGAGACGAAGGAGGCGGTACTGAAATGGAGTTGTGAGCAGGTATTCACCTTGTTGAAGAACAATATTATTTGACAGTTCTCGAGGAGGGCGTTTGCGCAGATCTCCTTCCACAGCACGACGCTGTCCTCGAGGCGGTTCACTCGATTGTCCTCTTCGAGGACTTCGTAGAATGATAACGGTGTCAAAAACACGATGGCTTGCACTGCACCGTGACGGGAATGAGGAACGGAGCGAGCAGCGAGAATAGATAAATAAATATTTACCCATGTCAAAGAACGGGATCCTAGTTGGTGCCGTGAGTCGGGGAATAAACAACATACGTTGCAACAAACGGACCATACTGCGCGCGAACCCCGCGAGCCTGGAACATCGTATATCCAGAAATCCTTCACGCCGCGAGTCCCTGTTGGTTGCAGATGAATTGAGGAAATGAACTGCGACCAAGGATGGCTGGATGGCAACACACCGAGTGCCGATTCCTTCTCAAATAGATGCTCTTCCACGCCCATGGTCTTTATTCTTGCGCGTAAAATATCCGCTGTATGTGTCAAATGAATCAGATGCATACCCACAACCTAAAAACGACGCACAATCGGTGGGAACGTAGTCCGGCGCAGTGACGCGCATAACATCGTCCATAAAGCTACATCGTCGAAAGGGTGGTAAGCATGATTTCTCCGAATTCAGAGTTGCAAGCAAGCAACGCACTATCCACCGCCATCTCGCAGCGAAACGTCCTTCTTCTCCAACAGCTCCCTGACAGCTGCATCTGCCCATAACGTATCAATCTCATCGCGCATGGAAACGACGACGGACGCGGTATTCTGCGCGACCTCCGACGTGGCGAGGATAGTCTTCCACTCGCCGCCGGGGCGCACGTAGACCTCGCCGCCACTGAGCTGCTTCGAGGGTGATATAAGCGCGTTTAGCACGTCCTCCTCGCGCAGGACGGGTGCGAGCTCGTTGCAGCACTGTCGATGTATATCAGAGACCAGGCTGAATTCCGGCGCCGCGAGTTCGGTGCGGATGGTGTCGACGATTACTCGGAGCGAGCTGGAGTATAAGTAAGTAACGGCTAGCATGCTGCGCTTTTGCGAAGATAATGTCGACGATACCCGATGAGATTAAGCAAAACCACCATCCTCCACGCCGCCCGCTCGCTGTCGAAATATTGCGGCGTAAAATCGTAAACGGAAGTCTGCCCACACAGGCGTTAGTCCGATCGACCGTCGATCAAGTTCAACCGAACGCACTCTTCAGCACCGTGCTCTGTCATTGTCAAAGGCAGCAGTCTGGATGAGCACCCAGAAATAACGATGATAGAAATATATAAAATATATTGACCTTGCCCGACTCCGACTGCCCTGTGCGATGGCAGAGTGAGCCTGGACCTCCATCGATAGAACAAAGGACGAGTATGGCACACCTAGCAAGAGAATCTTTACATCCCGCTTCTTCTTGTTCAGCAGCTTCTCAGACTGTGCCAGAACCTCGTCTATTTGACGTGATGTTTTCTCTGCGTCTTGCGCTGCTGCAATCCGCAGCGCACGCTCCTCAGCAGTTTCGCCTTCGGGCGGCGCGAGATGCGCTGCGAATGGGTCGTCCAGAGAGCCACTCCGGACGCGGGAAATGGTGGTGACCATCGTCGTCGGAGACGGAGAGAGTAATGCTGTGGGAGATTCAAAAGAGCTGTGACGGCGGTTAGCTTATATCCATTACCTTTGGCAGATGCCCGTGATCATCACATAAGCTCCCGCGGATGCAAATTTTCAGAAGTTGTCTGGACTTCGATGTTGCAGTGCCTTTGCGGTGACCAAGAGCAAGAATCCATGCTTTGAATTTCTTTGCAATTCGCTATCAATGCGGCAAGTCGGGTAAAGCCGGGGTGAATTTGAATAATTTGAACACCGAATTCCGCACCCGGGATATTTTCGGCTCAAGGCACACTTCCCCTGAATAATGCGTCGAGAAACGCAGAAGAAATTTTCTACCCTCAATTTCAATTTTGAACGTTTGACTTGCCTGACGCAAATTTAGGCTGTCGAACGAACCGAACCATCTAGCTTGTTACGGCCGGAGCAGGGTCGTACAAATAGGAGTACCCCGAAGGAAAGTAAACAAAGACGGGAGCTTTCGTACCCAACCAAGTTGGCCGTGACTAACCATTTGGAGGTTGGCTCGCCCGAGAGCAATGGTTTGAACGGCCAGAGGTCGGTGATGCGGAAATCAAGCCACCATCATCAGTCCCTGCACATGAACTCAGTAAAAAAAAAAAAGGTCAATTCATTGATGATCCGAAGACCCAAGAATAAAGTTCAATACAAAATATATCCGATGTTCACCTGCAATTACGCTGTTGCATTCACCCAATTGCTGTTGAAAACTCAGGAAAGCAGTCCGCCTCCCACTCCAACTTCCATGCCTACAAATGGCTCCTCTAAACAGCGGAGATGATTAACAGAAAGCGTGCACAATCTATATATCTCGACGAACCTCACTGGAAGCGCCCAAGATAGACCTCGGAATCATCATGCCCACCTAATAGTACCAGTTGTCAGCCAGCCGTCATTCAGGCAGCAAATTCTCGCGCACGACGTAATTCGGCATGTCCACCTAGCCAAATTTGAAGCCACATTGACGTGAGTAGTACTAGAACCCAACGCACCACTTCATGCAGGCGAAGGTCCGCTGCGACACTGCAAAGCATGTACGCCGCGACGCGGTCCAGAGCGTGTTCCGCACAGAGGAAGTCGATCATATTGCGCACAGCGGCGCGCGTTGCTTCGCGCATGTCCGCGTCGACGCCGGTGGTGCAGTAGTATCCCTCGTCTTGGATGTTGACCTTCGGCGTGGTAAAGTGCGGGGTTTTTGTGTACGGGCGGTCCTTGCGCACGGTGAGGCGCACCGAGACATTCATTGGCGTCTCTATCGCGGTTCCTGTCATGCAGAATGCGGGTCAACATTAGCATCTTCTGGGTAATTCGAACACACCGCAGACTTCTAAGTTCGGGTATTTTTCATTAACTTATGTTTGTACCGAAGGGAGGTTTCAAGATGGACGCGCACCTCCATCCCCTTGCACCGCATGCCCGTCCTGCTCGGTTTAATTCAAGCAGCATTCTTGCCGCACATAGCACTTACCCCAATAGAAAACAACGCGCCTTCCGCCTCAACCGGGAGGAACAAAGTCGCCCCAGCGCTTAGATGTTTCGTGTCGATATACCCCCAGTTGCATAGGGCGGAATCGTCGAGAACGCCCCCTTCTTCCCCGGCGCCACGCCCATTTCGCCCGCAAACGGCCTGAGTGGGATCCTGATGGTCTTCTCCTCATCAAAGTACGTGACCATATTCTCCGTGTCCAGCTCCCAAATCTTCAGCGCGGGTTCGGGGAACTCGTCCGTGAGGAGCCCAAAGCCAGGGATGCACGCCGTCCAGCCCCATGGCGCCGGCGCGACCCGTAGGACGTCAATCTGCAGTGTGTCTCCCGGCGCGGCGCCCTCGACGAAGACCGGCCCGTTCACCTGGTCCAGCTGCGAGAAGACGAGGGATTTGATAGCGTCAACGGTGCTCTCGGGCGTAATCTGTCCGTTCGAGGCATCGAGACAATCGAAGGTAATCGTCTCACCCGACTGGACACGCAGTACGGGCGCGATGCTATAAGTAGGAGAGTGAAGGATTCGCAAATGGTAAATCGGGCGGCAGGATACCTATTGTCCCAAGCGAGATGGCACTGAGAGCGTTTCACGGCGTGGATGGACATCGTGGTGTGGGGTACAAGCAGATTGTAGATTGCAACCGAGATCTAGAGATACATACCGGCCCGGAAAGTATCATTGATCATTCCCAAAGCCTCCCCAGTTGACGCTCCGTCGGTCTCGCTCGCCGAGGATGTCCGCCAAATGCCGCATCGTGGGGCGTCCATGGGGGCAATTCCACGGCTGGTCCATCGTTCCCATGTGCCGAACAACCTGGGAGGAGAATCACTATCGGGGCGTGGCACATGAACTGGGCTGCTCACACCGGTCATTTGGCCTTTCGTGAGAGGCATCCCTATCATGACGCTCTTCCTACACGCCCGCATTGCGAACATGGCGCGCGCTTTGGAGCAGCGCACCATCTGGCCTGCTGGCTGGTCGCGCATGCGGTGGATGAGCTCCTCCAAGTCTACAGCGATTAGTTAGTTCGAGTGCCCGGTTAATAGATAACACACCTTTCATATCGAAGACAGTGTCCTTGCTGACCGGTTGCGCCGTGAGTGACAGTCGTGGCCCTTGTACCGGGGTATCATCGGCCGCCGTCTGAAGATCAACCTCGAACCCATTCTGCCGAAGCACTTCGATATTCTCGAGTGCCACCAGTTCGTCGCCCGCAGTAAGCTCCAGCGGCTGCGACCTGTCCATCCATCGAATTATCAACATGACTCGAACTGTTCGTACGCCAAGGCAGTACGCACCGGAAAGTTTCTGCGACCTGATGCGCGTCGTCTGCTGCAGCGTCTCAAAGTTGTATTTTTCATCAGCAGCATGTTGATCAACGATGAACAAGTCATCCATCAGAGTAGCTCCCTCGCCCGTCCGCCGCCGTGTGACAATAAAGCCCAGGTTGAACTGACCAAGAATATCCATGGATCCGAAATCCTCTTTACTGATCGTCCGGGCTAGAGCTTCGGTCGCGACATCGTCGCTGACTGCGTCCGTGATTCGAGCATGCAGCAGCACTTTCGAAGACGGCTCATGGGGTTTGGCATCAGTGGAGACGGTACCCCAGACTTTGATGCAGACGGCGCCACGAGGTGGAGACTTTGGACACCTCGAACCGAAGAGAAACATCGCCGCGTCCGCCACCTGGAGTGCGAATCACTTCTGGTCGCGAGACCACCTCGTCCAGGGACGGTGTCGCGGATAACGAGGTTTCGGGGACAATGATAGAGAGGTCTGAGCTTTCGAACATGTCATCGTCAGTGAGGTCGATAATAGAGGAGGCAACGAGCGAAGGGTTGGAATTAGATTTGTCGGCATCAGCTTGAATGAGTACGATGCCGTCCTCGTCCTCGCCGTTGACGTGCGATGAGTCCACCATAGAAGATGTAACGTCGGGAGCGTCTGAATTGTCCTGCATCTGAACATCTGGGACATCCTCGTCACTTGTCCGCAGAGCGCCCGCAAGCTTAGCTGAGTGGTCCACCGAAGCCCGAGCATCAACCTGCATTCCATCGTCGTCCTCGCTTCCACTGACCGGCTGTGTATCCTCCGAGTCGGGGGAAGGACGGCGCGGTGGAGACACCATGGACTCATCATCATCACTGGCCTCCAGGTCGTCCTCCTCGACTTCAACCCGAACCACCGGTTGACTACCCGCAGCAGAAAAACCAACCAACATCGTGCGCAAGTTCTGTCGCGCAGACTTGACCTGTGAGGCCACGGGCACGTTTGGCACTTCGCGACCCAGATCCAAGTCCTCGTCGGGAGATCCCCCTCCACTCGGCTCCGAGCGTCGTTTCTTCCGCGGGGGATCATGACGTTCGCCCGCCGGCACCGGCGACGACGCACGCTCGTCCGAGACTTTGCGCGTCAACTGCACTTTGCGTTGCCAGCTCGCGCTCGACGAGTCGAGTGTCACAACCACATCTTCGATTGGGCTATTTGACGCGGTCGAGGGACTGGATGAGGATGGACGGGGAACGTAGATCACGGAAGTAGGCTTGGAGGCACCAGCACTCGGGGAGTCGTGCGTTGGTTGACCCGAAGCCGCCACGGGGAGGAGAAACGGACTATTGCCAGCGTATTGGATGAGGGTGTCTACGCGAGTTTCACGGGCGATGGTCAGGGAAGGGGTGCTCGCCACAACCGCAGATGGGCTTTTGTCGTCTTTGGGTTCAGTATTGCGACGCGTCTGAGGCGTTTTTAGTGGCCGCCCAACGGGCTGAATCTCGACTTCCGCGGCGGATGTGATGTCTTGGGTCTCCACCTCCTCGTCAGGTTCCACAACGACCGCTGTCGACGACGAGGAACGTCTGTTCACCGACTGTGATTCCGGGAGCAGGGTTTGAGTCATAGCTTTCGATTGAGTGCCCTCGACGTCGTAGGTGGACCGTGAAGAAGCAAAGGTCGATTCTAGCGTCGTCTCGAAACAGCGACTCAGCTTTTCGTGAGTGCAAAATTATCGAGAACGGCTTACCTTGAGCGCTGATATCAAGTTGGCTTCGTGGTGGAGGAGAATCGATCGCTTGTCAGGACTAACATTGATATCACAGGATTCTAGGACCATGAGCGTCAGGGCATTGAAAGGGTTGAGCTGAAGAACGTACCCGTGGGCAAAATGAAGTCCGCAACAAGGAAAGGCGATTGTGTGGCGTTAAACGACCGATAGACCTCATTGAAAGCCTTTTGGACCTGGGTTTGATAGTGAGTCGACGTTTCCTCCTCGCGCGGGGGAATAGACCTTGGATATATTACACGGTCTGCCGTTGACGTAGAAAAATTGGCGGTCAGTTCCACTACGTCCGTAACCGACGGCAAACTTCGACACCAGACCGCGAACCTCCACTTGAATCGGCGCGTTGCCAGAGTCCGGTGCTCTGAACAACATCTGAGACGCGAGAATACAACGATTCAAGGGAGGCAAAACCTTTTCATGGCTACCTTGTCCCGCTCGACGGGAAAACGTAAGGCAAGTGGCACAAGATTCTCGAGCGCTTTGGGACCCCAGAGGGCAGATACCGACTCTCGCAATGACGGAGTGCCTGGTGTTCGGATCTGTACAGATTTCGCCCTGCGAGACGTGAGCGCTCGAACACCGGATGGCGGTAGATTCACCCTTTATCCGCTTGATTACTGACGGTTAGTCTGACACCATTCTCACTGGAACAGGGCCCTAGGGCGTATGCATTTAGCAGCGTTAGTGCCTTGCCGAATTCGCGTTTTGCATTGCGTTCAAACTCTTTCCGGCGAACGGGCAATGTACTGAAGAGATTTGTGAGCGTGATGGTCGTGCCGCGCTGAGTTATAATCAGTAAAAGTAAGTATGGGCCGCGACGGGAATTAAGTACCTGCCGCGCGACCTTTCCCTTGTGACGAATCTTGCCACTAGACTCCATCTCAAGGGTTACACCCATCGGAGGTCGAGTCGCAGTGGACACCACAACGGATTCACACAGTGCGCATAAAGATGAAAGCGCCTCTCCGCGAAACCCAAACGTCGTCACGGTCGTCAAATCAGCGAACGAAGACAATTTGGACGTGTGGTTCTTCAACGCTGGCAGGTGGGTGACATTCATTCAGTTCAAATTTACCTGGCATGGAAGATTGGAAGAAGGCGCACCTAGTCCCTCGTAGTTCTCTTCAGAGATTCCCCCGCCATTGTCCATCACCTCGATGGACGACAATCCATATTGTTTAAATCGCACTTCTGTTTGGTTTTCGCGTCGATGACATAGACACGAGGTAGAGCGTGAAGTACGCGCCTAGATTGGTAGCCCCCGCATCCAAGCTGTTCTCTACGAGCTCCTTCACGGCCGTCTGCAGGTCAATGACGACCTGACCAGATGTGATTCTATGGATCGAGGTTTTGTCAATTGGCTTGATACTCATTGGGTAATGGAACTTTGAGCAGATGGCCAGTAGAATTGGACTCTGGTGAGCCAAATACGAGAATGGAGGTGGGCGTTATAATTAGGAAGAAAAACGAGATGTCACACGCACGTGACAAGTGACAGTAACGGACGCGTGGAGCGACGTGACATATATAGAGACGCGTTTGTTCAGAAATCCTGGTACGAAAGCGGAGAGAAAATCTTGCCATCCGCAGTTCGAAACCAAAGTTTACCAAGGACATCATTCGAACATTTATCTACAAGCAAAAAAATTAACTACAGCATATCCTATCCTACACCCCTCACTTCCATCCCTATATGATACAGAAATAGCAGGTACACATACAGAGTCAGAAAAACCCAAAGAATATCACGGAACCCGATGATCAACCTCAACCGTACTCGAAGAGGCGCCCGCCAAGTTCGTCCTCATGCCGGGAACGTCCAAGCCAAGGCCAAGGCCAACCGTACTCGACGAAGCCCCCGAGAGGCTTGTCATTGTTTTAATGCCCGAAGCTGGGACGCCGAGCGCCTCCATAGACGGCGACCCCAAGGGCTTGGCACTTGGAAGCTCAAGTAGGCCGACGACGGGCTCCACGCGGTCGAAGCGCTGCGAGAGGCGGAAGGTGCTGGTCCGCTGCATGGCCATGTCCATGCCCATCGGCGCCGCCGCGCCTGTAGGGCGGATGGAGTATTTTTCCTAAACAACGCATAATTTTGTTTGTTATTCGTTAATGGAGTGAGAGGACGATGAAGGACGCACCCGCATCGCTGCACCCCTCCTGTGCACCAACGGAACGATCAGGATGAACAGCCCCACCACGATGCTGTCAACAGTCCATGTCAGCGCCGCGCCACGCCGAATAATAAACAGCGGATGTGGGATATGGGAGGAGGAGAAAGTGAAGCAAGCAAAGACTCACGCGGCCTCACACCCAAACACCTGAAACCCGCCCTTCGCAGCGAGCCACGGCCCCTGGAAATACACCACCGCAAACCCAAATATCGTCCGTGAGAAGTTGAACAGGGCGCTCACTTCCCCGGCGTGCCCCGGGAAGCAGTCTTGGAGGTAGGCGTCTGCGAAACGTCAGTCAGGCATAGTAATTAAACTCACAAAGAAAAGAAAGAGGGAAAAACGTACATATGGCGGTGGTGTTCAGCATTATCGCCGTCTACACATTATTCATTATTTTCGTCAGTAAAGGTTTCAGAGTAAAGGAACGAGGGCATAAGATAAAACTAACATACCTGACCAATGCCCCACCCAAGTATCACCGCCGGTACGTTCCGCGCTTGCACCCCATGTCCGAGTAGGAGAAAGCCAGTAACGTATAATGGGAGGGAGACGTAGCACATCCTGCAAACGATTAAATATACCTTCTGAGATTCAACAAAACGAAAACGCACCACAAGCGCATCTCCGCCTCGAACACCCCTCGATTCCTCCGAATCCCAATAGAGGCGATCAGGTCGTTCCCGTACCGGCCTATCACCTCCCCTGCCAGCGTCGCGACCTAGATTAAATCCGTCAATAACAAGTACGTTTTCGACGCGGAGGGAAGAAAAAACTGTGTTCACAGAAGAGGGAAGTAATGAATGAATAAAATAGAACGTACAATCGGTGTCGCATACATCCCCGCAATACTCGTCTGGCTGAACCCGAACCCGGCTGGCGGGGGCGTCCCGAGGAAGATGGCGTTGGTGATGGTGATGCCTGCGAGCGAGAAGGGATGTGAGTACGTGTGAAAGGACCGCCGCCGCCACACAAACAGCGCCAACAATAACATAACGCACCAATGCTAAGCCCGAATTCCACACCCTATAGAAAAAGCACGGCGTCTGTCAATCAGTGACCGTCTTTTGCTCCACGATGGAGAGTAAATTTGAGCTGCCACGCACCCCAAAAATCATAATCAACAACGCGTGGGGCCTCCACAGTACCCTCAGCGGCCCAACAACACACTCGTACCACGGAGGCCTAAAGCGACTCATCTTGAGACCGGTGAGGCCAAGGAGGGTCTCGATGCGGTAGCGCAGGCCGAGGGTTGGTCGCGGGGGGATGGGGGTAAGGGTGCGGTCGAAGAGCCTGTGTAGATTTAAATTAGCTTTTGGAGTTGGGATCGGAGTTGCAGTTGAAGTTGCGTTGGAGCAGACAGAGGGGAGTGGGGACGCACGTCTCTTCACCGAGGAACACAATCATGAGCAGAACAACGAGCGAGTAGAAGGCGCCGACGGCGTACGCCCATCTGTAACTAAACGCGAAACGCAAGTTGGTTAGTTGATCGTTCATCGGTAATCTGTGGATTCGACTGAAAAGTGAACGACGTACTCGGTATGCGCCACCATAAACCCAAGAAAAAATGGCGAAACGAATGGTGATATTATGAAGCCCATGGTCCAAAGTGACAGCTATGATGAATGAATAGGGTCGTTCGTTAGCGTTTATGTCCGTCCGTCTTGAGCTACAACGGAAGGACCAATAATACAACGTACCTTTCGAGCTTGCAGGTGAAACGGATACATATCGGCCACAGTATACAGCCCAGTGATCTGCGGCGCCGTTGAGAAAAACGCCGCAATACAGCGCATGGCGGCGAAGGTGTTTAAGTTCGGCGCGAATATGCACCCAAGGAGAAAGGCAAACGCGAGTAGCTGTGACCAGAATAGGACGGGGAGCCGACCCCATCGCCGGACAAGGATCACCGCAGCGAAACCACCCCAGCCGAGCAGGAAGATGGCCCAACTAGTGAGAGTTGATTTTTAGTTGGTTATGGTAGACGGTAAACGGCTCGGGCGAACGTACTTGGCGGAGAGTTCGTTTACGTGGTCGGCGGTGGTCTCGTACCGCGCAGCGAGGTCAAAGATCGAAGCTACACCGATGCTTCCAACGAAATCGGGGATGCTGCTGGCCAGTGTGATTATAAGCAACTGGAGGGACTTGCGCCCGTCCGACCACTGTATGGATTGGTTTCATGAGCGCATTTTCAATAGGCTAGCGAAATTCTGTTGGACACGCACGAGTTGCGGATCCTCAGGATCGGAAGTCGGTTGTGGCCACAGAACGTTTTGACCGTCCGCGGAGAGCTTCAGACGGGCTGCGACATCCTTCCCAAATTCCTTCTGCGCCTCTCTAAAAGTCCAGCCCTCTGTCGGCGACGATTTCTCTTCACCACAAAGAATGATGATTGGACGCACTTTGGATCCACGATGAGACGACCCGCGCTGAGCTCGTGATAGCTCAGTAGATCCGCTTCAGTCAAGACGTTCCATTTGGGCCGGCCGAGAATGTCAGGCTCTACCATGAGCGCTGAGTGAAGTGGCTCGTGAGTGGAGGGAGAGAAGCAGAATTGAAAGCGGCTTTGTGATGAATGAAAGATTGCCGACGAGCAGAGACGAGCGCGATAGGAATACTGTGGGAATGAGACGACAGCAGTGACCGAACGCTATTACTGACTGCGAACGTCCGTCGTCCAGGTCTCGATCAAGCCACCGTGGTCGTGACGTGGGCGGGGGGTCGTTCTTTGTTGCGAGAGACCCAGCGGCGGTTGAGGGGATTATAGAGTGGACTGCATGGGATAATCAGACGCTGTGGGTAAGAAAGTGGCAGCAAAGGAAGATGAGAAACAGACAATGCCAAGACAACGCCGAGTGATTTGCCGCCGAATTCGGACGATCACGCTGACTCATCCCTATCATGTTCCTATACGCGGTTGAAATCGAGTTTGAACCAGTGGTTCAATCATTCTTGGACCCTCTACATGCTCTTCAAGTAATCCCATGAAGTTCCTCCGCATGAATCGGATCGAGGAGACTATAAACTGTGGCCCGTCGGCCGACACCGAATTACTGCTTTGGGGCACATTAAGTTCACGCTCGGCTGTGTTCCCCAGACACCCGTGTGAATCGCTGTCAATGGAGATGACGGTTCCTGGCAAAACGGTTTCTTCTTTCCTTTCTCGGAACCCCGTTGGCGAAGTTTGGATTCGGAATAATCTGCCGTGCAATGCCGGCTCTGGTGTCATATGTGGACCTAACTTTTTTTCGCTCAAAGACTCCGTATTCACGTACTGAATCCTACCTGACGGGAGTCTAAGCATTCAGTTTAGCTCCGTTGGTTCTGTTATCACCGGTGTCATAACTCATTTTTGATCCGCGTGGATTCGATCCCTGAACCTCGGCTCATGGATCATGTCTGGGGATTTGGAGGGGTTTTCAAGTTTTTCAAGTTGAGGAGAAGGGAGAAAAAAAGAGAAAAAGAGAGAGCTATCTACCGTAGATCAATATCTCGTGGCAAGAAATCTAAAGATCCCGTTCACTGGTTCGCGTCCCGGCATGGATTTAATCTTGAAAGGCTTACGTCCGCCGGTCCGCCTTCAAATGATCCACTGATTTCAAGAAGATCCTCCCCGGCGGACGCCGTTGATTGACAAGACATCGTCGAGCCAATGGGTTTTCAAGCTCAAATCTAATCTTTTAATCTCTTCACGGCACATTTCGGCTATGCTTCTTTTCTCCCACCAACTGTCGTCGCCTCCCTTAGCTTGCCCTCAACCTTCCTCCGGCGCGTTGGAGCTCCCGCAGTCATCAAACAACAACAACTTCTCTTCAGCAATGGGCTATCTGCCCACTATAAGCCACACTTTGGTCGCCCCCCTTGTCTTATTGTCCCGTTAATCCTTTTTAATATTAAATGTTGGCAAGATTGCTGGATGAAGCAATGAAGGTTTGAATATACTTACTTCTTTCTTATTCTAGGTTCTTGTTTGTGTACTCCTGTCAGCCGTCACCGTGTCATCCACATCTGCAGCTATGACTCTATATGCCGCCAGCCTGCTGTGCGATGTATAACGCGGCAATATCGTTCCCCGCCCTCGCTCACACTCCCTCTTTCAACAATTATTTTCCTTCTGTTGCCGGTGAATTTACACATTCAGGCCTTTCCGATATGTGCAAATTTACCTCTGCCTTCTTACTCACACGGTACACTCCACTTACAGTGTGCACGGACGCCGCCGCTGCTGATCGTTGGTACCAGAGGAAAGAGGAGATCCAGATGAGGGCATAGGAATGAGAGGAGTGATGAGGGCACGCACTTGGGACTGTTTCAAGTGTCATGTTGGTGTCAAGTAAACATTCAATATAGGTACATATCAATCACAATCCTACTGCCTCTGCTCTCGATCCCGTACTGCTATCTTTGCAAGAACCATTGCCTCTGTCCATCGAACCCTCTCATTTGGGGCTAGTGCAGGATGCCCACACATGCAATGCTTGTGCCCGCCCTTCCCCAAACAACCTTCCCTTTTGGGACACAAATTCTTGACACATAAAGCACAGCGCCGTGACTGGGTTGTTGACGTGCTTGAGTGAGTTGGTGCTGATACACCTGGGAGTAAAGTCTGTTGTGTTGCAGGTTGAGAAATTGGTGTGGGCTGAGGCATGGTTGAAGGAGCAAGGCCAGGGAACAGTGTCAGTGCAGGTGGTTGCACATTGACTGGTGGGTTTAACACCAAATCATCCTCATTATCGTTGAGGAATACTGAATCACTGTTATTTGGCTGGGCTGGCTTCTCAGCCATCGGGTTAAAGGACCTGGGGTCAATTGCACCGCCTATATAGCAATATAATTTAGGTGCAGATAAATCAAAGGACAGAAATGCAAACCTGGTGAATCCAACTCGCCATCAGGCAATGAATTGGGGGGGGAGAGCGGTGATTTGTGAGTCTGTTGCAGTGAGAATGTCGAGGAGGGGTTTGCGAGCTAAAAAATTGCCACCCTCTGAAAGCGTAGCACGCTCTGACTTCCAGAGAATAGTGTTTTTGTGGTGTGCCTCAAGGTGTTGAGGAAGCTTGTAATACAGACACTGATTTGAGTCAGTGAGAGTGCGGGACTGGGCGTAGACAAGCTTATTCCAGTGTTTTGTAAACTCGTCCCAATCGATGGCCTTCCACGCCTCGTGTGCGACAACCACATTCTTCTTGCGGAAGTCATCTTTCAAGATTTCAATCTTGAATGTGATGAACTCTTGGTGTGTATGCACCGGGAGTACGGGGAAAAGTACTCGCTGGCGAAGCTGTAAATATCGATATTGGTTGGTTGGCCTTGTAGAAAGCCGGGTCAGGGCATGGACTGGAGTATCACGGTGGTGAGGGACACCGGTGATGTGTGGTCGCGGAAGAGTTGTAATGTTGAACTTTTCAGCAAGGGACTTTGATAAGGGGAGGATTCCGAGGGTCTCAGATGTTGAAATGCGAGTAGAGAGCACGCGGGGAAGGGGGAAAGATGGTTTTGAACCAACAGCAATGGCAAGTTCAACTATCTCGTCCCTGATCCAGATATCAAAGTGGCCACAATATATCCTGCCTGTGCGATTATGGTATCCAACCTGACACTACAATTAGATGACAGCACAAGCAGAGTAAATAAAAATATGCACCCTAATATTCCGGCGAAGGATCCAGTTGATTAAAATACACTCGGCGAGCTCAGGCGATGCTCGCAAGGAACCAAATATCCGACGAACGACCATATGGAATCCACCCTCGAGAGAATTAGTCCCTCGGACAGTGCGGTAAATGTTGAGGCCATCACGGTCCTTTCCCATGAGGTAGTAGAGTGGAATGCCAGGAGGATCTGAGAGATAGCCATCTCGTGCAGTTTTTAGAAGGTGTTGGACCATGTCCTTCGCATCATCAGAAAAGAATGGTCCGCCTTCCTTCTTTGTTGAGCATCGCATGTTCTCATATGCCTTGAACAAAGCCTCTAGCCGAGGCGGGTCGGGAGGAAATTGTTGAATACAAAGGCGTTGGTCACGGCGCAGTCGATGAAAAGCGCGTACTTCTAAACAGCCAGCAGCCCCTACTTAGCTGCGTGCAACTGTTGTATTGGAGGCTCAAACGCAGATCCGTGCGCAGGGCACCACTCCCCATCTTCACGGAAGGCTTATCCGTGAAGATTATAACCACTCCACCATTTCATTCGAAACACAACTTCGCCACACTCGTCACGGAACCTCATCCGTTGCGCGTTCACACAAGCACAGAAAGAAAACGGGCTACAGAGGAAAAGAGCTATAGCCCGCTCGCGCTGTGTTAAAACCCACGTTTTAAAGACACTGCTTGCCCGAGTAATACGAGGCAGGGAGAAAAGAGAAACCCCCATATCACCCAGGTCTCCCGGCTCGGATCGACGCTCGCATTGCGAAGCTCTATTCCTTCGCGCAAGTGTAGAGCGACCTCCAACCGCGGCTTTCCTGGAAGGCTAGCCCCCAACGAGGAACTAAAAACCTAGAGGAACCTAGCGCTCACATCCTAATCCTCACGGAAACAGATTGTACCATCTCACCACCACCACCACAATTATATAAACCTTCCGTAGCGTACGAGTAGCTACGTTTCTCCGCGACAGAGTAATTTCCCTCTAGAGGACGAATCACCTTCGTGTACTTGCCTGAAACCAATTCACTGGTCAGACATCTCACGGAACCGCAGTCCGCATCACACCGGATCCGAACCTTGATAATTCTTTCCGCAGCCCGGGTTGTTGTCGCGTTGATCATCACAAATCCAGCGATTTGCGAGGAGAAAAAAATCTGCTGGCATTGAGCGAACACAGCGGGCAATTGGTTTATCATTAAAGCCTGTGGAAAATAGTGAGATCTTTTGCCTTAGAAAAAAAAAAAGCTTCTACCTTTACGAGAGAGTGGTAGGCCACAACTGCACTTGAACCTCTCTGGGGCACCTGGAAGTAGGTGCGGAAGCCACACAAAAACATCGCGCCAATACACCATGTCGGGATTGGCACCCATACCCCGTTGAAGACTGAAGACTGGATGTGGAGGCCTCCAGTAGAAATCCCCCCGAAGATAACACAGTGGATGTTTGTAGATGTCGATCTCAAGCTGTAATTGTGTTTTTACATATTCGAGGAAATCCGACAGGACAGAGTTTGCAGCTGCTTCGGAAGACTGTGTTTCAGCCGCAGGATCGCCCTCGCCGCCCTCTGGTAGATCAATATCAACAAGGCTTTCGTCGATCTCCGCATCACCTGAAGCAATGTCCGCGTGCTCGTCGTTCTCGGTAATATATGTGAGTGCTTCATTGAGGCGAGCAAGATTGTCTGCGGACATGCTTTGAGACCGTGGACCCGTTGCTATATGGATTACTGCATTTGAACAAGATAAAAGAAAATAAATAACATACATGGGACTTCTCCCGGCGGTCTCACATTGCCAGACCAAAATGAGGGGTTTGCTACCGGCTGAACGCGAATCGGATCGGCGAGAGGAACAGGACGGTGGGTGTTGAAGGACCGAAAGATTGGTGCAATAGGGGCTCTAGAGCTAGCAGACTGCACCTGAGATGCAGGACGTCGCGGTGGTGGACTGGTGCGCATTGAGGAAGACGAGGCCGTGCCAAGTATTTGGCTCTTTACGGCTTTGGGTTTGCGGCCAGAGCCTTTGCGGGCACCACCATGACTTCCTTTGATTTTTTTCACAGTGGAACCAGCCAGACTTTGGCTGTTGTCGTCAGGATTCATGGTGGCGGCAAGCGCGCGCAGAGAGGCGGACGGTGTTAATTAAGTACTAAGTGTCAACTCCCTGTTCCTGGCGGCTAACTATCGTTATCATATTATTATCACTCGGCACCGCTCGGATCATGATTTAACAGTCACATGGGTGGCGGATGTACATCCGCCTCCCCAGCTATCATTCATGAGCCTGAACCTCCGCGTATTATATACATTTTCCCCCCAGTTACAGTACATACTGGACACAGAAACACACCCAGGATAGAATTCTTTTAAGCTGTAGGATAATACATCCTCGTTAAGCAATCGTTAAGTCATCTTGTATCAAACAAAGAAAAAGGTCACCTGATGCAAGAGGATTTGTGTGGCATTTCTGGTTGTAAGGAAGTGTCTTGTTTCATACAGGTCTGAAAGGGGATCAGATGCCACTGGTTTCCTTGATTTCACGAATCCCTTTGTTTTAAGCTGGCTTAAAACTCCTTTCATGTGCCTTTAGATCGCTGAGGACTGACACCAAGTTCGGCCCGAGCGACCTCCTGTGGTGGACAAGAATTTCATCAATTAAATATACAAGTCGCTCAAACCAACGGACGACTTACAAGTCCGTCTCCCAGAGTCGCGAATGAATGGCGGCAGCGGAGGCCGATATCTTAACCAGAGGTCCGCCGTTAATGAAAATAAAGAACACTTCATGGCGGAACACACAGCACAAGACCAAGACAGCGAGACGTGATGAGACTGCATTGCTGGGATGACTACGATGCATGGAAAGGGTTGAACACCAAACCAACAGGGCATGCAGACTTAGTAAAGACACCCAAATCATGAGAGTGATAAGCAACCAGAAGCTTCAACCGTGGCGGGAGGACTTGATTTCTATGGCGGTCACTTTGTACATTTATTATTCGGGGGGTTTTTTTGCACGTTTTCAGGCCTTTTTTCATGTTTTTCGTGCTTTCATACTTTTTTTTTTTTCTCAGGTCACTTTTTTTTCTTGGAGGCCTACTTTTATTTTTCTGCACAGTTGCACTGAGGTTTCTTCCCAGATTGCAACCAACTTTTGAGCTGAATGAGGATTCAAGCTCGTTTTTTTTTTTTTTTGATACAGTGGCTATGCCTGCCGACTTGCCAGCCTTGATGGCCTCGACCAGTGAGATACACCAAGGGCACTTCAGCTCTCATGGTTAGGTTCAAGTGACCTGCAGGAGGAGGTCATAAAGTGTCGAATAGCACCTGCCATAACACAGGCAGCAGTAGCATGCCTGCTGTGGTTGAGAAGCAGGTTACCACTTACCGAGTTGGACTCTCAACATCTGCTGCCGATGAAAGCTGTCAAGGCCGGCCAGTCGGCTTGCACAGCCACTTCACTAAAAATAAAGGTGCACTCCTCGCGTTCAACTGAAAAAAAATGCAAAGTTGAATCCAATCTTACCAGAAAAATAAAAGTAGGCCTGCAAGAAAAAGAAAAGTCACTTGAGGAAAAAAAAAGTATGAAAGCACAAAAACATGAAAAAAAAAACCCCAAATAATAGATGTACAAAGTGACCGCCATAGGTACTGGGTCTCTGTGTGACCAAGATTCAGTGTAGTACTACAACGGGAATGTAGGCCAAATTGCTGTCGGCAGGCATCCTGTAGGACCAAAGGAATGCGGAAAAAAATAAAATGCACTCACCGGGATTCGAACCAGCGACTGACCGTGTTTGGGATTGCCTAATTGAGATTCGTGGTGAAAAAAAGCTGTCATTCTCATTACTTTTGGCTCTGGTGTCATACTATCAGTTCCAATGGGTTAGAATTCACATTATTTCTCCGTCTCCTTTGCTCCTTTTCCCCCGGAGTTTTCCGGGATTAACTCGCGTAGTATTCTTCTGTAACCGTGCAAATTCCCTAGGGAATCGAAGGGGAGGAAGGTACTGAAAAGCAGTTACCGGCTCATCAAACTCAGGCTGTTTTTGGAATACATCTATATTCTGCTTTCGGCAATCAACTATGGCGGTCACATTGCACATTTATTATTCAGGTCTTTTTTTTCATGTTTTCGTGTTTTTTTCGGTATTTTTCATGTTATCCAGCTTCTTTTTTTAGGATCCTATACTTTTTCTCATCTTCATGCCTTTTAAAGTTTTTTTCACCTTCCAGAGGAATTAACAAGTTCTATTTTAAGTTTTCCTTGCAGAATGTTTGGCATTGGCCATAAATAAATTTCAACACCTAGATAAGTTTTAAGTTTCTTCCAACCACAACTTTTTTTTTGTTGGCCGTGGCCTTTGTTTCTTCTTTGGTTCACTCAACAGGGTTTTTTTTTCCTAACCCTAATTTGATCCGAGTGGCGGCACAGCCGGCAAAGTTCCGACTTTTGTCTTACGGTCCAAAGCATCCTTGCTTTGTCTTTGCCCATACCTCCACTCCTACCGGGGAATGAGTACACCGCCTCTCCCGGTAGTGGAACCCCTATGATGCTGAGACCAAATCCTCCTTGCAAACCTGTGCTGAGCAGAATGGTGTGGAATACACTGTGTGTAATGCTGCTAGGGGTTGCAGGTTGGAGTCATAGTCTATGAGACAGTTCAAAATATTGTCTGTGAGTTCTTGAAAATACCGAAAAAAACACGAAAACATGAAAAAAAAAGACCTGAATAATAAATGTGCAATGTGACCGCCATAATCAACTGCTTTTCCGTGTCACGATAAATGCAGTTGCATCATTATTTACTCCTTCCCATTGAGTAGCCATTTTACTTTAGAACTACAACTGAATTTATCGTGAAGCTGTTCAGATAATTTATCAAAATGAAATTTGTGCTCACTCACCCCTTGCACTTGACCTGCAAAACCACAATAGGGGAGTTCACGGTAGGGCACATTTTTGTGTTTGTGAATAAATTTATTTGTTTGATCAGATGAATAAAACCATAGTTCGTGGAATAAATCCGTGATTACCCCGTTTGAGTTCCAAAATATATTTTGATTGATTATTTCCATGACCCTCACTCTGCTACTCCCCTCCATAATGCCTCAACAAACCAACCACCACTGGACTACTGATGTGGCCCCCGAGCTTGTCACTGCTCTCTGCCTCTTGGAGACAGTCACTGAAGACTCCATGGGCAAGGACATCTTCAACAACGAGACCCCAGGATCAGATACCAACACCGATTCCGACGACACAATCATCTATGACACATCAGAGCCAAGAGCTTCCCCATGAGCGGTGATGATCGGGATCGGGCCGGGCAGCTTACTCAATATTCCACAAGCACAATTAAATCGTGCTTGTGGAATATGTTTATTTTGTAAAAATAATCGCTCCGTCAGACAAATATTTATATTCACAAACGCGAAAATGTGCCCTACCGTGAACTCCCCTAATATCAGGGTTGTTTGTTCAAGAAAAAGTCCCTTGAGGAGAGAGTATTGTCAGTGACGACCCTAGGTCGGCCTGATGTCAGCTTCGGCAGAGAGCCCGACTAGGACTTCAAACCCTGGCGTAGGTGATCAGGTGTCGTGTTCCGTTTACGACGTGCTGATATGGCAAGACCCTGGTATATGAGGAAGACGTCCTCCAGATAACGGGGTATGGATAGAGTTAAACCCTGAGAGTAATAAGACAGTGAGCAGGGTTTAAAGCGAGAGTCAAGCCCAGTTTCAGACCAAAGTAGTGCCTGAGATTAGACGAGGTAGAATCTACTGTACATTAGATTCTACTGCTACTTTTATACTAAAGAAAGTCCTTGGCGATCACTCAGTGCCTGGTAACTAATTTAGTATTTAGGGTTGGCGTAGAGGAGAGCGATCATGTGCTCTCCTGTACAATCAAATAGCCGCTGCGTCAGGTTTTTGCAACCCCTAGAACTCCTGTACCCTGGTCAGTGTGATCCCATATTACCGATTGGTGGTATCAGCCGTTGTGCCGAGCGTGATCATGACATACCAAATCGGGCCTGGGAGCTGTCCACATATGACACCAGAGCCTTACTTTCCGGATCAGCTGTAATGTAATTAGGCAAGCTGCTTCCTAAGAGGATCGAACGGGAGTGTGGCCAAAATACAGAATCCCGAGCACTAACCAACTGAGCTAAGAGAGCACACAAGCCTCTGTGAATGATTCCAATACATAGGCACCCTCCTGTCTCCAGCCCAGGTTGCTCTACTCTCTGCCCTCACCCGTCGTCCATTCACGCTGTCTACTGTAAGTATCTGGGTGTGAAGACTTTTCACTTTGAAAAAAATTCCAGGGCATGTAAAATATGTGTAGATGCTAAAAATATACCAAAACCAAAGTTGTAGAGCTTGAAGAGAGCTACATTCATTCATTCATTCAAATTCAATTGAGGTGCGCCCAGGCCCCTTGGGGCCCATGTGGCACTATACATATTTACATGGAAGTGTGCTAGCTGGCGCGGAGGGGGTTCGGGGGTAGGGGACGCTGGTTGTGTGAGTGTACGATAAGGCTGGTGCTATGAGGGTGTGATGGAAATTTTTGTGGATAATTCAGGGTGTAAGAGGTGTTCGTATCAGAGCCAAAACTACAGCCAACTACAACTACAACCAACTACACCAAAAAACAGGTTTTGCTGATGACCGCGGTCACGTGTAAGTGCTGTGCCTCGGAACAGAGAGTGCATGGAGGGTAAATGATTGTAAGTGGCCAGCAAGCGGTGGGCACAAATAGCTAAAATGAACAACTAGATAATTTCATACTGCAAACCTTGTTCCTGGCCGCTGTGATACGGACTGTGGTTCCGTCAGTTGTCTGACCGGGTGTGGTATAGTCAGGCAAATGCACAAAGTTAATTTGTCCTCTGGAGGGAAATTTCTCTGTTGCGGAGATTCATCTGCTACTGTGGTACACGCGGTGTTATGTATTTATAAGTGGTGGTGGTGGTGGTACAGCTCCTTCCGTACGGAATGAACAGTTTCGCTAGGTTCCTCGAGGATTTATTTCATTGGGGGCTAGCCTTCCAGGAAAGCTTCGATCAGAGGTTTTTCTACACTTGCACTGAAACGGCGCGTTTACAATGTGCTGACATCTAGCTACATTTTGCGTTTTTTAGAGCTAGTGCATGACAAAGTCTGCTAGCTGCTATTAGACACATTACCAGCTTCTCAGGGCTACAACTAGCAATGGGAACTCTGTTCGGTGGTACAAATGAGAGTCAGAGTGAGCTCCGGCTACTGACTGTAGTACAAATTATCTGCTAGGCGCGGTTTACAAGCGTTACACTAGGCGAGTACACAGATCAAGGAGATAAACATACAGGTCTAGTACCTCAGAGTGTCAAGGATTCTATGAACGAGGACCAACGACTGCACAGACGGAGCTTTGGTCGGAGCTAGCGCAGAGTACAGACGAGCACGAGCGAGCTAGCAGGTGTAGGAAGGCAGCTAGTGCCATAGCAGCTGGACAGGCCCTGTTGAAGTCGAGACAGTAGTGGCCGAAGTGGCGCTAGCTGAGACAATGTGAAGGGACCGACTATAGGGGTATAGGAGTATACCCACCAGCAGGTCAGGTGATGGACGTGACACGATCCAGAGAGCCTAACGAAGACAAATAGCAGAAACAGTGAATTCTTGTTGAGATGGAGCAGTGGATGAACGCTAGGATGTTCAGTCTGTAAGATAGCGGAGTGGAGTGGCGTGATTATGAGCAAGCTGCACCGGGAATAGTAGTTCCGGAGTGGTGTTGCACATGGAGAGTTGCTCGGGTGCAGACTAGCACACCGAGAAAGGCAATTATACCAGGTTTACTGTCGAGATGGTCAGATAGTTGGCCAGCTAGGCAAGCCTAGACCACGAATGGACCCGGCTCGTCTTTTGGAGGCGGTCACATGACCAGAACATCGGCCTGTTTTACTCATTTCTCTTTACATTTTCTCTCTGAACAGTATATAAAGCCCCATAAAATACCGCTAGAGACCAGTTCATGCCCCGCTCATCGCACTGTCAATAAGGGTGTGCTCAGGCCGGTCAAAGCGGAGATAAAGTACCTTCTCTGTCGTAAACCAGTCAATAGAAATCACAGCGTTGTTTGTTGGATACAGAAGTAACTGTGTGAACCAATAAGTCAAGCTTCGCGTTGGGAGGTTGTGAGTGGCACCACTCTCCACGTATAAATCAGGACCGAAAGCACGAGAGTTTAAGTTTGAGAGTTGCAGCTAGCTTTGTGGTGGACTTCAGCGGGAGCTACACTTTGAGTGACCGGAAACACCTCCTGTAAAACGGACCACAACCGATATCACACTCTGGTACAACTCTCGGTCGATTCATTGACCGACTAGTTGAGCTAAGAGAACACTCAAGGTCCTTAATAAGCCCAAGTGTACAGAAAAGAGCTTGGATTAAGAGGAGTCTAAGTCGGCCGTTAGCAGCTAGCTAGCCAAGCCATAGAGGAAGTGCAGCAGAAGCAGTATAGCCCTTTACCGGGAGTTTTCAGATAGACACTTCATTTACCTCGCCTAGGACGACTGTACTTTGTGCGTCCACCTAGTAAACATCCTTATCACCCCAAACCTGTACATCCCAACCTTGGGAAGTCTTGTTTCGGAACGTCAAGGGTAGCTAGCAGAGAAGTGTGGTGTTTGTTTAGTTGGGATAGTTGTGGCCATAAATCAATTCTCATTGTGCTAGGAATCCAAACCAGTAGTCGCATACTACAGCTCAGACCCGAACTCACTGAGGAAGAAGCGCTTAGTCTTAGTGAAGTATAAGTAGGGGATTTGGTGTTGTGTTAGGTTTTGTGTGTGGTGTGTTAGTGTTCAGCTAGCCCGCATTCAGAGCTTAGTTAGCCCATTTTCACTGTTAGCACATCTTGCCCGTTTCAGCATGAAGGGTGATGCTCCGCAAGATGAACACTGTTCCGTGTCGAGATGCCTGGGCTATATGGTCCCTTTCCTGCCTTGTATATGTTGGGCAAGCAGTGTCTTCAGAACTGTTGAACACAACACGTACAGGTTATAGCGTGGTCCTTCATAACCCAGGTTTTTCTCTACGCTGTGGTGGTACGGCCAAGCAGTTTCAATTCCGTGGGCGTGTGTGTGGTGAAATGGTGAGAATGAATCGTGGAGTGGTTATAATCGAATCGGATAAGCCTTCCACGACAATGGGGGTGGTACTCCACACACGAATCTGCGTTCGAGGCCCAAGCCAACGGTTACACGCAGCTAAGTTGGGCTGCTGGCCGTTTAGAAGTTTCGCCGCGTGTTCTACAACCATGCGAGCTATCAACACCGATGTTTTCTATAATTCCCCCTGGCCCATTCCATTGAACCAGAAATACTACGGACAAGCCTCCTTGTTTGAAGCTTCGGCCCAAATTGACCTTGGTTGGTCCCACAGAGGGCGGCACAACCTGAGCGAGTATGTATTTGACTAGATTCTCACCCTGTATGTCCGAGGGGGATAGCTTAGGTATGAGCAGTGGGGGGTAGTAAGATGTATTCTTCTACGAACATCCCTGCTTTTATACTAATTCTTTTCCGACCACCGCGCGCGACCTTATTCCTCATTCGTCCACGGACCCCTTTTGACACTGCCCTCCTCACCTCGCGGCGTGGATCTCCATGCTTTTCCGTGAACTGAAGTAGATACCTAGCTCACAGATTGTTACGTTGCTGCTCATGGCACCCAATTTCCATACTCCGTAGCTTGTCCCTCCTTCCGTAGCTTCGATATTTGTGTCTTTCATCTGTGGCAGCGGTTTCCGTACTCCATGTTTTGGTGCCAATGCTCTCCTCCTCCGCGGGTTCCTGGTGCATGGTCCGATAGCTGCGTCCTTTTTGCAAGGAACGAGCAGAAGCGAGTTGAAATTGAATCGTGTTCCGTATGTGTTATGTTGATTGCTAGTTTCGGTGAGGACAGTGATTTTGGGGATATTTGCTGTAGACCTGGTGGTGTAACTGTTAACGCGCGCATTTATTACTGACTCATAATCAGTTAAATGCGAGCCTTGTTTGATTCGAGGTCAGGCCGTGTTTCCAAATCCAGGTGACTTTTTCCCACGTTCCGTAGTGTGTATCCTTTTTCGTTGCGGAGAGAGCGTGCACAAGTATTCAACCGTGGGTGTCGATTGTCGATTCAGGGGTGTTTGTAGTGTAGACCTGGTGGCGTAACTGGTAACGCGCACATTTACTGTAAGGTGACAGTGACCTATAATCTACAAATGCGAGACCCTCGTTCGATTCGAGGTCAGGTCGTATTGGTGATTTTGCTTCCTTTTTCCATGCATGTTCCGTAGTGTGTGTTTGCCTTTTTTCAGCCACGAAGGGAGCGTGTCACAAAGTGATAGCTCACACCGCTCAACAAGTCCTGCATTGGAAGAAGTTGAACATGACCTAAAATTAAAGTAAAATTGGAAGCCCAAAAATGTGTGGTTGGTCCTGGCAACAAGAGCAACTTTCTAGAGATTTTGTAGGCTCAAATTCTTGACCTTCATTTGTGTGAGGGAGCGGGTCTACAGGAAGTTCAGAATTGAGGATAGGGAAGATGGTAGGTTCGGAGCAAGCTTGTCTCCGCACCGGCGAGCCGGTGATTCTCGGAGAGAGGCTTGATCCAAACTGCCGAAAAAGGGTGATGTGTTCAACCTACATTTTCTCTGTCAATTCAATGCAAATAAGTTGGGTTTTGGTGTATAATATATTCATTGGAATATACTACATCGGTTTGGATAGCTATTTGCATTTGCTACATACACCTTCCTTTTGTAACTTGTAAATGAACAGTTTTCCGGAGAAGTTGCAATCTGAATTCGGAACAAACACCCAACTTCATCTTCGAAATTTACAATTTTTGTGAGCTCTATCGATCGGGAAGGTACCTTTGAACAAGTTTCCCACCAAAATATATGTTGTGAACTGCGTTGTGCATGCAGGAAATATATGTTTCACTTTTGTTGGGAGATGTGACTCACATGTGACCGATGTGACTGCACTTTCTGCACTCGTGTACTGTGTTGTACAACTGCATTTAGCTGTCCAAATGACTTATTCCCATGTATTGGGCAGATATAAGACTGCTCTGACCATTCAAGGAATTTTACCACCCATCATCTTTTTGGTAACTAGATGACTAGTTATCTCACCTTTTCCTCCTCCCATTGCATGCACATGTTGAAGTAAAGGAAAAGTCATTCCAACCCTCATACATGCAAATAAAACTAAGCTGTCTCTTCAAATTATTTTATTCAGATGATATTTCAAGTGGTAAAGGGATTTTGATTTCGACTTATTCCGATTGATGGCCAGATCTACCCCACGCTATCCAAGTCCCAGAAGAGTCCCACCCGAATTCTGAGTAGGCCAAACAATTTTTGTACTTCCAAATTTTAGTCCTTCAACTTGTACCGATAGGATTCGAGGGGAAACTGAAGTAGTAGAGCGATTAGAACACATTGCCCTTTTTCGGCCTTCTCAGTTTTCCCTGCGAAGCACGTGAAAAGCACGTGAATATCATGTGACCTGAGAAGGCAGCTTGATCCGAACCTAGGAAGATGGCATGTCAGCGAGGTGATCACATTTTGTGCACCAGCACGTGAGTGTTTTGGCGACATTCTTGGTCTCTAGAGCACAAAGAGATGAACCAGTATCCATTACACCCGTTCGCCATCTTGATCTGATGTCGGCATCTCGGCTGCTGCCAGCTGAAATGCAAGTAGACCTTGGGTACCTCGGACATTCAACCCTGCCTCCATTTCGTGCAATCGTGATGTGCTGACCCACACAGGTATATGGACTCTGTATCTTTCCGTTAAAGCAATAAAATTTTGATGGAAAAAAAAAGTAGCGGGCAAGTTGAAAAGAAAAAAGTAGCGGAAGTTGAGTTTCCGCCACTTTTTTTTTTTTTTTTTGAGTCGATCTCAAAGATCAAGGTAGGGGGATTGGGAGTAACTTTAGGGCCTGATCGGCAACCTTGAATTCATGCATGGATTTTGGTTGAATTTTCTTGGGGTATCAAACCCGTCCCAAACTACCCTGGCGTGTTGATTGAGCTGTGTTTGTGAAAATCTGAGGCCAGAGGGGGGCAGAAAAAAATATTGTGCCAAGTTTCCCCCGCATTTCATGCAAATCCCTTGAAAGCTCACCAGATTTTAAGTTCCTTCCAACCCCGACTCTTCAAAACTTGTGTAAATGTACTTAGTTTCTATCCTGAGACAGTTTAGGGACAAAATATGTGTGAAAATCCTACACAAAAGGAATTCAGGCCAGATTCAGGCTGAAAATTCAGGGGTTGCCGATCAGGCCCTTAGAGCCTGTACGGCTGCCAGATACTGGAACTTTGATGGGCAGTATCTTCCTTTTTAAGTAACCCAGTAGTTTCTCTGTCACTGCGCCGCAACATCAGTCACATCCATGATGTATCATCAATGCCTCCCGCTCGTCGTCCTCAACAACGATGACATTGACATGAAGGTCTCGAAATATTCTGGCCTTCCTGTGCAGGCCATAAAACATAACATCTGTAACATAGATATCAGTGTTCACCTCACCTTCGTCACTTCGTTACTTCGCGTAAGTTGACGGATCTTCGTGACTTTGATGAGAATCTAGGGATCTTCGTGACATTCTGCGAAAGTTCGTGAGTTGTTTGTTGCACGGCAACTGCTCTGCATCACGAAGTGATGGGTATCAGCATTGTGCCGAGCATGGCCGGTTAGGTTTGGGTTAGGTGGTTAGGGGTTTGGGTTAGTCGGTTACACGGCTGTGACCGCTTTGTCTTACTGCAAGAAAAACAGCCTGTAATAAATATGTGATGTTCAATGAGTTTTCCAACGGGTTTTCCTCACCGGTAAAAATGGGCCAAATTTTTCCTTTGTCATGACGAACCGTCTTTGTTGGGGTAAAAGCTTTCTCTCACCACATGCTTGGTGGGAGAAAGCTTTTACCGCAACAAAGAGGGTCAGTCTTAACAAAGATAAAACAAAGCCGGGTTTTTCATTGAGTAATAGACACAGGGAAAACTCACTGAACAAGAGGTATCTATTACAAGGCTGTTTTTCTTCCAGTAAGCCAAAGCGGCCACAGCTGTGTTAACTGGTTAGAGGTTTGGGTTAGGTGGTCAGGGTGGTTAGAGGTTAGTGGTTAGGGTTCTGGTTAAAGGTTAGCGTTAGGTAAGGTATCTATATGAAAAAACCCGCCCGGCCTTATGCTAAAGGAACAATGATGGCCGGTGCTTCCGGGTTTTTGAACGTGCCTAGGGTGTGCCGAGTTAAGTGACGAATGTCAGCGACAGCACTTTAGGTCGGCCTGACTGCCATGGAGCCAAACACAGCCATCGTCCCAGCGCGGGTGTTGAGGGGAATCCGTCACCGTCTCGTCTCGATAGCGGGTGACCGCCTGCCGAGGATCCGTACAAGTTGAACCGTGGGAAGAACCCGAACAATGCGTGACCAGCATGTCACACAGGAAGAACCCGGTCCATAGTCACCGCATGTACTCGTCTGACCGGGTTATTCCAGGGTTTGTTCAACAGGAGAGATCCGAAGGCAGGAAGTGTCCGATTTGAGTGTTCTCGGACACATGTAACTCCAGACCGAAAATACGAATGTTCCAGGATGTCGTGGTGTCGTGTTCGATGATGGGTGCTATGCCTTCTGCCCATGCAGCCCTCTGCCGGATAACATCCCGAGGTTCTGCCTCGCTAATCCGTATGGACGCGAGTGGTGAGGACATGTTCAGATACCGAACCACTAAGCCCTTAGGCCGTGGCAACCAATCATAGAGGTCAGGGGTTAAAGATAGGAGCCAAGGGTTGCCAACGAGTCAACGACGAAGACCAGGATAGAAGGCAGAGCCAGAGGCAACGAGAGAGACAGAAGCAAGACAAGCTTAAGTCACACACAAGTCCAATCAAGGCCAAAGTAAGGCCGGAGTATAGACGAGGTAGAATCTACTGTACAAGGAGATTCTACCACTACTTATATACTGTATAATAAAGGGGTCCGATCGCAGGAACAACCGTAGTCCTGACACAGATTGGCAATGTACATAAAGGGGTATGTCGAGGCGACATGTGGAGCTAGGGCACGATCCCTAACGACACAAAGAAGTCAATATAAACCATTGACAAATGAAACCAAGGTGAAGCATGATCCTTGGCGACACAAAGGATTCAATATAACCCATTGGCAATTGAAACCAGTGTGACAAATAATCCATGGCAACACAAAGGAGTCAATACAACCCATTGGCAATTGAAGCCAGGGGTAGAGTCTTGGCGACGCAAAGGGGTTGTGATGTGGTGATGAACCAGGGAATCCTATCTGTTGATCCCGGTCATCCTATCTGTTGATCCCGGGTTATCCTATATGTCGATCCCAGGTTATCCTATATGTCGATCCCGGGTTATCCAATACATCGATCCCGGGTTATCCTATCCTCGGTAGGGAATAAGCCGGAAGCGTCCGGGTTATTCCAAAAAAGGAAAAGCAGTGCTGCTTTTGCCCGAATCATGACAACGAACTTCCCTAAAAACATGCCAATGTGACGAACATTCACAGATTCTCATCAAAGTCACGAAGATCCGCGAACTTACGCGAAGTAACGAAGTGACGAAGGTCAGGTATACTCAGATATCAAATTACGCTCCCAAGATTCCGTCGTAAAACAGGTTCGTAACGTGGGAGGCGGGCGGCGGCAGGGAAAGGCGGGCAGCGACAAAACGGCGGGACAACGAGCACAGGATGATGGAGCAATGTCACGCGGGATAATCCGATATCTCAATAAGGAATCATTACCCATCAAAGTCCAGTATCTGGCAGCCGTACAGGCTCTTAAAAGGGACAAAAAGTCGCGGAAAACACAACTTTGACAAAAAAGAAAAGTACTATATCGCGCTGGGAACCTGGCCACCTAAGGGATTTGGGCCCAATCATGATGTTTCACGGGCAATCTTTCCATGTTTGTGGGCGCTATATGATAGGCGCACATCTTCCGAAGAGAATCAGCATATTTATGATAATTTTTGGTGCTGCTTTGAGGGGCTGACGAATTTAGTTTTCAAGGATCTCCCGAAACAGCAATTGACAGGGTACCTGGCCACCCTCAAAAGCCCGTTGTTGGCGGGCAATGAGGGCCCACACCATGGCCCATTGTGTATAGGGGACCCATATGAGTATTCTGGGCTGCATACCATATATTGGACCTTGCAAACGTAGTGTAGCGGAGACATTTTACAAAGGCCCTCGGCGGCGGGATCCGTACTTTCAGCTAAATCGGGTTGGTGCGCCAGCGGTGACAGATCCTAGGCCAAAATAAGTTATAAGGAGGCTCATGGGAACCCAATGAACCAAAATAAAGACATATCTCCAGTTGCAAGGTGTACTGGTGAGAACCCGATGTTTAATCTTTTTTCTCGCGTCGATTGGGTGATTTTCTATCTGCATTCATATTAGGAGGGAAGGGGAAGCCTTCAAGTACCGTATTATGGATGATATACATGTCTCACTTATCTAATGGATACTGCAAGGCATTGGAGCTATAGTCTTGAAGAGGCCACTGGTACTGTACTATTATGACCATTGGTTCAGGTGACGGGTGATGGACCTTCGCGAACTGAACCAATTTGGTGTCGGTGACGGTGACATTCCAATTTTCGGGCTCAAATAGGGGCAAAAACTGCTGAAAAATCTTGGCCGGCAGAGCCGAGACGTGCCGACCGTCCATTTATGGTAATTTAACTGATTGCCGATCAATGAACCTCCCGTCCAGTGAACCTTTGCGGTGAGGGGTGACATGGCGTGAGCCTTTGGTCGTAATAGTAGAGTATCGCGAATTTAAGAGCACAATCATCGAGTTTTGTTCCAATTCTGTTGGTGAATTTGGTGACAGAGGGCAGGTCTTCTGCTGGGTAAGACATGCTTAGAATTAAGCACCACCTACAAGCAGCAGAACGAGCCCCCAAAGTTCCAGATCCCTGGTGTATTGGTTGAGAAACAGGCGAAAAGGTCGCTCGGGGTTATCAAATTGATGTTCTCACCGCAAGCAACACGGGCACAGCTTAGGATCAACTTGCCACTTTGGGTTGAAATTTGGTCTCGAGGTGCGCAATGGTTCATATTGCATTGTGGAAATAAAAAGGGAAGATATTAAACACTCTACAGTCCTGCAGTTGGCTCATGGCCAGGTTCCTAGTGTGGCCAGGTTCCTAGTCATTGATAGTAGCAAAAAAAGTAGTGGCAGATTAAATGTGCATTTTGACCGCCATACAGAAGGGGGGCAGAGTAACATCCACAAATTTGAATTTTCACAAAAATTTACGGGTACTCGAATATTGATTGTATGTCACAAGTCTTTACAGACACTATATACATCGATGCAGGCAACGCCGATGAGCGGAGCTGTGAGGGGGCCGGTGCAGCTGACAAGTGTAGTACCATCACCACTAATTAACTGTTAGGCTAATGAGAACACGACAACGAAGAATTGTACCAGACGCCCGTATCACTGGGGGAGCATTCAGCCCAATGCTGATGTCGTAGTTTGTGAGGAAAATGCCAGTCAAATCGAGAAATTCCTCCGCCTGAGAACTGTCGGCCGGAACGACGTTGTCGCAGCACAGCGGATCGCTGGTTTGAGCGGCGGTGAAGCCCTGAGATACGACACATGTTACCAATTATTTTGTTGGAACTCAATGGGAGAGCCTCCGATGAGCACGGAGACGAACAAGACAGACAACCTTGGGAACATGATGGTTTTTGATGTTTGAACCCATACAGCGGGTGGAGATGGTCCAGTGAAAATACTTGAGCAGAGGCTGGCCTTTTATACGCCTCTCGCACAATATTTGACCCACGAGGAAATTGTTATGCGTCATTTATTGTGTCGACAAGATGGAAAGCTTGAAGGTGATATTATTTACAACATTCAATTAGCGATGAACTAGGTCAAGTTGAACACGCTGTGAGGAACAACCGGCACTTATGGTCGGAGTTACGACCCAGCTGCGTGTAACAGTGGAGGACGCAGAGCTTCCGCACATAAGTGGCCACAGGTGTATCGGCAATAGCGATAGTAATATTAGTGGTCCACCAGCACCCAACGAGCGAACCAATTGGATCTACAGCCGTGCGAACAGAGGTAAAAAACAGGAGCCCTCCACTTCACTATTCTATACTTGAGCTAGAGAAACTGGCTAGTCATTGGTGTGAATCCTAGAGCCGACACATCCTGTTCCGAATTTATGCAGACTCTACGACGTACATGGGTCAGGTAATTGATTCGGCCATGTTCTTTTCCACCACCAGAGGGGGAGAAATTGGTTGCGTCACCTACGGAATAACCAATGACTCATGAAGCCTCGAACCAATTCTCGACCGGGAAATATGAGACCAGATCTGGCGGTGGACCAGAAAACTTTGGGATGCCACACGAAATCTGACTCCACAAGGTCATTAGATCCCGGGAGGAAAAGAGCGTACAGGAGATTTGGCTAACACCAGCAGTCTCCTCCGGCCACGGAAATGTAAAGTTGCCAACAAGATCGCACAGTTACCAACATCATCTGAAATCAAAACTCACGGAAGCAAGGAGTAGGTAGGTAGGTAGAATTACACGGTCCCGCTCAGGAACGCCAGGGAAAGGAAACTTACGCAAAACCTCACTTGGATAAATATCTTGTCGGCAGATGAAGTTGGGGAGTAGCGGGGATTTTTACGGGGTAAAGAGCGATGAACGCGCACAAACCTGCAGCACGGATGCGGCTGTAAATCACGGGGGAGAGAAGGGCTGGCGTACAAAGCGTCAATGTTGTGCTATTCTAGGCTGTGAGTAGCAGAAAATAATGTAAATACACAAGCACCTCGACCGAGGATTCGGACATGGCAAAAAGTCGGTTTCGCCACAGCAAGGGCGAAGCCAAACTCGAGGTTGAACCGTGGAAAGAACCCATCACGCGGGTGACACGATGTCACCGAGGATCGGGTTCCCGATATTGGGTTGTCCCGTGTCGCCAAGGCAAGAGGGTAGGGCCTAGGGCAGAGCAGCGTCCAATGTTGAGAGCCCGACATTTAATCTTTTTTTCGGGGTCGAATGGGTGATTTTCTATCTGTATTCACACCAGGAGGCTGGGGGGAGTGTTCGACTGGCGTACTACTGAGGCCTTACCCATCACGATGGATACTACAAGGTGTTGGAACCACAGTCTTCAAAATTCCATCAGTATCTCGAATTTCAGAGTGTGAACATTGAGTTTCTGTTGCAGTTGTGTTGGTGAATTTGGTGATGCTGGGCAAGTTTTCCGACAGGTGCTGCATGCCCAGGAGGAAGCCCCAGGGCCTGGCAGACGAAATTCATGTTCCTACCCTTCAAACCGCGATCAACCTGGGCACAATGTTGGATCAACTCATCACTTTGGGTTGAAATTTGGTCTCAAGGTGCGCAATGGGTCATATTCCATCATGCAATAAGAGGAGATATTGTATGCTCCGGTGTTATATTTGACCTGGAGCCAGCTTCCTACTGTGGCCGGGATCCTAGTCACTGATAGTACATTCGGTCGGTACTAAGTTTCCATTAGCAAAGTTCGATTATTTATAATTTTCAATTACAAGGCGGGCTCAGCCAAGTGACACTCGCCGCGCATAAAGCAGTTATGGTCGGAATTGTACCGGCAGTGGGACAGCGGCCGGAAGTGCCGGAGAGTAAGATGTGTCAAGTAATTGGTGATTGCCAACCAGCACACCGATCGACTCGGGTCTGCTGTCCGGATTGGGGGGAATTATGTGCGCTATACCGACATGTTGCGGCCCGGGACGTAGCATATATATATTTGTGAACTATTCATCATCAAGCATTTGAGTGACCACTTCTCTCAAAATAGGAACCTGGTGATACACATTACCATTTCGTTCAAATCGACAGTCACGAGTCATCGAATTTTGGTCGGGCTCACGCGTCACGGAAGCTAGTGCCGAATAAGTAGGCCCAGCGGTTCGTCACGCGATAGAAAAATCCGGCAGAACAGCACAGAAGCCCTTGCCTTCCCTTGGTGAGTACGAATTCAACGGTCAACCATTTTCTGAACCCTTTCGTGTCCATTTGTACCTGCAGCTCCAAAATTTCAACATGTATGATGTAGTTGTGTTTCCGAGTCTGCGCTGGCATGAAATGACTTGGAAATGCCTTACAAAAAGAATTCCCCCTACAAGATTTGGGGACTGCGTCGAATTTTTGGGTGGGTGTTGAATTGTCCAACCTGGTCACGCGTCACCCCCCTGTCGATTGAACGAAATGATCAAGGGGAATCAAAGATTAGAAAAAAGGATATCACCTACAATTTTATTTTTTCGAGGGTTTTGGCCTTACCCCCCCTCCCCCCGTGGGAAAGTGGCTTATATCAGCGCCAAAACGTCCATTTTCGCCGATTTTTTTTGCTAGAGGCCTTCCTGGAGGTCGTCGGGATGTATTCCGAGGGTTAAACCAGAGTAAAAGGGGAGTTGTGGAAGGAAAAGACTTTGGACAAAGTCTAGACCATTTGGGTCGTCACATGATAAATTACTAGATTTGGACGCATCAAATGTCTTATCAGGCCCGATATAGGAATAATGTTTTGACCTCAAACTCTATGACGACTTACATTTAGGCCCTGCTCGGGTGCGTCGGGTCGATCCCAATTCCCCGCCAAAACGATCCCAACCCAATTGACGTGAGATTCTGTCAAAACTGTGGAAACCGGCTGATGCGGCAGCTTCGTCACGGCGCCCTTAACAACACGTACGTAATTGATTTTCGTTCAAGTGAAAGCTCTTATACTGAAGTGTGGTCTTCCTTCTGTGAATGATTTCAAAGTTTCATCGTGATTTAAATCCACAAATACACGTCGTGGTACTTTTTTACGCGCAAAGACACGAAATTGAAGGAATAAACACGTGAAGTAATCTTGCCAAGATTTATTTTTGATACCAAATCTATGTGACTTGTAGGTGACGCCGACTACGCATCAGCTGTGCCGACAGCCGAGGCGATTGGAATGGCTCGACCCGACGCACCCGAGCAGGGCCTTAGGCTTCGGCATAGTGATATTCGGTTTCAGTGAGTAAAACTACGTCAAGTTAGGACCTGATTCAGATTACCCCAGACTTGACCCCCCTTGGAAATGATACAGTATTTAATTTTGTCGGTTCGTTTGTGGGAGGCCCCGCCCCCGCCGTCGCCAACAATACGGGGGCGTCCACTTGTCGCCGAGCATAATTGCTCTACGGCGTTCATTGATCCCTCGGATCTCTCCGATATCTCGTTGTGGTTTGAATGGCCTTGCTTGGCACGCCATTCATCAAGCTGCCAAATAATCGCACACTCTCTCAGGCTTCTTTCTCGACAGAGTCGGCGACGACGAACTCGAATCGATCCTGGAAACATTTTGTCCTGTCTCCCAACTGTCTCCCGTGGTCTTGTTTATAGAATCATGGTTTTAACTTTTCGTCGACACGGAGGCAGAAGCCGCTTCAAGTGAGTCGGCTTTGAATCGGCTGTGATTTCCATTGAAGTAATCTCGGAGATACTACTTGGCATTTGGACAGGAGTGGAATCGAGTCCTGGAAACATTTCACTAAAATTGGGAGGTTCTCTCGGGTCTCTGCTAAATCAAGGAACCTCAAGGCGATGCTCTGCGACTGGCCGGCTTGCGCAGTCTGCTTCTTGGATCCTTTCCGCCTTGAACCTCCGATTTAGGCAATTCAGGCTGTGTGATTGCTTTTGGAGCCAAGCTGATCGATATCGACTTTTAATCTCGTCCGCAGCAACGGGCAACATATTCAACTACTTTACACGCCTCGCCCGGCCGCGAATTACATAAAGCTATCCTTCTTGCACTCGCACCACGACCACCATGACCCCCATATCCATCCCTGTCGCGAAACAGTCATCTATGGATCTGTACACCGACCACGGACAAGCAGACGAGAAGACTCGTGCCTTCCATCATTCACACGACCGTCCATACGATCACGACGACCCAGAGGCGTCGCAATGGTCGTCTCGCCCAAATGCCGCGGGACACAAGCATTGCCACAATGGGCGATTGAAAGGTATCCTCATCCCTGCCCTGGTGGCCATCGTCGCGCTCTCTGGGCTATTCGCCATCATCTGCTTCCTGGGGGAGACTGCGGGTGACCCTAGCGAGATGATCGAGGGTATATTTCAGGTGAAGCGGGCCGTAGACGGCGGGGATTCGACTGGTTCCACTGGGTCCACGTTCACGAAACACAAGCGTGCGCCAATCATTAATTCCGTCTCGAAATATCATCTCACGCCTGATTTGCTCGCAGTATATTTAATCGTTGTTTTCGTCGGCCTTTTTGTGGTGGTCATACTGGGGATCATGCTCAGCGCGTGGTGTTGCAAAGGTACGTGCCGTAATGACAATCGCAATCGTGCCATTCTCATGTAACGCTGGCTCATCGCGCCTTCTCTCAGGCGCATTCGAAAACCCATGCTGCTGTCCCTGCTACCTGTGTGCCTGCTGTGGCGGATTAGGTGCCCAATGATTCTACCCGTTTTTTTGCGGCCATATTAACATTTGCCTTCTTCACATAGCTTGTCTTGAATGTATTGGATGCGGCTTGTGCGCGGAGGGTGTAGAACAAATGTAATGCATGCGTGTCATCTAGGCTCTGCAAGAACGCGATTCCCATGTGGACAATACTCATAGACTACTACGTCTTCTCCTTCGCGGTAGCTTGCCCTCTGCTTTGTACTCGGACCTTCTTCATTCATTCAATGTATACGCTTGAATCCAACATTACTTCTGCGATGGTCGGATTTGTTGCTTGGGCTCCCCAGTGGCTGGTGAAAGGCAAGTGTTCAAGCTGCCGGTTATGCATTTTAACTGCTTGCAGATATTTCGTCTCAGTCGGAATATTTAGCATTGATCCGCATTGCACCGAAGACTGTCACTAGATTGTCTCAATAACGCCACAAACCCAACTTCATTAGCCTCGGACGATAACTGAGCGAGCCGCTTCGGGTGAATGAGGAACGGACCAGTGGTGCGGACCATGGAAACCGTCCCGTTCACTGGTGAGTTAACTTCAAGGCCGCAGTTGGCCCGAGATGGACGTTCGACGAGCAGTTTCAGATGCGGGACAGCGCCCACTGCGACAAGTACGGTGATCGACGCAATGGTGCATGCCCACTGCCTAACACCGATTGATAATTTTTCATTTAATATTAATTGGGCTGTGGGGTTTTTGCATGAGGAGAGATTATAAGCACGTATTTACCATTCCAACTCGGATCCACTGAAGAGCGGTTCCGCGCCTGTGGATGCAGTGTTCATCGGCGTCGAAAAATCTAGTTCAGTGACCCTCGTCTTCTCAGCTTGATAAGTGAGATGGAAGCGATGCTTAATTCTAGGGGTACTCAGAGTGAATTTCGCATGACGACTTAATGAACGATAAGGTCGTCAATTGGTCGTCAAGCGCCCTATGACTGAAGCTCTGTCTGAGATCCACGGGGACCCCGGCAGATTCTGATAAGTCGCGGAGATTGTGCGACTTTCTAGTCGGAACGTCTCCCCACTGAGTTGGACAAGATGGCGTAGAGGTTGTTTGGGTGACCATCGGTGTCTTCCTCTCACTCGCGGGTTTATTAATGTTCATTGAGCGAATATCTTTGGAGTGCCACGGGCTGGCCAGGTCGATTAGCTTTTTCCTCGGACGCATTTTAAGGTGACCTAGCACGGCAAGAATAAAACATAATGAGAAAGGACGCAAATGAGCCCCAACATATTATCCTGTCTTGATCCTGTCGTGTTCTATGCCTTCAAATCCCCAGGGACATCCCTTCAAGAATAAATCAACTGTCCTGAGGAACAGAGAAGCAAAGAAGATCGACTATTGCCGTGGAAATCCCAGCTTCGAAATCACGAGCAACTGCCATTTTATTTGTTGAAAAGAGTTTAAAAATCATGGATCCCATCATTCAGCGTGACAGCGTGGCAATTTGTCTAGAACACTGTAATGATACATACCCGCCTACTTACCTACCGTTGCTTTTTGAGTCGGACCGTGTACCGCGACCAACTTTGGCCAGCTTGGCTCTGTCGCTTGAATTCACCGGTGGCGTCGCATTCGCCTGTGGACCTTCAATCCTGAGCCCCCAACGTGATTTTGGATGTGTGGCCACAGTGGCCCATCGAAGACGGCAAAAGAAGTTTTCCGTGCACCATAATCCATCTTGGAGTGCAGAGACTTGTCTTCCTTACTGGGTAATATTACGCGGTCATACTTATCATCAACGGTGAGTGCATGTTTCTCGGCGCGCCACGTCTCGCCCTAGACAACTCACTGATGCACCAGCTGCGTTGAATCCGAGCTGTCCAGCCTGCCAACTATTTGAGTGACCAGGTTCGACATACTGCCATTATGCAAGCACAACCAATGTTCGTTTACCAAGTACACCCATCCCAGGCCTATTTATTCTGTCGTGGGTACAAGGCGGCGCAAAGTACAATCATTCGACCATTGGATTAGATGGTGGCGCTGGCTAGATGAAAATGTGGGGTGCGTCGATTCCAAAATACCAGGGCGGTCCTCATTTTTGCGGCGTTAGGTTTCCGTCCGTCTGACCTCGCTACCGCCAAATGGACCGGAAAACCGCCACCTCTAAACGCTTAATTAACTCTAAAAATCAGCCTCATGGCACTACCTCCATACAGCGAGATTGATTCCGTTGTTCGACACCGTCCACGGAAGAAGTGCATCTCACGATACTCTCGCAAAGATCTCAAGATCCTTGGCTCAATCCCACCTAGCGTCATTCCCGCGGACCGGATTGACAGGCTGACTTGGTGGTGCTACGTCGTACAAAGAGCTGGGTCCGCAAAGCCCGGGGGCGTCCCGCATGCTATCTTTCGGCCTCAAACTCGTCTGGTTCAGTCTCTCGCTCTCAGGTTTCGTCGCCTCACCGGACTGCTCTTGCAGTATGCTAACGGCTCTCCAGGCTTGATTGGCTGCTGGGCGGTCCTTCTGCCGCTGGCATGGGCGATTCAGAGTTATTGGGCCCCAATCGCGTATGCGATTGGAATTACGGCGCTGGAAGGCATATTTTGTCTAGGTTCACCTCAATATGTTCATCTACGACTCGATTTTAACGTCTTCCTGAGGCCTGGTGTGGAAGATGAACCCACCCAATATACCCAGGGCGTTTTGTCTAGGTGAGTGGTGTCTATTGCAATTCACACCTACGCCAACAAACCCTCGAACAGCTCAGGTCCTTATCGGCGGCCTAGCTACATTCTTTATAGTGGGAGTGCTGGCTGCGATGACAACTGCGACTACCATCTACGTAGCCAAGCCAAAACAATGGGGTACCCAGAATGATCCTTTGTGAGTAATAAAGCTTCCACAACTTGGCTAACCTCTGAGATGAACAGTATTTTGCCGTGGCGGTTCTACTACTTATTGCCCGTGATGCTCTTCCCTCTCCTTGCCTCTATAGTTCAAATTACTTTCGTCATCTCCTTCGATAATTTCGAGCCCGTCGATGGTCTAAACTGTGTGGCTCGTCCACTCTGGTAAATTTTCCCCCAGAATTTAATCCCTCTGTTTTATCATCCGAATCTAGGATTCGACTGCTTGGCTATGCGGGCACACCATACCTCGTAACCATCCCCTGCCTCTGGCTGACAGCGGTGTCCACGATTCGCGTAATTCGCACACACGGGCACATTCGGCGGGCTCGTCGCTCGGTCGATATCGAGAATTTGGACCACCTCACGGTAATCCCGCAGCGCAAGTCCAGACCTTCCCTGAAGATAGGGACGACGTCGCCAACGCCGCATGCAATTACTTCTCCATCCCCGGCCCCGTCCGTCATTGCAAGGATGACGAGCGAGTCGCGCCGACAGCCCATCAACGATGTGCTTCAACACGAAAGAATAACGAGTTTCCATCTCCCCTTCCTTCCCCCCTCGCCGGACTACATGACTGCACATTCGAGCCGTCGCTCACCGGCTTCTCAATATTCGTTCGAAACAGTCTCAAGCGTGTCATTCGCCGAAATGACGAGCAAGTCCGCGCCCCTAGCCGGTGGTTGCAAAGAGAAGGACGACGTCACAACACCATTGCGTCCCGTCGACAGCAGCCCACATGGCACTACGAGGAGCACGCGGCACAGCTCTCGTTCCATCCACAATAGCGACCGAATTTCGATCACCCAACTTGCATTTAGTATGCAACACGTCGGCTCTACCGAAACTAGCCAGTACTTCTCATATTCAAGTCAAACTTCCTCAATTTCAAGGAAAAGTAGGTTGTGAAACCATCCCAGCTACTGCTGCTCACTGTTGACTCGTTGATTTCAGCACCGACCACTACGCACACAGAGCATCGGAATCCATCCAAACTCTCCTCCACAGTGCGAAGTCTTATCATCTTTCAATTGTGCGTTGGGGGGAGAGAAAAAATATATAAACCGCTACTAACGTTTCACGTTGGCAGTGCTATCATATGCATTCATCTGCTCTCTTCAATTACACCGCTCGTTGATATTATCTCGTCAACGCCCGCTGCCTTCGGAACGCAGCATGTTGCCTTAGTACTGGCCGCGTGGGCCCCTGTAATAATTTTTAGTAGGTCCTTTGTTGGGCTTCCCGCGTCCCGCATAGAAGCTGATGGACCATGCTTTCCCCAGGCCCTCTATCTGCTGTCCGTTCCCAGCTTGCGTTCTGGAGGTGACGAACAGATATATTCCGCACAATCGATCCCTGATCGGTTCCCTCCCTCCTACTCAAAGGGTATTTGGACAGCAAGCGAATGTAACATTAGCCATTATACCAGTTCACGCCGCGTCCGTTGCGGCAGTTCCCCAACGTTGAAGATTTCGCTCTTTCCTTCCTGAACTTCAAGCATTACTTACTGTATTACTTACCTAGCCACCGTATCCAGGGATAGACACTCGTCGTAATCAATACATTTAAACCCCCTCTTGCCTAAATTCGTACAACATTGCAAGTCGGATAGATACTGTATCATTTCGACCTAGTGTTCAAGTGACGCGTGATGCGACCCTCTGAACTGAACACTTTAGGGTCGGTGACGGCGACGCTGGATGAATGAACACCTAACTTTTTGAGGGTGTAAATGGGCTCAAAAAAGGTATTCTAAGACATGAAAAATCTGCGAAAAATGGGAGGGGAGGAGGTCGAAATAAAATTCCTGGGGTAATGGTATTTGGCCCTATTTGTCGATCTTCCAACGGGTGAAATGGTCACGACTCACGAGATTTAATGAGCGCGAAAATTCTAGAGCAAACATAGGCGCGTTCGCTCGGTCAAAGTGCTCACGCGTGCTGAAGACGAATTTTCGCTCGACGCTATCCCAGTCCCTGTTCAATGTTGTCGCGTGACGTTACCGAGGGCGCTGAATCGGCCATCATGCCCGATCAAAAATGACAAACCCTGACAAATCATGGCCAAAGCCGGCTGAGAACGTTAATTTCACTTCACTTACAAACGGTCGGTTCAATCCAAACCCGGAATTGCAGGCATATATAAGAATCCGAGAACGCTTGAGCTCGAAACAAACCGGCCTTCCTTCACCACCCTCACCTCCATCCTTATTGGAAGTTATCCCATGTCTGAGATCATTCTGGTAAGTCTCTTACCGTTGTGCTGTGTGAGAACTGTCGAACTTATGTTCGAATCATAGGTGACTGGCGCTTCTGGATTCCTCGGCTCCCATGTTGTCTCACAGCTTTTGGGAAAAGGCTATCGTGTTCGAGCGTATGTGTGCCATCGATTGGCACTCCATCCCAAACTAACGTGGTCCAAAACAGTGCCGCTCGCGGGGCCAAGGCCCACCACCTCAAATCCAGTTACGCAAGCTATGGTGACCGATTCGAGGTCGTCGAAATCACCGACATCTCTCATGATCAATTTCCCGAGGCTCTCGTTGGCGTTGACGGGATCATCCATCTCGCGTCTCCCCTTCCTGGACGGGCAGAACCGGAGGCGCTACTCGCGGTAGGCTTGACAACCCCCCCGATAGCTTCCATGTCTAATCATTTCTTTCTAGGCTGCCGTTGAGGGAACTCTTAATGTTATTGTTCAAGGAGAAAAGGCGGGCGTCAAGCGTTTCGTCGTCACCAGCTCCATTGCGACCGTCATGAACCCCAAAGACAGCTACACAGATAAGGGTCAGTCGTCTCGGTGCTATAATATTTCATGTCACACGATTTCGCAGATTGGAATCCCGTCACAAGGGAGTTTGCGCTCACTGGCGGAAACCAAATGGCCACCTATGCAGCCTCTAAGAAGTTCGCAGAGGTCGCCCTTTGGGAGTGGGCCGATAGGCATCCACATGTTGAAGTCACCACCCGTAGATTCCATTTGCTTTCAGCAACGAATTGTCTCACTAAATAATCCGTAGTCAACCCCCCATTCTTCTACGGCCCATTCACGGCACACTTCCTCCTCCCCGCGCCTGACTTCGGTGCTCTGTCCACAGACTTGCTTATGTACAACCTCCTGTTCGAGGATGGCATCTTCCCCTCTAAGACACGCTATATCGACGTGCGAGACGTGGCCCAGGCTCATCTTCGCGGCCTGAAATCTCGTCCCACCGCAGAGGTTGGGCGGAAACGGATTATACTCTCGTCGCCAACGGGCTGGCCGTTCCGCGAAACGGTGGACTTTATCGCCGAGCAGCGTCCGGCGCTGAAGGAACGGCTGATCGCCGCGACGCCCCAGATAAAGCCCTTTGATGTGTTGCCGATGGACTTTGGGCGTGTGGAGGAAGTGCTCGGCATGAAAATTTCGGACTTCCACTCCACTGAACAGGTTCGTCATAATGCGCCCCTGATAATCCATTGTTCTAATTCCGAACAGACCACCCTCGACACGATTGATGCCCTCGTTCAGATTGAGTCCCAGTGGAGAAGTGCAGGGCATCCCATCAACACACCACCGACTTTTGAATGAAGTAGAAATTGTTAAATTGCCCGCTACGCAGGTTCCTACCCAGCCGTACTTGCGAGGTTCATCAGTCACTGTAATTGTATTTTTTTATTGGATTCCGAAAATAACTGACGGGAAAATCGGACCGAGTGATGTGACGTGTGATAGTAACGAAAGTTGGGGATGAACCTCTCCAGAACGGCTGGAAGAAATTATATACAAACAGCATAGCCACATTTTGGCGAAATTCCGAATAAAATCATTAACTATCCTTGAATCCCTGAAATAAATTGGGTCCCGGAACAAAAGGTGTTAATGGAGCACAGATAATCCTTCAGTGCAATTCCTGGTGCTCAAAGCTGCCTCCAAGATGACTGGTGCCTTAATTCCATGCCAGATCCACATATTTCCACCAGTCTTGTCGAAGGAAGCCCGGAAAAGCATTCTAAAAATTCCAGGGTCATTGGGGAGTGAACAAAGAAGGAACCTGCCCCCAAATTGAATGTGACTTTAGAGCGAGGAAGACAGAAATAAAAAGTTGAGCACACTTTGGCAGGCTGTGGCTGTGTTGTGGCTATGTTGTTTGTATTTAATTTCTTCCAGCCGCTGTGGAGAGGTTCATCCCCAACTTTCGTTACCATCATGTCACAGTCCGATTATTTCCGACCCGATATCTCTGAATTTATTTAAAGCTACCGCTACAGAGATTGATGAACCTCGAAACCGCGGCTGGGTAGGAACCTGCCCGCTACGTAGAAACTCCGAGTCTCGGTACATGCTCGGTAGAGTAGAATTGTTGCGGATGCCAGAAGATGAATATTATTGTAAACTATTGCTAGTCCTATCAAGCTTTCTTGGTTCTGGATGACCCCCAACGGAGAGTATTCTGAGGTACACGCCCTCTCGAGTCTGAGAAATGTATTTGTTGCAGCAGCCAAGGGGGAATCGGGATTAAAATTCCGGATGGGGGGGTCTGGCCAAGGCCGAAAAAAACTTCTCGTTGGTAATTGGTCGGTCTCAATAAGAAATCTCGTAGATTCTGGAGAAGAGGGTATATACACTGCATTCAAGGACCTCCTAGACTCAGCCTGAGTTCAGGGGCCTACACGAACCTCCATGGACCTACGCTCAGACCCACCTACATACAGTCTGCGTAGGTTGATGTAGGTCTGTGTAGGTCTGCGTAGGTCAGTCAAGGTCAGCTAAGGTGAATATAGGTGAATGTAGGTCAACTTAGTGACCTATGCAAGGTGAATGTAGGTGAATGTAGGTCTACATAGTGACCTATGTCGAGCGCAGTGTACTAGCAGTATATCCAATTAACATCTCCAATGAACTCACTGTGCTATTTTGCTTGAGATCAATAAAGGTGGGCGTAGGTGATCCAGATCGCCTACGCCGACCTACGTCGATCTAAATATACCCAGTTCAGATCAGTTATGTACACCTACGCAGAGCTACGTGCGCCTTTATTGATCTCCGTCAAGGTGGACGTAGGTGATCTACGCTGACCTATTGTAGCCGACTACGCCGACCTACCTACACCTACGTGCACCTTTATTGACTCAGCGTAGGTGCCCCTTGAATGCAGTGATAGTACAACTTTACCTTTGGTTGAGATTACATAGGTATTTCTAGCTCCAGTCCCCAGAGTGGAAATCCACAGCATGCTATATGTTCGAAGAAAACGGTTGGATTTGTTTTACTTTTTTGCGTTTAACGATGAGATGCCATCAGTCGTGCCGAAGTTAATCAAGAGTCATCGGCCGCGGCTGGTGGCGCATCACGGGTTCCGGCCCGAGGGCTAGCCGGTCCCGGATGTTCCTCGTCTGCATTCGGGGCCGGGTTCGGGCTCGATTCGGGCATCCTCGGCTATCCTCGGACACATTACCAAGAGTTACCAAGACCCCGATGGACGAAGACACTGATGTCGGGCGCGATAGGTATATAAGAAGCGCGACTTCAAGGCGAGACACACGATATAGTACTTATCTCAAAACTCACCGTGACCTCCGAGAGTCCGAGCTGCCTCCAAGTCTGATGTCTTCTCAACTCATCTTCGTGAGTCCTCCGGAGCACTTCTGGTCGAATAACATTGAGAGCTGCTTCCTTTCACGCAGGTTACTGGCGCTTCTGGATTCCTTGGATCGCATGTAGTCCTCCAGCTTTTGGAGAAAGGTTATCGTGTTCGAGCGTATGCACGCCCCTTCTGCCGTCGTCCCAGATTAATGATTGGGAATACTTAGTGCGGCTCGCGCAGGAAAGATAGAGCACCTCAAGTCCACCTACGCCAGCTACGGCGATCGCTTCGATGTCGTTGAGATCGCAGATATTTCTCAAGATAAATTTCCCCAAGCGCTGAACGGTGTCGACGCGATTATTCACCTTGCGTCTCCTCTGGCCGGACGGGAAACACCAGCGGTAATGTTGGAGGTACGCTGCCTCCTTCAAAGATTTCTCTGCAACTGAATGTCCATCATAGATGGCCGCCAAAGGGACCCTGAATGTAGTGGAGCAGGGCGAAAAGGCTGGCGTCAAGCGCTTCGTAGTTACGAGCTCGATTGCGACCGTCAGGAACCCTCAAGAGAGCTATACAGACAAAGGTGAGTTGCTTTATTTTCATGCTGCAGCTTCTGCTTCATCTATGATATGCTGCAGATTGGAATCCGGTGACCAAAGAACAGGCGCTCACAGGGGGGGACGTGATGCTCACCTACGCTGCCTCCAAGAAGTTTTCCGAGCTTGCGCTTTGGGACTGGGTTGACAAGCACCCGCATGTTGAGGTTACCACCCGTACGCCGGTCTTTCTAAATATCGTCACGGTGAATCTTACAACTGATCCGGTCGCAGTAAATCCACCCTTCCTCTATGGACCATTCACTGCCCACTTCCTCCTCCCCCGGCCGGATGGCAGTGCCATTTCTACGAACAACCTCATTTACAACTTCTTGTTCACTGATGGAGGTTTCCCATCCATGACGCATTATATTGACATACGAGACACGGCGTTAGCCCACATCAAGGCACTAGATTCCCCTCCCACAGCCCAGGTGGGCCGCAAGCGCATCGTTCTGTCCTCACCAACTGGCTGGCCTTTCCGTCAAACTTTGGATTTCATCGCTCAACAGCGTCCCGCGCTGAAGGAGCGACTGACTACCGTCACTCCGCCCGAGGTTCCCTCTGACGCGATGCCGTTGGACTTCAAGCGCATCGAGGAGGTGTTGGGAATGAAGAAATCCGATTTTCACACTACGGAGGAGGTATGTGGCGCTGTCGTGAGATTCAAAATGGCGTGTAAATTTATTTCATCCTTGTTCAGACCACACTCGACACCGTCGACGCGCTCTTGGAAGTCGAAGAACAGTGGCGGAAGGCTGGGCACCCCATTGCAAGGCTGTAGCTTTGCAGCTTTCCCTCGGAGTAACTCGTCTCAGTTGTCTCAGTTGTACCACTAGTAGGAGGGTTGTAATTTCAACTTGGCTAATTCAGTATTCCTTTCTGTTGATTTCGGAGCCCGCGGATTTTCTTTGCCGCCGGTTCATCATACTTTCCTCTGCTGTACTCATGGAATCGAACGCTCTCAGCCGGCTGAGGGACTTCGAAGGGCAAAAAAGTCCCTGAGACAGACTCTGACGGCCGGATTTCTTCAGGTTTACAGCGGTTATCTTGGCCGCATTCGTCGCGTTCGCTTGAAGGTTCCGCTCATTAGTAAGTTAAACCTTCTTTGCCACATGACCCGATTCTCTGACCTTGAAGGACGCGCCAAGCAAAAAGCCAAGTTTGACAATTGCATCGCACAGAGGCCCAGGCAAAAGAGGACAATGGGGCCACAACTCCGGACCGCCCTGGGGTTTTGTGCCATTGGTGGCCCAAGTGCCAGAACACACCCTTTGTGTGTATTACCCGTTCGGTACACGGCCACTTCAGGCGCGTTGGCACCCGAGCTCCTGGTATAAGCGGTGCTGGAGATGGTGGGTGGAGGCGGCGGGCGATCGTGATATTTGAATTGCAAAAATCTGTTTTTTTTCGTCGCGTGTTTTTGAGTAAAATGTACTCAAACCGGAAGATGTTTGGACCTCATCTTTTGGACCCAAAAAGGCATGAGCCACTGCAGTGATACCACGGGTGGTACAAGAAACCCAATAGCAATTCGGTGGTTTCTACTCCGAACCCGTAGAAAGTCTGGAAGTGTTGTCTTCCCCTTTGCTACCCATTTCGTGCACTCACCCAGCCCAGCCCAGCCCATTGGGTCAGACATCGTCAGCCGCAAGATGATTGAGAACCTTCCCGCCCACTACACCTCCCCCCCATCGCCGCCTCCTCCCCCGCCCGGTGCCCCGGCGCCCCCTTCGAGATGGGCCAACCCAGGCCAGCAGGAATCCTGGATGACCCCGCTCCCGCTGTCCAGGGGAAAGTGTCCTACCATGCCCCAGGGTCCACAGGATCCGTGTGCGTAAGTCCTTACCTTCCGGGAACTTCGCACTATTTTACTGTAAGGGTTACTCCGGCAGCAGATTTAGATTTGGATTTGATCGGATTTGGATTTGATGCAGCTCTCATCAGGTCTCACGCGGTCCGGCTCAAGTGCCCGCAGTGCCAGCTCATCGCCTTCTTGGCACTGTCCCGCCCAAGTCCCGCCACCGCCCGCCTCCCTGGCATGGCTGCAATGAGACTCTGGGGCATTTTTACGACAAGTTAACTGTACAGGAGCATAAGGGGTGCTTAATTATCAACATTTCATGAAACCCGCTCATTTGAATGAGAAATCTTGCCATAATAGAGGAGGCTCGTCGTCGCGACTCATGAGCGATGTTTGCGCCAGACGATGTCCGGCACTTTGATGAATTCCCTGATGCATGATGCCACGTACTATATCGCCGAAATCTGAATCCAAATCCGATCAAATCCAAATCTAAATCTGCTGCCGGAGTAACCCTAATAGATAGGCATGGACTAGAGACGTGCCCGGAGTGCCACGATCACCAGCCAATTTGGTGGGATTGAAAGTGCGTTTGCGAGACCGCCTGATCCATTCTTCTTCTTCATGTAACGACCATAATATCTATGCAAATTCATGACCAGCATGTCATTGAAGAAGGATACCGTCCGTGGTTCACCAGGTATGCGCCTCGCAGAATGCGATTAGAATCCGGGAGAAGCCTTTATGAGTAGGTGGTAATGACTTGTGTCATCGCATTTATATACGAATATACTTCTGTCTCAACTCCAGCTCGATCGCATTGTTATCAGCCTAAAGTATTCAATCAGCCGTGAATACGAGGTGAAAGAAACGAAAGACGAGCGTACCAATTCAGTCGCTGACAAGCGTAACTCTATCCCGCGCTTTTTGCATGTCCATTCTAGCACAGGAAACTTCATGGGCTGCGGACACGACGACCACGTAAACACCTTTAAATGCGGAAATGTCTTAAGATCCTGCCCCAGCTCATCGACACCCAGCGTGCCTAGGGTGGGATGTCCAGAAATCGCCAGAGCCGTGATCACACCTAATGTGCCCCACTAACCCCTCTAGTTAGAGGCTGAAGGTGGGGGGGGTTCAGCCTCTAACTAGAGGACTTAATGCGATTTCACGGGAATCTCTTATATCCCTTATGTGGGGGACTTAGGAGATCGCCCAAGGCCGTCCACCAACTACAGCGGGCGGTGGCCACTACCTCTACGGCGGCTACCGCCCTCCCCGCCGCCCTCCCCGCCGTCTTCATTGCCTGTCGCCGCCGCCATCGTCACCACCGCCGCCGTCCCCAGCGCCGCTGCCATCACGGGTGCGCGCTGCCATCAAACCGCCAAATACTTTATTAGCTCCACTTAAGTTTTCCGTAGTGTAGACCGAGGTTGAACTGAAGTTCTATACTTCTTAAGTTCTCATGTACTCCTTAAGTTCGCTGCAAATCCCGCTATTATAGCGACCACCATTAAAAACTTAGACTTGGGACTTTAGTTGCTGTGAGTTCACAGCAACTCAAGTTGTTGATGGAACTTAAGTTTGCGAGGAAACTGAAGTCTGTGAGGACTGAAGATGTCAATACAACTCACAGACTTCAGTTTCCTCGCAAAAACTCGAGTCCATGTTTCAGTCATACAGATCTTGGTAATATTGGTAGTTTAGTGTAGAACTAAAGTTCAAGCTGAAAGCTTGAGTTCCACCCAACTTGAGTTTTGACGGAACTTGAGTTCGGTGGAACTGAAGCCCGACGTTTGGACTGCAGTTCCCGAGAAACTCAAGTTCTGGAACCAGACTTCAATTCCGTGCCACAGGGGAGAAAGAAAGAACAAAAAACACACCTCGACCTTGAGCTTGTTCCAAGCTGAAGTCCTGGAGAGCTCAAGTTATTTCATAGACTTGAGTAACGACTTGGGTTAACCTTCTACACATGTCAGTGTCTCACCACAGTGGAAAAAGTCTCACCACTTGCCACCAACTTGCCGCTGATCAGGTTGAAGGCATCGAGTTCAAAAACTTGGAAGGGGTGCCAGACATCAGAGTGGGGCAGAAGGGAAGGCAGCAAAACAGGGAGCGAAGGGTGAGTGGCAGGTTGGAGTGGTGGTGGTGGTGCGAAGGAGAGAAGCGGGGGTCGGCTATGTGGCCACCGGCGAACCGTTGTTTGGACTGATTGATGGTATCAATTCTATTGTTCGACTTCGCACCTCACATTTTCTCTTCCACCACCACCACCACCACTACCGCCATGCCACCCGCCTCGTTGTCGCAGCCAGCACCCATATAGTACCACCAATCCTGCCCACTTCTTTTCATTCATCTTTCCCACAGTTCCGGGGCATCCATTCACCCGTCTTCAGCAGTAATATTTGGTGCGTCAATTAGAGTCTCTTCCTCTTTGTGGTACTCATTACCTCCTTTACTTGTCTTACACTTTTCAGAACGCTGCAGGCGTTCACGTTTGGGCTTCCTGGTACGTTACATTCCGTTTTCCATCATTCTTCTCTGAATATTCACTCGCCCAATAGGTGTAGGTACATACACACAGTCCCCCCGTTCCCGAAAGACCCGTGGGCGCCCTGGGGGAGGGCTTGTTCTTCTTTTTACACAGACAGCTCAATGTTCATTTCGTTACTTATCATTGCTGAACTCAAGTCATGTGCGTGAAGCTTGGAACTTGAGTTGTGGCGTATGATTGAGTCGTTGACCGGACTTGAGTGGTGGGACTTAGGTGGCGGCAGGAACTTAAGTGCCAACCAACAGAGGCCTGCTGAGGGGGCATATTGGGTGCTTTAGCCGGCTGGGCGTCAAACTTAAGTTGCTGGGGACTTAAGTTCAATGTTGGTCTACAACGCCTACAACTTAAGTGGAGCTCATTTTATTTCATAAACCGCCTCCTCCATCACATCACGCATCAACAACACGTCCCGCACGTCACACCGCCACTCCCGCACATCACCCCGACGCCCCGCCCGCCGTCCCGACCCCCGACCCCGACCTTATTAAAAAAATAAAATAAACTATTTTTTTCTTTTGACGTTCTATCATAGTTTTATTGTTTTCTATATGATTAAACACGATGTATTCTGCAAAACATAACATGGTGGAGTCCACCAACTTCCGGTAATGCACTCACCTGTTTGAACGCCGTGACGCACGGCCTCAGAGCAGGTGATTTTAAGCTCAATCAGTTCGAGCATTCAATGAAATAAAGGCTGCTGATATTTTACGCCCCCAACTTCAATTGTCCACCAACTACCAGAACGTCCACCAACTACCAAAAAGTCCACCAACTACCAAAAAGTCCACCAACTACCAAAATGTCCACCAACTACCTATGTATGTGCTACTCCGCCTTTTTTTGCCCCTTCCGTTTACCCAACTGCGCCATCATTGCCTCGCGTTTCTCCCGTGCTTCTGAGCTCTCTGTCCGACGCCCTCGCCTGGTGGCGAGCACGTCGTCGGCCGCTCCGTCCACCAACTCCCTTCCCCCGCCCTCGTCCTCTGCTGGTCTCTTCCGCTTCCCCAACTGCGTTTCTCCCGTGCTAGCATCGAAGACCCCCATCAGGTCATTCATCTTGGGGGCGGTGTTCTCCTTCTCCGCCTCGATGGCCGGCGTTTTGACAAGGGGCCTGGGTTTGGGCCTGGGTGGAGGCGGTCCAGCCGTGGCCTTTGGGGCAGCACGCTTGGCCTTTGAGGTGGCACGCTTGGCCTTCGGGGTGGCGCGCTTGGGCTTTGGGACACCCTTGGTCTTGGGCGCGCGCCGTGCGGAAGTGGCTTTGCGGACGGGCTTGGTCTTGGGCGATCCGGCACGGGCTTTGCGGACTTTGGCCCCTGCTGTTTTCTTGGCTGCAGCAGCTGATGTCTTCTTGGCGGCCGCAGCTGACTCGTCATCGTCCTCCTCCTCGTCCTCCTCCTCCTCGTCCTCCTCCTCCTCGTCCTCCTCATCCTCCTCGTCCTCGTCCTCCTCCTCCTGTTCGCCATCGTCATCCTCACCGGCGTTGCTCACTGCATCTTCCCCTTCCTCCTCAACATCCTCCTCACCCTCATCCTCACTAAGGTCCACGGTCTCCTTCGATTTAGCTGGATGGGCGCCCCGGGATTTCTTTGGGTCTCGAAGCCGGCCGCCACCGGCCTCGTCCATTGCCGCAGCGTGCTTTGACCGTTCGGCGGCTGTCATCTTCCGCCAGTGCATTTTGCTAGTCACTAACGCGTCAACGGTGGATTGGAGGCGGGCTAGAGTGGTGATCTTGGTGGGGTTGATGGGCGCTTTGGCGTCGTCGAGCAGGCCAACAAGTTCGACACCAAGGAGGTAGCGTATCCCGTAGTCATAGTGCTTGTAGAACATTTTAACGTCCTTGCGGCCGGTGATGAGCTCTGGAGGAGGAGTTGGTGGACGGAAGTTAGTGGACGGAAGTTGGTGGACGGAAGTTGGTGGATCACGAACTCAGGCCGTCCTCTGTCAGCTTTACTATCTCCCGCCGGAGGACAATTGAGCTCTTCGGAGGACGAGGTACTGGGGAGCAGTCAGACACTACGCATGAATTGCAGGCTATGCTGCGTACTGGGGTCTCGCATGGAGCAGTACGCCTCGTACCGCCATAGAAACTCCACCACCGAGATCTTGAAGATATCCGTTAAGAAGTCGGCAGCTGCACCAGTGTAAAGGCACTCGGCACGCGCGGCATCCTTGATATTGCCTCGGGCGATGAACGCAAGGGAGAGGACCCCACAACGCTCCCGGAGACCCTCGAGCTTTTGCGGTCGTTAGTGGAGAGATAATGTGTAGGTAGACAGCTCACCATAACCCGAACCTTGTCGCAATTCCGCTGGACGTCGCCCATGTTGGCCAGGTTAGTTTTTCGGACCCGCACGTGCTTCTTCCCCCGCTCGTCCCCCATATCCTTGCGAAGGTCTTCCTTCTCGCTGTCGGAGAGGAAGTCCTTGAAGGCGTCGCAGCCCGCCTCTTCCATCCGACGTGCAATCTCCGCACGCGCATCGTCTAGGTTCGCATCTCCACCCAATGATCAGATATATTTTACACTGTGGTCGAGCAACTTACGAGGATCTTCCTCTTTGAGCTCTTGTTGCACTTTGCTCACATAGCCATTCCAGTAGTTGGGGGCCCGCGAGGCGCTTGCGTACGCTGAGCTGGTCATTTGCCTCCGAATCCACTCTTTGCTCATGCGGTTGTCCTCAGATTGGCTGTCCCAGATGTCCTCGATACGCTGGTCCCTGTACTCGTAGAAGTCGTCGATGAGCTGGAGAACAGCGGTCTTGTTAGCCTTTCGACCACTGGTCATGAGGGCTTTGGTGTTCGCCAGTGCGTCAGAGCCGACTGGCCTCTTGCTTTTTTTGGCGTGAGTGGAGATGCGATTGTTAGTGGCCATAGTCCCACAAAATATCGACGACGTGTGTGGTAGAGGATGAGTTGGGAGTGAGACGTGCGAACAGTAAACATCATCACATGTTCGCCAATCACAGCGCTGGGTCCACCAACTTCCATTTTGTCCACCAACTTCCATTTTGTCCACCAACTTCCATTTTTGTCCACCAACTTCCTTTGTCCACTAACTTCCCAAGCACAATAGATTTATTGCGGACTCTACCGACGGGTTTTACTACATCTAAACAAGGCGATGCTTTGAAGGCGCGCACACCCATCTAAACTCCGGCGGATTCCCTTGACCCGGCGTGCGTGCCACAGTTCTTTGCTGGGCACTTACTGGTTGGGGTACGATGGCGTTTGGCGGGCGTGGGGGATATGGGAGACGCCCTCGAGGCCATGGCAGAGGCGCTCATGACACGATCAATGTCAGCGCCGGTCATCCACGCCGACGAGGCGATACCCGAGCCACTTTGGAATATATTATCCTCCGTTACACCAGCTTTCGTCTTTGGTTGGGGGGAAAATCCCAGAGCCTCACGGACCTCCTCGTCGATATCCTCAGCCTTGAGCAGGTCAAAAAAACCATCGAGGTCGTCGCTGTCGAATTCCGCACTATCGCGGCATCCACTGCCGACCGGGGCAGGGGCAACTTGAAGTGGAGTTTGCACGCGGGCTCGATCGGCACGCAAGAAAGCCTCCATTTGTTTCTTATCTAACTCCTCCTGAGACGCGGGGGGTAGTTTGTGCTGCGATGACTCGGTAGGCGTTGCGCTCTCAAAGGGTAGTTTGTGCCGTGATGACTGGGTAGGTGTTGCAGTCGCGGTCTTCGGCGTAGCGCTTGTGGTCATCAGGAGGCGAATGGTCTGCATGGCGGTGGAATGGTGGATGAGGCAAACACGGAGGTTGATGGACAGAATCACGTGATGAATGATCACGGGTGGAAGTTGGTGGACCTGGGAGTTGGTGGACTATGAGCAAAAAAAAAAGCGTTGTATTCATATATGTATCTACAATTCGGGTCTCACTATCTGCATTTATTTCAGTCTATTCGTGCTGCAACTGTGGCCGCCCGAGCAGCCGCCCGAGCGTCGCGTCTCGACACATGCACACCAGTAACAAAAAATATCCCACTATTGAAAGCGCGGCGCCATGTTCCGTCCTTCGCCTTCTGCTCACGCTCCGCATAGTCCTGTGGGGTCCAGGGCATCTGCGGCAAATCCCACCAGCCCTCTGGAAGGGGATCCATGCCCGACGAAGGTGCCGACACTACCCCACTCGCTCCCTCCTCGAAACCCTCCACCATCTCCTGCTTGATTTGCAGAATCTCGCCCGTCGACCGCTGCTCACCCGCGTTGTGGTCGTAGATGTCGAGGTTTGTTGGGGCGGTAGGCTTGTACAGCAGCGGGTCGAACCGCTGGTCGTACTGCACTGACCCCCGGAAGGCCCGGAGTGCGGCGGCGTTGACCTTAAGCCTGAGCTTCGCAAGACGGGCGGCCTCTTCCTGCTCCAGGACCCATGATTATCTGGGAATAGGTCGGATACGGGGTTCGGATAAAATTTTGGATTTAGGCCTCCGAGGTTGGAGGAAAATTCGGATAAACTTCCCTTTTTACCCACATACCTCGAAGGCAAAGTTCGGATGGCGCGAAATTTTTTGAAAAAGGTCAGATTAGTTCGGATAAAATTTGGTACCGACTGAACACAGGAGAAATTTGATGCACTAAGTGCGTTGTTGAACGGAAGTAACCAAGCAGTATTGCGCTACTTGTTTCTACTCGCGCGACGCGTCCTCAGGCTGCACGCATAACCGACATGATTCTTGTCGACTCTGACGATGAAGATAACTTGCTTGCCGTTGAATGGGACTCTATTCAAGGGATCTCACGCGGCCATAGATACAAAAATGTACCAAGAGACGTTGTTGCGGCGCGTCGTCGCATCCTACGAATCCCTCGCGAGTTTGAATCCTGTGTAACGAAAGGGCCAGGCCAATGCAAATATAATCGACCTGGAGGAAGAAGAGGAGTCCACAGAGTAGTAGCGTAGACATTTTTAGGTGGTAGAACAATTTTTTGCGGTAAAATTAAGGTCGGAAGCAAAGTTCGGATAAAAATCTGACCTGGCGGTTGCTGGACGCAAAATTCGGATAAAATTTCGGTCCTAGGCGCGAGCAGAAGTTCGGATAAATTTTTCAAAACCGCCAAATTAGTATCCGACCTATTCCGCGATAATCATGGGTCCTCCTGCTCCCCGTCCTCGAGCTCCTCTTCCGGTGTGCCGTAGTCGAGGACCTCCTCTGCCTCTGGGGTACCGTAGTGGAGGAGAGGAGCGAGGGCGTTGCGCTCGGGGCTCACGGGGAAAGGGCTAGGGCTCCGGCTGGGGCGGGTATAGATGTCCCCGAGGGTAGGGGGTAGCGGCGCGACTGGCGAGAGTGGGTATGATGGAGTCGAAGGCCTTGGGGGGAGTTAGTGCACTGTGTGGAAGTTAGTGGACGCGATAGTGGGTGGGTGCACTACGCACCGTGGAGGCTCCTCGGTGTCGAAGAAGCCATCTGAGTCCCAGTCCTCCTCCTTCATCCCCTGTAGGCCAAAGGGCGCTGGGGAATCGGATGGGAGTAGATAGGGTAGACTGTCTGGAAGTTGGTGGACGCGGTGGTGATGGAAGTTGGTGGACGCACGGTATGAACCCATCGGGGTCGAGGTCAATGCTCTCGGCATTTTGCTCCTTCTCCGCACTGCGCTCCTCCGGCTCCGGCCCCTCATCCTCCGTAAGGTAGGCGTCCAAAAAACCCGGCTCATGCCCCCGTTCAATCAACTTGTGGCGATAGTAGAGCAGGTCCGTTAGGCAGCAGGTGATCATTGCCGCGTCAAAGGTGGCCTCGTCGACGGGTTTACCCTCGGCGGTTACAAAGGGGTTGCCGTGCTTTGGCTCCCATTTGCGCAAGGTGAAGCGCTTGGACCTTGGTTCGTTGATCGGAATTCGACCACCATCGCCCATGCGGCAGCGGGGGCCGCGAGCGCACAGCACGGAGTGGTACTTCCTCTTCCGCGTGGCGGGTTGGGAGGTGGAGGATGCAGAAGCGGCGGGCTGAGAGGGTGCGGGAGCGGCGGGCTGAGAGGCTGTGGGAGAGGCGGGCTGAGAGGATGCGGGAGAGGCGGGCTGAGGGGGTGCGGAAGAGGCGGGCTGAGGGGGTGCGGAACGTTCCCGCAAGGACATGTCAAGTGGGGGCGGGGAGTGGTACTCCGTCTCCTCTTCGGTGGTCGGGGCGTCCGGCATGTCGCCCTCAGCAGATGCCTTGCGTTTACCACGAACTTTCTTGGAACGGCTACGGGGGGAGGTCAGTTGGAAGTTGGTGGATGGGGAAGTTGGTGGACGGGGAAGTTGGTGGACGGGAAGTTGGTGGACGTCACCGTGCTTACCGTGCTTTGGATGGGGGGTTCGCCCGGGAGGAAGACGCCACGGACTTCGTCTTCTTCGGCGCGCGCGAACTCGCGGGCGGCGGCGGCGGCGGACTGCTCCCCGAGGTCAGTTGGTGGACGGGTGACCAGCGCGAACCGCATATTTTTACGTACCTAGCCTCCGCGCCTTCATCTTCAGGCTCCTCCTCCTGCTCAGAGTCGTCCTCAATGCGGTGGCCACGCGGAGCAGGTCCCGCGCCCTCGGTTTTCCTGTGCAGGTGAGTGAACACAAATACAAATGAGCAAGTCGTACATACGGACATACCTTTGTCGGTGCACGGCCTTGTACTGATTCTGCCGCGCTAGATAGTCCGCCTTGGCCTGCCCGGAGAGCCCGCTGCGAAAATTACGCATCGCTAGCTTGCTCTTGGCCCTTTCCTCCTCACCATTTCTGGAACACCATTATTTCCGTACGAAGATTCATGGCGAGCGAACGCGACTCACCTGGCACGTTTGCGTTGCATATACTCGCGCTTCCGCTTGCGCCTAGCCTCCAACTTGAGACGCGCAGCGCTGCCTTCTGCACCGGAATCCACCCCCCCCTCCTCCTCCAGCTCATCCTCCTCCTCGGGCTGCTCCTCGGGTGCGGGCGGTGCGTTGTCTTCGTTGCGTTTGCGTTTGCGTGCCATCGGGGTGAGTGAACGGTGGGGGAGTTGGTGGGTGCGAGGTGGGGAGTTGGTGGGAGGAAGCAAAGAAGTCACGGTCACGCGTTACCGATGTCTACCAACTTCCACGGACTTCCGCCGGATTTCGCCGGCGCAACCGATTGAGACGCTCGGGGAACTCAGCCGCGATGAGTGGACCTCAGAAAGCAGGTAATCAACGCGTAATAAACGAGGGGGGGTGCGGATTTCAAAGAATTAAGGCCGGTCCACCAACTTCCTGTCCACCAACTTCCACGGCATTCCGCCGGATTTTGGCGGCACATCGGATTGATGTCAGCGGGGCAACTCTGGTTTGATTTTCAAACAATATGTCGCAGGTAATAAACGAGGGGGCTGCGAATTTCAAAGAATTGAGGCCGGTCCACCAACTTCCTGTCCACCAACTTCCACGGCATTCCGCCGGATTTTGGCGGCACATCAAATTGAGGTCATCGGGGCAACTCTGGCTTGATTTTTGAACCATATGTCGCAGGTAATGAACGAGGGGGGCTGCTGATTTCAAAGAATTGAGGTGGGGTCCACCAACTTCCCGTCCACCAACTTCCGCGGATTAGCGCAGTCTCTCACCTCGTTAACTTGACTTGTTTATCCATGTAAATATTCGAGCTTGAAGAGCCGGGCACCGAGTAGGGGATCGATTCCGACCAGGTAATGCCCGGTCCACCAACTTCCCCCATTCCAGTTTCTCACCTCCCCGCGGTCCAACTCGCTGCGAACTGTTGGCCCGGCCTTGGTCAACCATTTGAATACGCATGCTACAGTAGACGCGCATGAGGGGGCCGCCGAATCAAAACAATTCACTACCTGTCCACCAACTTCCCATTGAACTTTAGCGCTATTTCTCGCATCCCCGGGGGGCCCACGTCGCGGTAAGATGTTCACATTGGTTAATTAACCATGTCAAGTGTTTCTCAGGGCTTTTTATCGAACTTGGATCTCGGGACTTCAAAATCTCATATTCTCCCAGAACTTGGTTGGACGAACACCGAGATCCATGTAGCTGAGTATGACTTTTTGGTGACTTTTTTTTTTTGCGGTGTCAGGATGGACTCAGGGGGCCACTGCAGTAAAATGTAACATGTTAACATGGTTGAGGGCGCCTCAATAGGTCTGAATAAGAAGTTGAAGTCGACACATCTGTTAAATTAAACGCGCTCAAACGTTTGCGAAGTACGCGTTTCGGGCCTGATAGTTTGGGTCGACGTGTCTTCTAAGACGATAATGTGGGTGAGTGCCTTCGGTAGCTCATCATACTTGAACGTGGGCAAAAAATCCATCGTGTCCACCAACTCCCCCATATCGAATCGGGTTCGAGATTCGTTCTAGGTTCGCTGGCCAGGGGAAAAGGTGTAAGGGAACTAAATTAACCCCTGAAAACTCGCAGCACGGGTCCCTCATGAATACAAAATGCAATAACACCGATGTGCGTCCACCAACTCCCCTCTCGAGGCCACCACCGATACGCTAACCACCTGCTAACTTGCAACGCAAGTTCATAAAGAAAGGCTCCCGCAGATTGCATGTATCGCGCTCTACTCGACCCAGGACTTAAAGTATTTTCTCGCTCTCGGTCCACCAACTTCCTGCGTCCACCAACTTCTCAGCGCGGCGCATCCACCGACTTCCTAGGGAGGCCGCCCCAGATCCGCCAGCCGCCTGATATTTTGCAGCAACCAGAGTCCCTCATCCACAGGAAGCCCTGCAGCACTACAGATCAGCGCTGCACTCAAGGACTTAAAATATTTCTGTCTTCAGTCCACCAACTTCTTAGTCACGGAATGCTAGTTTATTTCGCTGATTTTACTGGCTCCGCTAGTTCTACCAGCTCATCTAATGTACTCCACAAACCAACTCCCATCTCCCAACGGGCTTCCTTGCTCGCCAAATTTTCGCGGTATTTTTCGGGGTTCGATTTCGCCAACTCCTCCTCCGTCATGAAGTCGTTGTCGACGTAGCGGAAGAGGCCGCCGGCGCTGTACTGGGTAAAGGATGCCCGGTACTCCGTCTTGGCCACAGGGATGTTTGAGTGGGCAAGGGTGGCGGAGGGGATGAGGATAGTGGACCCGGGTGGGAACTCAATGACGAGTTTCAAGTCCCACAGGACCAAATGGCCGCCTTTGGTCGGGTCGAAGTCGCCGAAGGCAGTGACGGGGCACCAGCCGAAGGGGAGGTTGAGGATGTCCCGGTGCTTGAAGGTCCAGGCATGGGGTCCCAGGTTGAAGGTGGCGGAGGCGAAGACGGACCGGGCGAATGGACGAGGGCGGGTGAGCCTCGGGTCGAGCCGGCTGTTGCAGCTCCGGTAGTATTGGTAGAGGCGAGGGGCCCAGAATGCAAGCATGGCTGGGAAGGGGTGAGAATGAGCTATGGGAGCTGGGTGACAGGGCTTACCGCTGCCGAAGGCGGCAATATCCTGAAAGGCGGGGTCGGCGGCGAGTTGCTGCCCGAGTAGGGGGTGGTCGGAGCGGAGCATGCTGGGCTGCCTCTGACCCTGCCCATAGGAGAGGCCGATGGTGACAGCCGCATAGAGTCCACGTCGGTGGGATGCGGGGGCAGAACGGGCAGCAGTCCGTGCGGCAGCGGCGCGCACGAGCAGGTCAAATGCGCGGGCGATAGCAGCGGCGTAGGCGGGGGGTATTAGGCCGACCGGCGAGCACAGCGAAGATGCGCCCGTTCGCGTCAAGCAGCGGCCGGCCCTGGCTGTGGGGAAGTTAGTGGACTGGAAGTTGGTGGACGAAAAAAAAAGCGCCCACATTCCATCCCACTGGATCCGTCGGAAGCCGAGGCTGATGAGCTGCGAGAGGGTCCACCTCTTCTTGGCCCGAAAGTTCTCCGTGTCGGTGGGCATACCCGCTCGATACGCCCCCCACTGGACGGGGAGTGTGTCGGGGTCCAGAGCGGCCGGCAGTGGCTCAGCGCCCGCCGCGTGCTTGAGGTACGCAGCAGGGCGTGGCACATGGCCGGAAGAAATGACCCTCGCCTCCCGGAACCTATTGCGGCGACTGTGGGCGTTGCTGGTGCGCGATGCAGGCGCTTCCAAGTCCGCGATGACGACGGGGCGCCGCTTGCCCTTCTTCTTTTTCCTGGGGGGCGGAGGTGGGGGCGGAGGAGGGGTGGGGCCGGCAGATTCTGTATCGGTGGATGCGAAAGTGGCGTCCGAAAAGGTGTCCGAATCCGAGTCGAGGTAGGGCTCACAGTCCTCCGGTTCGGCGTCTTGCTGGCTGTCGGATTCGGCGCGGACCGCAGCGGCAAGCGGTGTGAGGATGGAGAAGGTAGTGGCCTGGTAGAATTCAGCGAATATGCGCCCGCTGCGCGTCTAAAGGATGGGGTCATGAGTACATATGTGCGCAGGAAGTTGGTGGACACCTGACATTTCTGGACGCTGGGAGCCAAAGCATGCCTGTGAGATGAGGTTAGCACGGTGGAAATGAACGGGATAAGCGCGAGAAGTGAGTGAAAGAGGCCTGGTCAGGGCACACCCGCCTCTGCCGCTTACACGCCGAGGGGCAAGTAGCGGAGCCCAATTTGAGCAGTCAGCACTACACGCTCTCCGGGGTGCGGCAAGAAGAACGGGGTGCGGCAGGAGGAATGGGGGGGGGGGGGGGGGGGGCGAGGTGGGGCGAGGGCTTACCTAGGCGTCTTGGGGGGGTGAGGTGGCAGGTGGTGGCGGTCTTGAAAAGAGTCAGATGTTAGTCAACACGTCGCACGTGACATGGTAAACAAATGCAAACACCGCCGCAAACTTGATGACAAGTTCTAAGGGAAGAGTCAAGGGCCGAGATAACTCGGCCCACTCGCTCCATATTGCGTCGGGAAGCACAGCATACGGCCGCCCAGGGGCCCGCCCTCGTATTAGCCTGAACAAGAGTCAAGCGATCCGTCTCTCCGATGCCGAACATGCCGCCGAAAAGGAGCGGCGTCTTGGTGAGCTTCCCTCGCCGGCCCTCAGCGCGTGCTTCCTACTGACTTCTTCATAGTTGCAACTCGCCGTGAGCGCAGGGCCCTCGAAGAGCTCAGGCTCCCTGCTGCTGGGATGGACCTGGACCTGGACGACGATTATGAGGCAGCAATCCTGCGAGGCGACACTCGGATGGATATTTCAGCCGCGGGAGAGGTTCCTTTGGGTGATATGCTCCATCCAAGTGAGCTTAGTGAGATGTATTCCGCTTATCTCTCAAAACACGGGTACGTTTTCCTGTCCTAGTCCACCAACTTCCATAGTCCACCAACTTCCATAGTCCACCAACTTCCGTAGTCCACCAACTTCCGTAGTCCACCAACTTCCATATAGTCCACCAACTTCCATAGTCCACCAACTTCCCATTTCCCTCCCTCTTGCTGTTCCTTACGTCGCTCCCGCAGGAATCGCGTGCGGAAACGCAATCGCCGTGGCCGTGGAAAGCTAATCGTGGATGGTTTTGAGGCGCAAATCAAGGACTTCGCCGATGCATGGGAGGCCTGGGAGCTGTTTGCCGAAGAAAATGGCCCCGATGCTAAGTTCATGCCGCCGGAAGGTGCTGCCGTGCAGAGCGAAATGTCGGTGTATGTCATCGACATCTTCGGTGTGTGGCTACGTTTTTTTTCTCGCTCTTTCTGACCTAGCCACAGAAGGGAAATGGGTCTCTGTTCCATTCTTCGCCGGCGACAGCACTATCGCCCCGTCCCTGGTACGCCAAGGGCTTTTCCCCTGCACCCCATACTTTGCCACCGTGGTGTTTACCGCCCGCACCCTGAACACCTTTCACTCGCTCCGTATGCGCTGCCCTCGGCTAGGGAAGCAGGCCTTCCTCCGCAGCATCAGCGACATGCATGGCGTTGCACCGCGGCCGTACCTCCAGACTCAATTCTCCGCTGCGTACGACCTCTTCCTACGTGTCAAGGAGGTTGTTCGTCACCGAGTGGCCCAGCTGCTTGGACGTGATGGACCCGATTGGCGGCTCCAGAACGCCTGCCCCGCTTGCCTTTACAAGGTCGAGGGCGAGGAGGCCTTGGATCCTCCCTTCTTCCTCACCATGGACGGTAACAACTCCCTCAAGCGAGTGGAGCGACGGGAAGGCTACACAACCGCAGACGGCGTCAAAGTGTCCGGGGAATCCGTAGAGGCCATAGATGACCGGGCCGCTCCCCGCGACTACTACATCCCGGCGGCGGAGGTGGATCGCTTCGCGAAAGGCGGCGGTGAGGAGCTGCTCAAGGGCTTCCTGCCAGATCCCAAATGGGCGGAGGGAACGGACGGATGTGGGGATGGCTGGCAAAACATGAAGGAGCACGTCACCCAAAAGGCGTGGGGTGTGTACGCAGAGACCGGGATTTTTGGCGCATTCTGTCGCCATAGCGTCTGCCTCCTCATTTGTGACATGATTCGGAGCGGTGAGCTGTACGTCAATTTCTTGGTCCACCAACTTCCGTCCAGTCCACTAACTTCCGTCCACCAACTCCCTCAGTGCCAAATACGGCCTTGCAGCCACATTCCACCTCATCTCTGTGCTCGGGAAGTATCGTCTCGGCTATGATATTGGCTGCAAGTTTGAGAAATGGGTCTACACGCACCCCCTGACCGCTCGTGCCGCTCTTGAGCATGGGTTCGAAGCCGTCGTTGGAGCATTCCATGGCACTGGGCACAAGCGGCTCTGCCAGGTTCGCAAGATGCCCATCTACACCACCGGTAGCGGCCTTGAGGCATTCGAGAACATGGAGAGCGTGTTTTCGAAGTCCAACGCACTGGCTGGCACTACTCGACACGCATCACGTTTCCACCGCCAGCGGGACATTGTTGAGTACTTCGCCCACGCTGACAATTACGACGCGCTGGCCGGCATCACCAGTCTACTGGACAGCAAGTATCGACATGCGCTGCAAGTGCTGGCTCGAGCAGATCAGCTGCTGGAGGCGATGGATGGTCTTGGGCTGGATCGAGCTGATAAGAGTGTGTTCTCCACATGGCTTGACGCTGAACGAGCAGCGCTAGAGAAGCTACCCACCGACCCACCTGAGGAGACGTTACAGATGGAGTACTACCGGAAGTTGGTGGACCTAGGGGTTTCGCAGTGAGTCCCACCTTTCACATCCGGCTTTTACTGAGTTTCTTCCTCAGGGATAATGCCGACAAGGTTCTCGCCGTGAGGATCATTGCCTCACCGCCTATGGGGAGTCCAGAATACGACGAGTTCAACAAGAGGACGCGCAAGGAAGAGGCTGAGCGCCGACGTGTACTGGATCGTCATGAGCGGTGCGTTACTGTGGTGGAGGACCTCGAGCGCCGGCTGGATATTGGTGCGGGTGAACGCTGGACACCGGGATCGGAGGAGTGGGTGGCGGCGGCGACCCTTACACGGGAGTATCAGTACCGCAAATCGCTCGACCGATTGCAGAGCCTTATTGTGGCACGTCTACTGGAGCTCTCAAAGGCCAACATGGTGGAAACCGGTCAGTTTTGTGCGGTTTGAGTCGTCTTGTCCACCAACTGACGTCCACCAACTTCTCCGCTCAGGGTACAAGATGCGAAAGCACATCGCTAAGGCCATCCAGGCCAGATCCAAATCCCTGAAGACTGCTCTGACCCTCTATAATGCAGCAGCGGAGAACCTCGGCGACCGGCCGGCGCTCACGTGGGAGGAGATTCTTGAGATGGGAAGGCTCGAGGATTTCGACCTCCTTCGGCTGGCGCGGGAGGATATTCGGGATGTTCCATGGGCCCAGCCAGGGGCTCGATCCACCCTCGACCTCTACTTTCAGCTCTTGCGTGCGGAGGAGGAACGAGAGCGGCTAAACATCGAGATCAAGCGGTGGGTGACTTGGATGAAGGAAGAACGGGACTTCCTCCAGTACCATGAGCGCCGTTTGAAGGAGGAAGGGCAGGCAGCGCGGGCGCTCCAGGTTCACAAGTACCGGATGCAGCAGGGACGGTTCTATGGCCTTCACCAAGACCGACTTCTCAAGCTGAGCCGACTGCCTGGCTTCACCGGCAGCATTGAGCCAGGGGTGGGACTCTGTAGGATTCGCCGGGCGGTGCTGGAGTATGGAGATGCGGCTGCCAGCTGCTGAGGAGCCGGTAGCAGGGGTTGAGGCGGCCTTGGCGGCCTCTGCAGCGGCCGAGAACCAAACTGGGGGGGATGATGGGGGAGCGCAGGATGTAGATGATCCGTCTGACGATGAGGCGGATACCGAAGCTGGTTTTGAGGCGGTTCTGAACGTCGCGGAGGATAGGGATGGTGCGGAGGAGGGATCATAGTGGAGGGAAGTTGGTGGACGTGGGAAGTTGGTGGACATGGGAAGTTGGTGGACACAGGAAGTTGGTGGACATATTGCTTGATCTTGTACAGTAGCCGCACTTTTGTACCCCCTGACTATACATTCACTTCAAAATGGACCCATTGTCGGACACCCTATTTCTGTAGGCCGCATGCCAGACAGCGGGCTGCGTTTCTCACTGGAAGTTGGTGGACTCCACCATGTCATGTTTTGCAGAATACACCATGTTTAATCATATAGAAAACAATAAAACTACGATAGAAAACAATAAAACTACGATAGAACGTCCAAAGAAAAAAATAGAAAAAAAAATAATTAATAAGGTCGGGGTCGGGGGTCGGGACGGCGGGCGGGGGCGTCGGGGTGATGTGCGGGAGTGGCGGTGTGACGTGCGGGACGTGTTGTTGATGCGTGATGTGATGGAGGAGGCGGTTTGATGGCAGCGCGCACCCGTGATGGCAGCGGCGCTGGGGACGGCGGCGGCGGCGACGACGGCGGCGGCGACAGGCAATGAAGAAGGCGGGGAGGGCGGCGGGGAGGGCGGTAGCCGCCGTAGAGGTAGTGGCCACCGCCCGCCGTAGTTGGTGGACGGCCTTGGGCGATCTCTTAAGTCCCCCACATAAGGGATATAAGAGATTCCCGTGAAATCGCATTAAGTCCTCTAGTTAGAGGCTGAACCCCCCCCACCTTCAGCCTCTAACTAGAGGGGTTAGTGGGGCACATTAGGTGCGTGATCATGCGCGGAATGCTCGCAAACGTCGCAGCGTCCGGGAAGCGTCCGACCTCGAACCGCTCGAGCCGTGCGCACAGCGCGAGGTGTACAAGCTGCTCTGGCTCCAACGTTTTAACAGACAGCGAACGCAAGCGCTCGCCGTGGGTGCGAAGGACAGTACCAAGCTGCGAGGGGTGCGAACCTAGCGATTTGTGCCACAAAACCTGGAGAGGTTCCGCCGCAGAGTTCATCAACGATGTAAGGCATGGACCGACATCCTGTACCATCGTCGTGTTAAATTTGACGCACACAAGCGACAAATTGGGCAGTGGGTTGAATGGTGGGAGCAATGAATTAAGATCCGAGGTAATTTCCAACAACCGGATTGAGGGGAACGAGGCAACGAGCTGATGCATGGTGCGCTTATGCTGCTCCGGACCTAGAGCAATGTCCTGCAGGATGCACAGCGATGTGATAAGGGGGCCGGATTCGCGCAGGCGGGCGAGGGTTTCCGAGTCAAAATCGCAGCAGATAGTCGTAGTATCTAGGTGCCGTAAATTCGGAGTACGCAGCAGCGCAGTTGCGAGCGCAGCTGAGTCCAAGGTCCTGGTCCGACCAGTGTGTCGGAGTGTGAGGCCGATAACACTTTCTGCGAGCCAACGCCCGCGTTCCGTCTCGGGATCTATCGCGTCCAGGAAGGATGGCAAATTATTGCGCGTTGATCCACGTCGAAAGGGTTCTTGGTAGATGTTGTTTGGTAGTACGACACGGCGGAAGAGCAGCCTCTGTGCATGCGGAGACCACGCCTTACAAACAGCGCTACAGGTGGCCAAGACTGAGAGGTCACAGGACCGCTGGTGAAGATACAAAGGAACCGCAAGAGAATCCAAAATCTCGAGAATGAGATCGGGGCCCAGGATGGAGTTCATCGATGGTTGTGAGTGGAGTAAAGGCAAGTGACCGTCACGAAACTCCGCAGCGCTCGACGTCCAATGGCCGAATTGCCGAGATGTTCAAGCGAGAGAAAAAAGTGTTTTACCTGAACAACAAGTATTCTGTAATTAATCCTGTGGCGTGTTGGTTTTTGAGCCTAGGGACGTAGCGAAGCTCGGTGACCCTCTGCAAACGCGCAGGGGTCTCAGTAGAATTTGTTGTGTACTTATACAAAAGGCAAACTAAATGGAACAGCTATTGAACACAGAAGGGGATAAGTAGGCAGTGCGAGGAAAACAGCAGGCGTGAGATGAATGAGTCGGAGTGAGCGAGAGATGTATTGGGAGCTGTAGAGAGCTGTATGCTGTTGCGGAAGTGGTACAGCTGTTCGGCGGTGCGTGGGTGTTTCGGTTGTTATTCCAACACACCCCCACAAGCGATAGCACCCAAGCACACCCCCAGAAGCTGGACAGGGGTATTCACCAAACGCCGTCGTAGTCCGAGTCGGAGTCGTACTCAGCGGCGGCGGCGGTTGTGGTGGAATTCTTCTTCGACTGTTGCCACTTGAGACGCTCAGGGCAATCTGACTTGAAGTGGCCCGGCTTTTGTCACAGAAGTAGCAGGACTGCGATGAAGGGCCAAGACGGCGAGCGGCGAAGGCAACATTGCTGGGATCATGATCAACGTCGGCAGGAAGAGGAATAGTCGTGTCCGCGTTCAAGGACTGCTGGCGTGTTTCTTCGTTGAGCAATCTGCTGATAACGTGCTCAACAGTAAGGTCGGCGGGAGGGGTGGCATCAAAGTTGATGATAACGGCCTCGTAGGAAGAGGGGAGGCCCATCGTGAGTGCCAGAATTCGATCCTGGTCGGTGACCACAACTCCGGTGTACTCCATGCGAAGAACCATGGACTGGATGCGGCCAATCCATGCCTCCATGGTCTCAGCGTCGAGCTTCTTCGCCGTGAGGAACTGGCGGCGAAGGGCGAGACTGGTCGCGAAGCCGGCAGCGCGGTGCACGCGTTCGAGAGTCTGCCAGATGACCATCGGGTCACGGGAAGTCATGTGGGAGAGCTGGCTGGGTTCAACGCAGAGCACAAGCTCAGCGCGTGCCTCTGCCATCTTGGTCGCGTCTCGAGCGGCGCTCAACGCATTACGCTCCACCAGAATCTCTGCCTCGGTCTTTGCAGACCCGTCAGACTTGGTCTTGCTCACCAAGACCTGGACTACACCCCACAGCTGCTTGCGCACAAGTACGGCCTCCATGCGCAGATCCCAGTCGTTGGCGTAATTCTTGTTTCCAAGACGAACAAAGGTGTTCCGAGTGTCGGACATGTTGAAAGTGAATCAGAAGAAGGATGAATGTAAGAAGTAAATTGTATCGTATCGTCTGCCCTGGTGTCGCAGGGACTTGCTCCTTCGTCGTCGATGAAGGGTACGGTTGCGCCGTTGTCGCGGCGACTTGCTCCTCTGTTCGTCGATAGAGGGTGTCCAGATGCCTCCGCACGTCGTGGAGGACTTTAGATAAGAACCAGGAAATCGATCGTCGACGAAGTCCCGGTAATGGCAGCGAGTTCGAGGGTACGAGTGTTTGCGCGTTTGTGTTGGTTTTTGAGCCTAGGGACGTAGCGAAGCTCGGTGACCCTCTGCAAACGCGCAGGGGTCTCAGTAGAATTTGTTGTGTACTTATACAAAAGGCAAACTAAATGGAACAGCTATTGAACACAGAAGGGGATAAGTAGGCAGTGCGAGGAAAACAGCAGGCGTGAGATGAATGAGTCGGAGTGAGCGAGAGATGTATTGGGAGCTGTAGAGAGCTGTATGCTGTTGCGGAAGTGGTACAGCTGTTCGGCGGTGCGTGGGTGTTTCGGTTGTTATTCCAACATGGCGAGTTCAGCAATGCCCACACCAGAATGCTCACTGTTTCCCCCACCGTACCCAATTCCAAAAATCCTTACACAGGCGCTTGCTGAGATACTTAGAATCTAGATAGAACGCTGTCAGACACACCCAGGATATAATTATTTTAGGCCAGATTGAAAGGCTAGTGAAACTAACCTGTGTAAGTAGGCAAATACATCGTAGTTAAAGTAACGTGAATTTAACACCGCAAAATAGCCTTTGTGGAGCAAGATACTTTAGTTCAAGTTTTTTGTTCTCGGACACTGTCTTATTTAATTCACATTTGAAAGGGGATTGAAGTCAAAGAGATTTGAGTGCACAATCAAGCTGTTTGATTCACCAGATTTTCAACGGATTAAGGAAACAAAAGGTTTCCATCTTTGTTTTAGGCTGGATTAAAACAAAGGTGGAAACCCTTTGTTTCCTTAATCCGCTGAGAACAAGTCGAATCCAACAGCCTTGATTGTGCACTCAATTGTCCTTGAGTTCAATCGCCTTTCAAATGTGAATAAAAGAAGATGGTTTCCTGGAACAAAAAAGTTCAACTAAATTATCTTACTTTGCAAAGGCTATTTCACGGTGTCAATTTGCATTATCTTAACCACAATGTATTTGCCCACCAATACAAGTTGTTTTCCCTAGCCTTTCAATCTAGCCTAAAAGAATTCTATTCTGGGTGTGAGAGTTCAATCGATGTCGGACCTCAATTTAATCGCCGATGGGAATTATGGCCCCTCGTGCCCATTGAGGTGGATGTAAATAGAACTGTTTCAAATCAAGCGACGATGTTCTTCGCGCCTGAACCGACGCTTGCACCTCCCATCATCATCTCGCTCAAGTCGTCGCAGAGTGAGCGCTATTTCAACAATCAGGCTGTATATTACAAGAGATGTGTTCGGCATCGCCAAAATTGGACTGTTTCCTTGACACGAGTCGCAATTTTGTGTAAGTTTCGTGCATTCGTATCGAGCTCTTCTTGCTCGGATCGAATGCAAAGCATCTGTTGAACCTCCCCAAGGGGACGTCGGCATTCGAAAATCGGAAGGTGGGTCGAATTCTTTTTTTCGACCCTCCCTAGAGCCCCCCCCCCTACTATATAGGGAAGGTAGTTCCCACCCCTAGCGCTGGGCCGCGCTCCCCGGACTTTCCGCCGCCTACTGAACCTCGTTCGTACCACCAATACCTCGTGTTTTTAATGTTTGAAGTATGTAGCATGGTTCCTCAAGCTATCCAAAGTACTACAACGGCTTCAGGCTACCTACATAAATTTATTAGATGCCACCCCAGAACTCTTTTGGGACCACTTTTGGTTGAACCTGAGTGGAATTATTATCTCAGTACATCCTGAGGTGAGTAGGAAGCAGATTTTGGTGTTATTACCTCAGTAAGAGCTGCCTCTCCTGGCCTTTTTTAAGAGTCCGCGCCACCTTCGTCACTTCGTCAGACCGGCTAATTTTGAGAAAGTTCGTCACCCACCGTAAATTTAACAAAAATGTGGTATTCTTCGTCACTTGGAGTCCCGGCTGTGAATCTTCGTCAGTTGAGTTCCTCGCTGTGCGAGCATTGCCGGTTCAGGTTTGGGTTTGGGTTAGTGGTTTGGGTTAGATGTTAGGGTGGTTAGGGTGGTTAGGGTTTTGGTTAGAGGTTCGGGTTTGGGGTTTTGGTTAGGGTTTTGGTTAGCGGTTAGGGTTTTGGTTAGTGTCAGGGCCAGGGAATATTGTAAATGGGTTGGTGAAGGGAATTCTTGGAGTTTGATAACAATAAATGGCGAGTGACGAAGAATACCACATTTTTGTTGAATTTACGGTAGGTGACGAACTTTCTCAAGATTAGCCGGTCTGACGAAGTGACGAAGGTGGTATAGACTCCTTTTTTAATGCTCCCATAACTTATAGTACATTTTTCAGCCTTCGCCAGACCCCCCCCCCCTCTCCCCCCATCCAAAATTTTAATCCCGACGCCCCCTTGAACCTCCCCGTTACCGATGAAAGAATTGGTCATCCCTCATCCTGGGCACACTCGAAAAAAAAAATGCCGCTGCACAGTGGCAGTCCACCCTGAGTTCGGGGGATGACACACACAGCACATCGCTCTCTGGTAGGAGTCCACAGGAACTCGTCTATTTGGTCATTAAAGTCGCTTCACCATCGCCGCCCGAGGGGTTTCACTGGCACTTCACCCGATTGGACTCATTTCTGGTGCTCAGAAACGTGAGATTTTCTGAGCATCGGCGAGTTGGAAGCAAGCATTTCCAAAATCATGCGCTGAAAATCCGGGATAATAGGTATGAACATGGAGCGGTGCTGAAAGGAAGCAGGATTTTTCTCTCGGCGGTTCTTTCCGTAACCGCCGCCAGATCCTGAGGGCCATGCATCAAGTACAAGTGAAGGAGCGCCTAAGCAAGCCATGTTGAACCAGAATTGCTCGAAGTGTATGAGTTCCTTCAGTATGATTCATGGCAGTCAACGAGATTTATGCTGGGGTGATCCTTGAGAATTCGTCGTAGGATGTCATAGACCTCGCCGAAGCAGTCAGTAAATTGTAACTATCTAGTCTCTCTTGACAGACGCTCTATAAAGATTGTGCTAAAGTGATCTGATTTCACAAAGTTTGTCTTTCAGGCGGCATTTCCACAGAACTGATTCACAATGAATTCAGAGCCCCCAAAACACACCCTGATTTGGGCTATTTCAGTGTCCCTTTCCGGTGAAAACGATAGAATTCACATCTCCTGATTTTGCTACTGATATGTCTACTTTCACTAAGCCTTTTCACATATGTGGAAATTTGGCTTTATTGGGTGTCTCCAAGGGGGAATCGGGATTCGAAAATCAGACGTGGGGTCGATAATTTTTTTTCAGCCTTGACTGGACCCCCCCCCGCCCGCCCCTCCTTCCATATAGGGAAGGTCTTTCCCGCCCCTAGCGCCGGGCCGTTCTCCCCGGACTTCCCGCCGCCTGCTAAACCCGCCTCGGCCAACTACTAACCACTCAATTTCAATGTTTGAGGTACATATAATCCTCCACAAAACCATCTAAGGTGCTACAAAGGCCTCAAGTAAACCTGCAATTTTTTTTTGGCCCCACCCAAGACCACCCACGGACCACTTCGGGTTGAACTTGGCTAAAATTATTACTTCAATACCTCCTGCGGTGAGTGGGAAGCAGATTTGTGTTTATCACTTACTAGGGGCTCTCCCAGCCTTTTTCCTCCCTCCCATAACTTATAGGGAGAAGTTTTTTTCGATTTGACTTTGAGCCGTTAATGGGGCGGCATTTATACCTATTTACACACGACGTGATAAACCATTTTCAACCTAAGGCTCGGTCACTGAGTCATCTCAAGGCGAACCAAACCCAAAGAAGCCTATTGTGAGTCTGGGTTAGATTTAATTTTGCGTGGCTGCTTTGCCCTTGGTACATTTCATCCTAATCTTATATACTGTTTCCTTGACTTCTAGTGCCTCCATACTTGAATGACTACCTCGCACTGAACGCACCATTAATGAAGCTCAATTATTGGCACAAAAAATCGTCGCGCCATCAATTTCGATAGCATAAGTTCATCGAATGAATTGTTTTTCGTTCAGTTCGAAACGCGTAACCGCGACAGGATATGAAAAATCTAACTCTAAGCACCATATGACGGAGGCTCGGCTTCTCGCAGTTCAACGTTGGATCATGAATCCCCCTGTCCCCCCTACCCCCCCTCCCTCCCGAATTGCGACCAGCTCACGTAGATTTGAAGGGCGAAAAGTCTATGGCCTAGCTATCTATATAACTCCCAAATCTTCGAAAGCTTCCCATGTTCATAATAACAGTTCAACATCAACCTGATGATGGCAGTTTCCCGACACAACCAGTTAACCCATGCTTCCGGCTCAGACAGGGGGTCCATTATCGAGTGAGCTTTCGTTATTCATCATACAAGAATTCGTTGCGAGCCGTTCAGTTCATTACACACGCTCTCCCGCCTTATCTACTGACGACGTCTCAGTGGCACTCGCCACCGAGAACCTCTTCTTCGCCGCCGGATCGGAACTGTATATCCCCTGCACCTCCTCGAGCGACAGCCCACGCGTCTCCTTGAGCACGAAGATCGTGAAGAGAACGACAAAGATGTCAGCGACACCGAAGAAGAGAAATATGTATTCGTTCATGGCGGCCATCTATGCGCGAAGAAAATGAACAGGGGGACTTGAGCTGGGAAGGGAACACACCATGTATGAGACACTGAAGGAGTACATGAAGTTCCAGAGCCATTGGGAGCCGACACCTGCAAATGATGGTTCGAGGGAATGCAAAGCAAGAGCAAGTAAGTACATGCCAGTTGCGACCCCGACTTCTTTTATCCGAGCGGGGAATATCTCGCTAACAATCGGCCAGGGCAAAGGCCCCCACGAGCTGGGTAGTTAGCGTCCTGCATTCGCGAAGAAGGACAATAAAAAAGCTCACAAATTATACGCCATGATATTTGCGTAAATCAAAGCGACGGTAGCAATGCCTGAGCTGGTCACGACGCCTCCGCCGGGCGGAGGACGGACTTTTGTAACAATCGTGATGATAATCATGCATATACTCATGAAGACGCCGCCGCCGATCAGGGCCTGGAAACAAAAAATCGATATGGGACGGGTGAGAGAGAGAGAAAAGGTATATACCGACTTGCGCCCAATGCGCTCGGCGAAGAACAGTACAAAAGTTCCGCACGCGACGATTTTGACAGCGCCGAAGATTGCCGTGAGGAGTAGGTTCGATGGGCCTGCACCGACAAGTATTTTGAAGAATTGAGGGCCGTAGTAAGCCTAACAGGCGCATTAATGAAACGTCCAATTTGAGGGCGAAGGGAACGCACCAATGCCGTCGCTCCCACAGACTGCTGACACAAGAACACAACAACGCCAATGCTCAGACGCTTGAAATTGTCGCGCTCCAGCAGTTCACTGTACTGGAACCCACTTCGAGCGGCCTGCTCTTCCGCGATGGACACCTGTATTTCTTTGAGCTCCGCATGCGTCTCCGCAGAGTCGTCAGCGCGAATCCACGACAAGCTCTCCCAGGCCTCGTCATGACGGCCCTGCTGGACAAGCCAACGAACACTCTCCGGGACGGTGAGCATGCCGATTCCGAGCAACGCGGCAGGGGCAATTTGGAGACCGATGGGAAGCTGCCATTGCCGGGTGACAGGGCCCATGAGATTCGCCACGGCATAATCAACCCAGTATGCGGTGAAGATACCGAAGGTGTACATCAGCTGGTAGAAACTTCCTGCAGTTCGAGTGAGCCAAAGAAGTCACGGAGCACGATATGAAGCAACGCGCCTAGCCGTCCGCGAATCTCCTTCGGTGCATTCTCTGAGCTAAACACGCTGATGATGACGCTCGATCCGCCGAGGCCCAACCCAGACACGACTCTCCCAACGTAAAAAGCAGGGAGACTATGGGTGTTAATGGTCTGGATTATGGCGCCGAGCGTGAACACTGCAGAGCAGACCATGATGGCCTTCCTGCGTCCATATCGAGCGGCGATGGGTGATATTGCCCAGCAGCCCACGAACGCGCCTGCTTGTTGAATACCAACGACGAGGGAGTTCGTTTTAGTTGCGACGCCCTTGCCGTATCGGAAGTCTTCCTGGAAGCTGACGAAGGTGATGATTGCGCCTGGAGGGAACGTCAGAAATTCCGGCGCTTTCCATCTTACTGTACACACCCATGAGACCAGAGTCATATCCTGAACACTCTATCAGTAACGCGCGAAAGACTCGGTTGAATTTGGGCTGTACCGAACAAAAATCCACCTGGCTTCGCCCTTAGTCCACGACAGACCTCACAGTCCAATTTTGACACTGACCAATACATGCTACTGTCCCTAACCCTACGGAAATTCAGCGAGTGGCTTGACGGAATTGAAGGCTCTCACAATACGCTCTCAAGTCACCCAAACGGGTCCTGCGAGTCATGGTTGTGGAAAGGAAGCAAGAACCAGTGTTCTGAACACGCAACGAAAGTTTGCATGCGGTCGGTGGTGCAATGCAAGAAGGAAATGACCTTCACGCGCCAATCACACCGCTTTTGATGCGGGTCGACGGAGGCCCCTGATTCAGAAGCATCACAAGACCATTAATTTCATATCGCACGGACCGGGGCTCTTCTCTAATTCCATCTTGTCCTTCGCGATTATGACTGACAAACGCCCAAACTTTCTAGTTATCGTTGCGGTGAGTGGATCCGAGTCGTTCAGCTGTTCAACGACCTCATGTAAGTGTGCTCGTAAATTTGAACAGGATGACCTCGGTTTCAGCGACCTAGGGTGCTACGGAAGTGAGATCAACACACCCAACATCGACAAAATTGCGGGCCTTGGTGTGCGATTCACCGATTTCCATGCTGCCGGTGCGTTCCATCATGATTGAATCAACACGTTGTCGCTGAATCTTCATTTAGCGGCATGCTCGCCGACTCGCGCGATGATTATGACTGGCACCGATCACCATATTGCTGGATTGGGGAACTTAATTGAATGGACCAATATATCTGGGCAGAACGACCCTAGTGGGACTGGTAGCACGGCGCCTCAGCGCGGTGAGCAAAAAATCAAAAAAAGTACTGATCCTCGATCTCCTCATTCTCCATCGCAGGTATGCCCGGATACGAAGGATATCTCAACGAAAGGGTCGCAACACTTCCGGAGATTCTTCGCGATGCTGGGTACGAGACACTCATGGCAGGTACGTGGCCGAATTGCGATGAATTTCCGTAAGTTTTGAAGGGATATAGGGAAATGGCATTTAGGGCTTGTGTTTTCATACTCAGCTTGCCAATATTTAGTTGACATCTCGTAATCAATTCCAGGTTGACCAAGGTCTGAACCGATTTTCCCGCGGTTGATTTATTGTCGAATCCTCCTCCAGGAACGCTCTGCTCAGAACAGAGGCTTTGAGCGATCGCTATCCCACCTTCCTGCTTGCTCCAACCATTATCTGTATGAGCCTCAGCTCGTCGGTCAGTTCCCGAATTGTCTGGCATCTTTCTTTGCCCACACATTAGGTTAAGACAAAGACGAAACCCCCACGTTCCTCGAGGCCAGCTTCATCGGATTACACATGGAAGATGGGGAATATGTTAAGAAGCTTCCTGGAGGCTGGTACTCCTCCCATGGTTCGTCCCATTTTCTTCAAATCATTCAATCAACCTACGCCGACGGGCCAGGGTACGGTGACAAGATGGTGCAGTATTTCCAGGATCGCCAGGACAGAAAGGAGGAACGGTTCGTCCTCTTTTCCCTGCAGTTAGTAAGTCAAAGATTAAACCACCCCAGCCCATTCTTCGCCTATCTTCCGTTCACTGCGCCCCACTGGCCGCTCCAAGCCCCGCAGGAGTACATCAGGAAATACCATGGCGTCTATGACGAGGGCCCGGACGCCTTGCGCCTGAAGCGGCTCGCGAAGCTGCAGGAGCTCGGGCTCGTCCCCAAAGACATCGTACCGCACCCGGTCGTTGCTGACGAAGTCAAAGCCTGGGCGGACATGTCCGCCGATGAGCGGGCCAAGTCCGCACGCGCAATGGAAGTGTTCGCGGCGATGGTAGAGTGCATCGACGTGAATGTCGGGAAGGTGTGTGATTTTCTGGAGAAGAGCGGAGAGCTGGAACATACGTTTGTGTGCTTTATGAGTGATAATGGTTGGTTTTCCTTTGGCTCGAACCCGCAGGTGTTGATTTGTTTATTGTTTTGTTCGAAGGGGCGGAAGGCGCAGCCTATGAAGCGTATCCAATTGTTCAAGGAAGCGTCATGCAGCATCTGGCCAAGTATTATAACAATAGGTTCGTTTATGCATCGTTCATTTCAATATTGAACAATAATTTACTGTACTTAGTCTGGAAAACCTCGGAAATTACAACAGCTTCATCTGGTACGGACCGCGCTGGGCCCAAGCTGCTACCGCGCCTTCCCGTCTCTTCAAGGCCTATACAACGGAAGGTGGTGTCCGCGTCCCCTTCACTTGCAAATTCCCCGCTGGGATAAAGGTCGACGACCAGGCGTCAAGGATCACGCACCAGTTTGCTACTGTCATGGATCTCGGTACGTTTCGCAGACTCTGACTGAGCGTCGAACTTATTGTGGTTACTCTCCAGCTCCGACGATCCTCGCCATGGCCGGCGTGAAGCACCCCGCGCCGACTTACCAAGGCCGCGAGATCGTGCACATGCGCGGCAAGACAATGCTCCCGTGGGTCGAAGGTCACAAGGAGAGTATCCACGAGAAGGACTTTATCCAGGGCTGGGAGACTTGCGTAAGTTCCTCGTTTTGTTTTCGAACATCCATTTCCTAACCCGCTCAAACCCAGGGCCGCGCCGCCTGCCGCCAAGGCGATTGGAAGATTGTCTTCATCCCTAAACCCAAAGGCCCCGAGCGCTGGCAGCTCTACAACCTCGTCTCCGACCCAGGTGAGACCGAAGACCTCTCCTCCGCGCATCCCGAGAAGCTTGCGCACTTGATGAAACTGTGGGACCAATACGTCCTTGAAACCGGTGTGATCCCGCTGAGCCCGGAGTTGGGGGAGTACATCGCCGCGACGGAGCTGCAGATGGAGGAGAACGCGTGGATGGAGTTTGATTATTGGAAGCCTGGGGCCAGGGACGAGCCAGAAGATCCGAAGTTTAAGAGGAGCCCGTTGAGGTTCAAGAGGGAGGTCAAGGCGTATTAGGGCTTACGACGGAGCTTGAGACTCTTCTTTGCGTGGTCGAAATCAATATGAAACGCTCTGGTCGAATTTGTTGACTTCGGCCCGAAGGCAGAACGGACGGACTTGAATGCACTGGCGGTTACCATCGATCTTGCCGCGCCGGCAGGACTGTGGCAAAGGATGGAGTTTGAAAACTTGCATATACAAAAGAGGGGGATTAAGATAGTAGTAGTAATTAAGCAGAGAGCGTATATCGGTAATTGTGGTGAAGATAAAATCGTTCTGGTCAGACGTTTGGCCTATCGCCTCACATCCAACATTCCGCGCTTTTCCAACTCTCGAAATTGGAAGCGCAGAATAGACACATCCTCATCCTCTTCCTCATCATCTTCCACACCTCTCTCTCCCTCGCATTGTTCCATGCAGACAACCAGCTCCGTTCCCACACTAAGCGCCCGGACCAGTTCATCCCAGGCAAATTCACGCACGTCAGCTCCCTGGGACAGGGTCAGATGCAGGTGCGCCAGCGGATGATCCAGTTTCCACAGATACTCCGTTAGATGTGCGATCTCGCTGGGGCAAAAGTCGCCCAAGTCAAGGGCGCTCGTGCGGGGTGCGAGGATCGCGAGCCAGCCCAGGAATGCGAGGGACGAGCCGCGTATGCTGAGACACTGCAGGGAATTGATTTCAGCCGCAGGGGCGCATGCCGCCGGCGATGGCGCGCGATATGGAATCGCGTGGACGCATTTGAGGGTGAGACGCGTGAGTTTCGGGAGGTGTGCCGCTAGCTGAAGGAGTACAGGGCCCGCCGTGATGCCGACTAGGGACAATGTCTTGACCTTGGGGAACGCAGGGAGGAGTCCAAAGGGGAGATCCGAGAGTGCAAGGGCTTGGATGTGGTGCAGCTGCGACACACGTGGGACGATCTGGAGCAGGGTCTTCACCTGGATGCGGCCGGTGCGCGGGTGGCGGATCTGCACCAGCGAAAGCGCGTTGTAGAAGTCGAGGCTGCGTACGGCGGACGCAAAGGTTGCGTGTGGACTCCCGAGCAGCTCGTTGAGACGCGCAGCAGCATGTCCCTCGTGTTCGGTGAGGGATATGTGGTCGAAAAGGTGGAACCGGCTGGCGGCTATCCACGCGCGACACACGAGGGCGCAACAACCCAAGGTGGTGCGCTCGGCATGCAGGTAATCGACGACGAGGGTCACAGAGCTCCCGCGGGAGTGCCGTGCGGGACATGGTAGTATTTGGAAGGTGAGCGGCCAGAGATAATATTAAATATGGCAGATCTCCACTCCCGGATCCATTGTTCTGTCCTACACGTGTATGCACGGATGTGAGACACCTGCGATCCGATGACTCGAAAGCCCATTATCTCGTGGGATCACAAACGGTGACAATACCTGTGATCGCCGATGGCCGTAACGCAAGACAAGAGGACACAAGGATCCTGGTTCCGGAGTACAAATCTCCTAGACCGGTTACCGTCTGTCTATGAATTATGTTGTCTATCAACAGGTTTACCGTTTACCTTCATAGGCAGGTTGGCGGGGCGGCTTTGGGCGCGGCCTGGGTCGCCGTCGCGAGCGAAGCCTGCTCCTATGATTACGATTTTGGTTTCGAGCCTACAATCTCCACGGATATGAGCCCCGGGCCCGCGTCGGAAAGATACGGCGGATGACAGAGTTTAGAAAAGTTTAACTTACCCAGATGTACCCTCAATATACCGCGCTTCGACCGCCGCGTCCCATGGACGTAAAACTTTGAGAGTGACGCTGATGGGGGAAAAAGTGATCGGTGACTTACCTCTTCATACCTCCATTTGATCTGGGGTTACAGTACCTCCCAACATTAAGAAAAATCGTTCTCAATACGACCCGCGCAGCTGAAGAGAGAGATAAGAAGCGGATCTCGACCTGCGGAGACATTGTCTTGGGGCGGGTTCCAGCGGCCTTCAGTGCGGATTCGGAGAGTTCAATCAAGACCTAGACGCTCTTGTAGTGCCAACAATCGATAAAAGAGCGCTGTCAGAGGCACAGAACAAGACTTGATTTTCCGGCGAAATTTGGGCAGCTTATCAACTGTCAACGCCGATTTGGAAATCTCCGGGTTGAAATCCATCGACCAAAAAAAGAGCGGTTCACTGGCCCGCGGAACGCGACGCTCGAGTGGCCGATGTTTACTGTGAGCAATACGCGCTGGTCGTGAAAATCCATCCACATACAATGCGAGCTGGAAAGTATTCTAGGGGCGGCGCAAATCACTGAGAAGTTCTTCATTCTCCCTCGTAGATTCCCATAATCTTACATCCTCCAATGTCAGTCCAACAAGGGGTGTCACACATTATCCCATTCTCCGGGAGAATGCCAGCGAAATATCGCGAATGAGCTTCATGGTGCACGCGGACGGCGTCCGAACAATGCTATGATGGGTTTAGTAGCCTCATAGAACGGCGAAGAACACGCACCCCAGGGCCATCCTGAATGATTATCCGCGTGGAATCAGGCATTAGAGAACTAATGCGAAGACCGCTCTGAATCGGGGTGATTCTAGCAAGCAGCTTACAAGCCCGAGACATGGGAAAATCGCTCGGCACTCACGGGTCCATCTAGAGACCCAATAAGTACTTATCGACAGAGCTTCGCAGATCACAAACGGTGTTGCTAACAATCAGCATCGGCCACTCAAGAGTTGCGTTCCACGGCCCAGCGAAACGTTCGGGCCAGTACTGACATCCACCATCTGGCTCGCCGACGGAAGCACTAACGCCAAAGTGCGGGGAGACCTCGCGCAGCGAGTTCATGAGCTCGGCCGCCAGGTCCTCCGCGGTAGGCACCTCCGCAGGCGACTTCGGTGGCGGCGAGTCCATGCATGTCACACCGAGGCGCACGAGGTCAAAGTGTGGAGTCCTTTCCTGAATCACGAGCAGGTTGAAGAGCAGAGTGCCATTGCCGGTCATCGCCTGAGACAACGCCAAGGCAGATTCAGCCCATTTGGCGGACGTTGGAGGTACTGGAGTAGGAAAGCTGTTGAATGGCAGCCAAATGACAGTCAGTTTTACGCTGCATGAGTTGGAAACGATGAGCCTACCGCGCGCTCCTCCTGAGGTCAGGAACCCAGGTCGGAAAGCGAAGGGTACAGACAACGGTGTGAGAGCGAGTGCATCAAAGAAATCCTCAAGACGGGTTTCGATTTCCTCGTATGGTCCGTCCATATATTTTGTCAACGGGCATGCTTGGGGCCCGGCCTACATAAAGAAAGGTTGTTGGTGAGGAGATGGATCAAGTCAGCAAGGCAGAATAGACGTACGCGAGAGCAAGTTTCGAGATAGAAGCGATATGTTTTTTCGGTTGATGATAGCCAGTTGATCGGCCACTTGTGCGAGGGTTCAGCTAGAGTTCTTTATGAGTACTGAAGCCGTTATTTTGACAGACTCGACCAATTCACCGGATCTACGATTCCATCGATGACGACAAAGCCAGCACGATCGGGCAGCCTCCGATTAACTGCTCAGTTCAACGCAGGGACATAGTTGTCCGGCGGATTCACATATTGACGAGGTAAGCGCCAAGAATCGAGCCCAAGAAGTCAGGGGGTTTCGCACTATCAAAGAAACACCTCACATTTAAGCGTCCTCGCAATCCAATATCATGAAATCCATGTCCCGCACCACTGTGGCAGTACCCATGTACTTCAGTTCGTCTCCCATATTCTTCGCGCAGAGCTCGGCCTGGCTTTTCTTCAGGGCTATAAACTCGCGCGCTTGCTCGAAAAGCTGAGCCTCAATAGTCGGATTCAATAGGTTCGTCGATGACGCGACAGTAAACCCTTGCTGGAGGACGGTGTTCGCAACGAAAAAGTTGAAGTCCAAGGAACTGTTGAAGCATTGCACTTGAGGTCTATACGTCCAAATTATATTACTCGCTGCATAACCCTCGAAGCTGGAACACCGACGTAGTTTTGTTTATACCACGCGGGTCAAAGCCGAGGAGGTCCCAGTCTTCGCCAATGAGGTCGGCAAAGCTTTGGGCCGCGAGGCGCGTCCCGGAACCGCCGGGCCGCCTAGATAGCACATTTAAATATTCGCATTGTCAGTAGAGCTCCAGCAAACCTAGATTCAAGAACACGGTTCCTTTCTTCGGGAATTTGGTCGCCTTGAATCGGGCAATCGCTACCGAGGCCGTTCCGGTGCTCAAATCAAAGTAATACTTGGGGACGCTGCGAGTGAAATGAGCAGAAGAGCAGGGAGACTGTGTGATACACGCACATAACCGAACCGCACTCCGTGCCGGGGTTGCATTCGACGGGGGAGACCACTTGACGGTGCCAATTTCTCGCCCGTGCTCAACGCGCGAATCGGAAAACGGCTTCTGCCACCGATATAGACCAAAAGCCAACAAGGACGCGGTAGCACAGATGCAAAGCATCGTGGGCAACGTTGAACCTGTCCGGCCGCGTCTTGCTGCCTCTTCCTTATGCACCGCTTCATTCGAGACAAACATGGTCTTGGTGTTGGTGAGACGATAAAAGCCGCGGCGCGTATCAGCCATCAAACCACGGAACTTTCCACGCCGCGGCCAAGTTATGCGCTTCAACATGAAACAGTTCAATGTGGAACGTTCAAATGAGTTCAAACGATGAAGGTTGATTTTTAAACACTGAGAAAGTCATTTGATTCCGATTCTGATTGCGCAAGTCACGGAAATCCACAGAACACAAGAAGGAACTACCGGCGCGTGTTGACGCGGGGGTCGTGCTCGGATACTCAGATGCTCTGCAACCCGCATCTTATTACGCTCAGCGAAGCACGTTAGCTGGGGGTTTACATAAACCCGCGAGACTTATGCATGCAGAGAGATACACTGCATTCAAGGACCTCCTAGACTCAGCCTGAGTTCAGGGGCCTACACGAACCTACATGAACCTACGCTCAGACCCACCTACATACAGTCTGCGTAGGTTGATGTAGGTCTGTGTAGGTCTGCGTAGGTCAGTCAAGGTCAGGTAAGGTGAATATAGGTGAATGTAGGTCAACTTAGTGACCTATGCAAGATGAATGTAGGCGAATGTAGGTCTACGTAGTGACCTATGCCGAGCACAGTGTACTAGCAGTATATCCAACTACCATCTCCAATGAACTCACTGTGCTATTTTGCTTGAGATCAATAAAGGTGGGCGTAGGTGATCCAGATCGCCTACGCCGACCTACGTCGATCTAAATATACCCAGTTCAGATCAGTTATGTACACCTACGCAGAGCTACGTGCGCCTTTATTGATCTCTGTCAAGGTGGACGTAGGTGATCTACGCTGACCTGTTGTAGCCGACTACACCGACCTACCAACACCTACATGCACCTTTATTGACTCAGCGTAGGTGCCCCTTGAATGCAGTGATACCCAGGCGACACTATGGCTCGGGTAAAGTGGTCAGGGAGGAGGTAGCATTGATTGCATATTTGTTACTGCCAAATGTCCAATCGTAAAAACTAAGGGACGACGTGAGCGGACAAACAAGACGCTAGTTGAAGTTGAGGAACGCACGTTGGGCCTGTCCCACTGAGACCCCATCACTCTTCCTCTGAATCGTCTGACTCAACCAATTCCACCGACTCTCCAGGTCCATCGATGCGAAACCGCCTGTCAAGCACCCGTCGTCCACCAGTACACTGCATTGTGTAGCAGGCCATAAGTATGAGTTCGTGCTCACACGGAACTGTGTCATGCCCTGGCCAGGAGACGTAAAATGAGGACGCAGGACGATCGATGAGCGGTACTGCGAGGTCGTAGAGGGCACCCATTCGCAGCCCAGGAGAGGACGTATCGTCGTAATTCACCGTTGCCTGGGACTGAAAATCACCCTCCTGCCAGTGAGAAATTTGTGTAACGATCAGCGTCGCCGCTGGGGGCTGAACGATCAGCATACGTCTCCAGCTCGCGTCCGGGTGCCCGGGGTGCCTGAACGCTTGGGTCGCGTTGGCCCACGGCATTTTTGCGATGGATTCAGCATCTCCGGGCCAGCGGCCATGGGGGCCTTTGGGGGCAAAGAAGGGCGGAAAGAGCTCCATTGACAGGGGATTGCGCAGTGGACGCCAATCGGAAGGGTCCGGTTGGCAGAAGAGGACGCACTGCAGAGGGGGAGTAAGAGTAGTGGCGTTCCACATTTTGCTGACGCGTGGCGCGGTGACGAGGAGGTCGCGCATAGGAAGATGAGCAAGGATGAGCTCGACGACCTCTGGTGAGGAAATTCCAGTGTCCTGGGCTGTGGACATGGTGGTGTGCAGCAATAGGTGGTTAATATCAGCACCGCAACTCACTGATCTGATGCGCGCCGTTTTCGGGTAAAGCGCTCATTCCCACTGCCTCTTGTAGAAGTTAGTCTCCCTAGTCAGACCAAATATCAAGGTTTTGTTTTTTTGGGATTTTGGAGAGGCAAAAAAAACCTGTAGCTGCTTCTCGAAATGTCTCGGCCTACATACTGAAGTTTTTACTGGGGGATTCGTCGAAAAATTGCAAAGTACCGAGTAGACAACATTTCAACACGAAACTTATACCTCCCGCGCGTTCAATAAGGAGTAGAATTTTGATCCGCAATATTGGCTGAAACTGCTCCGAAAATACGTATTCACAGCGGGTAAACAGAGAGTAACAGAATTAATCAGTCTTTGATCCTCTTTGAAAGGACTGGTAGGCTACTAGTAGACTCCTCTCTACGCAACAGCCAATTGCACGGAGAAAAATTCGTACGAAGCGGGCTGGCCGCCCTGAAAGAATTGTGAGCGACATCACTCTCGTACTTGGAGCGGACACAAACCGGTGGGCACGTGCCGGCCTGGTTAGTTTCCACGACCGTCAAGTACAGGGCAGAGCCAGAAGAGTAACTCGAGATGTTGGGGATAACAAGGCTAGTGGGAGGTAAAGCCAGGAAGTGGGGCAAGCCCTGAAGCCATTGCGTCAGTAATATTTCGTGCGGCTCCTGTCAGAAAACACACCGAAGTTGCCGATGAGGAAACTGCCGAATTCCTCAATAAAAGTTCCCGCTGGCAGATTTCCATTGCCATCGAGACCCGTCGGCACAGAGTCTGAGAGCCAGACAGTGATAGGTGTATATCCTTCGTGGCATTCGTTCAGATCGTTGTAGTTGAACGGAATTGAAGTTCCTGTAGTGATAGAAGTGCCAGCGACAGGTTCAGTAATCGGGCCAGCGCGCTTGCTTGGCGCGCCAGCTGTGAGTCCAAAGAGAGCAACAACAAAAAGGAACTGGAATCGCATCAGGAGTTGAATTCGGTGGGGAACAAAGACGACTGTGCGTCTTCAATTTATACTCATGTCCCTTACGCTATCCCCCATCGGCCTAGGACGGGGGCTGCAGTGGCGCTGCTGCGAAGTCAGGCACAATTTTCGCTTCCCATTGAATTGCGGGCCGCCACACTTGTACGCTGCCGTGGTTTTGCGCACAACCACGGAGCCGACTGATTGGCGCCATTTTGAAACGACAGTTCACATAATTTAGACATGGCGTTTGCCGTTGACCTAGTAATAGGGGCATTGAACGTGTATCAGGACCAAAAATAATAATCCAATGAGCTATCCTTACCGTGCTTCCCAGTTCAGCACGCCAGGTTGAATAGGAGAGCGTACAGATCCGATGGATCCGTCTTTGAAGGGTCCGGGGCATTTGAGATATACAATGGTATGTAGACTGGCCTCATAATCGTCGTTGATATTGTCGTTCAAAAATAACATTGCGCAGGTATTGTTGGGGAGGGAGACCGCTAATCCAGAAAGCGCAGGAATGACGACGATCATCACGCGGATCAGGTCTTGAGAAAGAAAGAAACTGACGTCGGAACCATGAATGAGGTGAGCGGGTAAACTCACTATCAGTCGCAATAGTGTTGATGTTGCCACAATCCCGGGGTTGGAACATTGCCCACTGCCTGGTCGCAGTTGAAGGTGCCTAAGTGAAATGTTTGGTGATCAGGAACCCAATTACTTACTAGCCAAGACCTCGCTGCTATCCATTGTACCAGAGATGTCAATGGGGGCACTCCGGCGCTTCTCCTTCCGTCGCCGAGTCTGAGCAACTCGACGACTGTGACACGCAAAATATGTTAGACTCAAGTTTGTGAATATTTCTCCGATCGTGGGAGGACCAGTTGTGTCGACGACCGGAATAGAGACTCGGACACGATGGTAGCATCTTCGTCGGGAAGAAAGCCAGGGAAATTTGGAGTTTTTGATTTTCCGATAACGCTGCTACCGTAACGAGGGCGAAGACGAAGAGGGCCGAAGGGGGAGTCATCAGCCAGCGACTTGAACAGGATCTTTGACGGATTTTATGGGCCCATGATAAGATCATCATGTTGAAACTATCCAACTGTAGTGAGTGCGTTAATTTAATAATCACAGAGAAACACGACTGTCGATCTGTCAATTGCCTATAGTCTTCGGCCGTGCTGGCCCCTCAGTAATGGATCGGAGGATCAAGCAGCTGTGTGCATCCAAAAATACGAGCCGGCGTATATCGAGAAGTTGAAACCAACGAAAAGCAAGGATCGACGTCGACGGCAGGAAGTCGACAACGATATGAAAATTTGCGATGGCAGATGAGCTGCTTTAACGACTGGAGAAGGATGCGCCTTTCCTTTGAATAGCTCAGATGGCGTTTCGAGGACGATGAATTGATGACACGTGGTATGAGAGAACCACTAGGCTCGCGCTAGAGAGTCAGCTCCCACCGTCCGCCTTGCACCCAAGCCCTTCCCTCTTTTTGCAGGAGCGCCAGCGCTTCTTCCACACTAAACTCCGTTAGATTCCGCCACATATCGTCTCCATTCTTCAAGAACGACGTGATTTCCGTCAGCTTAGGGCCTCCCCTCGATCGCATGGGCTCCTTGCTGCTCTGCGCGCGGACTGTCGAGCGCGCAATGAACTTGGAGATGGCTTGCTCCACCGCCGTTGCGAGGAAGGCAGGCGTCAAGGAGATAAACGCCTCCTCGTCTTCCCCGGGGTCAGTCAACTCACCCTCATCGTCGTCGTCCTCGGCAATGCTAGCCGATGAAAACATCGTGCTGTTGCCTCCGACAGTAGAACTCGAAGTGTTGAACCGCCAGAGGGCACTCGTATCCGCGTCCAGCCCTTCATTCGCGCGCGGACAAGGTCGGGCGGGGCCGTCCCAGGTTATGACGTCGCCAGCCTTCACGAGCTCCAGGATGGCCCAGCCGAAGAGCCGCTTCATGCGCGGATGCAGCTTTTGCTTGTCGTCACTCATGGCCTTGGTAACGACAGGCTTCTTGGCCGCCCCTCCCTCTTTCGCTTTTTTCTGAGCGTCGCGAGCGTCGCGTGCCCGCCGCTTTGCCTCTGCCTTGACGACACGTTTCGCCATGAGGGAAAGCTCCGGGACGCGGCGAAGATAGGACAGCGTGAATCCGCGTGTCTGGTCTACCGGCGTCAGCGGTCGCGTGAAATCCAGGGGGGTAATCCGACGGGGGGTGTGATCGTGTGGACGCGGTGTTTCGTCCGCAGGGGGCAATACATTTCGTGATGATTTTGTAGGGGTCGTGGGCTCAGGTGCGACGGGCTGGAAGTCGTCCGCGTTGTCCATGTAATGTTTCAGATATATCCGGAACGCGTTGCCAGTGAGGTCTTTGGTGTGGAGTCTTGAGGGATGGCGGAGTTTGTGGGGAGATTTTGTGGGAGATTTCGACGGACTGCGACTTGGAGCGATACTGGAAGACGGACTGGAGGGAACGGAGATGGCTAACGGTTTCGAGGGCATTTGGGCAGACGGTTTCGGGGGGATCACGAATGGCTCGTCAATGAAATAATAACGTTCGTGTAAAGCGCGGACCGCTATCCAGTGTCTTGGTTCGTCATTCGACGAAGGACATTTTACTACAAAATTTTGAGATTAGGCATGTTAGCGTGAAGAGTCAATTCTAACCTAACGAGTCAACAAGAATTCTCCGGGTATCATGCCAGGGAAGAATACGCCCAATTACCACAACGGACGATCCAACATAAGCCAGAGGTTTCAAAAGTGGCAGCGGTTCTGGATTCGCCACCGTTGCTTTGTCTTTCGCTATGTTCTCCGCTGGTGGCCGATGGTGGCATTCTATGACAGAGGTTCCGTCGTCCACTGAAAAAAAAGATGAAATGGGTCAAAGACGGAGAATCATGAATGGTTTACAATAGTAAACGACCCGCTTCTCGTAGGGCTGCACCCCGGCCACCCATCCGACCAATTTAACAGTCCGGCAAGGGACGCGACCCAGCCAGAAGAATTCAGCGTCTAAAGAAAAGATTCAAGGTGAGTTGAAATCTGGCAGAAATTTATAAATTTCTTTGCCTCGAGTGTCACCGTTCTTCGGCATCTCGAAAACGTCTTTCACAAAACAAGGGGCTACGGCTTCTGGCGTGAACGTCCATTGCCAAAGGTGTTTGTCCGGGACCTGACGAACGGCATTGGGAGGATTTACAGACTCTAACCGCTGGTTTGAGGTAGAGGCCATGATCTGGCCAAAGCGCTTAGATGGTGGTTCGGAAGAAGGAGCGGTTGGTCACAAACACATGATCTGTGACTCCTGCGCACGTCCAGCTACTTAACTTGAATTTGATCCTATTTGATCGCAGCATTATGTTGAACCGAAACTGGAGCTCATTGCAAGCCGGGCGAACTTTTGGCAATCTCATTCAAGTTCCACGACAGAAACTCAGAACCAGAGTTTTGGCGTCAAGGAAGGCCTTGATTTCCGAGAGCATCTCCGGCGGGACTCCATACAGTTCTGGCCATCGACGATGGATTCAAGGCCTAAGCTCTGACCCTAACGTTCAAGGGCGGCGGGCCGGCCGTCAATTGTGGGTTCCACGCTGACTTTGCACGAGATCTACAGGCTTTAACAACGCAAGCCCACGGGTAACCATTTTTCGTTCAACTGGGAGATTTTATGTTGATTTTATGACCCCCGCTTCCAGCTTAGAATCTGGACTGGACCAACTCATGCTCTCCGCATCGATATCGCCTGAACCTCTGAATCTAGTTCAAGATGTTCTTCTCCTTGTCTTGACGTTTGGTGCAAGTGATATCGCCACAATTTTTAACGACAAACCAATTCAGGACAGCCTTTGATCTTCAAGGTAATTTTTTTTTTTGTGGAGCGTTCCAAGATATTTGGTTGCAACGAGTAACGTTTCAACGACGACGCTCGGTCATCTCAGCAAGCTTCACAGTGGCTCACCCCATTCGAACCCACGTCACGTCTGGGTTGATTTTTTTTTCAAGGAAACCTTTCGTGGGACGCATTGGAGATGTGCTCGCCAACTCATTATCACCCTAAGAATCCTCTCATTCCCCATCCATGGCCAATTTGCAGCTGGGAAAATCGGAATTCGGCAAGCCGCAACCCTCGGGTATATCGGGCCCGTCGGCCGACTCCCACCATCCGGTATCAGATTGTCCCTGATTATCCCTTCGCTGCCCGGGCCTGGTTCCCGCCTCCACCCCGGTTTATGGCCTCCAATGGCGGTTCCACGCCCCTAGCAGTCGCCCCCTCAATAGCCATGAAAACTGTCGTCGTCCTCGGCGCTGCCTACGGTGGTGCGTCTGTCGCCAAATTATTTATCCCTTGAGTGGTCTGATTTGGCGTCTAGGTGCTCGCGCAGCGCAATTAATCGCCGCTGACCTTCCAGACGGCTGGCGAATCGTCGTTATAGATCGCAACTCGTATGTCTCGAGTTTCCTTTTCTTTTTTGGGACGTACTAAATGAATGGTAACCATATCTGGACAGACACGTTAACCGTAAGAAGCTCTTGCCTATCTAAAGCGATTGAATGAACCCCGTCTAGATGTTTATATTCTTCCACGACTTGCTGTCCTGGCTGGCCACGAACACAAAGCCTGTGCGTTTTCCTTCAATGCAACGCACCACAGTGCTAATACACGAATTGCAGTCATTCCCTACGACAACATCTTCAATCTCCCCCACAAACCGGACCCCACCAAACACATCTTCATCCAAGCGCACATCCAGTCCCTCTCCGCCAACTCGGTCACCCTCTCGCGCGCTTTCCCCGAACACGGCATCCCCACCGACGTATTGCACTTCGACTATGCAGTCTACGCACTCGGCTCGCACCTGCCCCCGCCCCTCAACCTTTGGCATGCCGTCCCCGACGACAAGCCGAGCGCGGGGCACGCGTACAACGGGAACAAGGCGGAGAGCATTGCGTGGCTCAAGCGTAAGCAAGCCGTGATCGAGGCCGCTGCGTCGGTGCTCGTCGTCGGGGGCGGGGCGCTGGGGATCCGTAAGTTCTCCTTCACCTCGCAGAAATGCTTATACTTACATGCCCCAGAATTCGCGACGGACATCGCGGCCGTGTATCCCGCCAAGTCGGTCACACTCCTCCACTCGCGCGCCCGGCTCCTCCCGCGCTTCGACAGCGCCATGCATACGGAGAGTGCGTCCCTCCGCCTACCTCCCTCGGCGTACATATGGCTGACATATGCCTTTTTTTGTTTTGTTTTGGCGCGCAGTCCTACAAGCTCTCGAGAGCATGAACGTGAACGTCATCCTCGGCGAGCGGCTCGACCTCGCCAGCGCGACGCCGGGGCACCGCACCGTGCGCACCACCAGCGGCCGGAGCATCGCTGCGGATCTCGTGGTGCGTCCTTTCCTCCTTTCCTTTCCTCCTCTTTGTCGTGCGCAATGCTGATATTTTCATTTTGAATAGCTCCTCTGCACCGGCCAACACCCCAACACGCAGCTCCTCCAGGCGCTCGACGTGCGTACGGTGGATGGGACGACGGGGCTCGCGCAGGTGTTAAGGTCGATGCAGCTGGGTGTCATTGCGTCCCCGCCGACGTCCGTAGACACGCCCCCCGCCTTCACATCTACGTCTACGTCCGCACCCGCACCCGCACCCGCGGTGGAGGCAGACACGGCGGAGGGAGGGGAGGGCGGGGAGGACGCGCTCGCGGCCGCTCTGGCGCAGATCGCCTTGCTCGATGCGGATGCGGACGCCAGCGCGCCCGCCTCGCCGTCCCTCTCGTGCTTCGACTCCTCCTCATCCGGCTACCTCTCCGACAGCTCCGCTTCAGACGCAGACGCCACCTCGGACGCGGGCGAAGAGCAAACGCAACAGAACGAGGAAGAGCAAGAGGACACGGAGACCACGCCCTACCCGCACATCTTCGTCGTCGGCGACGCCGCGGACGCGTTCGGCGCCATCCCCGCGGGACATAATGCCTACTGGCAGGCGGGGGTCGCGGCGCGGAACGTGCTTGCCCTCATCGCGGCTGGCGAGTCGAGTCGGGCTGAGGACGAAGACGTGGAGCTGGAACGGTACACCCCCGGTCCGCCTGCGATCAAGGTGTCGCTTGGGCTTGTGAGTATTTTTCCCTCTCCCTTCTCCGGGCTCCCTTCCTCGACACGACGCACGCACGTTCGTTCTCTTCGTCACTCGCTTCCTCCCCCGTCCCCTTTGCTCGCTTCTCGCTCGCCCACTCGACCCCGAATGCTAACGATCCCCCCCTTTTTCCACAGAAAAAGAACGTCTACCAAGTAAACGGCGAGGTCGGCCTCGGGGCGGAGACGCGCGACGACCTGAACGCGGCCTCGATCTGGGGGTATTTCGGGTGTCCCATTGGGGAGGGGGAGGGGGAGGAGGCGGGGATGTGGAGGTGATTCGTGCGCATTGGTTCATTATGTGGAGTCGGGAGTGGGTGTAGAGTCGGTGGTGAGTGCTAGAAGGGTGTTTATTGTTAAACTATACAGATGCGAGTCGTAGACTGTCAGGCCATCAGTGGTACATGTAGACGCGGAAATTCGCATTCGAAAAATAAGATGCTTCCGAGCTGGGTCTTTCAGACAAGTAACCGCCAAGGAGCGGGCGGCGGGTACGAGCATCCCGCGCACCGACCGGGAAACGACCATCCAAGAGACCGGAAGTACTAATGCCTGCCACTGCCACCACGTCCTTCCCGGCACACGTCCGCCCATACCGATTCCTCATCCCGCGGGCATGCTCGCTCGCACCCGAGTCGCGCTAGCTGTCCGGGTCCGCCTGCACGACGTCCACGACCACCCACCGCGCCGCTAACTGCTCGTGTCCGTGCCCACGACACTGTAGTGCTGGGACGGTTCGGTTCGGTTCAGGTTCAGGGCACTTTGCGCTGAACGCCGAACCTGAACCTGGCGTTCGGTTCAGGCAAATGCTGAACCTTGAACCCGAACCTGGCGTTCAGGTTCAGCGCGTTCGGTTCGGCGTTCAACAGCGTTCGAACGCTGAACCGAACGCTATTTTGGGCCACACTGAATTTAATCTAATTATCAACACTACCGATCTCTACTAAAAAAATCAAGCATCTTCGTCAGAATCCTAAGCCTCTGCGTTGTATCCAAAGTCCACATCCAGCTCCGCAATGAGGGCGGGAGGTGCGAGAAAAACGGCGAGGACGCGGAGAGGAGCGTCGAGCACCTGCCACACGTTCAAGGGAACGAACTTTGGTGAAGAGTAGGTGAACAGGTGTACTGGCACGGGCGTTGCAAGGTGAAGGACCCGAAATTGGGACCGCATCGTCGACATCGTTGAAAAAATGGATCTCGGAGGCATCCCGCAGCGAGCGGTCGGGGTTTTGAGCACATCCAAGGTCCGAGCTCGCCATGATGAGCGAAAAGATGAGGGAAGGATGCGGCTGCTCAATGAAGGCAGGCCCTCCTTTAATACAACAACTGGCGACAGCGATGGGATTTTTTTAAAAAAAAAACAGCCATGGGGAAAGCCAGGTCAGTGGTCTTTCGTGACCATGCTGCCCATCGTGCGCGAAAATCGGGGGGAAAAAGAGAGAAAAGGGTTGCCAGCATGAAGCGCACACCCTAACGGGGTAATTAAAACGATTTTATTGCGGATGAGAGGAGGTAACACCACATAATGGGTGTCGATGTCGGGCAAAGTTGGGTGGTGAGCGTCAGGAGTAAGGTACATGAAAGGCGGGGATCAATCGGTGGGTTTTTTTTGCATGCTTCTGCTCGGAACTTCCCTTTTATAGTCTCATTTTGTCGTGATTGTCGGCCGAAAAATTCGGATGCGTTCGGCGTCCGAACGCGTTCGAACGCGTTCACCAAAATCCTCAGGTCAGTGAACGCTGAACTGAACCTGCGGTTCAGGTTCAGCTATTTGCCGAACCTTGAACCTGAACGTGCGTTCGGTTCGGTCCGGTTCAGGTTCGAACCGATTGTTTGAACCGAACCCTCCCACCACTACACGACAGCGCAGAAGCGCCTACTAGGCCTATTAGTATACCCGCGTCGGCGCACGATGTACACCGCGCCGATGCCTATGCCCGCGCTCCAACCCACGTACACCCGGATCTTGCTCAATGCCCCCCCAACTGGCCGCGTCTGCGTTCCCGACGCCACAGCGCACCGCACCGCACCGCACCATGACCACCATAACCACCCCGGCGACACACAGCGCGCAGAATCCGCCCGCTGCACCGTGCGAAGCAAGGGGAACTCGGGATTCGAAAGTCGGAAGGGGGTCAATAAGCTTCAATAAGTTTTTTTCAACCTGATTTGATCCCCGCCCCTATATCGGGAAGGTGTTTCCCACCCCTAGCGCCGGGCCGCTCCTTCCGGACTTCCGCCACCTACCAAACCGGTTTGTGTGACCACCGCCTCTTGGTTTTAATGGTTTAGGTACATGCTGTGGTCTATAAACCTATTTGGAACACTGCTAAGGCCTCAAGTAAACCTCCAGAATTTTGTTGAATCTTACTCTTACTCCAAGATCACTCGAAGACAACTTTTGGCTGAGTTTGAGTGAAAATATTATCTTGATACGTCCTGAGGTAAGTAGGAAGCAGAACTTGAGGTTCTCACTCAGTAAGAGCTCTACCATGCTTCTCCCAGCCTTTTTTTTTTCTGCTTCCCATGACTTCTAGTAAGAAGCTTTTTTCGGCCTCAGCCAGACCCCCCCCCCCCTACCACCCGTCCGCTATTTTAGTCCCGAGTTCCCCTTGGTGCGAAGGCTGGAGGTTCTCGCAAATTGTCCAGCGCATCCAGGGTGTCGGGTCAATAGGTGTGGGTAACCCGGTTGACCAACTCGTCTGTCACCTCCCCTCGTCGATGTGGGTGTGCCCACCGGGTTATGACTTCTTTTCCCTCGAAGGGTTGGGCAATCACTTGAGCCAGTATTCGTTTGGCACTTCCAGCAGGGAGTCTGCGCCATTCCACTTTCTCTGTCCGCTCGCGTTTCGACTTTCGTCTTCTGGAGCTATGAGAGGGAGTGGCCTCTCGACTCCATTGCTCATCTTCTTCTGTTTCGCTTGCATTCACCGCCTCATCGGTATCCGGAATAGATAGAAGTTCAAATCAATTCTGGGATGTATCCGGTACAGGTGGGTTTGGGTATAGGGTTAGGTCGTGAGTCCCAGCGAAAACCGCCTATGCCCGGATATGCTCGAATCCGCTTAAATCTGCCCCGCTAAAGTTTGGCAGATTTGAGCAGATTCTGGCGTAAGAATGAGCCAGGGGCATATGAGATTTTCTTCGCCAACTGTCAATTTCTGTCAACATCTGCTCCCTGCTGCCGTTTTTTTCCTTTACTGATGGGATTGTTTCTTTCGTTCTTTCCTCGTAAAAATTCGGTAAAGAATATGGTCTATTTGAATGCTACGTATGCTACAACGGTATACTACACCTGGGGCATAGTCCAGCCACAGTAGCACGCCGCGTAGCGGTCAGCAGCCGTGTACGACCAACGGACTGAAGGCCGCGCGGCCGCTGCAGGGGCTAGACCCGCTCGCGCTGCGCGGGATGCCGCAAGGCGCACTCCTCACGAACGACCCGCGGCTCAGCGGCTCAGCGACGCGGTCAACGCGATGCGTGTGCACTGCGCTTGGGGCGGGCGAACGCCACGGCGGCCGCCACGTGCGAGGTGACGTGCATGCTGCGCGGCTCGCAACTCGGCAAATTTGAGGTACGCATTGAGGGAGGAGAAGCGGAGCCACTGGTGGCATTCACAAGACTACATATAGGTCAGCGTACATTGAATAAGACTGTCGTCGACGACACACCTTGGCTTGGTTCTCCATCTTACCGCGACGTAACCCGAGTCTGGGGGCATCGCTGGGCAGCTCGGGACACGCACTTGGGTTGCAGGATGCTATTGCGACGTGTCAGGATGTTGTGAATACGAGAAGACCGTGCACTCACCAGTAGGCTACGGGAAGAGGCTCCATTAGCTACAACAGATGTTAGCCCAATACGAATGGGGCGTCGCAGACGACACACCTGCGTTACTTCCGCGCCAGCAATGCTCGCTGCTTACCGGGTCAGCTACCAGCGGGTGCAGGCATGACAGATAGTTAAGTACTCACCTGCAACAACCACGCCTCGAGACATACTTAGCCTGTGCAAAGTTGAGACATTATCGAAGACAAAACGCGTACAGAGAACGAGGACATATGATGAGAGGATTGGCTGGCAGGAGCTGTAAACCCACTGAGCGAGATACGGGACGACGGAGGCTGGAGCTACAAGATTGCGGTTGATCCCAATGGAAAATGAGAAAACACACCTGGGATCCGGAGAAATCGACAGACACATGTGGATCTGGTGTTTGCAAGGGTGTACTTTGGTGAGTGGATGAAGGACGCGTAGGATGAAGTGGCCTAGATAGCGTTCAATCAGCCGGAGCGCGATGTGACTTGAATTGGCACCACTGACCTTGTTCTCAGTAAGTGTCTATATGTTCCAGTCATCCTGGAGAAACCCCGGCCAGCTACAGGGTGAGAGGTTTGCCGAGGAAAGATACGGGAAATCGCGCCAAAGACGCGCCAAAAAAGCATACCCGAGTCTTGTCAGATGCCTTGTGTTTGCACCTGCAGCGCGGCGGCGGGGTACATGAAGCGGGGTCACGTATAGGATAAACTGGGCGACGGCCAAAAGGAATGGGGGGCGCAATGACGACAGATGTAGTGCGGGCAAAGGAGAAGATGGTGGTAGGAAGCAAGGAGTGTTTCAAACTCCGACAGGCCGCACGTCAATTACGTGTTCGGCGCCGTGCGTCTGGACTTGCGAATTTTCGAGTGTTCGACGAATCTCGTGGTGTTGACAAAGTCGTCATCTTCTCACTCAGAGCTCGAAAGCTCAAACTCGTGAAATTTCTTATAAGTTTGATCAACGGCAGAAAAGAGCAGAAAATGGCAGATTCCGAGAAAGAATCGGCAGAGCGCGGCAGATTCGGGCATAAACGGACATAAGCGGTTTTCGCTGGGCGTGAGTTCGCAAACTCCACTCGTGACCTTCGGGAAAATCCTCCGCCGCCTGTTCTTCTTTCAACAGGTCAGAATATATCACACGGAACTGAGGGTCCTTGACCAGGCGGCGCGGGCAGCTTTGAGCCAAGTGTCCTTCCTGCCCACAGTTGTAACAGGTGGGGCGAGAGGTGTTGGCATTGCCTCTGCTGACCGTTCGGTTGATGTCCATGGGAGCGGCCCCGCTCCTGGTTGTAGTAGAGTTTGTGGTTGAACCGCCCGAATTCGAATTAACCAGGTTACTCCCAAAATGGGTTACCGGGTTATTCGATGAACCCTTCCACTCCGATTTGCGGGAGTATCCCTGGTGATTTCCCCCTGAGCTCTGCACGGTGTGCATCTTTGGGGTAGACACCTGGGGGTTGCCGTCTCGCAGGCTTCCGTCCATGGCCAGGAATGCGCGGTGCACTCCGTCCATCTTGATGACTTGTGCCTTCCATTCTGAATAGGTGATGGGCAGGGTTCCCTGCCCATAGACGGACCAGATTACTTTCTCATCAATTCCCCGCTTAAGTAGGCGGATGAGGGTGACCTCATCGTACATTGCGGTCTTATTGCTCTTCTTCTGGCACAGGCACTCCATCTTGGCCTGCACAATTTCGACTTGCACCCCTCCCTTGAAGGCCTCGATAACGGCGAGGCAGAATGCCTCCCAGGTGGAGTATGAACCGGTCGCATCCTTGGTCTGCATGGCCAACACAATGTTGTTGGCCCACTGGGAGGCAGATCTGTCTTTCATGTAGGATAGGGCGAAGGTAATCTTGCTGCTATCCAGACTATAGGCGGTGTTGCCATGGAAGTTCAGCCAGCAGTCGGCTTGTTCGGAGTCTCCTCCAAACATGCGAGGCGCAGCAACCCGGGGTTGCTTTGTGTTTAGCTTGACCTCCCCACCCGCGGTGTGGAGAGTCCCTTGTCCAAAGGCGTTGTGAGCCGATGTCAACGCCGCCATGGCCTCCGCTAAAAGAGTATTCTGTGTGGTACGTCCAGCTTGACGTGGGCCGAGTTCAGCGACTCCTGAATGGCGGCCATCTGACCGTGGAGTTCCCTGATCTTGGTGTGGCTCTGATGAGTCTCGCGCTAGAGCAACCCAGTGCGGCTGAGGCATAGTAAATTTGGTGGGGTCGCTCATTGTATTGTCCAGTTGAGTCATCGGTAGAGGAGACACTATTCTTTTGTCAGCACTGAGCCTTAACTAGCAGGGTTACTGTGACATAGGCAACTGGCAATACAGAAAGAGATAGGTTTGAGATAATCTGATTAAGCTCTGGAGAATAGACTAGAATAGTGTAAAGAATACAGAGCTGTAAGTAGGGTTTTTATATTAAAATGTGTAGTAACTGGTAACAAAGTAATTAAAGTATATGTGAAATACATCGGAGGCGTCGCTAGCGATGGTTGACGGCGCAGCGTGTAATGCGGCAGAGAGGTCATCGGAAAAGCAATCAGAGGGAAGTTGAAATAAAAGGATTGATGATGCACCTGATGGGATTCCTGATCCGTAGTCGGCATTGATCTTGGCATCTGGGCTATTCCGTAGTCGAAGTTGAATAACCCGGGTGTTTAGGAGGGAATAAGGGAAAAAGTGAGAATCATGACATCCCCGGAGAATGCCGAGACACCGGTTAAGTGTGTGGGTGTCTCGGCAATGTTTTATTTCACTTTTTGGAAAAGTTGTGCAACCCTTCAAAAACACGTTTGGAAGGGTCAGAAAAAATTTGAGTTTTTTTAGCAGTGGGAACTCAGTTAGGGGAGAGATTTTGGAGCTTCAGGATAGTGGCAGTTAGCTCACACCAGTCTCAAAACAACCCTCGGTTGAAATTCACCTACCTTAAATCAGCACTGAACCTCCCTAAATCCAGGGAAAGGTCAGCTGAAAATACATTTTGGACACTTTCCCAGGCAAAATTACCATATTTGGGAATGCACGTGACCATTATGACAGTCTGTCTGTCTCCCCGGAGTCCTTAATTCACTTTTTCGACCCAGTGTAGGGAATTTCTTTGGTGGGTACCTCTTGTCCGGAGTTGTAGGTCTCAGCTGCGGCAGAGGTTCACCCTCGGCTTCCACTCCCATCCATGTTCCTCAAATTTGAGATGATGTTCTGCATTGGAGACACTGTTCCCGGCTGCTATCCTCACCACTGATCATTAGCGAGGCTGAGATTCTGTGTATGGACTAGGTCTGTTATGTCCGTGCAAATCAGTCTTTCATTTTTTCCCATTATCGGTTCCGGTCGCACTCAATCCAACTCTGATCGTGCTCCTGTCACCTCTGGACACACAATCACGCACTACATCAGACCCTGCACCACTCCGATAATACTCCAGCACCACTCCGGTGTTACTCCAGCAACACTCCAGCTCACTCCAGTTGATTAATGGTTCACCGGTTCCCGGAACTATCCCGGAATACATAGCTCTCGTCCAATCATGGAATGCTGAGTATTTCTACCTTGTTACCCACTTCGCTTTCATTACTTCACCTTATCTTGGCCACCTCCGGCCTCACTCCTCACCCCGTTCACCCTCTGGTCATCCTGGCTAATCCCGGAACCTCTGGACTAGTCATCCAGCCCTGACCAGTTCTCTGTGGTTCATCCATATCGCCCCGGAATATTCTACCTGAACATTCCACCTGTACTTCGCACTGGTCCTTCACTGTGATACAGGCTGTGGCACCTCTGCACTCCTTGGTACATTCCGGACTGTGATTATGTAATCACTCCGAACTCCGGTCCTCCACGTCCTTGGTTCAGCTCCACTTCACCCACGTCGTCTCGGACCTCTGCCCCTATGCATTGGAACTCTCCTAAAGGACTGCCAACGTCCTCCGGAATGATTCCTTGCAACTGTGTCCGCTCCGGCGACCCGGAGCTCCCAAAACCACCAACACTTAACACCAGTACCTTGGAACTCATTCGTCTCGACTACCAACATACCAGTTCAACATCTGGTACCATTATGCGCTATTCCATCTATGCCCCATCACTCCTGCTCTTGTTCCAGTCGCTCCGGACATCTCTCCGGAAACCGGAGTTAACCGGAGTTACCGGAGTCATCAGACTTCTCCCCGGAACGTTCGCTATTATGCCTGATCAACTCCTCTTCCATTTATGCATCCCTTATCACTTCTCATCTATTGTTTCAATGCTCTCATCACTTCTCCTTGTTGACTTTCCATATGCTTTGTGCTTCCATCACAATCCCATCATTCCCCATCGCTTCTTCATCTGCCTCAAGGCAGGTGTCATAGCACTTCCATCTTATCACTCTTCTATTCATCCGTTCATCTATCAAACCATATGCTCAACCTTTCCCCTTTCTTTACTTCCTATTATTCTGTTACATCCATGCACGGATAACTCGGACGAAGGTCCGAGTACGGCCCAATGACTCAGTTCCAAGATTCACTCCCGAGTTTTCGGAGTATCGTAGGAGTCAGCACATCCATGCATCAATCCTTCGGACCTGCTTCGGACCTTGCTCCGAGCTGACCAATCACTCCGGTTGAACTCCGACTCCGGATTACCCAATTCATCCCGAACATCATTCCGAGTCGGATTGCACACCATACACCATGTCCTGTGTCTCCTGTGATATCTCACGCATGGGACTCGCACTCCGATCCTGCTGTCACACTCTGGTCACGCTCCGCTCCGCATCACGGAGCTGTCAGGAGTAACCACGCGGGTTTGGATTCTGTGCTATGGCACCATCCAACTCGTTTACCAATGGTCCGACATGTTCCTTACTTCTTACTTATTGTTCCAGTACTTCTTATCAGTCACCTGACTTCTTCTCCTCCTTTTGGTACTCAGCTTTATTGTTGCGTCCACATCTTCTACTTACCTTTATTGTTACATCCACATGCTTCACTCCCTATCTCCTTTATGCATTACAATTAGCCTGTTTACTATTTAATCTCTTAGTCTACTCCCTGTACTTCAGTTTGATTATTAAAGTTGCTTCACCTCGTTCCTCGTGAAGTAATCTGAGTCTCTGTCCGGAATCCACTGCGGACCTCACCCGCTTACTCCTGTCCGTCCGGACGAAGGGAAGTATGCTCACACTATGTCTCCCTGTTGTGTAGCGCTACTCCGGTCCCCCAGTTCTCTGTGCCCCGTGCTCCGACACTCCGGTGCTCCGCACTCCGACACTCCAACGCTCCGGTGCTCCGATCACTCCGATCCGGAGCCCGGACCCATCGGACCCATCACACCTCTGGTCCGGACCACTCCCTTCATCCCTCTGTCTATCTCCGAAGACTAAGGCAGTACGCTCGCGCATGACCTGTCGCGTTGTGTCATCCAGCCCGCCGATCTTCATCATCCGACCCTGGTCTCTGGTTCCGTTCTGTCCGGCCCTCAGCTCTGGTTCGGAAGGTGTCTGATTGTTTGGTTGGCCCATATCCTAACCCCCTCGGCTCGGATATAACATATTCTTTACTCCCACTTCATCCCTTTTGCCGCATGGTAGTGTCTTCTTCCATGTGGTTCACTTCGTTTCATGTTGCTTCACATTGCCTCATGTTACTTATTCCCTTTTGTACAAATTACTTGTCCCTAGTATATATACCGGTACTTTACATCTTGTACAGTATCCGAAAAATAAAAGTTATCCATGCTTCTGTCGGAAAAAATCCCGATCGGCTTTAGTTGGCATTGAACCACTTCAAATCCCTTGCATGGTCAAATGGTTTTATGTGGCTTCAAACGCACAGTTCGGAATCCTCCAACCGGTTCAAAGCCATAGGGTGAGTTCCAAGCCGTGGCGTGGCTCGGGGGTCCTTCTGAACCTTGGGACTACTTGCATGAGGTGCAGGCCCGCCCCAGCAGCGCGACAATTACGGTTAATAATTGCCCAAAATCTTACAACAGAAACGGACCAAGTAGGCATAAGAAGTAGAGAACCACATATATGTAGAGAACCATATATTGAGCAATGGTACTTGAATTACAGAGAAAAGTACTACATATGCTGAACGGCCCCAAAGCACAAAGCGTCGAGTCTGGTAATGAATGAGTATGACAAATATGCCCCAGTGGCGCAACGCACCTGGGGAGGAAAAATAATGGACATCAGGAAGTGAATATCAGTAATCATTATGAGCGACAGGGAAGACGACGCACCTTGAAGTTCTACGGGAAAGATGGGCAAATCCGAGTGGGCGAAGAGAATAAGTGAAAGGGAGAAGCTGAGGCAACAAATTGAGTAGAGATCTTTGACTTTGCAGTCTGTGCACAACATACCTTGAGGAAAGTGGGTTGAGGGGTGGTGGTGGAAGGGAAGAAAGAGCAGGGTGGAGTCACAGCGTCACTGGCCACCGGTTATATACCCGTGGTTACGTCACTCCCTCCACGCTCCACACCGGTAGTACTGGCCCATCTTTCCGCACCTCTGCAGCCCATCGCACTCAATATTAATGCCTCTTCCTCGCCGTACATCGTCTAATACTACCCACGTCTCCGATTCCGAGCCCGAGCGCGAAGCTCACCGTCGCAACACTCAAAATTCATCACTGTCCGATTCGCCCTCACCGCAGTGCACCCCACTGTCTTCGATCTCCAATACCTTACTGGGACGGGACCCGACGGACACGGCGCTCTAGAGACTCGTGTCTTGAACCTTGAGGAAGAGATTGCAGAGATTAAACGCAACCTTCATGTTTTCAGGCGCGGTGCGTTGTATAATTTCTGTCTATGTACTGCACTCTAACTGTACTGACCCTTGTCTTCAGAACAAAACAGAACAAGGCCATCCCTTCCGTCCACCCCTCCTCCCAAACGCCGCCGCCGCAATCCACAGAACGACGCAGCTAGCGATGAAACTCCCATACCGCGCAGCTTGCTGATGGTCAGTACACCAGAGCGCGACGAGATAGCGCGGGACGTAGCGGAGCATATCCAGCAGTCTCGTTGTGAGCTCGTTTGTCGGAACCTCCTCGCCGACCGTCCTGTTGCACGCGATCCGTCCGGGGAGAGAAGAAAGTTGCGGCGAAGAGTAAATAAATTTATCTAGCGTGCACTCAATGTATTCTATTCACTCAATGTAGTTGTTCTTTACATTCATGGGTCAGAGAGACAAAATTGAGCAGAATTCTTCGACATGATACAACTACATTAAGAATACCAAGGATATATGGCTGCACCCGTACTTTAACGACGCCGCCTCGACGCACGCTTTCCACCAGCGTTAACTCCATGAGTGCGCGCGGGAGGGAGGGGGAGGAGATAGCTCATGGGATTGCTCCTGCTGAGACGAATGTGATGGGCCCGGCACAGCGGAGTCTTCGCGGCGCGGCGCTGCCGCACGAAAGCTTCATCCATAGCACTGATGTCGGAGCCAAGCGCTTGGCGGTTAACGGACGTGTTCTGGCTGAGAGAATCTTCCACGTTGGGGAAGAGGACGTCGTCCCAGTAGCGGAACAACTCGACGGCCCACTCCGCTCCATCACGCAAACCCTCGCAGATTTGACGAAGGAAGGTTTCGTAATAGAACTTGTAATCGATTTGGGTTTCGTCACCCTCGCCACCAGAACCGAGTTGAGTGTCAGCGGAGAGGACCCAGATTGCCTAGATGATTGAATTATCAAAGAGTGTGAATAATTCGAACATAAGACTTACCCAGACAGCGGAGCTGGCGATGGCAGGCTCGAGGGTGCATTTTATTTTATAAATGCGCTGCGTAACTTTGGCCGATGGGAGCTTGGATTTGCCCTCAAAGAGCCCTTTGGCTCCCAGGGGACCACGTATGATGCATGCAAAAATCTATGAGTTCTTTAGTGCTGAAAAACAAATTGGGGCAAATGAACCTTACAATGAGGAGAAGAGGTCCACGGAAGATCTTGTCGACGTTCATTGTTCCATCATGGTCGGCGAAAAGGACCTCGGCTTTGAGAGGTGAATAGAATGCCGCGGCATCCGCTGTCGCTGGTTGGTAGCCGATATATTTGGCGAAAGCCTCGAAGCGCGAGGCGGAGGACTCAAAGTCTTCAATTTTTGCGGTGTATCCGTCAACAAAGGTGAGGTTTGCTACAATGAGCGTGAGGCTTTCGTGGCGCAGGCGGGAATGGATGGTCGATCGTTTGTTGTTGATACCGTCAGCAAACTGTGAATCCAGAGAGCATCAGAACAACAGAGAGAGGGAGGGAGAGAAAGCAGTGCACCGCAGAGGCAATCCAATCCTGGTCGCGAATGGGCCGCGCATCTCGAGGGAGCAGTGCGATAACGTCCCAGAGCTGACCCTGGATACGGGAGTGCTCCGACTCAAACTCGGTGTCCTCTTCGAAGGTCAGGTCCTCCTCGATGGCTAGGAGAGTGTGGACGTTGGTGATGGGAAACAAGCCATACTCGATAGTGAAGTGACGGCCAGTTTTGCGGACGCGGTCTTCGAGGGTACTGGGATTCTCCACGTCCTCGGGAGCTTCGGCTGCGCGGTTGCCGCGAGTACGGCGTTTACGAGGCTGGCGGACGGTACCCAGCTGGTTTGTTATATCCGCAAGTTTGCGCTTGAGGGCGCTGTGGGATTTCACCGCCTCATTGGTGAGTGACTGTATATCGAGGCGGATCTATTCAAGTGAGTACACTTGCTGCAATATTACCAAGGCAACTGACCTGACGTGTTCTATTCGGGCTCTTGTGCGGTGTGAGTTGCTGCGTCAAATCAAGCAACTCAGTGAAGGGTGTCGTGGATCGGCTTCGTGAATCGTCTGACATACGAGGACTGGGGGGTGTAAGATGTAAAGGGAGCAGTAGTTGCCCGCTGTTTATGGAGGAGCTCGGTGGAGCTCATCTTTAGCGTCGGGTGTCGGGTGTTTGAAGCGAGTGGAGGAAACGATCCGGTGACGTGCCGTCGTCGCGTGCGTGACATCATCTCGCTCTCCACCAGCAATTATGGCGCGAAAGCGCAAGGCGAACATTTCAGGCCCGCAACAGAAGAAAATCCCCACTGCTCACCCACTATCTGTACCCAAACCAAAGGAATGCAGCTTCTGTCATGATCTCATCACGAAACATCTGGTGCAGCACGAAAGAATTTGCAAAATCAACAGTATTGCCAGGCGACAGGCTGCGACTTACCGGCTTGGACAGGCTGCACAGAGGGAGCAGGCCTTGGATGCTGCACGCGAGGGCAATGTACGAGTATGTGATCAGATATTCTCGTATGTGCGGCAAAATGAATTCCTGCTCAGTTCCATACAACTCGAGTTTCAATCGAATTTGACGGGCGCGACTTCGGGGGTACCTATGAGGTGGAAATTCAGTTTCGTGACCCGTGGGAGGTCATGAAAAGATGGCTGTGCGATGAAACTCTCGTCCCAGTCAGTACTTGGTTCTCGCAGGAGCGCTATCTGTGTCTGGACGGCAAGATTGATTTTTCAAATCCCTTGTACGAAGAGCCATGTAGCGGAACAACGTGGGGTGCTGTTGACGTGGGTTTAATTTTTTTTCAATTCTTTTTTTCTCGCGTGGTTAATTTAGGATTACAGGACGCTCTTCCCAGGAACGACAAGTATCCCGCATGTTACGTGCCGGGTCACATTTGGCTCGACAAAGGACTTGTTTCCACCAAGGTCAAGATGCACCCATTTCTGCTGCGTGGTTGCTGGATCCACTCTGCGACGCAGAATGGGTCGGGAAACGGGGGTGCGGCGCTCCTAGGCTTCTTTGTAATGGTACGAGCCTCATTCCTCCCTCTGCTTTCATTGACATTCCCTAGCCGGCGGCCTTACGTGAAATTGACCCCAAGACCCTGAAGGGTGTGCGTAGGATTGACTACGACGCCCTCAAACGCAAGATTTACCACACGGTTTGCCGGGTGGTCATGGCCTCACTCGAATGCCGCTCCCGCAATGGTGAGGCAGTACGATTTGGGGACGGAGTGACTCGGGTTGCACATCCAGGTATTCTCATCGAGTCCATGGACTTCGAAGAGATGGCCGCTTGGCTCGCCATTCGCAACTCGCGAAGTAATCATCCATGTCCGAAATGCCTCGTACATCATGAGCACCTGCACAAGTTATTCAAACGTTCTGAAGATCGCACATCATATTCGATGAAGTGTGTCATACGACGCGCTAAAAATCTCAACACAACTGAACGAGAAGAATTGCTGAAGTCCCATGGACTTCACAACTTCAAAGTGAATTTCGTTGCTGCTTTTTCCTTCTCTCACAATCATGTCTGCTGGTAGCATTTTCTCTGGACCTTCAATCACTCCGACCCATATGCCGCTGCAAGCTACGATTTACTTCACTACTTTGACCATGTCTGGGTTTTAATCAAAGAATACCTCCAGTCTAACGGGCTAGCATCAAAATTCAATGACTAGTAAGTATACTCTCTCCCCCTTTTTGTCTTGCCTCCGGTTACTCATTGCTTGAAGTATGAACCAATTTCCGACTTGGAGCTTGGAGAGGCTTGAAACATATCCCCTCAGCCACGACAATTGACTATTCAGAAGGCCAGACCTTTGTGGATATTCTGAAGGTCTGTTTACCGCCACTTGCTCCTTATTCTACTTAAGACTCTGGACAGTCCGCGTTACCTTGTCTGACACAACTGCTTCCGCGCAACTCGTGTCTCGTTCGCATTGTGCGGGTAATGCAAAAAGTCCGCATCCTACTCGGTATATCCGTTACAATGAGAACGAGGTTGGACCACCTTAACGATCTGGTGCGCCAATATGAGCGCGCATGTAACGTTTGTTGTCGGCTGCATTTTTTATCCTTCCCGACTGACATAATTCCAGGAGGTTCATGAAGTGTTTGGGAAAGACTTCAACTTCTTGAAGCAACACTCGCTCACACATGCGATCGAAGACTTCATGGCAAAAGGCACCAGTAGGAACATGAACACTCGCGTCAGCGAGGGCTTCCAGCAGGAAGTCGAGAAGATGTACCAAAAAACCAACGGTAAGAACGCCGAGCGTCAGGTGAGTAATCAATTGATGTCTTCTCAAATTACTCACCCTGCGGTCGTCTAGATTGGATTACAGGATGAGAGGGAGGCGGCGATGGCCCGTGTTAAGATGGCAATTGATGAATGGCATCAGCATCAGCGAGATACAGATTTGGAAGACAGTGAGCGAACCATCATTCCTGTAGCGAGCGAGACGTCGTCTGGCCATTGGAGACTTGGCTCTCCCATGCCGCGTGTCTCCGCTCACGCGTTAGAGGTTGAACGGAAAAGTGACCCAGCATTCCGCAATTCAACATGCGGCTGCGGGAATATATCGGGGAGTATCATCCGCTGCATCAAGTCCGACTGGAACAGCAAATCCAGGTGAGTTAGTTTGTTTGTTTTTACGGTGCAACTGTTGAACTCGTTTAGATTCAACAATGCAGGGTTATTTACGTGGACTACCAGTCCAGAGTTGACTGGAGAAGCGCTAGAGATATTCTACGCTGCAATCCCCTCTTCCACGGTGCTCCAGGGTTTGACTCGGTGATTTACGAGGACGATCAGAACCCTCTCGCCATTGGTCAGCTTCACTGCATGTTCCGTTGTCATCTCCCCGGCGATGCGGTACTCGACCTAGCCATGGTACGGCCGTTCAGCAGGACAGCTTGGCGGCCCAACACTCTCACAGATTGCCCGATACGAGAAAAATTGTCGTTGAGGAGCTGCCATTTTATTGCGCTGGAACACATTGTTTGCGGTGCCTTACTCTGTCCAATCTTTGGTGGGAAGGATGGGATGCATTACATTATTGACTGTATTGACGAAGATATGTATCTGCAAGTCAATAATATAGATTAATTTCGTTTTGCACTCTCCTTTTTGCTTTGATACATCATACGCGTAAGGTGTACGTTCAGACGGCTTGGAACGGCTTGGAACCCACACCAAGGCTTCAAATGGCTTGCAACTGGTTCTAAGCCCCCACGCCACGCCTTCAAAGTACTCCCAAGCCGTTTGATGGTCCCATGCTGAACCATGCCGTTGCATGCTGACTGGGTTTTTTCTGACATCCTTCTCATGGACTGTTGCCAATCGTCTCTTGAGGTTCTGGTCTATTGCCTCTCGACGTCTCCCTCTCTCTATGGCCTTGCTCCCGTCTCACCTGCTAATCCCAACTAAAGGTACCTGTTAGACCACATATAGTCCCCCTAAATGTGGTCCAACAAGACCCCCTCCCCTGCTATGTCCCCGCTATGGGCACACTATGGTGACTTGGGGGGGACTCAGAGGGACCCAGGGGGACCAGGGGGGGACCAGAGGGACGGTCACCCTGTGGGAGGGGGGACAGGTAGTTTTCTGGCGGTGTGAGGGGACAAAGCCAACTTGAGGTGCTCACCGACACCAGGTGTTGGCGGTGGGGGGACAGGGGGGACATGGGCAAGCACTGTCGTGGTGTAGGGACAAGGGGGACATGTTTGAGGTATCGGGCGGTGTGGGGACAGGATCACTCTAGGGGGACATGACCACGACGTATTGACAGTGCGGGGACGGGATCATCCTAGGGGGACATATTGGTGGTGCGGGGACATTGCCCACTTGGTAGACTAAATACACCTGCTAATACCGTAAAAGTATCTAAGTTAGACCTGTTTTGTCCCCCTTAAGATAGGTCTAAATTAGATTTGCTAGGGCCAACAAGTCACCGCAAATTACAGTGGGTAGGCAGGGTAGGCAGGGAGGAGACAATGAGGGCCAAGGAGGCCATATGTCTATGATAGGGGTAGCTATTTGGAGTATTGGAGACACTAGCGGTGGCTAACCGCTGTGGGGGGACATACTTCTCCCATGGGAGACTAAATGGGTGATTTCGGGGGTGGAGGAGACACTATGGGGTGGCTAACCACTGTAGAGGGGACATACTCTGCCTATGGGGGACTAAATGGGTGATTTCGGGGGCGGAGGAGACACTACGGGGTAGCTAACCGCTGTAGAGGGGACATACTCTGCCTATGGGGGACTAAATGGGTGATTTCGGGGGTGGAGGAGACCTTGGCACCCCAGAGGAGACATATAGCGCAGTCATCGTCACAGTGTAGACATTTTAGACTGTAAACACACTTCTCAGACCTTGCGGGAGACATAGTCACGGTGGGGACATATTTTATTCTCAGAAACAGTCAACAACGCTGAGTATCCAAGTGGTTGTGTCCATGGCACATATCATATTGTAGGGGAGTGTCCATGGCACGTGTTTGCAGTACAGTCCATCGTGTATTGTAAGCCGTATAAAAGAAAGCAAAGAAGAGGAAGTTGCACGTTGATCATGGTTGTCCATATTGGGTTGGTTTCAGTCATTGCCTGTATTGGGGTGCTATAGCCGCCCCTGTTGGACTGTAATTGATGCCTGGTTGCTTTAAATGCCAATATTGATTGAAAAAGAGCTGGCTCTGGGAAAGTATTTTGCATTTTGCAGCCCAGCGGGGGCACTGGTTAAAAGATGATATGAATGACTCTTGTAGCCCTCAATGAGCTCTACAAGATGGGTATTGGGATCAAGGGTTTGCCCATGACTTTCCTTTTTGGGACACTACCGCTTCTCATCCCAAAAAGGAAACTTTCGCTCCCTAGCCCATAATTGAACCTTTTTGGATGGTCTAATTCCAAGGTAATGGCCCTCCGGGCGGAGCCTGGATACTCTCGCAGACAACTTGTATGTTATACATCCTAAAAGGAAGGTACATGACATAACATTCAATTAAAACAATTCCAGGATGACCGCCTTTGCACTTCGTCTACCGTGCATCCTTAGCATAAAAACTATCCTACCCTCTACTTCATCTACATGCAGCGTATTAGGCTCCAACGTCTCCTGCATGCCCGCAGCATAAGCTATGGACCCTTTATCATCCCTGCGACCCGCGACCTCGTAAGAAAAAGGATGCAAATCTGGTGACCCTCCAGGTAATCTAAAAGTGGTAAAAACCTGTGAAGTCCAAGGACGGCGGTATAACCCCACACGGGAACCAGCGGCGATCCCCAGATAAACGGGGATGCAATCAATGAGGGTACGCTCTGCGATTCGGAAGCGCTTGTTGCCCTTGACCGGAGCCATGTATACACATCGAAGGTAGGTCCCACCACAAACAGAGACAGATTTACCACCGTCTGCGGGGTTCGTCAGAACCGGTCCCAAGGGGGGGCGAGATAGAAAATCGGTGGAACCATATCGATGCTCCCAGCACGGACGGATCCGACGAACGTGAGAGCCCACAGAGGCTAGCGTCTTCTCGCTAAGATTGTAAATCGTGATCCCAGTAGGATTTGCGAGGAGAAAGTGTGTGCGATCGAGAATAGCGATAGAGGACGCAGAGAGGGATCCCTAGGAGAATGGTTGAGATCGACCGAGCGGAAAATAAAAGATCGCACGGCCGGGGATATTTTAATTTCGGCATTCAACCTAATATGCACTGGTGTAGTGGCATAGGAAACCACAAAACTGCACAAGAAATGTGGACGACCACCGGTGGTGCCGAAGACGACCAGGTCGTCGTTTGACAGCGTAAATCCAGAGACGATAGTAGGAACATCGACGGTTCCTAGAAGGGAAGCGGTTGTGGCCTCCTCGTCTACAACAAACATCTGGAGCTCACTTCGTAGTTCTGACCTGGAGACGGCGTTAGACCGAACAACACGACAGCAGCCACACACCCAACACCTCTCGCCGCCAAATACAACACAAGGACATTGCGCCCAATGACGTCGACCCAGAAATGTTTAACGGAAGTAAGATACAGGCGGTCGTCCAACCGATGCACCTGAATTTCGGTAGAAGATCCCGTGAGCCAATCCTGCAGATATACGCGGTCGTCGCACAGCAGAACGAGGACACAAGTGCCAGGTATAGCGACGAGATGACGGACATCGTCGCTGAGAGGAACGGAATGCGTGTGTCGAGGCTCCACTCCTCTCGAGCCCCAGGCGTCGAAAATTCGCCATGCTTTCACGACTCTTCGCCGCAAAGCGGACAGATCCATCCGACTGTAGTTCACAGCACTGCGGCCAGAACGGAATTGCAGGTTATCCATGTCGATGTTCGCGTAAACCCAGAAGGGGCGATACAAAGACGTTTGATAGAAAAGCTTGCAGGTCTGAAAAGGAGAATTGAGCGGAATACTCGAAAAATACAGCCAGAAATAACCTCGAAGAAAGACAATGCGTCCGTAATCGTCAACAGACGGAGGATAAGGAACAGGACGTCGACAGGGACAGTCAAGAAGGGGGCCCGGGGAGGCCCGAAACGAATATTCAAGAGTGGGCGGAGAGTTGCCATTGGGGCACAAGGACCATCGAAACAGACGAGATATAAGCCCCATGGCTAGAGGACTGAGATTGCAAGGAAGAGCGGCGAGCGCGAGAGACGTACATTTCGTCTGGTCAAAAGTACCTACATCCCAGCAATAACTCCGTGGGGATACCCATGTTTACCCACGCCTTCTTCGCTCTCCTTCCAACGAGAGCACTCTCACAAACGCAAAAAAACGAGCCTAAGTGTATCTCCAACTCTCTTTTGGTGAAGTAGGCTCTTAAACACCCCCCTACGCGCTCCTGTCCCAGGAAAATATAAGACGGAATGTCTGAAGGTATCCCGTACATCTGCGCCTCTTCCTTCAACACCCCTTGGCAGCACCACACCTTTCCTTCCATGCAATGAAACGCAACATGAACACCGAGCTCAGTTTTATCCAAGTGTTTGACGTCTACGTTGCACAGAGGGCAAACAGGCAGGGTGGCTCGACGACGTGGAATCCGGCCGAACGTCCCGCAATCGGGCGCACTAGCAAGAAAAAAAAAAAACTGTTAAGGTCATGAGAGTTCAAGGATATCCACCCACGATGACGCGTTAATAGGAGACTGCGAGCCATCGTTATCGCAGGCGATATGAACGGCTGGAACGTCCAGGACTCGGATACGCAGGCTAGGCGAGTGAGGTCGTTTAAATATCGACATCAAGGGACAAATTGTCTTTCACTCCCGTAGACATCACTTATAATATGACGACCTCAGGTAGACCAGCCGCGTGCCAGCTGGCCTCGAATAACGCGGACGAAAGTACCTTACTCGAAAAATGCGGACGAAAGTACCCCACCCTTATCATCTTATTCCTTCTGGATCTAGAGCAGATGTCGTTTCCTTTCTGGAAGCTCTTCTGCCATGATGCGAGTCAATCGTCCCCCTACCCCATTCAATTCGCGACCAGACAATATAACGAGCATACCAGCGTCCATCGGAATGAAATGGCACGGTCGAACACCTCTGCGTCATCTGCAGCGAAATAAATTTTCGGAGAACCACCGATGGTCGTATTCGATTCACCTGAGACCAGACACGAGATGTACGCATATCTTGTTTCAATTAATTACACACCATTGCTAACAGCCCCAACAAGACCTACGAGTCTCGGGTGACGCGGGTATCGGTCGATATTCGGAAGTCGTACCGGCGCTGGATCAGGCCACCAGCGAAATAGTGGCTATCAAAATAATGCGCAGAACCGGGGAAGGCAGCGTCGAGAAGGAGCACTTTAAACGGGAAGTGCGGATACTAACAGACCTAACACGCTTGCCGCCGTCTTCAGTCGCGTAAGTCCGTCGCAATTGCGTCCTCCGGCATGCTAACACAGTTTCACACGCCCAGTCGATTCTGCGAAATCAAAGACCACTTTTCGACTCAGGACCACTTCTTCATCGTATTCCAGAAGTACGGGAATAATCTAGAAACAGTACTGCTAAATCCTCGCATGTCGACGTTCCCCCTCTATCAATGCAAGGAAATAAGCCGCCAATTGATTCAAGCCACACGCTGTAAGATCGCCTCCGCGTACAGTGGACCATACTAAAACCAGCAGACCTCCATGACAATAACATAATACACAGCGATCTTAACCCTCGAAACATAGTCTTCGTATCGAATGCCACTACAACACAACAATTTTATGGACTCGACAACGTATTTCGCCAACGGGTGGGTCTGTCAACATTGAAACAGAGATACGTCGCTCACCCTGTTCAGACCATACTGAAATTGACCGAAATACGGATCATTGACTTTGGAAGCGTCTTCGAAGACGTCTCCAGATGCGTAGGGATGATCGGGATGGCTGGCTACAGAGCACCCGAGGTTTTGTTGAGTAAGCCCTACACCTCTTCCATTATACTCCGTTCATCGACGCGCAATGCGGACTGGCCCTGGGATAAATCGATCGACCAATTTGCGCTCGGATGCATCATTGCCGAAATCCTGACCTATCGACCGCTGATTCAACACAGCTCCCTTAACGCGATTGAAGACATAGCGATCATGGATAAAGTCTTGGGTCCGTTTCCACTGGATATGGCCAATCGAATTCAAGCAGAATTCCCTACAGCTTTGGAATACCGAGACCCGCAAAGGCGATCCAGCACTGAGATATCCGACGCAACCAGTGACTATTTAACGACAGCGAAGACGATTCGGTATGCTTCAGTAAAAACTACAAACGGAGAACTAATCGGACGGCTGATGTAGGATCGGATCGAAGACAGAGACGCCGCCAAACTGATATCGCGACTCACGACGTTAGACCCAGAACACCGTGGGGACCTCCGGACGCACGAGAGGTGCAAATTCCTCGCGACGTACGAAATGTGACAATAAGCAGCCCAACTGGTGGATGCAGGCACCGGGGGTTGTCTTTCCCTCACCGTATTTTAATACTATCGCGATGCATACACCAGTCATGAGATACATTGCTGGGTCTCCAGATCAATCGAACCAAAACCGATATGTATTACTATCTTCTCAATTCGCCACATTGTCTAAACCATCAGCGCCGACTCGAGCAGTCGCGGAGCCTCAAAAGGATCCTCCTTGAAACGCCATGGCACTCTGGTGATGAGACCAGTCATGCATAAAACGGAGGAAGAGAAATATTCAGAAAATCACTGTGGTAAGTCGAGATCGGTGGACCTCGCCAATCTCTGGTTCAAGGCATGGTTGAACACACTGGCTAACGGCTGGAATGAGGAACACGGATCGATTGCCCTCAATGCTGGTTTATCAGAATCTCCTTAAATGAATAGGTAAATAGACGCCCACGCTGAGTTACGACTTCCTTCTCTGGTACTCGACAGTGCGTTCCTTTTCGGGTACCGGCTTCGGATAAAAAAATTAGAACAACGACAACGATACAGGGTTTGTTGAGGTCGAAGGAGCAAACCCCAATAGAGGCTAATCTACATCGCGACTTCGCTTGTACGAGCACGTACAAGCAAGAAAAGTGACCAAGCCGACAAGCACGCAAGCTGTCGATTTTTCCACAAGTTTGAAAAACGAAAAATATTCTGAGTACCTTCGATGCATTCCTGGCATCGTTTCCACGATTTTATTTTTTCATCCCAAATTCCAAAAGGCCGCAAGTCGATAAGTAAATTGCGATGATACTGATGTACACGATAATCCAAGAAAAAAAAACATCATGCATTATAATCCTGCCTAACCAAATAACGCCAACAACTTGGGATCGATTTCAGACTACGGACATTAGCGATAGATCCTGTTGGAAAGAAAAAGAAAAAAAAAAACTCACAGCTGACAGTTTTTCTATCTGGCCTTTAGAAGTCTCGGGATCTCCATCGTACAGACCATAGTTATCCCATCCTCCTGTCGCGTGCGCGGTGTCGGCGTCGGACGCAGAGCCGGAGACATTCATCATTTGGTCGAAGAACATGCTCTCACCGGCGTAGGCAGATTCTGCGAGGTCGTTACCTGGCCTAAATATATCGAAAGCATCCTCGACAGTCCCCGAAAAGTGATTAAGGCCGAGCTCGTTCGGTGCAGGACCCAGCATGCCGAACAACATGTCGATGGGCACCTGGTACTCGGCGGGCTGTGTACCAGGGTAGAGTCGCGCATATTCCAGGTCATCAAAGTCCGTCGTCAACTTCGGCAACCAGGCCACACTACGAATCGGTTAGGTTAGGGGGACGTCGGTGACATATGCGACATACCTGGAATCCGATGTGTCCGCCAGATAATCGGTCAGAGACCATCCGGCGTCCTGCCAGCTGCATGCTTATGAGCCTGACCGACGGTTGATGTGCCACAAAAAACCTACTCATTTCCGATCCCAATGCCCAGAGGAACAGCCGTTGGGTCAAAGTTGCTATTTACCACGATCAGCCATGTTAGGCTGCAAGGTGAAAGCGATACTTGATAGCACCGATCCAAGCGGCGATATCGTCCTCCGACGTACCACCGATGCCCTGAAGAATGGTGTCCGCGAAAGAATCCGAATTATCTGCGACAACGTCAGTGTCCGACCGAGCCAGCGCTTCGCCAGACGACCCCCAAACAGATCCTTCTTGGATCGTAAAGGCACGAGCAAGATCGGCGTCTAGAAAATCGCCACCAGCCGAGTCTTCGTCAAGGTCCTCGAAATCGTCATCTTCCAGAAGCGTCTCGTGCTGAGCCTCGGAAACCGCCTCGCTCTGAGACTCCGCTCCACCGTCATGCCTTTTTTGTCTCTTGTATTTGCTGTTTCGACGCAACTTCTGTTGAGGAGACTCCTCTAGACTCAGGAACTGCATGTACGACGACTCATGCAGACTCTTTGCATTATGTTTTTCCCAGAGAGCGATGGATGGCGGCGAGATATCGGTCTCATACGCGCACTAGAAAACCACCCGTCAGTATCAGGGAAGAAGCCACGAATTGCACCCCACGTCGTGTCCAAAGTCCTTGCAGTTGGAACACTTGGGCCTCCTTTCGTCGCACTAAATACTGGTTAATCACTATTCACCGATCGTCACGAAGCAAGCACCTGGTTTCCCGCCATATAACATTGTCCGCACGACAAGTTACGTCTCAAGCGACTGTTTGCATACATCTCCCGAATGAGCGCGATCATGTCCTTCTGAGTACCTGACACACTCCCGCGACAAATATGGCAAAGAGATGGTTTCTGACGAATCATCCAAAAAATGAGAAGAAGGCAGGAAGAAAGAGTAGTTCTTACGCGTTTACCCATGGCAGGGAAGTGGGACGTGGCGATTATTTCTTGCATTGCTCATATTTAAAGGTCGGCACGACAGAGCACATGACGAAGCAGTCTGATGTGGGTCAATCGTACCCAAGAACATCACAACTTTACCCCTTAAAGGTTCTACCCACCTTGTGCTATAGAAGGAGCCTTCTTCTTCGTAGAGTGCCGATCCACCTAACACCGCCGTTACGGTCCTCCCGTCCACAATCTTTTGTTTGAGGAAAAATACCTCAATTTGAATCAACGACTTAATCTCGATTGCTGCCTAGCAGATTGTGGTACATTTACATTAACATATGTGCCAGAACGGATTGTGCGGGACGATCCTTGATTCCCACGACGTATTCCGAGTCAATCAATCCACTTCCTCTACGAAAACATAGTCTGAGAAACCCGTCTCGGAGCTTCCTCGAGCGCGCATACAAATCGCGCACGGCGGTTCACGTGCTGTCGGCAGTCAGCTAAGGAAGAATGATATAAATACGCCACATACAATCCTCCCTGTCCGAGTAAGGCAAAGAGACGACGCTTCCAGTTTCCACTTCGTCAGTCGCGTAGAGGGCGCATTCGCCCTGAAGTCTGCTGAGGTGATCCCTCAAGTCACTCGTCACCTCCGCCAACTCGGGGTGACTCGCGGTCCATTGTTCAAGCTTCTTGGACATACCGTCCGTGAGGCGGACCAGCGCCACCTTCCCCTCTCCAAGTATAACACGACCTGCCCCTCGGCACTGAGGAGAGCTAGAAACGTCCTCCGAAGAAGAGTGGTCAGTAAAATAAGCGATATCGGGCAGAGAAACTTCAGACGAGGATCGACTATAAATCGATATGAGGTCGGGCAAGGAGTCTGGGGTCGAGATCCGACTATCGGATATGGGCGACACAGGAGGGGGGACCGGCGAAGCGATGGTATGATAGTCACCGGGAGCGTGGTACACTGACACCAAATCAGGCAAAGAGTCGGGGGTAGAGCTCCGGCTGTGCGATTGGGGAGGGAGTGGAGGCGCGCTGACAGAGCGATTGCTAACAGGGACGCGATACCAGAGCGCCGAATATCGACCTAGATGCGAAGTCGGGAAGGCAGGCTCCGGGACCTCCGAAAAAAGATGGTTGTCCTCGGTCTGAGGCAAATCGATATTGGGGCGACGCCCCCCCTCGGAACGGGTCCCAGGAGAGGGAAGGTGTAGTTCATCGTCCCGGGAGTACAGTCCGTCGTCGGTCGCGTAGTCCGGTGGGGTCTCGAAATGGTCGTTGAGGGATGCATAACTCGATGGGTCTTCAAACTGCGCATCGAGAGATACCGCGTCATCTTCGGGGGCGTTAAGAGGGCTCACTGTGCATGAAATAAGTCGTGTATCGTGCGTATGAAAGGGCGCTTACGGCTGCGGGACAAGTAATCACGCAGGAACGAATCCTTGTCTTTTGTGGCGTCGGCTAGATGCGCGTGAGTGGTAGACGACTGTGAACACCGGAGTCTCACGTATTTTCGCTGCATATCGCTCATAGTTCATACCGCTGTCTTCGGCGATGAGGGAAGAAAGGTTGACTGCATCGGCCGCATGTTAGAGCCCAAATTCAAGGAAAACCGATGGGTACGAACTGCTGAAAGGACATTTTTCTTCAGCCGGCTGCACAGGGCATGTCAGGGCAATGGTGGTGGATGTATTCTCGCCGGTCTGTAGGGAGACGTCGACCGAAAGGCGATGGAAACAGGCGGGAAGGGCGAAATTATGGGTCTGAGCATGGACCTCCAGACGTTCGGGAGCGATGGGATGGCCGTCCCCGTCGACAGGGCTGTTCGAGCAGTGGCAGTTAATATTAGAAGGATTGGGACATGTAGACTTACTAAGCAATGGAAGCCAACTCCGGTTGATTCGGCGCATTAGGGGTGTATGTCGTCATATTGCTCCCGCCACGCTGTTCTGCAGCCATCCTCAACATTAAAGCCATCGGAGGAAGAGGGTGTTGCATCTGCAGGATGAAGGAAAGGTAAGAAAGTTCGCTGTCTTATACACCGCCAACGAATCCTAATCAGAACGGATTTGCGGGGTTACCGTCAAGCGAGAGCAAGTCAATCGTACCCACAACCGGTTTTTTTGTAACGGTTTTTATGACGAGACAAAAGTACCACAACGTACCCAACCAGAACATCAACTTCCCCGGTTATAGGTGCCAATCCACGACCGGCTTTGTTCTGCTCAATGATTTCCACCCTCGATTCGAGGCCGAGACACCGCGAAGCAAGTAGCAACATTGTATGTCGACAATCGGCGGCTCTCCGGTAGGCTGTCGGTCTCGTATTACCTGCCTTCGCTGCATATCCAATAGTCACGCCGTTACCGGCACTCGAAGGCCACTAATCGCGAAGATACCAGACGAGGTTCTACGCGAGATCTTCGACCGATTACCTATGGCTACTTTGTTGTCGATGCTGAGAGTTTGCTCCGAGCTTCACTTCTTGGTTGCAAGGTCCATGTATTCTAGGATACATGTCTATGGTCAATCCGCCCGACATCTTTTTGCTACGTTGTCCTTGAAATCTCGCTTTTCATCCGTTTACTCTACATTTTTGCGTAGACTCCGGTACACGGTCGTTTCCCCATCCGACATTTATCTCACCTACCCCATACTATGCCAGGCGCTACTCACTATGGATAACCTCGTCGCCCTTTCCCTTGACATTTTTCCAGGCCAATGCGAACCGTTAATATCGTCGCTGGAACGATATGGGTTGCTCAACAACCGCGTGCTCGTCGCCACCCGATTCCTCAACCTTTCCAGAGGCATTCAACGCACTCCGCCTACTTCCACCCTCCCGTCCCTTCGCGGGCTGCGAGTTCGTGGAGACTGGTCATTGTCGATGCTCATATGCAATCGGCCGGTCGACGAACTCGTGTTCTCGTCTCCGGTGGATTACGCTGCTCTCAGCGAGGTCTGCTGCCTTATAGATCGGAGCGTTTATGGCCGCCAACTTACGACGCTGGTTATCCGGCTCGCACCTCCTCTGCGGATGGACGAAGCGCTGCAAGCACTCTCAGAGATTCTGCCGAATCTGGAACAGCTGTCGTTGGACCAACGGGGCCTGGAGCCCATGGTCAGTTAAGATACTTCCCCCGCAGTGCAAACTCTGACAGCAAATACAGCTCGTCCTCGACTTAGTGGTGGCTCCTCGGCAACTTTTCCCGTCGATCCGCCGTCTAGCTTTGAACCCTGTATCGGGGTGGAGAGCAGACTCTGAGATCACCCGTCATCAGTTTGTCGTCGACCTCTGCACATGGATGGATGAAAAGATCGTGGTCGAATCCCGTCTCGTTCGTGTGGGAATGGCAGACGTGGTGTGGTCCCTCGATCTGACATCCTATACTTGGAAGGCAGAGCTGCGCAGAGGTTCCATCATCATCCTCGGAGCTCTCGCGCTCAATTTATAACGGTCCGTGTCAATACTCGATCGCTCCTTGCAGACGTTAACTTTCGTGCCAGTAGTCTCGACGGATTAGAAGACAGGCGACTTGGATTTACATGGCACCATGTACACACATCTACTGGGTATAAATTTGATGTCGTTTACGGTGTGCAAAGGGGCAATGAGGGATGCGACATGTAATCCGTAACATAAAAGAGCAACGCAGCCCTAATGCAGATCCAGGATGGCCAGAACTGCCCAAGAGTTCCGAGGTGACCTGGGCAGTGGGCGCCGTCGCAGGGGCCCAATGTGGAGTTTAGCTACAGCTTTTCTGGTGAACGGAGAGCTCCTTACCTGTAAGGCCAGAGGGCCCGAAGGTATACATGCGGAACGTGCAAGGAACGTCCATTGGTAGTAAACTTTATTCGCTGGGTAGTAGGCGCAGCTATCACGCGTCTTAACAGACACAAGAATTGCACGCGCGGGGTACAATTGACGCAGCACCGAGTCATGAGTTCAGCGGCTCGCAAGGTCGCATAGGTACGATTGACTCAACCCACGCCTTCTATGGGAGGAAGGAAGGAAGGAAGGAAGCGGGGTAGGACTGCCAAGGCAGATAACGGGAAATGCATTCGAGTATAAGGCGACAAAATTAAATAAAGCGAATTCGAACAAATCGGATGTTGCGCATTCATCGATGAGGGATATAATATTCGAATAGGGTTTTCCCGGAGGGAATCTTCCGTGGTGGACGCCTCTTCTTCGCCTTGTTGTACACGGGCCCTGGGTATGCGCAAAATTCGACCGTTTTTGCTAAAGACATCCGTAAAATCAGCAGACTTCAGAGCCTGTACCCTAGAATTCACCTCGATCCTGGCCCTCTTCAGGATAGACACCGCCATTTTCTGTCTTTCCAACGACGTCGACAGTTCGGATTGGCCTCGTCTTCTGGGATGCAAAGACGGGAGTGCAACATCGACGGCTTGTTTGAGTCGGATCTGGAAGTCTGAAGATGTTACGAGGATCTCGAGGGAAATACTTAGGCGACAAATGGCAAGAGGAACACAAGCAAATTAGCGCCATCCGCACGGTGCATACCTCGGATGCCCGGCCCGCAGACTATTGTGAGCTTCTTTTCGTGTAACAAAAATCAAGGTAATAGAAATAAAATAGTATTGAGGCGAACACAGTATCTATAGCCCAGCTCAGGAGCTGCTACTCGACAGTATCACATCGTCAAACGACATCTCTCTGTCCGTGTCCTCCTCATCAAAACTGCTATCACCTACAGACCGAATCAGATACCGTGTATGCAATATATATAAACCCGATTTCAGACCCATCGACCATGCGCGCATCATCAACTCGCCCTATAACCAGCACGGTCAAACTAACGTTCACGAGCGCAGATACTATATCTCACCAGTCGGTCAACATCGGGTGACTCCAGATGAAGAGACAGTCCTTGGGTGTTACACGTGAAAGGGGCGCGATCCAAGGCCAACTTTAATACGTTCTTTGGGTCGATTTCCCACGCCGTTCGGTATATCGCTTTAACTTCGTCAGGCAGAAGTGGAATTTGCTGGACCGACCCTTAAGTGCACGTCAGTATCGGCGTCAATATATGTCGATTGCACTCGCCTCGGGAAGCTACTATACTCTCACGAGTCACCTCGTTCCAGAGTCCGAGGCCTACTAGTTCCTGTACCAACCAGGGACATATGACTCCGTCCGCCAGTACGTTGCTGGAACCAGTAGTAAGGTCGGATATATGAATACTGGGAAAACGGTGCTCACCTGGTGAACGGGTCGGTCGACTGCGTAAATCCCGTAGGCGTGTCCTCCAGCATACCCGGACCGACCGCAATTAAAGTCGCGTTGCGGACACCTGAAGCACGGATCCGACTGTGAAGATGATCCCAATCGAAATGGTCGGAGGGTGTTACATCCCAAAAATCATACTGGAAGATTCCATTGGCCAGCGGGGAGCGCGCGAAGGCGGCGTACGGACCGAACTGCTCGGCGAGATCGCAGCTCGACTCCAAAGCCCCATGGTACATGGTCTCGGCTATGCGAACATTAAGAGCCGCAGCCTCCGGGGACTCATATGCCAGCCGGAGGGCAGTGAAGACGTCCGCGAGACCATGTATTCCTATAGAGATGGCCCGAAACTCCTGGTTGCGGTCCATGGACGCCTCCAGTCTAGGGATGGACGCATCCAAGATGCGATTGAGGTTGCAGACCGTTTCCTTAACAACCTGATGGAGCTTCTCGAAGTCAAATACCGCGTCCCGCGTGACGAACAGCGGAAGAGCAATGGAGGCTCTATTTCTTGGATGGAGCTGGTCATCGTCTGCAAGCAGGTCCACAGTGCCGTCCTGCAAGTCGGCGTGGCACGATGCCGGGGTTTCAGTCAGATTACTTTTGCCTTTACTAGGATCAGCTTCAATTCTGGAACTCGTATTATTCGCTCACCGTTGATGTTGTCCCTGAAGATCACAGAAGGGCCTCCAGTAATGATTTGGGACCTTAGCATAAGATTCCATAACTCTCTGGCTCGAACTGTAACTCGGTGTACGGAAGATGACTCGTACTGCGTGTACGCGGTCTCAAAATGATGACCTTTCAGGCGCAGTAAGTCGGGAACATCTTTAGGACAGAAGAGGCTCCAATCAGAGTCCTCGTCGACCCTCGCCATGCTGTCGGCGTGTAAGTACCACATCGACGAAGGCGCGAGGAATGCTCACAATATATCGGGCAAAGATAGGGTTATGGTGATACTCCGCTGATCAGCGAGCTCATGCCGGTGCATGTTATTGAATTCTACCACGCTTCTTATATCGATATGCCACGGCTCCAAGCAGACGTTGACGACGTCCGCTCGCTTGTCATGCGCACACCGGGCGAACGATATAGCGACCTCGAGGAACTTCAGCATGGTCCACATACCCACACTGCTTTCGCGATGATGGCAGATGGCGTTCCTTAGGGGCGAGCGTGAGACGAGCAGAAGCAGCGTCGAAAGAGGGCCCACCTCCCCGCACAAGCGATACCCTGTGCCGATATGGCGACGGTACCTCCCCTCCGAACGGCAAACACGCATTTAGCAACGGCATCGTAGAGTTCCTTGACGTCGGAGTCTGACACAGAAATGGAGCAGGAAGAGCTTCTGACGAGCTCCGTCGTTCCAGAGAATACCGACACGTAGGAGTCGTGGACGACTAGTCGACTGGAGAGTAGCTCGTAAGTCGCTTGGACCCGAGGAATTTCGGAGAGGTGCATCGCGAGAGCCATTCGCATGTACATATGCTGAGGGCGCTCCGAGATTTGGCTACCAGAGCGCCCAAGCGAACGTTGTTCCAAGTTCTTCAGCATGTCGCTGACTGGAATGAGCGGAATGTTTGCGCCGAAAAGAAAAAAGCACAGAGCACTCACTATGTAAGGTCGTAATCTCGCATGTGCACAATGGCCGAGTCAAGAACCTGGCCATGGTTTTTAACGACGTCAATGAAATCCTCGTCGACGACGTCCTGACTGGCTCCTAATCACTGGTCAACGCGCTGAAAAGGACCTAGAACGGTTCGCACCGTCACTAATTCTCCTGACGGAATCCGAAAACCGTGGATTGACAGTCTTGTGTAGCTCTGCAACTGCAAGATGTGCGGCGATCCACAGATAGGCGGGGTTAATATCCGAGGCTTTGAGTGCGGCCTGAATCGCGAGCTCCTAGGACAAACATAAGAATAAAATTACGAGAATAGGTGGGTACCACATTGATGTGAGCCGTGGTGCGTCCCGCAATCATTTGCGCATCCACAACATCCACGAGCCTGCCAAGTAAGTCAAACGAGAACGACAATTTTGCGAACATAGTACCGCTGAACGTCGACCTGGCGGGGATCTATGCCAAAAGTCGTCTGAAGCGCAACGTGAGCGACGCCACAAGGTAAATAAACAATCGTCGCACGCACAGTATTCAGCCGCTTCACAATCTACCTCAAGCGGTCAGTTTCGCAGCGCTACAGGAGCAGAGAACTCGCCTTCTGTCTCTGATACGTTTCAAACGATCTGCGGGCAGAATAGATTTATCACAGTTAATGACGTATTCAACCGGTCTTACCCATCTGGCAGGATTCAGTACAGAGAAGATGGACGCAAGGAAAGAGACGCACCTCTTTTTAGAACGAGCATTTGCCCTTGGCTGGCCATATTCACCGATTTACCATCATTAAATACCAGAAACCTTTCACTGCAAGCGGGTCATCCAGACACGATAACATAGGATTCAGCCAGTCGATGTGGAAGAGGTACGATTGACTCGAGAGTCGAGGGTACGATAGTTTCGTCAAAAGTACCGGAACCAACGTACCTCGCTTCTTAGCCCAGCTTCTACTTCTCATGATTGATTTGTGAGTCAAGCATCAGACTCGGTCTGATGCACCTATTCAAGTAAGGACCTAATGGGTATTGCGCTGATGGTCGGGTATCTAGAATCTAGATCGCCTCAATCGCACGGGGTTTGTTCCTTCCACTCTCTCTCATGAACCCAACACCCTCCATGCTTGAGACTGCGCTGGCGTACGGCGATTCCGCCTTTCTACTGGAGTTTTTCAGACATTGGGACCCGGCCACAATTTTCCTCCTAGGTGGACTTAATTATCGTCTCCTGAATATCGTGCGATTCTACCAAGCGGCTATATGGAACGTACCCAAGTTTTTGTCACGATGGTTTCTCCGTTCAGATAGGGCGCTCGCAATGCTGGACTCGAGTCCCGTGATCGTGTGCGGAACATCTGTGCTCCAATTTTTCGATCGCAGCACTAGAGGCGCGGCCCGGCTGGATATATGTGTCGGGTACGAAGGGATATCGGAGGTCGGAAAGTTTCTAGACAAAGAAGGTTATTTTTTCCGTCCTGGACCACTGCCGGGTACCAGGAATTTCGCCTCCGTTGCGATGGTGGAGGCGGCGCGACTTCCCGTAGCTCGTCTGAAGGTCTACGGAGAAAGGAGCTTTACGCAGGAGGAGCACGCCGGACACGCCTTCAGATTCATCAGATTCGAGCGCCGTAGACCGTCGCGGATAATCGTGGTACATCTCGTGCGCTGCGAGCTGCACAGATATATACTTTCAATGCACTCTAGTAAGTGCACCGCACCACGCTACGCCATCGCACTGAGGTCACACAGCAGCCCTCATGAACTTCATATGCGGTACTCACGCCGTCTCGCTTTTCGGCCGCAGCGCGTTTATCCGGAGAAAGACCTTTGTAGCTTGTCAGGAAAGGCTTCCATGTTCAGACGAATCTATTCGTACAGAAATGGAGTGGATCGAAAATTACGCCGGAGGGCCTACCCCTTTCCGTGTACTAGGAGTGGTCGTTGAGGTCGACGAAGATGCAGAGGTCGGAACCAGATGGGTAGGGGATTCGAAATGCTGGACGCTTCCCAGTCTCCCCACAGGTAGTCTTGAGCAAAATGGTTTCGTCGAGTTAACCGTACTCATCCAGACGGACCGTTTGCCACCAATTCTGAGATCTCCGGACCGGCCTTCGACGCGTTGGACTGGAGAAGCGGCACCACTCGCCACGGCTCATACATGCGCATCGGAGAGCCGTTCGTGTGGAGGTGCGGCACCTACGACCGCATGGTCAGACTATCTAACTTTTAATCGTAGTTCCTGGGCATCAAGCAGAGGCCAGCTTTCTTCTAGACCGTCGGATATTTTCATAGAGTCGTAAATAAGATATTGCGGAAATTCATGGCGTAGATCCCATCCCGGACGCGTTATCGTTGGCTACCATGTTCTGCGCGACGTCTGATACGGCGCGTAGATTACAATCCATCACGCTGATAATTTACTTAGCGAAGATGTTCGCTAACGTGAAGCTAGGGTGGAACCAAACGAACGCTTCATACACGCCATTTCCGCCGAGGGAACAAGAGGTGATCGAACGCTTGCGTAGAATATGCTAGCTCCGTTTAGAGATTTACGTCGAAAGGTCCGACCGTCGTCGGCGCAGATAAAATATGGCCGTGTCAACAGCCAGAGCATCTAGGGACGACAAAACTGCGGTGAGAGAGAGACGTCCACCACAGAGTATTGGCGGTCCAACAACAAACCACGCGAACATCGAACCGCACCTCTGATCGCGACCGCGTGCAGCGGTCGAGCTGCTCTCCAAAGCGCCGGCGGTCCTGCATCTTCGACGTGGGTTTTACGTCTTTACACATTTAGTAGCACTCACGGGACAGTTTGAGCAGCTGAGAAGAGCGACAACATCAGAGGAGAATTCGCATTCGACAGAGCCGAGACGTTCAGAGTGATCTTCCGCGGCTGCAAGAAGTTTGTGAGGCAGGGGAAGTCATACAAAACAGCTACAATTCCTCCAAACGGAAACACAGTGAGCGTGCGTACATCAGAAAGCTCTTTTTTGGAATTACCCTGGAACACATGGACGCACCGACCTGGGACGCCTACTAGAATCCACGTGCGTATAAAATGGGTTCCGAGGTGGAGTTTTACTACAACCATGCCTCGGGAAGCTCCAGACATTCGGGGGGTCCTAACCGTGAGTTGTCCGCGCCCGGCGAATCCTCGAAGTGCTAAATTGTAAGCGCAGCATGCTCCTTTTTACAGGAAGCCCATTCCACACCCGGTAACGAAGGTGGTAGTATCCGCGATTTCTGGCATGACACAGCAAGTTGAGTGTCTTCTTTCTTTTTCGTTCGAACCTGCGGTAATGGTGAACTGACGTTACCTACTCACTTCAAGGACGACGGATCGAAGAGATTTTACCTAATGGCAACGGCTTGCTCGACGGCGCTTCCTCTCTTTGCGACTACGCGCAACGTCGGGGGGGATTACCTCGACCTCAACCTCCCGTTACTATTCCCCAACGGGTGCATGAGCCTGCGCATTCCCAACGTCCCGGGAACAAACATACCCTTACCCAGCGGTTGGCGCATCTACGTCGAGTCTGGAAGGTACCCTGCACCACCGAACGAGGCCGTTATGACCAGGTTCAACAAGAGATGGAACGGCAACATACTGATGGTGAAACACCGCCGCAACTCAGACTATGTGAATTACGTTACTCGCAAAGAGGATGACTTTGCTCATGTCATATTATCCCTGTGGGTCCTGAGATTATTGTTGAAATCGTACCCTAAAAAGCGATGCTCACCAGGTGGCTTGTGGAGTTCGCTCACGTTAGCACTAGGCTTGGGATTGATTTCGATGCTCTTTAAGAGTAGGAGCAAGCGGCGTGCCTCCATGTAACTCCTTATTTCTGTACAATATCCGCCCACTACGTACCTTAATGTGGTGAAAGTGGCGCGTACGAATGTCCGTGAAAACGTGAATGATCGTTTTAAACGCGGTGAAATAATGTAAGAGATTGGCGATGGGTCAGATTGAAAGGGCTTTTTGCTGGAGACGCGAGCAAGTTCCGAACACGACCAGTTCGATATTCGCCTGACCCCTTGAAGTCGACGGGTTCGAGTTTCTTCCCATACATTCATGGTCTTGAATAACGCACGCACGATAAGAACGTATCGACCTAAAAAAGAAACATGGATTGAGTACCACCGTACGAATTGAAAGTGATACCTGAATTACCAGTCTTTCTGAGGCAGAGTAGAACGAGTTCTCCCTCGTGCCTCAGCATACTCATCGATCTGACGATCTTGAACGCGTGAAAATCTGCGCCAGCTCAGAGACAACTCGGAGACCCGTCTCTGACGGTCTCAGACTCTCTGTCTCCATCTATTAGAGTTCGCTGGCAGTGCCCGGCACAGCGTCGGCACAACGAAAGCATCTCGGTCCATTCACTCGTAGGAGTCTGTAAAACTGTAGACCAGACAGCACAGCGGTTAATGCACGGTGCTTCCTTATCGCTGATTTGACTCGGATGACTCTTCGCGCTGATACACGCCTCCGTTCGATTCGGGGTCTGGTCTTGCTTCAGCACTGTTTATTTCTTACACACCCGGCACTTAGGATGATTGAGCTCGTTGGCATACATTCTCGCCCTTGTATAATTACAGGTTTTCATTAGGACTATCCTGGAGAAGCATCAGCATTGCGAGGCTGCACTTGCATCTGCCAGACACCGGGAATTTGGCAGGGACGTCAAACTGTCGCAAAAACCTCAATTCAATTGGCTTGTCGCCTTACATGTCCCAAACTTTACCTGTGCATAACTAGGGTACCAATGCGGATGCTCAACGTTTGTGGAAAGTAATGGTGTCCCCCTTGTCGACGTCCAATTTTTCTCAGGGCAGAGTGAAAGAAAAAAACATACATCCGTAAATGTACGGGTAAGGCGAGATGGAAGACAGTTTCTTGGAGACGGACTGGAATTTTTTCAATTCACCACATATCAGGAAACATACAAAGATGAGGGCTTACTTATCACTACGCTCGGCAAATAATCGTCTGCGCGTTTATTCGGGGTTAGATTGTTCCCCTCCCAAGGAAAGACCAACCAATCTCCTCGAATTTCCGGTCTTTCTAAATTTACCCTTCTTCGCCGGCCTGTCTGTCGCCTGAGGTCTGTGCCGCCCCGGGACACTTCGAGGATAAAAGTCGTTGTGCTCATCTCTGAACCGCGGCGGAGGCCCTCGCGATTCAATGGTAGCTTCTTCCAAAAGCACTATCTTGCGCAATTCGTTCTCCTCGAAGCTACCCTTCGCAGCCGCGCTGAGGCGTGCGCGAACGAGATTGTGGCAGAATGGTCGCGCGTCGTTGGCGTCGTCTACAGTGAGTCCGCGTTCGGCAAACAGAGTGGCAACCGCAGCATTTGACAGCTGCTCCACGTCCTGAACAAACTCGGGAAAACTGCAAGGCGTCAGCTGCGGAGGAGTAGCGACATTGATGGTGTACTGGCGGAGCAAATCTTCATAGAGCCAGGGAATCGTCAAAACGCGGAGAGACGCTAGTATGGAAGCATCCCGAACACTGTTTCGGTAAGCGGCAACGCTCCCCTCGTTTCCATGCTTCCTATGGGGGATGCGACCGAAAAAAAGTTGCCAACCGCGCACCTCCTGCAAATCCACCGCGTAATCGGGCCCCTGGAAGTGGATCCCTGGGAAAGGATCCTCCCGATGTTGCAGCCATTGGGCAATCAGGAATGTAGAATCCTGGGGGCGCGGCTTCGGCATGTGGTGAAATCTCATCCACACACGATCTGGATCTAACATATCCGAGATCGTAGCGGGAAGGGCAGCAACGGCGTCGTCGCCGTCGGATGGCAGGAGGCGTTTGGAAGCACGGGGATCTACGTCGTCGTCGGCCGGCCGCTTTCGTGAATCGTTGAGCTCCGGCTGCGAACCATCCTTGAGCTTCCTGAGCTGCCGCTCAAGGTCCTGCACACGTTTTCTCAACGTCCTAGCACCCTCAAGAGCATGGTGCAAATCCCTTTTGCAATTACCGAATTCTTTAGCAGCTTCAGCACCTGCGAACTTCGTTAGGGAGGAAGTCGTTTCGAGATAGGTGTAAGCCGTTTGAAATTCGAAGACAACGTCGAAGGCGGACGCTCCAATGGCAGGAACACCGTCGGTGGGCTCGTCGGGTGTCTGGAGCAAGCAATCCCGGTGCTTGTTGTCGAGATGGTCCAAATAGGCCGTGCAAGCGGTACATTTACTGCTTATGCATTTTAAGCAGTTGTACTGTTTTTCCAACGTCATATGATGCTCTGTCATCGACGTGTACATCGCATGCAGACGGGATTTTACGACGTGAGTGGCCAGCGGTGTCGGCGGAATGTAGTTGGTCGTGCTATAATTTGGCGGGGCGCGCATCACATTTCGAGAGGGAGCTGGGGGACTGATGTCCCGAGGGCCATGACGTCCGGCGCGCGGATTCCTGAGTGAGCTCATACGCGCTGGGCTTTCCGCGCATTAGTGTTTTTTCTTGGGGGGCCTGTGCTTTGGAACCTTACCGTCCCAGTATTTGAAGTTGGAGTGGAGGTAGAGAGTTGCCTTTTCCGGTCCGTGACTAAGCGTGACACCTCCATTCCCACTACGACGACTCCACGACCACGAGCGTCCTCGAGCATGAGCTACGGCGCAGAGCATCGCACGGACTCGACCGACCGTTACCTAGTGGCCTAGGTAGTGGATTGAGCTGGGATACGAGGGTTGCAGAGCCTATCTGCCATCTCGGCAGGTAGGTTAGCAGATTTGTCTGCGCGTCTCGCACAAGATCCTCGTCCCCTCAATGTACCACTGTCCGTTGCCGATATCGGCATTCATAGCGGCAGTGGTGGAGTCGAAGTCCGCCTGCCCTGTTTTGCCTTTGGTCTCTGCCCAGAGCGATCGCCCTCGTCGATTCAACTTCTTTGTTATTGCCAGGTAAGTTCTTTTCCAAAAAAAAAAGTTTACTCTTCGCTGAACTCGTCCCACAGCCCTTTCACCAGTAATCTTTGAACGCTCGATAATGTAGTCGGTATGCGTCTATACCAAGGTCAAGTCCTTTGGATCCCATCTTGTTTCGCCTTTCCACTTACTTGAGCTTCTTTCAGGCGTTGTCGAACACACATCTATGCCAGACTCAGCGTCCATCCACCAGCCACCCACAACGACATCATGCTCCCGCCAGCGTAGTCGGCCCACGCACCGTGCGATGGGCGACGTTCCTCGATAGACTCGACGACGCTTGGACCGGGTCTCTGCTCAAAACGTTCACGAGCTACGGCGCAGAGCATCGCACCGACTCGACCGACCGTTACCTAGTGGCCTAGGTAGTGGATTGAGCTGGGATACGAGGGTTGCAGAGCCTATCTGCCATCTCGGCTGGTAGGTTAGCAGACTTGTCTGCGCGTCTCGCACAAGATCCTCGTCCCCTCAATGTACCACTGTCCGCTGCCGATATCGGCATTCATAGCGGCAGTGGTGGAGTCGAAGTCCGCCTGCCTTGTTTTGCCTTCGGTCTCTGCCCAGAGCGATCGCCCTCGTCGATTCAACTTCTTTGTGATTGCCAGGTAAGTTCTTTTCCAAAAAAAAAAAGACGTGTTTACTCTTCGCTGAACTCGTCCCACAGCCCTTCACCAGTAATCACTTTGAACGCTCGATAATGCAGTCGGTATGCGTCTATACCAAGGTAAAGTCCTTTGGATCCCTTCTTGTTTCGCCTTTCCACTTACTCGACCTTCTTTCAGGCGTTGTCGAACACACATCTATGCCAGACTCAGCGTCCATCCACCAGCCACCCACAACGACATCATGCTCCCGCCAGCGTAGTCGGCCCACGCACCGTGCGATGAGCGACGTTCCTCGATAGACTCGACGACGCTTGGACCGGGTCTCTGCTCAAAACGTTCACGAGCTACGGCGCAGAGCATCGCACCGACTCGACCGACCGTTACCTAGTGGCCCAGGTAGTGGATTGAGCTGGGATACGAGGGTTGCAGAGCCTATCTGCCATCTCGGCTGGTAGGTTAGCAGACTTGTCTGCGCGTCTCGCACAAGATCCTCGTCCCCTCAATGTACCACTGTCCGCTGCCGATATCGGCATTCATAGCGGCAGTGGTGGAGTCGAAGTCCGCCTGCCTTGTTTTGCCTTCGGTCTCTGCCCAGAGCGATCGCCCTCGTCGATTCAACTTCTTTGTGATTGCCAGGTAAGTTCTTTTCCAAAAAAAAAAAAGACGTGTTTACTCTTCGCTGAACTCGTCCCACAGCCCTTCACCAGTAATCACTTTGAACGCTCGATAATGCAGTCGGTATGCGTCTATACCAAGGTAAAGTCCTTTGGATCCCTTCTTGTTTCGCCTTTCCACTTACTCGACCTTCTTTCAGGCGTTGTCGAACACACATCTATGCCAGACTCAGCGTCCATCCACCAGCCACCCACAACGACATCATGCTCCCGCCAGCGTAGTCGGCCCACGCACCGTGCGATGAGCGACGTTCCTCGATAGACTCGACGACGCTTGGACCGGGTCTCTGCTCAAAACGTTCACGAGCTACGGCGCAGAGCATCGCACCGACTCGACCGACCGTTACCTAGTGGCCCAGGTAGTGGATTGAGCTGGGATACGAGGGTTGCAGAGCCTATCTGCCATCTCGGCTGGTAGGTTAGCAGACTTGTCTGCGCGTCTCGCACAAGATCCTCGTCCCCTCAATGTACCACTGTCCGCTGCCGATATCGGCATTCATAGCGGCAGTGGTGGAGTCGAAGTCTGCCTGCCCTGTTTTGCCTTTGGTCTCTGCCCAGAGCGATCGCCCTCGTCGATTCAACTTCTTTGTGATTGCCAGGTAAGTTCTGCTCCAAAAAAAAAAAAAAAAAAGACGTTTACTCTTCGCTGAACTCGTCCCACAGCCCTTTCACCAGTAATCACTTTGAACGCTCGATAATGCAGTCGGTATGCGTCTATGCCAAGGTAAAGTCCTTTGGATTCCATCTTGTTTCGCCTTTCCACTTACTTGACCTTCTTCCAGGCGTTGTCGAAAACACACATCTCTGCCAGACTCAGCGTCCATCCACCAGCCACCCACGACCACCCACGATGCTGCCCACCCATAACGACATCATGCTCCCGGCACCGCAGTCGGCCCACGCACTGTGCGGTAGGCGACGTTTAACGATAGACTCGACAACGCTTGGACCGGGTCTCCAAATGTTCACCCGCAGCGATTCGACCACCCACGATTGCCCACCCATAACGACATCATGCTCCCGGCACCGCAGTCGGCCCACGCACTGTGCGGTAGGCGACGTTTAACGATAGACTCGACAACGCTTGGACCGGGTCTCCAAATGTTCACCCGCAGCGATTCGACCACCCACGATTGCCCACCCATAACGACATCATGCTCCCGGCACCGCAGTCGGCCCACGCACTGTGCGGTAGGCGACGTTCCCCGATAGACTCGACGACGCTTGGACCGGGTTTCCGCTCCAAATGTTCACCCGCAGCGATTCAATGTCTTGGTAATATGCACGCAATTTCTTTTACGGAGTGTTTAATCCTCGTTAACTCCTCCACAGCCCTTTCATCATGAATCACTTTGAGCGCTCGATAATGCAATGGGTATGCATCTATAGCAAGGTAAAGTCCCTTGGATATCTTGTCCCGCTGTTCGGCTCACCCGAGCTTCTTCCAGGCATCGACTCACGCAGTCTGGACTCTCGAAGCTTGGAATGTCACAAATATGTTTATGACGGGAAGAGCCGATTACTGGACAAGTCTAGGGAGAGGTCGGCAGGCTAAAGATGCCCGAGCCGGCGAGAAAGGTTTTTGAAGAGGAGTGCAGTACGCTCGCGGGCTCAGAGATGGCGGCGAGCTAGGTTGATGTAACACGTGTTTGCGATTTCTCATCCAGGTTTGTCGTCCTCCCCTCTCGTCTGGAAGATCCGAATGTTTAGCTGACGAATGTGTAGATCCCTTACGAGGCCAACACTGGCCCGAGAACCTCTCCACCGCGCACGCGGAGACGATACTCGACGCGGACCACTACGCGCAACAACATCAACAACCGGTCCTGCGCGGCTTGCGCGCGGGGCAACAGAGTGTGCCTTACCGGGTCGCCAGGGATCGGCAAGACCACAACAGACAGTTCATTGCGCGCGCATTGGGGCGGCACTTGTCCCGCTTTTCAGTGGTTGGGCCGACAGACGTGGAGGAGGTCAAGGCGTCTACATCTTGGGTGCGTACGTCTTGCGTCACTGTCGCTTCACTCCGTTTCGTCTTTCGTTCCTCGGAACACTCTTATTCATCATACATACGGAACAATACTGACGCGCTACGACAGACCCTCCTGTCCAGGCGCTCAAGTGCGTGGGGACGGAGAACGCGCTCGTGTACATCGACGAAGTGCTCCAGATCCGCCGGGGCATCAACGGCTACCCTGCGTTGCTCGAGCTACTGGAATACGAGCAGAATAACGGCAAACCGAGTGCCGTACGTCATCTTCCCTCCTCGATCAGCTAGCTTACCAAGTCGCCCGCATAGCCTGGACTTTCCCGTCTATCTTTCGCGGGTCCTTTTCGTCTGCACCGACACCCATGACACCATTCCCGAGCCGCCCCTCGACCGAATGGAGGCGCGGAAAATGTCCAGATCGCGACCACGCACAGGCGAAGGTGACGTCGGGCCTAAAGGACGCGGACATGCTCCTCGACAGGCGTCGCGCTAGTCGAATATCATTGTCAGGAGAATGGGGCGCAGGGACTGAAGAAGCATACTGTACATCTATGTAGACGGACGGGCGAGAGCGATGGGCGCGTGCACAGAAAGTGAGATCTACCACAAGGTGGCGCTGAGCCTGGTTATGGACTTGCGCGAGGAAGTCTTCTTAAGCTGGTAGCCGCTGGGGCAGTTAGACAAGTCCGTCGATACGCAGGATCCGCCGAGCAGCGAGTACGCAGCTGAGGCGACTCCCACCATCCGCATCAACCCCCGAATCCACCTCGAACGTGTACGACGCCATCGCGTCCTCGACCCATCAGCGCTCAGCCCTAGGCCTTGCCTATCACCGACTGGGTGCATGTACGCATCACGCCGGACAACCTGAAGGACTACGTCGCCCCGCCGTCGTATCGGAAGGAGACCTTTGAATTCTAACGCCACTCGGAGCATGCCAAGCAAAGGGCCTGTAGCGACGGGTAACCCCGCCATAAAAGAGTACACACCACTCTCTATGCTTAAACGCGATATTTATATTCACTTATAGGCAACAGCAAACCAAGAATCGGCACCATCGTTGCTTGACAGGGTTGCTCGACGAAAACTATGATTTTTTCTTCTGTGCCTTGGATCGCAATCTTCCCGAAAGGTCATTTCCCTGGCACCAACATACAAAATCCAGCTTACCTCCATATCCCGGGTTCGGCTATTCGAACCGCGGAGTCGTGGCAAGCTACGCCTGAGCGCCACGATAACACCTCGAAACCGACGTCGACATCCATTCTTCCATAAATGCTACGTGCTTCAGACGGCGGTTCTGGATAACTCGTTTAGCAAAATTCCATGCTATCATAAACTTGCCTTTCAATTTAATCACCCACGCTCGACCGTCGCTAGAAGACCGTCTACCCAGCCTGATATCCTTGTGAATTCCTCTAGATCGCCGCCGTATAATCCGGAAACCTCTTTCCCGATATTTGGCTCTCCATTGCTCCGATCGTTCGGCGGTTTCCGGAGTGCTCTTCGACACGTAGGATTTGCAAAGCAAGAAAGTGGATCTAGGGAACACGGAAACCACTGCGTCCGAGACCATGTGATTCATAACAGCAGCTGTAAAGGTCAGAGAACGCGAACTCGTGTACCATAAACCTGCTTACTGGAGTGGAAGTCAAACAACACATGGTGTATCGGATTCATATTGACGACAGCTAGTTGGATCCGCTGATGATATACGACCTCGGTGGAAGCAACATATCGCTCGTAGTTGAAAACACCTTTGACGGTGTCGTTGCTCGCGCTGGCGATCACCAGCCTCGTCGAGAGCCGAGCCACGGTTCGGCGGAAGGCGCCGTAACTGGTTGAGGAAGATACGAACCGGTAGCCTTGGGCTGCGAGCCATTCTCCCATCCTCTGCAATCCACCAATTCGAAGGAAAATATCCATGTCGCTGTTCTCGTACCTGGTTCGATCCAAGAACTGGTTGATTTGAGAACCGGCCACGACTGCCCCGCAGATATTGAGCGTAGACCTGAAAATTTCGGGTTCCACATTAAACCACGGCCTGAAAAAAACGTCGGGGTTCCAAACGACGCTTTTATAGTAGCGGATGACGTTCAGAATTATAGAGGAAAGACTGCTGCAGACAACGATGTCTTGCAGAGACAAAAAAGACAGCAATCGGAAAAGGACAGTCTCCGAATAGAGTAGCGTTGCCTCGAGACGCGAGAGCTGCAACGAAGGTTGCACGAGCATTTGTGCGAAAACCCAAAATGGACCGAGTTTATCACTCGACGGATTCAAAGCACCGAAGAAGCATTCTAAGAAGGTGGGTCAAAAATCCATGTCGAGACAAAGAGACGAAAGTACCCGACACGGGAGGCGGGGAGTCAGAAAGTACATCTGAGAGTACGCGACAAAAATCCCTACCAGACAGCTGCACAGCATCCCCATATGGCACGCGACATAAAAAGACGCTTTCATCCATTTCTCCTCAACATGTCTTCCGAAAGTTCTCAGGTCTTGGACGAACTCGCACCATGGAAACACAAGCGGTTCCGAGAATACGATCTGTCGTGGACGAGGGCGTCCGAGTCCTTGTCTACTGACAAGCCGCTAATTGAAGCGCGACCTAACAAGATTGGCTCGAAGTGGACGGTATGCATCGTTTAATTTACGGCTTCATACCACTCGTTTCAATTTCGGCCGAACCAGATATTCGACAAGGCCACGGACAAAATCGCGATATTCCATCACGTCGGCGTCTGGATGTGGGCCAGTCCGCCCTCTACCGGAAACCTAGTGCCCGATGGAGAGTCTGCACCAGAAGGAGTTCCCCAAGGCCGAATGTTTGTACCTTTGCCTCAACAATGCTTCTCAGCTCATGGCATCCGTTCCTGCGTTAAGAGTCTCCGTGTTGGATCGACGGGCCGAAACGTCTTACTGCATCAACACCCAGGATGACCCCTCCTTTTACGCAGCCGCTAAAGTGAGTGCTTTTCAACGGGTCTATACATCCGTTAAAGAACCTCCCTCGAGGCCGTGGAGGATTATGTGACATCGTTAGAAGATTTCAATAAGCACAAGAGGGTCAGGCGGCCCTGGCAGACGGGGGAGAGCGAGTTCACGCGACGCAGGTTTATCCTCGCCTCTAGGCTAGTGGTCCGCAGGACTCCGCACAACACCAAGGACGGAGCGCCCTATTCAGCGCCTTATGCGTTACACCCGTGGGTAGAGGACACCTTAAAAGCCCAAACTACCCCGACGTGGGTACCTAACCCAGAGACCCCGTCCATCATCGATTATGTCGACGGTAAGCTCAACATGCTCAAGCCCAAGACTAATCGGTATTTCGAGGCCGGGGACATCGTCTGGTTTTCGTTCGCATTGACGTTTGAGATCAATGCGAACAACTGGATGCCAGAATACAAGCCTCTAGATTTCGTCCGAGTGGGAAAACTATCCGCCTCGTCTGAAACTCGTGGGGAAGACGAAGTGGGATCTGCTTACCAGTCCCTAACAGAGGGGAACGTTACCCTACTGGACGGTGCGTTAACATATCTTGCCAGATTGAATTGAATTGACGCTAATTACACATACGTGGCAGACGAGGACGACTCTGGATTAGGTACGTCTGGTCACCGCTCGCGTCGTTTCCTGACACTTCCAACAGCCACTACAGAGCGAAAAAGTACGCCTTGAAATCATAAGATCGTTCACTAATCAATCTTAGACGGCAAACGCCCCCGTGATTCAGACGGGGACGATACTATGTCGGATGATGGCCTAAGCGACATGTCGGCCTATTCCGCAGCACAGGCTGCACTGGAGCGTCCAGAAAAACGATTTAACCCCATCCCACCGGCGTCGAGCACGCTGAAGCCCGCATCAAAAACCGACGATACTTCTAAACGCCGCACCGTAGCCAAGGGAAAGGGGAAGGCCAGCTAACGATTCGTATCGCAACCAGTTCCGGCGAAAGGGGAGATACGGAGATCTCTGGCTGTACAAGCGAGTTGTAAATTTTATTTTTCGTGTCATCTACACATGTAAATAAACTTGGAAGTAGCACAAAGCATTCATCGAATTTAAACGACACCTACGGAGATTCCGAGTAAGCTCCAACAGATGCAGAGAGAGTGATAACGATGTTTCTGGTCAACCCCGTATTCAGGCGAATGAGCGTTCCACAGTCGAGACGGCAATACAGTTCGTTCTCCCCACGGGATACGTCGGTGTCTTGCGACACTATCGATGCCCCGTCCTTCCAAGCGCACGGAGCAAAAATGCGGGTTTTGTCCGTAATAAGCACTGGTCCACTAGGATAGAAGACGCGTGTAATTTTGTACGTCCCACCCTCTCTGAGGAAAACGGCACAAAAAACAGTTGAGATACCCACGTAGACGTAGATCTCGCCACGACGCGGGATGTAAGGAGTCTGGTCCAGCACCCGAGACGACGCCGTCATCAGCGCTTCGTCCTTCGACGCGGGGGCGATAATGAACGTGTTTATGGGCTTTCCCGGATCGACGCCGTCTGGAATGACGAACCCTCCAGCAAGGTACTCGAAGCATCGGAGAGCGTGGAAGGGTGCAATTGACTGAGGAAGGAACTGGTGGCAAACTTTCCGCTGGAACGCGGTGACAGCGTTCGGTGCCACCACGACCACGGACAGAATGTGGACAACGTTCTCGAGCTGCAGCGGATGAAGGCTCCGATGGAAGTAAAAAATGCCTTGGTGGTCGGGGACCCTTCCAGGGCCTATAATGTCACTGCCGAGGCGATGTGCAAAGTACTCCGAGTGACTGCGATCGACGCGGAGGGCGTCAAAGACTGTGCTGGGAACGTCGAGGCGTATGATGCTGCCGCACACGAGTTGACACAATAGACGAGTTGTATCAGGAAATATGTCTCCGTGAATAGTGTAGATAGTCGCAGTATCTTGCCATACGCTCGGAGCGGAGATGGTGAAGTTGTCCGTCGTCTTCTGTCGTTTTCTGTAGTGGATAACGCTAGCGACCTCGTATGCACCGCAGCCTTTTAAAAATGCGGTACACAGAAGATTTGACGACCCCGTTTCCACTATATCGTCTTCTTTCCAACGCTGTCGCATGGAATCGGATGAGATCGCGCTGATAGCGTCGTTGGCAGTACGCGGAGGTTCAATGAAATCCATCACGGACGCGCGGGCATTGGAAGCTGGGAGAACCAGGTCAGCCTGACCGAGTGCGACTGGATATAGGCCAACATGGCCATAGCGTAGCGTTCTTCGACAAATCAGTCTTTCGTTTCCTGAGTAGACTGTAACTTGAACCGCGCGCAAGTCGTTGTCGCACCGATCCCGAACCCCGGACACAGGGCTCGCACCAGTGAGATGCTTGCTGAGCTCACAGACACGACGGTCTGACATGGGACAAGGTACCACCAGAGCGCGAGCTGCGCGAGTCAGCCTGAGCAATCTACCCAACAGAAGGAAAAAAAGGACCGACTCAGCTAGGAGCAAGCCGTTAAAAACCGAGTCATCGCACTAAGAAAAACCTGTGACCCACCAGCGATGAAAAGTCCGAAACAACGTTCTTGCTTGCACGCGTACCAATTCGGTTCCAGCGCTGCCCCCAAAACAACTGTTCTGCTCATAAAAGAGGGGAAAAAACGCCGCCAGGATCGAATTGTAGTGCAGTGACCAGTTAATGGTAGCTCGTAGTGTCTTCCGACTGATAGATAAATCCGGAGTTCTCACGCACCCTGCACATACCAGTTGGCACAGGCCACGGAATTCCGCACGCAGATCGGCGAAAGCGAGGGATAGGCGCATCGCGTCGTGTCGGACTCAGTCAGACCTCCTGTCCCAATGCGGATACTGTGTGGGTCCAAACGTGGCAGTTCCCAAAACGGAAGCCTGATGGACGAACCTAGAGTCCATATCTGGCAAATACTTGTCTGTTTCGAAAGTCACGGCCGCTCTGCACCACGCGGACGCAAATCCGACTGCACCGTGACGCAGCTAACCTCGGCCAAAAGAGTGACGACATCGCCACAACGTCGAAGGTACGACCGTACAAGACAAGCACTATATTTTACTTTCGTTCTAATCAGGCTTGAACGCACGCACGAAATTCCGGTACAAATAATAGAACAAAATGAATTCAATCGAGGTACCACGATACTGATAGTACAAGCACATTCAGATGCGAGAGAAGATTCACAATGTCCAGCCAATCGGAATGCTCGGTCGAAAGATTTTTGTGTTTGCTGAACAGCTTTAATCAATCGACTTGCACAAGCGGGTAGCCGGCATGAAAATTATCTAGCGCTATGTCAAAACTCGGAAAATGCAGATTTGGGGAATACCCACTCACTTTGGAGAAGCCGTGCCACGGAAGGAACCGCTGCGAAGAGCAAGCTCTGGTTGGGAAAACAGGAAAGTGTCCTCCACTAAATCGGAGAACCTGTATGCCACGCGACGGAAAGCCCGAGTGATCCTGGAAAGTAAGGACGTGTTGATGTCCACGACATTCGATCCCACCACAACAAAAACCTTTGTGCCCAGACTGTTGACGATGGCACGAAGGTAGGTCAGATCGCCTTTGACGAACTTGATCTTCAGGACGGTGGCTGGTCCCTCCCAGCAAGCGCGTGCAATCAACTGGGTGCCAACGGTGACAACCTGTGGACCATTGGAGGTCGCTTCAAGCACCCTGAAGCATCCAGGCCATTCCGGGGCCATATAGGCAACACAATGGATGGCGGAATCAAAGGCAGGGTCGGACCATTCTGTTACCTCACCCAAAAAACGTTGCTCGGTGTCGGCTACCGCAGTGCTATCCCCAGAGACTTCGCACTTGTCATGGGACACCGACAACGGTGAGGATTCCGTGATTGATGCCAGTGGATAAATGACATAGCTCTCGAAGTTGGGCAACACCGAGGGCGGCATGCACGAATGCCGTTCGTAAGCCTCGACAGCATCGCGGGGAGGGCATATCTCGGTCTGAAACGAATACGGGGCGGACTCCAGAGATGAGTCGCGACCAGGAGGTCTGATGTCCAATACACCAGAGGACTGGGGATAATAGTGGGCGTGAGTTTTGATCTCGACCCCTCTCACGATATCATGGTAGGCATGGTGGTAAGGAGAGTTCCAGCAGGTACGCAAAGCCATGATAGCGAAGTTGCGAGGAATGTGCAGATAGCTTGTCAAAAAGATCTTACACACATCCTTATACATAACCTACAAGGAGAACACGTGAAGATAGCACCGAACCAGAAAAATGGCGAAAGCCAAACACATGCGCAGGGGTAGCACATTTCCTTTTTTTTTTTTTTTTTTGGTTGAATGGGGAGGGAGAAAGACGACAGGCTTCCATTTTGCAAAACTGTTATGGAATCAACACCACACTCGTTTTGGCTATATGGCCGCAATCGATGAAAAAAGCCTTATCGGATGCGGATGCTAAGCAGCCTTCTGCTTTGAAGAGATAGGAAGCAAAACATAGCCCAGCTGGCTTATTCCTTTTGGTCATGAACATGCACTCATGATCAAAACGAGTGTGATGTCGATTCCACTGTCCGAGTCAGCAACGACCCTAGGTCTCATATCGGCCTGGTTTCGGCAGAGAGCCCGACCAGGACTTCAAACCCTAGTGTGCGCGATCAGGAGTTGTATTCCGTTTACATAACACGAGTCCTCTCCAGACTAATCCCCAAAAGCAGACGATGAGAAAAGCAATAGTCAGAAGAGTTGGCATCCGACCATGACGATTCTGATCGAGGGAGACCGGTCGACGGAAGAGGCAGGGACGACGAGGACGTCATCGAGAACAGGATAGAAAAACCGTTGAGGGCGGACAAACACATGGCCCAGAACGTGTGATACTCTTCGACGGATAAACCGGGAAGCGGAGCGCGACTCCAACACAGTCGGAAGCGCCGATAACCACAAATCAATCGTACGGAGGCCAACATCATCGACCCAAGGTCCAAGGCCCGGGCTTAAGCTTTTGGGTCCGCCGTCGAGCAAGGCTGTGATGGCGTTGTCGATGGGCATGGAAATTATCTGCAACGTCTAACTTGCGGACCCACCATTCAGGGGTAATTATCTTCTTCTATCATCTAGACATCACGATTAGCGGTGAGCGACAATATCACTCAGCTGAGAACTCCTGGAGGCGCACTGTGGTCGAGGACGGTGGAGGTGTGGAATTAACTGTCAGAAGACTGTGCATAACGAAAATCCGGCCGCGTTCGTGAAGGTTAGTTGCTAGTGAAGAGGTCAAATAAATTCCAAACATACTTGGGATTGAGGCTGCTCCGCATGGCAATACGAATCCTTTTTCTTAGTCACATTGGCCGCCGGCTTGATCGGCAGTATCTCGGTATGATCCGCGACTAAAACTTTTTTAATTCCCTTTATCCTGTGAACGCGTACTAAAAAAAAAAAAAAAAAAAAAAAAAAAGGAGTTGAGAAAGGATGCACAACAGAGCGATATGTGCGTGTGCACTTGCATCTTAGACTCAACTCGACTCAAAGATCGTTTCGGATGGACGGTTGGACGTTGGAACTTGGACTATCACCTAGTTCGGTTCGAGTAAATAGAGAGTACATAAAACGGAGTTTGGCAAATCCGCGCGACTGGACAGGGATCGACATTCGAGAAGCGATCAGATCTCCCAGTCAAGACAACGGGCAGCCAGATCGAGCCGCATCGAACCATCTCGAACCATTTTAGCTCGGTCTCATCTGGCTCGAAGAATGGCGCAGGGCTCGATCTAGTTCGAGGAAATGTCGTAACAAAAGAATGAGGTCGAACCACACAGAGAGCTGCACATACGACGTAGTGATGCACCACTTGAATCTGAACTTTAAATTTAAAAAAATGAGCTTGACACAGAGATCAATATAATGTTCAACTGCCCAGGGATATTACTATCTGCTCGCCACGCAGGCGGTCTTGATTCTGCCGCAAAAATTTGGTGTTGCATTCCATTCGATGCCTTCGGTTCACGACTTGGTGTCCTTGCCCATGTTCACCCGTGCTCTCAGTGTTTGTTTACTTAGCCGAATCTGCTGTGACCATTGGTCGCATACGTTGTATGGAGGCATGCCCTGGGTTGCGCACCTGGATCTCCGTGGAGGGGCCACCAGCTCTTTGTTGGGACTGCAGCGCGCGTATACTCCTCGATCAGCATCCATCCCGTGTCCAAAATTGAAGTCTATCACGGTCGTGCACAGTGGATAAATTTGCGAATGTTGGTCGAGGCGCGGTTACCTGCCAGAATCCCTTTAGAGACAGTGTCTTATGAGGCGAATGAAGAGGAGGACGAGCACAAGATCGAGAGATACGTGCTCAATCATTTTCTGTTCGTAAAGGCGCATGTCGCGAATTCAACTTGGATTCCAATGATGTCCGTCCGCCGTAAAATATTGGTGTCTGAGTTATAAAATGATTTATATTAGTTCAATGCATTTGCGGGCAACTCTCTGTACATCGCCCTTAACCCATACATCAAATATCTCCGCCCATTGCGTTCCAGTTGGAAATTTGTTATTGACGAGTATCGTGGATATTATTATTTTTTGTTATCGCGAGCGTGGGTTCCGTTGCGCGCCTTTACTGCCTTGGCCATTTCCTTGACCAACGATTTGGTCCCGGCTACACCTAGTCTCGTGCCAGCCACAAGCAAAATCACCGTTCCTTTGCTTTGCGATGGTGCTGATACTTCTCGCAGGTCTCCGCCCACGATTTCGCTGATAATTTCACCCTGTTCGTGCTCTTCACTGTAGAGTGTTATAGATGGCCTCAGGGTCGGAATCCCGAGTGGGTGTTTACCACTTTGAACTCGGGATGCGCTCCGGTCAGAGCATTTCGTGCAGATAGGAAGAGTTCCGCCGAGTATGAAGTGAATGTTGGCATCCATGTTGTATACGTGATGGCATATCGGGCAGTGGAGTTTGCGGCAGGAACCGTGGAGGGGAATGCATCTCGGGATCTCGGTTGCTGGAGGAAGTTGAATTCCTTTCGCGTATCGCTGTTTCGAAAATTTGTTGACCGCTGGGATTCCTATCGTCAATCCTCCCTTTTCTTCGAGACCATCTACGTTTGGGGTGTAAACCCGCAAGAGCTGCGTTCTATCGTCCAATAGTTGGAGCACTCGGTGGAACGGCGTGGGTGCCGCCTTTTGAGCAAGAACGTGCAGATTTCCGATGCATTTCAGAAATTCGGACATCATTTCAGGCTCCTGAACTCTCGTTAATGACACTTTAACCGTTTCGAACGCCCCTCCGTTGAATGTAAATCGGTGGACTTACTCGCAACAAGGCCGCGTCGAAAAGGTCTCTATTACGCCTTCGAGATCCCTTTTGACCGTCTGTGGGTTTTGTTTCATCGCTAAAGCACGGTATTCCGGCATGTGTGGATATCCCGGCTCCTAGTTGTTTGGGGTGGTAGATGCTCGTTTCCAATCCTCGTAAAGGGCGATTCCGCGTTGCTCACCACATACTACGATAATTTTCCTCGCGGATACTATCGCGTTGATTGTGTTTTTGTATCCCAGAGTGTTGAGAATCGCTGGGTCTGCCGACGTGTCTTCAGCACAGATCTCAACACGCAAGCTCATTGTGCTAAAAGTTGAGAGTCAAGGTGAGAACCCGGCTTCGACCGGACATCGCACACTATTTGATCCGCGGTGATCCGCACATACGACGATGTAACTTATCTTAATTCTATTGCGTCAGTTGTCGATCTCGCATTCGCGTCGTCTTATCTATCGGCCTCACCCATTACCAACACTGTTTATACCAGCCAAAAACCACTGAATCCACGCGGTTGATACATCCAGATTCATTTTCAACCATACATTCACAAAATGCAATCTCAGAGCGCAAAATCACAGCAATCCGAGTTCAACCACGGACTCCACTTTGCGTACTACAGACAGACCTGTGCAAGCTCAGGGACATCATACGTACTCAAGCAAAAAAGAATACACACACTCATTCGTCTCGCTTGAAGTTGGGGAAACGTGCGAATTTCACGTCCATCCAGGATTAATACGCGACCTGCCAGGCCTCTACATTCTCGCTTTCCTCATATTCCGTCAATTTATCCACGATGCGCCAGACGAGCGTGTGCTTTGATCCTCCCATGACGATGTGTGCGCCATATGCAGCTCTGAATGTGCGGCAGAAATTTTTCAAATCTGCCAGGTGTGGACCATTATCGCTCAGACCCTGCAGGACTAAACTCCTGATCTAGGGCCTCCAAATGTCAGCACTATAAGAGTACAGAGTCTTCGTACTTACATTGTGCCATTGGTTGACAGCCATTGTGGTTTGGTTGAAAAATATTTGATCCGAAGTCGGGAAGTAATGTCGTTATATATACAGCTTTAGTGCCGATCAATGAAGCCGAAGCCGATATATCATCAAACGTCGTTGATGTCGGACCATTCCTTAAAATTATTCAACCGCGCATTAAATAGCCACTTATGAGTGGTGCTTAGGTGGGTCCGACCGGTGACCTGAACATTTACGTGCCGGACTCGCAGGAGGAAACGGCTATCCAACTGTGCGTCGAACAGCTGGGTTTTCGTATGTCGAAATCTAGGGACCCTTCGAGTCTTTACGATAACAACACAGTCTCAGCACCATCCACTGGCTTAAAAAAGGCCCATTCAGGCTAAACATAATGGTTGTAAAAGGAGAAAATGCAGGACTCGCCATATTCCACTTCCACTCAACGATCGTTATGAACTTCCTGTCAGCCAATGGGTTGTACCCAACACTGACACTCTCCGAACTCGCGATTCCAAACCGTCCTATTATGCGGCGAGAGCTCGGACCGGTCCGACGATGCCGCAAATGCTTCGACAAATACCGGAGCGGAGGTGGTACACGCGTCGAAATCGATATCAACGTGTCGATCTCGGGCTAAGACAATAACAAAATAAATACCGCGGCGGAAAAGAAAGACGGGCTTTAAATTCACCGGTAAAAGAAGATGAAGAACGGCTCCGATGGAAGACGTTGGACAAAGCGAAAACGAAATAGAGAGGGCAGGAAACCCGACCGAAGCACTAAAGTACCTCAGACCGAGACACAGACGGAATCGGAAAGCTTGTTTGGCTGGCGCGAAATCAAACCCGAAGAAGAAGACAAAGAAGTTGCATCGGTAAGCAAGCACGCTGGGGAGATGCATGTTCCCTGACCACCACACAGAGGCTGAAGATCGAGAAAGTAATTTATGTTGTGTCAGGGGAAGCAGCCAACAAAGAACTCGCTCACATTGTAGCCGGCGCGGTAAGCGTTGACACGGAGTTTGGCAAGAGGATCCCATACAGAGCAGCTCATCCTCGACATGGAAACTCCTGGCACGGCGGCAAAAAAGCAGCCGAGGGAATTTTGCAGTATCTGGAACTAGTAAGCGCGAAGGGGTGTCAAACAGATCGCGAGAAAGCCGTTCGGAGGGGAAGACGACATGGGTAATCAACACGAGAATGATTGTAGGGAAGCCCATTAGTGCTGCGCAAAGAGTGAATTGTGCTGACGGTACCAATCCAGTGTTTCCATCGGAGCTTAAACGAATTCTTCTCGCCCCCGAGATTGCTGTGGTTAGGGCCGGGTTATTGAGCGACATCACCGTTATATGGGAGGACACGAAACAGCTTGTAGATGTTGGGCTGATGACCAGGCTCTGGAAGCCAGAAGCCCGTGCCGAGGAAGGATTCCAAAACCTCGCTCTCGAAACGGCGGCACGCGAAGTCATTTGGTCTTGTCAAGCAGCGACTGGTCGTTGTTGTTCGAGTTCGAGGAGAACGTATCGCCAGCTTTCTGGGTGATGCTCTTCTCCGACTGGGGCTGAAGAGTGGAGGCAATTCTGTCTCCTGTGCCCTTGACGTAATCACCCAGCTGCTCGGTGGTGGACTTCTGCGAATCGGGCGGCTTCAATGCAGCGCCAGTATATATGTCCTCGCAGAGAAGCTAAGGAAAGATAATTAAAACGCCTACGGAGGTCACACACCTCGAATGACCAAACTCTTGGCCGGGCTACAGTTGTTCGAGGTCAATTTCAAGTTAGGTCGAGCACAAACACTGGGCATTTTAGGACTCGCAACTAAGCGCCCGTGGCCGGACCGGGCTGGCGCCGGTAAACACATACAAGCAATCTGCGGAATGCGTTTCTGTTTCATTTCTCGTTTCAATCGCACGCTACTTTCGAAACTCGATGCACTGCAGAGGCCGACATACCCGATCCGGGTAATATACCATCAACTATTGTGCACCCCCGCAACATTCCGACGGTCAAAAATACTAATACATTATCCGGAGGGCGACCCGCGACGCCAACCACCGTTCCAAAGGGAAGGCTCGTCTCCCCGCGGAGAACCCTCAACATCGTACTCTCCGTCATCAAAGCGGGATCTGGTAAGAACGTCCAACGCAGATATCCTGTCAAGCTCTGCCCGCATTTCTTGCGAGACTCGCTGATAGACCTTGGTCGGAGGGAACCATCTCAGAATGGCGAGTCCTCTCAGACTCGTCACCCGGGAGAGCATCACATACACACCCTGGCCGCGCGCCGTGGCAAGATCCACGATGGCGTAGTCGAGGGTTCTTCCTTGGCTTTTAAAATCGGTGTACGCATAAGCGGGTATGACGGGAATCTGCTTCCTCATGAAGCTCCGGGTCGTAACGCTGCCGTCGGCAGCCCGCATTTTGTATTCTATGCGGACTGACTGAGGAAACAGGGGCACGACGTCTTCCTCTAAGCCGTCGACCTTTATGCCGCAACCAGGGATGTATAGACAAATCATGGTGGCAACCCGATTACCCTTTGCATCCAAAGTGTACTTGATATCTCTAACGATGCCTTCCGCCCCATTGACAACGCCAACACTAAAGGCAACGTTCTCTAGAACCATGACACGCATTCCGGGAAAAAGCGGAAGTTGCCCTAGAAAATCCTTCGTTTGACTTGCCGGGAGCCTCCAAACAGTGTCTTGAAGGTTATCCGAGAGAGGCTTTCGACTAAACGCATCCGAGGAATGATAGACATGAACGTTTTGCAAAAGACGTCTACCGTGGTAAGCAATGAGCATAGTATTTACAGCGTCTCGAACGCTCTTACTTCCAACGATCACAGGTGCATCGTTGAACGCAGAAAGGGAACCGGGCTCATGGGCAGAAATATAGGAGAGCTCCCTGGTCCGCAGATATTCCAAGTCGTTGCCTATTCCGCCTGGCGTTACGTGATGGTATCGCATAAGGCATTCCCCGCGTCGCATCCTATCCAGAAACTCCGCGTACTCAGGATCTTTCCCATGGCGCTGATTCTTCACGAGCTGTACAACAGTGCGAACCTGCCTCCATAAAAATGCTCCGTTCAAACCGTTAACGCCTTCCGCATTCCGAGCCTCCTCGAAGGACGGATGTCGGACGAGTTCGTACGCAAACAGCAAATGCTGGCGAGGAGGCTTCAACTGACCGAAATCGCTGCAGAACACGACATTCACGCCTCCAAAAGGAAGAAGCCGATTCGCACTGTCCTCACCCATAGCCTGCTTAAGCCGCGTAGAAAGGTCACTCATCATGGTCGCCCCAACCATTGATATCTCGTCCACGATCAAGTATTTGACGCCTTTCCATAACGCGGCCAGAGCGTCCATATCCTTGGATTTCCCAATGGGTGTGGTCATAGTCAAAGCGTGCAAAGTGTACCCGCCTATCAAGACGGCGGATATACCAGTAGGTGCTCCAATCTGAAGAGCGTCCCGAATACCAAGGCGCTGAAACATCAGAACGATGGACTTTATCAGATGTGACTTCCCTGTACCGCCCACCCCGGAAACATACATCAACAGCTGGCTACCTCCATCTAAGACATGTTTCGCAACTATTCGTATCGCCCTCAACTGTTCAGGGTTGCCACGAAGGTTCATCTCCGTCAACACATCCTCTACTATGGCGCGATGCTCGGCCGTACTACGAGGTCCACTGAACACCGAAGACCCAGGGAGTATGGTTCCAACATACGCGGTCGAATCAAGAGACAGCCTCGATCTCTTGCTCGCTCGTGGATCGTCTTCCGTTTCTGCAGTCCGCTGTGGTCGACGCCTTTTCCGTAGCAATGTCATTGTTTGGGACCAAGTTTTAATTGTCACGCTATCACTGGGACTAACCTCGACAGCATTCCAAGGACTGGACACGGATGGAATCATATCATCGACCAAACACATTCGCAAGCCCGCCAAAGACTGTTGCCCGACAAGCGACTGGACTAAAGACTCCCCTATAGGTGCGTAACCAGGCTCGATGTTATCAAGCTCTCTATAAGGATTCACGTCGTCCACCACGACATCCTGCGTCGCAAATAGATCGTCCACGTCCTCGGACACCATTACCGCAGTAGAAGTATCGAGAGCGCGTCGCCGTGGATGCTCCTTTCTCGCATCTCTGCATTCTGCCAGCACGTTCATGTTCTGCACAACGCGCTTCTGCCACGGCGGCATCTCCCTCCGAACGACGGCAAGAACATCGCTCCACGTTTCTCCTTCCCTTTTCAAATCTGTCGGCACCCTCCAAGGTTTAAACAGCAGCACAACATCTTGCGCCCACAGTTCTCTCTCTTCGTCAGACCTGTCCGATCGATGGATACTAGGACCCAAAATAACCGGTATGGTGATCCCCCTCCTAAAGCTCTGACGATGAGTAAAAAATTGAGGGTGTTCTCTGTCTGAAAATTGACCAGCCCAAACATCGTCTGGAATACGTAGAGTGTGCGCCTTCCCTCTAGCTCTTTTGGTCACTCTGCTGACGAACTCGTACAGCGACAAGCACTCAAACTCGGGCGCTGAACATCGACCCATGTAATCCAAGAGCTGATTAGACGCAGATATTGTACCGACCCCCAGGGAAAGACTCAGCTGCAAATCCCTATCGCCCACATCGTCGACCGACTCCACCTCAACCCGAGGAAGATCTGTTCGCTGGAAAAAGCTATCAACATATCGTCTTACAACTCCCCACCACAAAACTGTAAATATATCAGACGTATAATGATCGCCACCTCCAATCAGATAACTCAAAACCTGAGGATGCGATATCTCTTGATGGGCCATCATACTGTTGACTGTACTCGTTATCGCTCCAACATAATTGTCTTGACCAGACTCGGCCGGTTCGCTCAAACCTGGGAACTTGGTATTCGCAACACTTACCGCGTGGATCAACGCAGCCAAGCCAACATGCAGGGGAAGAGGAGGCTTCGTGATATAATCGGTAATATAGTAAAGGAAAGCTTTGGCCGCCTGACCGGATCCAACGAACTTAATATCCATGTTACACTTCAACAAGAACACAACAAGATCATTGTAGTTCGCAATATGAGGATGCAAGCGTCTCAAGGAAATGACAAACGTTTCAGGATCAACGACAGTTTCTGGGTTCGTCTCACCCGTCATCCCCATTCTGCAATTCTCGTCCGTCATAGACTCCCCCCTCCTAAGATACTTCCAGCAAGAAGACTGATGCATATGCCAGTTATATTCCCGCAAAAGCTGGTCGACGAACTTCGCGAATTCCCGTTCGAAATTGACGTCACCGGGAACTAACACTGGTGCGGGGATCGTTCCAGGATGAGGATCGCCGACAATTTGTTTCGGCTTCTTCGCGGTTCTGGATAGAGTATTACACTCGGGATCCATCAACTCGCACCTAATCGTGTTCTCCAACCAACCTATCATTTTTGCCTTGAACACATCCGACTCCGCAAGCCTATCCCTCAACGATTGGGGCGACAGATGTCCTTCTAACCAAATCAAACCATGCGCGTGGAGGGTGCCCTTGCCCTGAGTCTCGACCATGAAGTAATACCCAGTACATTTACCGAACAAGCCTCGGCCGGGTCTATTATATCTTAAGACGACCTCTATAAATTTGTTGATAACTACGTCAAAAAATCTGGCACAAGCAGCTGGATTCTTGGCGGCGAACATCTTCCTTTTCCAAGTATCCATGTCCTCACCTCGGGCTAAATCTTCCAACACAATGTCGTCGCCTGCGAGAAGCCGGACAATCGGGTTGTCAACGTCGGATGGGTTTAGAGTTATGAACAACGTGGGTGCGCCCCGGTAAGTGATCATCCCACGAATTTCGTTTCTCAACACGAGCTTCTGTCCAGCACTACCGGGGACCTGTTGAGCTATCAGTCCCACAGATCCTACCAACGTCATGATGCGTTTATCTTCCGCATTGACCGGAATGAACGTCGGATCTTTCTTGCACTTTGCCCTGAGAGACGTCAGACGGTCAAGATCGATACCCAGCATATCGTCGATAACACGCTTATAATTGGACTTCTGTGCTCGATAGCGCATGCTACGGGAAACCAACTGCTTTCGCAAAACATTGTAGTAGAAGAACGCAAACTCGGGATGCCGTTGAAACCGACCCCCGTGGACGGTCAGCAAATACGAGACCTGTTCTTCCACGCTAATACGTCGCCTCCGAAACGGATGTAAAAAGCCGCCTATTCCCCAAGGGTCTTCTTCAGGAAAGGCCATTGAAAGCATATACGGGTTATCGAAATCAGCAACCATACTAGCACTCTTACGGTACCCAAGGTAAGACTTGCCTGCTAGACACCGTTCCAATGCGATCATTTTCATATCGCTGAAGCTCCCTGGAGACTCGTCTCCTAAAGTATAGCCCACGTTCTCCATCAACACTTCATCGCCCACGCCATCCGCACGTTCAATGGGCTCGTCCAAATTTCTCCCAGTATAGTCCCCAGTAGCTGAATCGACAGCGTTGTTGGCCGGCAAAAAACCAACGTGCACCGATCCCGGGATGGTATCAAGGCCGTCGTCGCTCCCGTCAAACAGAGCATTCAAATTCTGCTCGCTATATCCGCCAAAACCCTGCAAACGAGCATAATGTGGATTATGCTCCATCAAAAAATCTAGCATGACTTTAACCTTACTCTTGCGAACCAACACAGGATGGAGGCGATGCAATGTTTCGCGACTAGGAGGAACGGAACCGATGAATATGACTGACATGGTATCACGAATAATTTCAGGGGGCGGAGGAAGAACCTCCTGAAGCTTGCGGACGTTCAAAGGGGTTACCACCACGTTTCCTCGTATACCCTTTCGAGCTTTTCTAAGCGCTTGAGTCCGACTGTCCACCTCTTCGGTCGGGTCGTACTCGGAAGCCTTGAACCTGCAAGTTACGCTGTTGTACCTCACCCGGGACACCAGCATGCGTTCGAATATAGACGCCGAATCGAAGGCCTCCCGAACACCATCAGGCAACGCCTCGCGACCATAATACAGCCAATTAGCCAGGGCAAATTTGGGCATGAGGTGCCGGTCCAGATACGTCTTACAGTCGTCACAAACCCGCATCTTGACCGGATTATTCATGTCACTCAACCCAGCCGAACAAAGCAACGCCCTGTCGTAGGCCAGGAAATTGTACGTCGTAGGCCATACCTTGGAAGGCAACTCGTCGTTGCGTAGCAAGGAGAAATTTACTGCCGACACATCGTACTCATGCACACTCCTGGCACATTCTTCGCGCCCACAAACAGCACACGTCCGCAGCTGAAGTCGTTCAGTGGACATCTCTGTCTGCCACTCCTTGATTATATCCATCCACAAATTTTCGCTGGGTACATCCAGATAATCGAGAGACCCGTGATCGTCGTCACCTAGCTCTTCAACTCCCGCTGCTTGGGACGCATCCCCGGATAATCGCTCGAGCTCGGCATCACCAGCAACAGAGGAAGAGGACCCACTACTTTCGGACGAAATCTGTGGTGCATACCGGTTCCTTCTGCCATCGACGTCCCTCCTAGGCTTCGCCAAAACCTTGAAAATATAAACAGTGCGGCCACACCCCTTGTTACACGAATGGGACAACAAAGCGTGACGCGTTTCTCTGACTGTAGCATCATAAATTCCTCTAATATTGTGATGAACACCCATAGCACGCAATTGAACCCTCGAGAAGAACACAAAGGCCTCCACTACAGCTGCTAATTCTGCGTGAAAAACAAGGTATTGTGGATCACCTATGCGATCAACAACAACACCGGCATCCAACGCAATGTCTCGCAATGCATAATACGTATTAAACCGATGAACGGGTATGGTCTCGTATATGGGTTCAGGAGAATCGGGAGTAAAACGCCGGATTTGCAAACCTAGTCGAGATCAGAACACGTCAAAACAGAGTTGACGGGACTCACCCGAAGCGTCTGCAACGCCGTCGTGTGAGACAGGCATCGATACTACAAAGCAGTGCTTTTTTAGCGCTACCCAGCATTGGCGAAAACTAAAACCAACGAGACAAGGGACTGTATTGAGGCGTCGACGCTCGCTGCTCTACTGCCGATACAGGAGCCGAACGCGCGACCTCAGACAGAGATCCTGGACAAAGAGCAGTCAATGGTAAACTCAACGAAGCGGATCATACTAAGACAAACCAGCATTTTGCGACTCATCGTGGCAGGAGACACGTACCCCGACTGCGCCACCTAAAACAAGGTGAGCGGGCCGTCACAAGTAAGGACGAAGAAAGAAAAATACTTCTGGCAGGGGAGGCCCCAAAAAGACGGGATGCGGCACCGACGCCTAATGCACAGTTGCATGAGACATAAGCTGACAGATACGGGTCGAGTTGAACAAATTATCACCTTCCGCGTAAGAGGGGCCGTTGGGGATCTGGTCTCCTACATCAGAGTCCGCAGATACACGGCCACACGCCGCAGGTCTCTCTTCAGCGGTCTCGATGACGCCAGACAACTCTGGATAAAACGTAAGCTGGGGAACGAACCAAAGGTACGCCTTTGTAACCTGATAATACGAACTGGCCGACGCCGTCAATTGGCTGGGTAATAGCTGCGAGAGATTAAAGCTGAGGACTAAAATAATGCCCGAAGAGTACTCTGTGAAGGAACGGTCGAATTCCGAGGGTCTAGAGGGTGCATGAGCTGCGATTTGGAAGCTAACGACACTCGAAAGGTATTAAACATTGACCTTTAGAGGGCTAGCACACGGGATTTTATACACGGCGGAAGACAGTGGGAGTCTCGAGTCGCTAGAGAAACAAAATACACCTCCGACCTTGCGGGACGAAAATCCCGACCGAGGGAGGAAGACAAAGATACCCGTGAGAACAAATATATTCCCATGTGGAAAGACGCTTACGCCGGCCCGTCCTTAAATTCGACTACCAACCATGAACGACGAAGTTTCACCTGGAGTAGCATGGAGATGGTTAAAGGCAATACTCCACCCCCTCATATATCGATACGCCATGCCCCCCTTCCGGTAAGCGAGCCCGTGGTACACAACTAACGATACTGAAACCTCAAAGTTCACGAACTTTATCGAAGCGTCTAGCATTTTAAGGTGGAAGGCGGACGACTACATCATCTCGCAGCCGAAGCTCCATGTGCAACGGACGGAAGACGCTAACGCAATAAAATGCATAGAGCGGCTCCTACAAGACCTTGTAGCGCACTACGACATCGACAATCTAAAGGAGCTTGCTCTGGACGTTAAGAATTCGGAAGCGTCGACCTTCCTGCTGATTCAATCTGCAATGTATGCAAAGACATCGACGCAGTGTCTCGTTCTAACATCTCACAGACGCGACACACACATCGACGCATGCCTAAATATACTTCAACACATTTCGGAGTTCAGCACCCCAGTTGACACAGCACCCGACGACGAGACTGTACGCGTGACCAATAAGTTACGCTCGACATGGTATCACTCAAATGCCCCAGTCGACGCACGCAACGTTGGAGTCCAGCCGGCCCTGACCATTCAATGCGCCGCTGCTGCATGTTCCGAGAAGATTTTCTTTTCGGCCCTTGGCGCTATATCCGATCTAGCGGGGGATCTGCTACCCATGGCTGCAATCGAGCTCATCGGAAAAATACGGGCCGATAAAAAGCTCACAGCATCATTTCTACTGAATTTGTCTATATATTTAGCAAACGACCCGCCATTTTCAACCGTGGAGGATTTGATTGTGGATGCCCTACAGGTGGAAGTGGCCGCAATAAGGAGTTTGCGTTCGTCTTAGACGAATGAGCTTTGACTAACCTAAACTTCATACTCCAGAAATAAATATAGAACCCGCAAACAAGAAACAGATACTCAAACTACTGTTACAGCACACAAGAGCTGCAGCAGAGGAGCTGTACTTGGAGACGCGAGCCATCATGGTGAAAGAGATGGTGAGTCGTCCACTCTCACCAGACGAACTGTTTCACAAAAAATATTACAGGATGGCAGCTGGCGGCCCACCATACACGACAGGCTTCGCATGTCACATACAACTTCTGTAGGGTGGACCATATAAGAAAGCAAAGCGGAAGGCTAGTGGCCACCCACGCACACGCACACCAGATAACATTCTCACAGGTAACATTAGCGATCGCTAGTTAAAGGCAACGGCATTAGAGTACCGCGTTGACGAAACGAAAGTTGAACAACAAGTTATTTTTCCATAATTCCACATCCTCGATGCATCTGCTTCCCAGAGAATAATATGCTGCGAAGGAGGATCATAGAACAAGGGTGAGCTTGATAACCGAGAACCATTTGTTCGACAAACACGGTCGAAGAATTCGACGACACGGGGATGTAAGGAAGACGCTAATGCGAGCCAACAAGCTGTTCAAGCAAAAAGATATCGCAAGCGCGAGCCAAGGACACTCACCCTACGTAAGATCCCTCAACCGCTGCTCCAACGTCTGACTTCGGATTCAGATTCCATAGAATGCCCGAACACTAAATATACATGATAAGGCGAAAACGCGGGTACGGTGGATAAATCTCCCCGCCCATAACGAGGATACATACAGCTAAGTCCGATAAGTACCGACAGGATTGCCCGGGACCCAATCCATCTCATCCATATAAGGAAGCATCAAAATCTGAACCTCTACAGCAGCTCCAGTATACAAAGTGTTTGGTTCACTCTCTACCGCGAAATCTGAATGGATCAGATGGTTCGCGACGAGGAGGACGATCGACTCGGAGGAGCGATCTCATTCAGTAAACACTCGACGACGGTACACAGCGGACGCTTGTGTGCTACCCCGTGATTTTTGAAGACACGAGCGGGGTGGTGCAGCATGCCGATAAGGAGCACATCGTCGTCCCTTCTCAAACAAGGCCCTCGACTTGGATCGGTAACGGCATATCTGAACGTCGTTGGCCCCGCCGAAGATCGTGCGATGTCCGCCATCACTAGCTCCACCAGCCGGCGACCCCGATAGTCGAAACGCGCATCGGGAACACTGCCATCGACGACGAAAGAGGGCGTGTTTGGTGTCTGCATCCGATCGAACGGCTCGGTAGTGGAAGGAGACGGCGAGCGTGAGCCAGCGGTCGTCGTCCCAACGGCGAAAGAGGGCGTACTTGGTGTCTGCATCCGATCGACCGGTTCGGTGGTGGAAAGAGACGGCGAGCGCGAGTCAGTCGCACCAAGAGCGAGGACATGATCTCCCTCGTAACGCATGGACCGACGTTGGACGTCCTCAGCTGCGGCCAAAGTCTGGGCAAGAGCTCGGAGGGGATACGACCGCGAAAGTGGTGTGGGACCCCGTGTTTGTCTGTACGATGCTCTCTCTTCTTCCAGTAGAGTGCCAAACGTTCTTCTGCCCATGATAGTGGTTAAGACGAAAGAGGTATGTGTGCGTATTTACAACTCCGACACCCCGTTAACGCTCTAATGACAGCTAAAGGGGAATCAACGAAAAACAAAGAAATCCGCGGTGTTAAACACGGTAAAACTCCCATTCGACGCACGCGGTAATTTAAAGTCATAGCCTCCACACGCCTACTACGAACTCCCTGAACCACCTCCATACGACACAAGCCATCCGGCCGAGCCGGAGGCGGAGGCCAACGGTAAGGGAGTGGGAAACCAGCCCCTCGTCAACCTTCACCCAAATGACTCGGCCATCCGGAAGATTGCATTCCAAAAGGGTCAGGGATATACTAACCCTAACCCTGGCCCCCCCTCTCCATGCAGAAGGCGCTACCAAGAACATCCGCCGCCGAACCGGACCATCGGAGAGCAAGCACTCGACTCTGAATACGAATCGAGGAGGCTCGAACGACCGATCCTGTCTGATGAGGTAGGCAGCACAGAGGATATCGCCTTCCTGCAACACATACTCCGCGCGACCCCAACGGTCAGACCGCATCCAGGTAGTGATCAACCACTGGGGATCTCCAAGCCGCACAGCCATTTTGCAGTCGCGCCTGCTGAACGGAGGAACGAGCAACCAGTGAATGGTGTGTTCATCTTCCTGTTTGCTGAAGGAACAGCCTTGACCAGGACATATAGCGAAGGTGGGGGCGGAAGTCGACGTAGGATGGTAAGACAAGTCGGGACACGAATCGACTCTCCAAAGATAACGAACGTGAAAGGATACATCTATCCCGTTGGCGACGACTACGGTGAATACGTGGAAATAATGACGCTCGCGGACGTCCATAAGATGGGTTACAAATGATTCAAAACATATCCCCTTCCTAAACGGGATAGCGGGAGTCGTGTTGTTTGTTCTTGTGTACTTTCGGGTCCGAGATTCAAGAAATTTAATCGAGCTTTCAGGCTTGTCGTATGACCAGCAATACTTCGCAACGGAAAATAAGCCTTTGAGTAACATCAGTGTTCAGAGGGACTCACCGCGCCTGATCCATTCCACAGATACCCAAAGCCCGGGGTGCGTGAGCCGTGCGTGAAGTCGATCCCTCTACACTGGCCGACGTAGTCCTTGCGGTTGTCCGACGTACATACATTGAGCCGAGAATAGGCAAGGGCCGACGATCCTAGTCGCGACGGGGTACGATGTCGATAAGGAGTCGGTGATAATAGACGCCGCCTCCTCGTCTGTGGGCTCGTTGCTCGGCGGCTCCTGCGACTCGACGGACTTGACTATCTCCGTCTCAGCTGCCGATGCGGGCACCGGGATAAAAAGACCCCCAACTCCTTCAGCGCCGCCTTGCGGTAGATCCACGCTTTCTATCTGTATTTTATCCACACTCGCACGCTCCGCGCCCAACTCGGTATACGGTATAGACGTGCGATACGATTCTTCAGTCCCCGCACCCCACTCTACCGAAGATGGTATTCGATTACCACGTCGACCGCACGCTCATCGAGGAGTACGCTCGCGTTCTTCAGGCCCCACTCCTCCGCCTGCGGGCCGAAGCAGCGGGATGCGTATTATCCTCGGAGGTGTACCCCAACACCTCAAGCACCTCCGTTCGGTCGAGGAGCGGCGGGGGGATGGTGTCAGGGGTGTGGACGGTGGAGACAAAAAGGAGACGCGAAAGGTCGACGGCGAAGTCCACACGATGGGGCGACCTGATCAGATACTTAATCAACGAGACAACAGAATGTATGGCACGACACTTACTGGGTCCAATTATTCTGATCGGATTCCAGTAGCTCCAGGAGCGCGGGGTAGCCGGTGATGCCCCGTCGGATCTTGAGCACTTCAACGATGTACACGAGCGCGTCCTCCAGCGTCCTCCATTCCCACGCACTCGAGCGCCTGGACAGGAAGGTCTATGTCGTAGTGCGTTAGTATTGTTCCGTATGTATAATGAATAAAAGTGTTCCGAGGAACGAAAGACGAAACAGAGTGAAGCGACAGTGACGAAAGACCTACGCACCCAAGATCTAAAGGCCTTGACCTCCTCCACGTCTGTCGGCCCAACCACCGAAAAGCGGGAGAAGTGCCACCCCAATGCGCACGCAATAAACTATTTGTCGTGGTCTTGCCGATCCCTGGCGACCCGACAAAGCACACGCTGTTGCCCCGCGCGCAAGCCGCGCAGGTTCTTGACGTTGCTGCGCGTAGTGGTCCGCGTCGAGTATCGTCTCCGCGTGCGCGGTGGAGAAGTTCTCGGGCCAGTGTTGGCCTACTAAGGGATCTACGCATTCGTCAGCTAAACATTCGGATCTTTCAGACGAGAGAGGGAAGGACGACAAACCTGGATGAGACATCGCAAATACATGTTACATCAACCTCGCTCGCCGCCGGCTCTGAGGCCGCGAGCGTACTGCGCTCCTCGTCAAAAACCTTTCTCGCCGGCTCGGTCATCTTTAGCCCGCCGACCGCTCCCTAGACTTGTCCAGTAATCAGCTCTTCCCGTCATAAACATATTTGTAACATTCCAAGCTTCGGGAGTCCAGACTACGTGAGCCGATGCCTGGAAGAAGCTCGAGTGAGTGGAACATCGGGACAAGATATCCAAGGGACCTTACGTTGCTATAGATGGATACCGACTGCATTATCGAGCGCTCAAAGTGATTCATCATTGAATCGCTGCGGGTGAACGTTTTGAGCGGAGACCCGGTCCAAGCGTCGTCGAGTCTATCGAGGAACGTCGCCCATCGCACGGTGCGTGGGCCGACTACGCTGCCGGGAGCATGATGTCGTTGTGGGTGGCTGGATGGACGCTGAGTCTGGCATATCGAACACACATCGCCTGAAAGAAGGTCAAGTAAGTGGAAAGGCGAAACAAGATGGGATCCAAAGGACTTTACCTTGGTATAGACGCATACTGACTACATTATCGAGCGTTCAAAGATTACTGGTGAAAGGGCTGTGGGACGAGTTCAGCGAAGAGTAAACTTTTTTTTTTTGGAAAAGAACTTACCTGGCGCAATAACAAAGAAGTTGAATCGACGAGGGCGATCGCTCTGGGCAGAGACCAAAGGCAAAACAGGACAGGCGGACTTCGACTCCACCACTGCCGCTATGAATGCCGATATCGGCAACGGACAGTGGTACATTGAGGGGACGAGGATCTTGTGCGAGACGCGCAGACAAGTCTGCTAACCTACCTGCCGAGATGGCAGATAGGCTCTGCAACCCTCGTATCCCAGCTCAATCCACTACCTAGGCCACTAGGTAACGGTCGGTCGAGTCTGTGCGATGCTCTGCGCCGTAGCTCATGCTCGAGGACGCTCGTGGTCGTGGAGTCGTCGTAGTGGGAATGGAGGTGTCACGCTTAGTCACGGACCGGAAAAGGCAACTCTCTACCTCCACTCCAACTTCAAATACTGGGACGGTAAGGTTCCAAAGCACAGGCCCCCCAAGAAAAAACACTAATGCGCGGAAAGCCCAGCGCGTATGCCCGTTCGCCATTCCTCAACGGTGCGGCCACGGGATCTAGTCAATAGCCACCTGTCCATTCTGCGGGTGGATTCTTATGCAATGCCATCTGTACAGATCCCTCCGTGCTTGCCCTCCAGTTCGCGGTTGTACTCCTTTTCATCTCCTCCTACTGTTGCATGTTGTTGCTGTGACATGGCTGCCTCGTCTCTGCCCAGGAGCTCGTCTTCCCTTGTACTTGAACGGTCATTCTATGGGACAGCTTCCCTCGACGCTGTTAAACAAGCTTGATCCGTTCGACTGCAGAGGAGCTGCCCGGTCCGCTTCGAGGCCCTCGGACTGTAGTGAAAGATTAGGCTCCGATGAAGGCTGGATTCGCAAACGTTTTTAATTGAAGTTATCGCTCAAATAGTCTGAAACTTCGGCAGACGACGTATAACACGGCTAATAATCGTTCCAGATCGTATTCCGGGAAAGCGATCCGGAACAGTAAAACAGAAGGATGATATATTTGCAACGGGGGATCGCAGCATTCACCAGGCGTATCTTGCATCCGGACCACGATGTCCATCGAATACAAGTCGAGTGTCTACGTAAATTCCACGCGTCTCTCAAAGAATACGGGTACGCACGTTCAACAATAAGTGATTCCAATCGTCGCGAGCGGATGCGCGCGCCTCTTCAGCAGCATGGCTGAAGCAGAGGGTAAGGGAGGTTATAGCAGCTCCCACAGTATACGCCCTGGCATCGACGAACCCGCTCAGGCCGTCCAACGCGGAGCCGCGGAGAGAAAGGTCCCTCAATCGGGGCAGCAAAACGCCGCGTGGAAAATTCATCTTCTCATCTGCCACCGTCAACTCTGATAACACAGCAAACACGCCATAGTCTGCTTGGAGGAGGTCGATAGATGTGATGGACGGAAAAGCCTCGTAAAACCGCCGCAGAAGGTGCATCCCCGAGCCCTGTCGGGTGCTCCTCACGGATAGAGAAGACACCGCAGAAAAAACCGATTCCGACCTAAGCAGACACGCATCAAGGGCAGACATATCCTCGACATCCAATTCAAGGACCAAACGGCTCAAGAGTGGCATCTCCAACCCCCCTACGAACGCCCCCAAGCCGACCGAACCGTTGAAGCAGGCTTCCAGACCGACGAGAACAGGAAGGTGGACTCGACGATGGACGACGGGGATTTCACCAAGAAGGCAGAGGACGAGATGCTCCAAGCAAATCGCGCTGTTCAATGCGGACACGAAATTGTCGAAGTCCTCGGGCCCAGCAGACCGAACGTCCACCAGTTCCAAGTCAACAACATCTCGCAAGCAGCCCAGCCCCCTCCAACCTATCAAAACTTGCTTCAACGACAAGGAGGTCAAGGGGCCGCCGCCATACGGGAAGATACCGAAAGGGAATGTGCTGGCAAGATCGTTCCCACTGGGAACAAGCAGGGTGTCGTCGATGGGGAGTGGGCAATTCATGGAAAATAGTCGAACGAGTGGACCATGGAGCTGTCGCAGGGCGCGAAGCAGAAATGCACCGCACGAAGGGTCCTCGATATCCGCCGCGAAGGATGACCATCGCGCGGACGAGGCCAAGAGGACCGGAAAGGTCAGGCACGAGAACGCGAGGATACGCGACGAGGGATCATCTTCATCATAATAAGCAGCGAGATCGCGGAAGACCACTTCTACATGAAGTTCGAGGGTGCCAAAGTGGGTCAACCACCTTTCGAGAGTGAACGCTGAAATGTGTTGCGAGAGAACGACGTGCGCCCAGAAGGCAGGTACACTCTGTAGAAGGAGGCGCCAATGTCTGTGGACGCTGCAAACGACGTTCCGTCCATGAGCAAATTTGGCGAAGTTGACTCGGCTGTCTCCCAGAAAGTGTTTGAAGCACTTGAAGACACAGTCGTCTGGCAAATTTGCGACAGGCATGGTAACAAGGAGAGTGGTGCAGAAACTGCGTTATCGATGTGCTTTGACATCGCTTAGTAGAAATTGCATCGGTCTCTGACCAAGCTCCGACCATCATCACCGACGCGCCCAATCAACACAAAAGAAGCGCGGCGTAAAATAAAGGTATATACGACAATCGTAATATCAATTTACGACTCAAGTGTACGGGAACCAAGACCTTCAAGGAAAGTATCCCTGGAATTTGCCGTGGAAAAACCACGTACAATCCTTCGAAGACCAAGGAACGGATTCACTTCTGATGCTCCGCTTGATCCTAGTTGCCTCACCCATTCTGGAATCAAAGGAATACCACCCAAACGGAATGTCCCTGGATATTTGTGCTGCCTTCAGATTGAGCTCAGCGTCCAGCCTCTCATATAATCTAAGAGCCACCACGGCATCCGTAGCGGCATCTAATAAAAAGTTAACACGATTCTAGACAGTCAACGAGGACGACTCACATCGAATCTGGTTCTCAGACAGTGATGCATTCCAGTTGCTGACCTGTTCGCCTTTATCCACGCGAAAGCCCAGAAATCGAACGGCGCAGTCTTCCATCGACATATTGGAGTACGGTGCATCCGGGAACTGTTCACAGACCAACAATCTAGCCATCATCCCGCAGTCCACCAAGCACTGCAGCTCCGTCCGCAAATCGTTCCAGACGACTGGAATGTCACTCAAAAGACCTACACCTACCTTCACGATGCGACGAGACGACAACACGCGTCGCAACTCCCTAGGAAACGCTAAGACGTAGAATCTGTTAGCCCTAAGACACCGAACGTTGGTGCTTGCACTTACCCCTAACTTCCCGGAGATTAATAACCCAAACAGTGTCACCTCTCGCAATCTGAACAAGACAGAGACCCATCGTGTCCCACGCATAGGGGAACGGCGAATAAGTCCTAAGCTCGATCATCTGCCAGCAGAGAACCGCAGACTTCCGGCTACCACCGACGAGATCAATGACTTCGTCGATAATCCTCTCTTCCCGTGTGGGTAGACGCTTGACAAACTCCGTGTCGAAGCCTACGACCCCGTCGATTATCGGACCAAGGGCAGAATTGACGGCACTCTCTGTTGTCAGATAATGAACGGTAAAGTTCTGTGGAAAAAACTAAACGAGGCCAAACATGAGAACGGGGCGAGGAAGAAGAAACAGAGCCAACCGGTGGATCCACAGGCAGCGACGATTCATCTCCTACCGTCGGGTCGTTTGGACGTATCTGAAATGGTATTTCCAGTCATAGCAATATGTGCAGTACAAGGTAAGAACAGACCATGCTCGATTGCACTGGACGGAAAGAGCGAGTTCCGGGCAATAATCTCTTCAGCCTGCCTTGGAAGCGGGTTAGCATTTACTGAACGTCGAACAGAGCCTCACAACCTCTTATACCTTTGGAACGAGGCAAAACCCGAACGGGGATATTGAATACGGAACATCATACGCCATCGAGTTTTCAAGACGTTTGTACCTTTTACCCGGTTGCATTGAATCAGTCATACCTCGAACCAATTGTACCCCAGGCGTCAAAACACTCGTACCTCAAGCGTCAATTGTACCCCAAGCGTCAAAACACTCATACCTCGAAGCAATCGTACCTCGCGCATCGAGACAATGGTACCCGGAGCGTCAGATGCACGATTGAAAGGACGGAGACGCAGCATGGATAACTATGAAGACGTCAAAGAGAGGATCGAGATAGATACGAGAAAAGAGACGGCGTACAACGCTATTCACTACCTGTGCTTACGATAGAGACGACAACCATAGTTCACACTAGTACTGCGCGTTCTGTCTCTGAGTATCAGACACAATAAAATTCTCGAAAAAGATGTTTGGTTCGCAACAGCAACCGTCGATGATCTCGAAAGAAAGGGATTGGACCACCAAGCTGAGTACATGCCCTCGTTATCCGTGACGAAACCTCAGGCCTCGGCCAACCGGGAGTTCCAAGCGAGCACCCTGGGATCAGCCATGATCTAACGTTCATTGAAACTGAGTGCAAGGTTGAAAACGAGGGAAACCAGACCACCTTATTCGGACTGAAGTTCAACACCCTCAATCCATTCGCCGAGGCCGCACGCGACAGCGCAACATAAGCTTGGCCTCACGACTGGAATAAGCGTAGCACACAGAAAATATTTGACCAAAACCTACCACTCTCGAACACTCTCTTCAGGTCCACAACCACCCGGTCAAGGGTCTTTCCCTGAGCTTTATGAATACTCATAGCCCACGCCAATATCAAAGGAACCTAAAATTCGTAAAATTCGAACGAACATACATAACATTTGCACAAACTTGGAACCTCGAGGCTTGAACATCTCCAGAAGGACGCTCGACGGTGAAGAAATGCGGTCGGACCGTTATCGATCGCGAACGGCCGTCCGATAGCAGGAACTCGACCACAGGCCACTCCCCTCCTGGTTGCTCTTTGACTGATTCGTGGAAGGCGTCGGAATTCCCGGAATCGAACCCCGTAACACGACCTACACTGCCATTCACCAAGGTGCGATCGAGATTCTTGACCAGCATAACCTCGAGGATAGGAGTCAAAGAAAACCCGCAGAACGAAAGTGGGGCACCATTACCTGAGCCCCGACACCAAGAGAAATAGATTTCGGTACGACAACAAGGTCGAGGAGACGATCTCGTCGCCCGACATCCAAAACAACCCCGCTGTCGACAGCGTTGAACACCCGCAGGGGGGCAGACAGCCGAGTCAATCGGCGAGAATTGGCCAAATCGACCTCGTACCGACGGGGAAACCTAACAGTTCGTCGAATTGACAAAAAAAAAAAAAAAACTAGGCAGAGCCGTACTCACAGTTCAGTGGGCTCGGGACCGGAAGTGAAGCTCAGCGGCCTCGCAAGAGCTTCGAAATACTCCGCCGTCAAACCGTTCACATTGCCGTGCCGTACGTTGTTCAACATCGTAGCAAACACTATAGCGCATGAGGGAACGTAAACTAAAGAATGAGAGCACACCTGGATCGGATTGCCGAAACGGACTACGCAGGGTAAAAACTGAGTCGAAAACTTTGTCCCAGTTGGTAGCCTCAAATGCAAACTTGACCTTGGCATCTCCAGACGGGCCCACAGGAGGGAGCTGCAGAAAGTCACCAGTCGCGACGAACTTGCAAAGTTTAATCCACGGTATGCATTAAAAAAGTCCATGAACCTGTATTCCTCCAAAAGGACCGGGATTCTTCTTCAATAGACACGCCATCTGCGCCAGCTTGTCGAAGAGGGTCCCATCGAGCATAGAGACTTTAGGCAACTGAGACATCAACCGACGATAAAGACACACAGGCGGCACACCTTCATCGATTACCAGTACTTTGACCCTACGCCAGCGAAGGTAAGCTGCGGAATTATGGCGAACGCGATCCAAGAGCCCCGCGACTGGGTCCATCCCGAGCCCTATACCCGCGAAGGAATGCAAGGTCACGCCACCAACCATGTACGCGGCGCTGCCTATAGCCAGGTATCAGCTCCAAGTCGATTCCGCGAACGACGCGAACCAGTAGACGCGGTAACGATGACCGCACCCGGGACCTCTCTGTATCGTACACGTAAACGAGCTATGATCTCCCGCAAAAGAAAGGATTTTCCGGTGCCTATAGCGCAAGGATTTACCAAAAGAAGGGAAGAACATTTAGTACACACCAGCACTCCCCGTGTAAAACAAATTTCGCCCACCGAGCGCCAGCTCCAGGAGCTCCAGCTGCTCGCTGCTCAACGAAGGCTCTGCAGGAAAATGAGCCCGAGCCAGCCAGGCCATGGTGGCGCACCCAGATTTTCGGGAAGATGGTGGTCAAGAGCCAACACGGGTGCGTTAGGACAGTCACCAGCCTAAGAGGAGCGCAAAAAAAAAAAAAAACCGCGGATCGAGGAACGAGGCGACGAACACACCCTGGAGACGGAATCGATCGCAGTGTGGGCCTCCGGCAACTTACCATCGACGCTCGCATTGAAACCAAAATAAGGATCGGACGGAAGGGTTGCCCAGAAGTTGTCGAGGACAGATTGCGAGGTCATTAGGGAGAACGGGTAAAACAGTAATCCATGAATTAGCTCGTATTATATAACAGGACGCTAAGCGTAGACGGGTCAAACGTACCCTTGTGAAATCGCAAGAAGCCAATAGTACCTCCATATAGTGTTTTGATCAGTAATAACCGTTGCGCTGAACTTGAGATACTGTGTATTCAGGCATAGCCTGCCGCGATGCACACTATGTTTCTTTCAACGAAATCATCACAACGCGATTTCAGACGAGCCTCCAGAATCTAATCACAAACGCAGCCAACCCGTCAGAGTCATGTCCTCAAAACAACAAGTCAGCTTCGAAAAGATATGTGTGTCCCGGGGCAAAGGTAATTTGCCTGCTACGAGAGCTTCTACACAACAGTGTGCTTACCGTTCTACGAGCGATACAGAAAAGACAGTAAGATAATGCCATACGAGGTCAGGAAAGTAAACGGAAAGGAGGGTTCTATTTCAGAAGTTCTTACTATTCACCAGCGAGACTTCCAGCAGAAACGAAAGAACCGGTTTCCACTGGAGATGTCAATCTAGACTGCTGGTCGAAACGAGTCAGCAGCAGCGCAAAAGATTCCTCAACGAAGCCCACCTCATGCGGAGACGTGGCAAACTCGATGTCGGACGTCGAGGAGAAATTTACATTTTCGATAGCACATATGCCCTCGCAGTCGTTTGGAAGCACCTTATTTCGCATATATTGACGCATGTTGAGTCTAAAAGCGGTTAAAGGTTAGCTGAAAAGACGACAGGGATCACGGACGTTGCCAGCAAACTGAGCATATACACTTCGGGAACGGCCGTCACGAAAAAGCTACTGTGACATAAAAAGGGGGGCGGACGGACATTTGGAAGCCGGTGCGATTGACAAGAAAAACCAGAACGCATTGGGGACAGTACGAACTAAAGGAGGACACGGCACGTCAGAACAGAGAGCCCCAGAGGAGGAAACAAAGCGAGTACGAACCAGTATCATCGTCGACAGCGACGACAATGCGGTGACGACCCCGCGGCTCACAGCACTGACAACGATGGCAGTCAACAGTTTTTGGGTTCTAAAGAAGCTCAAATGTCAGCGGAACTAAGCGCGACAACCGACTCGCCTTGGCAGCCCATCTCTGTGGCACGCCAGAAACAGACAAAAGTAAACCACGAGCACCACATCGCTAGCTAGACAGGCGGAGGCTTGAAGGGTCATAACAGGCTGTGAATATAAGTTGAACAAAGACTCCCGAAGAAGACGAAGGGGAGGCGGCACCATGGTTCGATGAAGCTCGGAAAAGGAACGCAGTTGGTACCTAGGGAAATAAACAGCTGGAAAAAAAAAGGTAGCGTAGAACGCTCACGCCGCGATCGCCTGCGCGATACCTGCAACTAGAAAAACAGCTTAGAAATTTCACCTGAAGCAATAAAGAGACAGACAGATCTGAGTGACGGCCAGGGCAACCTACGACAGGAAACAACAAAAGTAAGAACAGAAAAGACCCTCAGCCAGAAGTTCCCACGTACCGCAAGATGTATCCTGAGAGCAGACAGCTTCATTGACGCGGGATGCGTGTGGGTAACTGACCATTGAAACAAGCAGGCACGACGAGGGATGTGTAGCACTCACGACGGTAAATACTACTGGCAAAATACCTAGACTATGATGAGAGGAGGTTCATCACGAAGAGTGAAAGTCACACATCTGCACGACGAAGGCAGAAACATACTGCGAAGGGAGATATATCAGCGAACGCGTGAAGCAAAACAGTCGACACACGTTGGTCAGCATTTGAACCTACAAGGAGATGATCTGTGAGTTGGCATGCAAGATGCAAACCATGCTCACCGAATCCGTCCTAGATGTTATGTTATGTGTCAGCTACTAACACAAAAGTAGTAAACGACCCATCTCATACCAGACAAGATTGTCTTCGACCACACCAAATTTGCTGACGAACCGGTGGTAAGAAGACGCGAAAAAGAATGACACCTGAAGTGTTTCGAGTACGCTGTCGAGCGGTGTAAATCAAGTTGGGACAAGACCAGGCCTCTTACATAACAAGCGCGACCTAGAAGTAACGAATTAGCGAACCATAAGGAACGGAGACAATAAATAAAAGAGCACGATAAACTTGAGAATCCTACTATCTTGAGGCCACCAGACGAAGTATAATAAAACTTGCGAAATACCGAATCCATAAAGGCTGCAACGACAATGTGAGAAACCGGACGTCGATACGAGCGATCCTGAACGAACATAGTCTCGACAAACAATGCTACCAGCCATGGGCCGTAGGTCGAAGGAACGGTGGGGGAACTCATTGGAAACCCCGAAACGAACCCGGTGAACGCGACGACAATCCGATCCGTAAGGGCACGGGCGTCACAAAGATAACCGAACGTGTCCGGCGTGACCTCGATGAGAATAAGCCGACGAGACTTAAGGCGACGGCGGAGACGATGGAACCCGTGATTCCGCACGTTCTCGCTCCAGACCACGAAGGTTGGCCCCGGCCAGGTAACAGGAGCATAGACGGAGGTGCCAAGTCCAAGCCTACGATCAGTCTGTGGGACAGCCCGACAAGCACTCTATACCCCACAACATCTCGGTGGCGGAACATATCTCTCCGTTCACAGGAATACACGCGATATCCGTGTCAGCAAAGCAGGGAAAAGAGCCGTAACGTAACGGGTCCTCCCAAGAGGGGGGTGGTTCACCAATAGCGTAGAAGACCAGTTTCCGGTCATCCTCCTGGCACTCGACGATGGTCATATAGGAGAATTGGTGGGTACGCAGTACGATTGCCCATTTACGAAATACCTTCCCGGTGCGTGTTGGTTAGAAGAAGCCGTAGAAGTTGAGGAAGGCGGGTTGGCGATGAAAGGCAGTGCTGAAGAAAATGAGTGCGCAACAGTGAAAGCGAAGCTCCGCATGACAGCAGAAATTACTTGCCGGATTCCGAAGGGGCCTAGATAACAGGAACGAGGCAGGGGGAGTCCACCAAAGTCAAGATGGCAAAGCACAAGGGAGCACATACGAACTCTTACGGACCGACAGCAAGAGAAGTCATAAGAATCGCGATTGATCTTATCACAATTGATGTCATCGGGGCTCCCGTATTGCCGTATTCAGCAGAGCTGTTTAGCAACCGCACAATTTAGGATTTCTGCTGAAAAACCACGGCCCCACTTGTTCAAGAAAATGAGCTCCACAGTCAAAAATGTCATTCCGAATACGCAACATAAGCGGATTATAGGGAGGCAGTAGAGTCGTCCAGGACGCGACAGACGTTGAAGGCGCAGGGGATGCACTGGCTGGCGGACAAAATCCGGCGTGTTCCATATTAGGTAGCCACGGGCTGTGGACGTGTCTGCCGTACGTTCGAACAAATTAAACCTGAGCGCTCCATGCTCAAAAACCTTTGCCCATTCTATTCATATTCGAAACTGTTTTTCGGCGGTTGCTAAACAGCTCTATTTCAACTCAACCTAAGTTATCAGCGAACTCTTCAACTCTTGCCGTTGTGCAACGAAGGCGAGTGACCGGTAGTCGAGCCTCACTAGAGGTAAAAAGTGCGAGAAACCTAAAGAGCGAAGTTGCCTATAACAGATCTAGATCAACCAGAACTAGCGCGCTGTTGGTCTTCCAAATTCGGCTGGACCCACATGTAAAGCGGAGAAACACGGTTGGCCTTGTATACGCGGTTCTGGAAGAGCTTCGAAAAAATGGAAGCAAAGAACACATACAGCTCACTCATGGCAAAGATCTAAATAAGCTAAAAATACCAAGGAACAAGCTTTGCGAGGATTCCAGTTCACAGTGAAGTACGATAGGTTGACCTCAGCAGTCATAGTACCGAATACATGCTAGTTTTGACAGAAGGAAAAAGAACCGCAACCAGCGCGCATGCGGCACAATACCACTATGACTATGGATTCATCGATCGGAAAACGACAGATATGGACACCAACGCTCAATAACACCACCAGGAGAAACCCGACACAGCAAGCGGATCTTCTCGGTGGTAAATCTACTGCAATTTACTTACGAGGATGACAGTAAGACCGCGTCAAGCACTGGGAAACGAAAGATGAAGAAACGGGCATCGGAACAAAAATTGGAGGCAAGAATTCACGAATAAGGTGAATAAAAAGGTGACATGACATAAAACGAACAGGCGTATACTGGCGTGGTCCCTCTAAGCAATAACTGGAGCCCACTGCACGTAACTGCAGGTTTAGCAATCATTCTTCGCCTAATGATGGGCCTCCGTCGCATGTACATCGGCACCTGCACCAGAGAAACCTAAGAAGGAGGGTTAAACGAAGAATGGGTTCTAAGCAATTAACCGACCAGCATCGGAGGCGTCGCGGGGGGCGCGGAAACGAGCACCCACCTCGTACACTCCACGCACCTTGTCCAGAGGGCGCACCACATCTAGAGAGGAAAAATGGGGTCTGGGGCGACCGGGACTACTTCGCATAAGGAGAGGCGCGAGATTGTTATCCAGAGGACTAGGCGTCGTGAGCAAAAAGGAAAGAAAATGAACTATGTCTGCTCACTACAAAATCCAGCAAGCAACGCCGTCGACAACGCCCCTTCCCCAGCCATGTTTACCCTTGAGGTAGTTGGCGAGGTTTATCCCTGGCTCGGCAGTGAAGGATCCTGTGGCAACGAGATCAGCAACCGAGCCGGGGGTGACTGACCGAGGGTCCGCGTCTATACCACCACTCGAATCATTATCCGCCTGCGAGTCCGCGGAACCAGCTGCAGGAGATCCGGCCAACGTCATCACCTCACCTACGAAGGATCAGCATATATATATGTCTCATCACAGGAACAGTATAAAAAGTCACCAGCAAGAACGACGAGGACAGCGGCGAAATCTCGCAATACTAGGCGTATCACGTCAACCTACGAGCAAAAGCGAGGCGCGACGGGATTGGACTAACCATTGGTACCTTTTAATTCCGAAAACTTGCTCTGAAGCTCGTCTACAATGATAGGGACCACGCCGGAGAGTCTATCCGAAATAGTCAGCCCCTTACGAACCTCAGGAGACATTCCGACTTGAACGCCGGGACTGAAAGATGTAGTGCGAGCGACCGACTGAAATTGGTGGTACGTGATATGGCGAGGAGCGGAGAGGAACTCGTAGACGAGACACGTGTCGTGGATCATAGACGGAACAAACCCTCTAGCACGCCGCGGCACGGGGTGACCAGAAACTATAGGATCGCCTAGAGGCACCTTCGAATCCGAGAATCGGAACCGCAGTTCGTGAACCTCGAAGGGGATGCTAGAAGAATCCACATAGGAATAATGGGTAGCGAGGTTCAAAGGATTCGAAGTGGAGCGAATTGGGGGAAGGTCGCAATCCAAGGGACTAGTAGAAGAAAATTTAGACGAGAACAGCACAGAGGGTGTACACCCACTAAAGCACATCACGAAACCAACAATGCACGCCAAACAGATAAGACGCCAAGTCGATCCCAGGATCGCAGGTACGAGTTTGGGAACCGTCCAAGACAGGACCACCCTGTATGTAAGGAATACATGTTGCCCGCTTTACGGGCTCGGCACAGAATTCGTGCAGAGTAACATGCGCCGGAGCGGAAAGAAATTCACTGAGCAGACGGGGAGCGTAAATCGCAGAAACTACGGAATGATCGATTGTGACGCGACAGACGACCTCGCAAATACGCACCCAACGGCGCCTTCTCATGGACCAGCCTCTCGCGTGCGACCAGAACCTCGAGCGGAACCAATGGTGAATCGGGAACTGCAAAATACTTGAAGCCGTCCCCCATATTAAGACTAAGAGGAGGGAGATCGTGAGCAAGCGAACTGGGCCAAAGCGTCAATGTCGGATGGCAAAGCAAGACGACGATCGCACTGGAGAACATAGCCATCCCAACAGTGAGGTCCACGCAGATAATTCGCAAGATCGACGTCGGCAGTGGCTGCAACTTGAAACGACTTGCTCAGAAACCTGTCCACATCCACACCAACGACAACAACGAGTCCTGATGAAGCTGCTGCAAAATCAGAGTCAGTAGACATACTGTAGACCTCGAAGCACTCCTCCGCTCTTAAATACCATTTGAGGATCGCGATGGGGATATTCACCGTAACAAAAGGTACTGTCGACAAGGTGGAACAAAGGTACCCATGTGAAATAACGAACATAAGGGTTTACAAACACGTGATGGTTCTCGCCTCAGGACGTTCGTAGTATCGTACAGGTCAAGTTGAGGTCAAGAGCAAACAAGTCCACGGCAGGTTCCAAAGAAGAAGAAAGCAGCGCGAAACAAAAACAACATGTTTTGAAACCGCGCGCTATTACACTAGTACCACTCGCCAAGACCGAACTGAAATCCGAAAGCACACAGAAGCCGACGAAACTTGCCCTTCCCGATTCACTTACCAGGCACGCACAAGCCTTTAGAATCGAACGAGACTGGCCGCCGCCGAAAACAACAGTTCATCAAGAGCTAAGGGATACCACAACACGTTCGCCCAACAACAAATACTCCGCTCCCAAGAGTTCACGCATGCTCCGCGGTCTTTTAAGCAGCCTGGACCAAAAACTACAAACAACCGAAAGACCCGCAATCTTCTCGAGCCTCTGCGCGCTCAAACCGAAGCAAGGAAAATGAGATCAATCGACGGAATGACTCTGGACTCAAAAATCAAAGATAAGAAAAGCAGAAAGCGACAGGAGGTAACACAATAATTCGACGTCTGGACCGCTCGTAAACTCGTATAGCAGGCTCTAATGATGAAGAATGCGGCTGACGCCAACGACGCGAAGGGACGACTTCACCAGCTGCGCGGGATTCAAGTCAAGGAAGTTGACCTGGGTTGGAAAGGAAGAAGAACGGGGGACGCGCGGGTGTGGGGAGAAGAAACTCTGGGCCCCAAACCAAACGATCGCAGAATCCTAAGGAGTCGATGAGTCAGGAACTAGCCAGCCGGGTGTCGAAACTCGGGAACCGCAGACTGGATCCGTGACGATGTAATTAAGCAGAGGGTGGAATCAGACGCTTTCGAATGCCTGCCGAAACCCCGCTTGACTCCGTGGTCGAGAAAATCGACTTGAACACGAGAATTGGAGGAAAATCAAGTTGTGAAAGAATGCATCTGCACACACTCCATTGTAAGGGTGGGGAGACTCTAATTGTAGATAGCCGAGGCGTTAGGTTCCGATTCAAAAGAGGAAATATCTGCGGCGTGTTCCGTCACCGCCGTTCCAAAATACAAAGTTCCACTACCCCCCCAAGGACTTCGATATCGAGACGCAATGGCCCAGGACGCACCACTTACTCGAGGATTATCCGATCCTTTCGTGACGACGCCAACATTACACGGCGCCCACCCACCCCTCTGTAAACCGGCCACGGAAGGAGAGGCGCCTTTTGAAAGCAAAACACTGGGTCGAAGTGGGTATGCATGCTATTTTCTGCACGAATTCGAACCGTCTTGATGACTGATACGAGTCGGATACACAGGTCAGACGCGAGAGTAACGACGACGAGCTTGTTCGACCCAGACCCGCTGCCTTACGGCGTGCGCGACTTCAGTGCACCTCTACCATGCGTGGCTCGCGTGATAGACACCGTCACACCATGCTTTCAACTAGACGCCATATTATCCTGCGGCAACGTCGTTAAAATACGCCCAGGAATTCAACTCATTGCCCCCGCCTCTTGGGAAGGCACCCTGAGAATAACCGCAGTCCAACCCAGCGCGGACCCCGGAGACGCAGTTATTGTGGAGGCGCGATCGGAGGCCGGGGCGCGAGCCTATATTCAATCGTCTACGTCCACGTTGAGGATAATACCCCTGTGGCCAAATGACGAATTTTGGAGTCCAGCCGGATGCAATTACCAGGAGACCATCTGCTACGGAAAGGAAACAAATGAGCTCGTTCAGGTGCCGCAAAGGCTTAGAATCGAACGTCCGGCTAACGCATACACTTGGATCGGAAAGAACGATGATTCGTCCTTGACGAGTGACACATCGATCCGTAACTCGTCAATGACGGTCGATGCTGAAGACGAAAGCCTGAATCTTTCAGCCAAAACGAGGGACTTGGTTAGACAGCAAGCCAACCTGCCCCCAGAATCACCGGTCAACCTGTGGTCCCTTCCGAATCCAAACAGAAACACGCGCCCGACGACAACGATACCCATCCTCATCAAGCTTGCGATATGCGGAAGCAGCTCGAACACACTCACCTACAGAGACATTTGTCTTGCCATCGCCGAGCGGTTCAAGTGGTACAGAAAAAGCCAGGATTCGAAGGGCTGGAAGGTGAGACAGTATCACAGAAACAGCCAAACCACTAAGCATCATCAGGGTTCCATCCGTCATGCACTCTCTTTCCATCAAGCATTCAGACGGCTGCCAGAGAAGAAACATAGGTCGCCCACGAAGGGTGCACTTTGGACCGTCGATTTCTCCCTCGGAGACGGTTTCAAGAGGACGAAAGCGCGACGCAGGAATTGATCCGTGTAAGGAAAGGGGAGAAATGAATCAAGAGCGAGACACGGCTAAAAGTCAAAGGAAACTTTCATGTAAACAGAGCGTTCGTCGTACCTAGGTACAGTATGGTAATAAATAGCGTCTAACATCATACAAGGAAACCGCAAATAGCTTATCTCCATCCATCGTCGCGCGGGTGAAAGAGGAGGGGGGGGAAAGATATATTCAAGGAGGTCGGATCCGTCGCTTCACTAAACCGGTGACCTCGTCCGTCCAAGCCAAGTCTGAGATGACGTGAGCAAAAGCTGCAGGTGAAGCGAACAAGACGCTCACATTCGTGATGCCTATAAGTTCTGGATGGAGGAGACCCTTTTCTGCAAAGGCCCGCCGCATGAAGCGTCCAAGACACCACCCTGTGGCTCTTCCACACGACCTCTGGACAGGCGCGGGTAAGCGGAAGAGTGGGGAACGGCAAGGACAGGCAGCCGCGATCAGAGGTAGTGCGCCACGTAACCGGACAACTCGGATTGCGCGAACACGTGTGCTGAAACACCCACTGAGAAGCGAATCGAAAGCCGTTCTGCATGCCACTGTGGACAACATCCCAGGCTCTTCGCCGAGCTAGATCGCCGTACAGAGGGAGTCGATCCGGCGAGGTCAATGACACACCCGCAAACATTACCCGAGGATAGGGAACGAGAACACGATCCAGCGTCCACACATTCATGTCGGAAGTGGAGGGTAGATGGAGGATAGCGTCCATAGGGTTGTCGGAAAACGTCTCGAACACCCTGATGTCTGGGGAGCCGGGCTTGGTTAATGCGTAAACCTCCTGAAGAGCTCCGGAAGGATCGAAAACATCTGTGGCAGGCTGCACGACGCGACCTGTGGCATGTGACAAAAAGGTAGCGGCGTCGACTGCCTCGAACCTTGAGCAGTAGAAATCGAGAGTGGGGGGTACGACGGGCGTCGGATCATGAGAAGCCCACGACGGCCATCGTATAGCTTCACCGGTAAAAATAAGATCCCGCAGGGCCGCACCCGTCACCAAGGCGGTCATGCTGCTCTGCAGAAACCGAAGGTCGATGAACGACAAGGAATATACTCCCAGCGATCTAGCAGCAGAGGTTTGGAGCGCCATCCTCACAACCGCACGAAAGAGCCGACACGTCGCCTCGAGAGCGGCGCGATCACGCATCGAGAGTTGCAACGCGATCATGTCTAACAGTTCTGGAGGCACAGATTCGAACGCGCCAGCTCGAGAAATCGGGGCCCGACCTGGAGTTCGATTAGAGAGTTCGAGAAAAACGAACAAGACAAGAACCTCCCGCGTCCCTATTGGGGAGAAGCTACAGAAACGACGACACAGCCCGGTACCCTTCGGGGGAAGACAGGGCGCGATGAAACAGCTCCGCCGGAGACAGGCGCTCCAGAGCATTCATCAGACCGGCACCGACGAGACCGGTCATTAGACAACGAACGGAGGGGCAGAGACAAAGATCAGCATCCGTCGCACAGACGCAGGACTGCTCGACGAGCGACGGAAACGACATGGCGCTAGACTCGGATACGCAGGGAACGTCGAATTTAAACAAACATAGGGCAGAAAAAGCCTCGGCAACGGAGGCCAAACCAGCGGAACAGGTTCACGAGGGAGGAAGGTACGATTGACCAGGAAGGTATGATTGACCGGGGTACGATTGGCCAGCACTCGCTTGTATCGGCTAAAGACGACCACCAGGACTAGAACAGGTCACTAGCCAGAGAACGAATCGAGAGGTTTGCCCGGAAGTAATATGGATTCCGGACGGCCATCCGTACAAGGGATAGACGCAGGAACAAAAGCAACCCAGAAGTAACTTGAAAAGGACTAGAAGGAAGAATTGTTTGGCAGAAACTTTGGAACCAAATACCACCTGTGTTGGCGGTTTTACCCGCAACGCCCCCAGTCATCGGAATCGCCTCACCCGCAGATGGACATACAGTTTATGAAACTACCACGGGGTCAACGCGCCTCGTTGAAGCGAGCCGATTTCAAAAACGAATAATTATAAGATTTCGGACGTTCTCCCAGACTCGACGGAAGAAATCTTAATCTATGCTCCACACTAAGTGCTGCGTAGACACAAGTAGACCGAGCACCTACCAGGCTCACAAGTAACATCCAGAGAAAGTGCTAGGAGGAAGAGAAGAGGGCCAGTTGCATCTCAAAATTGTAGTTTCCCATTCGGTCGCATGCGAACGGTACAAGTCAATCTGTCTGTTGAGTCAACATCCCGACTCAAAGATCGAAGCGGGAGGAAGACCAACGGACAGCAACGCGGGAATCTTCGATCTATTGGAACGACTCGGCAAAGTGTAATACCTCCACGCGAAGAAAATCGACCTACAGGATCGACGAGACCGTGTTGACAACGACGACGCATAAATTCCCAGCACAACGTTTGCAAACCAATTATCCGGTGTGGAGACTTCAATGCGTTGCTAAATGGCTGATACGGCGCATCAGAAACGCCCCAGCGAGTCACAAATGATACACGGACTTGGTACAGCGCGACGTCGCGAGTGGAGACGGCGGGGTGCGGAACACCGATAACTAAAAACACGTCAAAAAAAACCCCCCCGAATAGTGAAAGCCCGAGGAAACCAGAAAGGTCATTCCAAAGACAGTGTCCGACAACAATCTTTCCGCTGAGTGTATTCGCAACGTGTTGCTGAAGCTGGTCGAACGATACCGCGTCCTCTAAAGGGGTTTGAAGAAACTAAAAGGCGGAGACGGGCATCTGCGTACTCGAAAACAACTGCGAATCCTGTATGCCAGTGGTTGCTTGCGGTACTCAATAAGCTCCATGGTGGATGAAAGTACGGAGGACAACGCGCACCAGCTCTATAATCGGTGACTTGCATGGTGGGGCGCACAAATGTGTCTAACAAAGGCTCGCCCTAAAAGTGCAATCCGTTTTATCTGGGTGCTCGGAGGAAAGCAGAAAGGACTCCCCTGAAAGTTGACTACTAAAGAAACGATTACCGACGGCACGCGTCGCACAAGATAAAAAACATACCAGCAATCCGTCTGAGAAACAGTCAGCTTAAATCCTGGCGCGATCGCAAACAACGGAGGGAAAAACGCAATTGTCAAAGAGACGCACGCGAGCATCGAGGTACTGCCTCCAAGTCCAACTCCTACACATACAGTGGACAAAGAAACAATCTGATCGGGGGTGGGATACTGGGACATCGAGAAAAGACCAAGAAGATTCCGTTTGCTTGGGACTAGACGGGTAAATCTACCGAATCAAGTGAAAGGTTTCGAGGATTCGGAAGAAGCTGGATCGGTGCTTTGATAGGAAAATGTTGCTGAAACCGACTGGGGATATCGTTGCCGCTGATCACTACGAGTTGAAAGATGCACATAAGCACAGCGTAACTGGCAAACAAATCCGGAATGATCGTGCAAGAGGGAAAATGACTAGCAAGATCGTGAAAATAGATTAAAACCACGATCCCAAGCCGAGAAAATTTCCTGTGGAAATGCCAAAATTCAGTCAGCCGTCTACTATGCGCTTGTGCGTGGACTTCTACCACAATTCAAGCCGTCTGGTGGCGGTAGACATACCGCGGAGGACAATTAAGATCGCCGTGGCTGGGTCGGAAAAGGACCGGGGGCTGCTCTCGCCATCGAGCAATTAGTTAGGCCCTAGTTTGAAAACCAGCGAATGTTCGTATAACATGAATACAAGGTCTGCAAGCTAAAGCTCGAAACAAACGCGAGGTTTGGTTGGTCGTGGCCAACTGATCCTTCGTTCCTAGTTAGTTCCTCCGGCGTATGGCGTACGCGATACGCAAACGGCTTGATAGCTTAAACTTTGAATAATACAGGTCGTGCTGGGCATCCTTGATAATTTGATCGACACTCGTTTCCGGGAGCCCCAGAGCCAAAAACATCGGTTTAAGAGCAGGCAGCAAGAGATTGTACACCATCCACTGCAGCTGGCCTACCGTCAAGAGAGCCCTCTCTACGCCGCCGAGACTCAGTATTAGTTCCATCGTCCGAGATACGCGATATCCAACTCACTTATAGGATAGAATCCGACGGGGATTTCGCCCTCAAGCTCCTGGATCTGCTCAAACACATCCGTTTCCTCTAGGAGCCTCTTCAACCGTTGCGGGACAGTTACGTCGATCCCACTCGCAAAGAGACAGCTGCGATAAGTCTCCCAGAAAGTAAACCAGCCGCGAGGGCCCGCGCCGTGCTTGAACTTCAGCTCGGGCTTATTGTTCGCCTGTATACAAAAATAAAGTCGGATAAATGGCAAGGACGACATACCCACTGCCTCAGGTCCGGTTCGATGAGGAGGATGGTGCCCCCTGGACGCAGGATGCGACCAATCTCACGAAGAAACCGGGGATAGTCCACAATTCCAGTATGAACCGCCCGCGCGTGAACGAAGTCGAAGTGGCGGTCTCCGTAGGGCAAGTAGTGGGCATTAGCGTCCCAGATCTCGAACCTGGCCACGGGACATTAACATACGGCCTGCCAAAAACCTTAGCCTGGTACTCACAGGCATTTTAACGGAACTTCCCTGCGAGCAGCATAAATATCGCGAAGTGTCAGATATGAAGAGTAAAGAGCCCGTACTGGTATTGGATAGGAACCAAATCGACACCAGTTACATGCACCTAAAACAAATGTTGAATCTGGCTGAAGTAGGGCTCCATCGTTAGTACGCACCGAAGGAAACATATCACATAGCTCGACGGCCCAGTCACCCCTGCCGGTCCCAACATCGAGTACTGAGGCTACGAGTGAGAGGGCAGAGGCTGCGATTAACAAGTTGTCGACTCACCGCGGTGATCTCCAGACTGGAGAGTCTCCTGCACTGGTCCTGGAACGGAGTTCCCCCCGAAAATCCACTTGACTAGACGATGGAATAGATTAAACCGCTGGTGGTAATGTTATTAACGAACATGCCCGGCATTCGGCTTGCTCACTTCGATTTCCTCGTCGTCAGCAGGTAGCATGTAAGTTTGATTCAGAGCATTAAACTTCCGGCCCTGCATTTCATAGAAAAGTTTGTAGCCGTCGAGGGCGAGGTACTCGTCGTCCTCCTGCGTCGACATCTCGATGGTGGGAGAAGAATTGAAGGACTGATGTGGACGCCCACCCTTTGTCTTCTGTTGTGCCGCGGTGGTTTCGTAATCGAAAGAAACAGGAAAGGACGTAGCTTAAAGCGGATGCTGAAGATTATTTAGATTAAAGTCAAGAACACTTTACTAAACAGTTAGGCGAATGCTCTCGTCGACATAGTGCTGGAGCAACCACCAAAGGCGGTCATCGTACCTGAACAAACGCGAAATATATCCTCGAAAACGTTCGTGATGGTGGGATTTAAATCGACACCCCTTGTACCCCTTGGCCGAACCCTTGGCCGTTGCCAAAAAGTGGGCTTGGGGGGACTGATGGAAGCACAATATAAAGCTTGATTGAAACACACTGACAATGCATTTTCTCGGCGTTTTCATAAATTTAGGGAGCTCGGCGGCAGACATATAACTAGTCCGTGGCACAGTTTCGCCGCAAAGTGCCTTAGATGCGACAGCTTGCTCGCCGACGACGAAGAGATAGTGCTCGCCGACGGGCCCATCTGAGAGAAGATAATATCCAGGATTCCGCGGGCGAGAATGACGCTCGCGAGTTCGCATTCCGGGTCTTGACCACGAGTTCTGTCGGCGAGAGGTCTTAGAATGACAACGTAGAGCCGTTTAAATTTCGATGATTAAACAAGTGCGAGGACATTGGGGCCTCTACGGCTCAACGGTGAAGGTTTGTCTGGATAGGTCCACCGACGTTTGGAAGTTTCCAATGTTGTCCTTCCACATGGTCATCGAAAACCAGTTTCCGAGGCCAGTCCAAGTCGTTACCCTATTCCGTGTATAAGAATAGACGACATTCGAAACAAGTTGCATTTGCTCGAGTGCCGCGGCGGACGTGAGCGCACTGAGAACGATGCGTCGCACCGGGCTCGGGCCGCTAGCAGCGTCGGTAACAACGCGGGCCGGCGGAGCCGGTTGTTCCTACCGGATGCTCAACGCAAACTTTCGATTTTTTTTCGCGAACGTTGATTTTGCAAGAAGAATTTATTTAACGACAGATGTTAACCTTTTCAACTGACTTTGTGTTTTGCATCACTGGCTAGGCCGTCTGTAGGAGCTACACTCCACTTAATCCTCGTCTGCTTTGACTACTCGGCAGCGGTATAGGGATCGCGGTGCGCAGGATATTGGTATTCGATACTGAACGGCAACTACCGAAAGTTCGCTTCTTCACAATCGGCGGATACAATTACCTGCCACCCGGCTTTTTACTTCTGGCCATCTTGGATGGGCGGGATCGGCGTGTCTAAGGTCGGCTTGTCCAATCGATCTTGGGTCTCGAGTGTCATCGCGCAAGGTAGTCCTCAAGCTCCACACAAGGTAGTCCTCAAGCTCCACACGACGAGAACGGAGCCGAACTAAAATCTGGGCGGGTAAGCAACTGGGAGGTGAACTGGGCGAACAGGTGCAAAGACGTCCCATTGGCCCCAGCGGCCGTTGTGCGACATTCAAGAGGACGTCCTGTATTGTCTTACCTTCGGGAAGCTCTGTGGCATTATGAGGTCGTGTACGTCATTCCATCTTGCCGTTCCAGGAAGATTCATCCATCGAGGCGGGTTTCTGCACCTTGCGCGTGTTCGCCTTGACAACGACAATATTATATGGGTGGATATGCCCTCTGACTTGGTGGATTTACCTGTGGGCGCCTCGAGCCCTCTGCGCTACCGTGACGTGCACAGTGTGTGCTCGGTGGCTCGGCGACGAGTAAAACGAAGAAGACTGGCACATTGAAGATAGTTTGATTTATACACGAGTGTACGACAGCAGTCCGGTGTATTGACGCTCTTTGTGCCCTTGCTCTTTCCGATGACGGTCGTCAATTTGCTTCACTACTAGCCGATTGCGTGGAAACGGGTCGAGTGCTTCCCCGTAGCTTGTATGGCCTGGTCGCTATAAGCTCTCTGACTAGGTGAGTTGTCAATAGATAGATTTGTGGTGTGCCGCTGCGTGCACTTACTGGTGGGTGTGACATAAGTGCTCTTCTGAATTTTTTGCAGGCGGGATGCGACTTGCGCAGTCGTTCGTACTTGTAGCGTTGTGTCTAGGATAAACTTGGAGATAAAGGTGCTTCGTCCCGTGTGGTATCCGGACGTTGTCCGGTTCAAAGGGGCATGGATTGCTTCATATATCAATAGCCCTGCAGAGGTTCAAGATCAGGGATATTTCATTCGAACAGACAGAGGAGCGACCTTGAATTAGAACATTTTCCCTGGACACAGTTATGAAGTTGTCAATTGGAGGGAGGAGGGGGGGAGGGGGCAAACATACATATGAGAAGGCCAGATAGTGAGACGGCCATCATCTGGCTTGTTGTGGATGCGCTTCATCTGCAAACGGTGAGCTCATAACACGAAAGCTAGGTGCTTGTGAATAGGGCACCTGTTTCACGAAATATGCTTCTGGTATGTTGGACGACCACATGGTAGAGACCGTTTAACGAGGGTGCCAGAGTTAGCCAGGTTATGTCACAGCAGAATGGGTCGCTCATTGACTCAAGCCGGTTCGGTTTACAATTTCATCGGGTCCGTTTGCAATGCTTCATCAGGAATCATATTCCAGGTGAGGTCCGGTTGAACTTTGTTCCTGTTCTTCTGCTTCTATGAAGTCCTGAGTATCGGAGGCTTTTCACACCGAGTCACCCGACTTCCACGTGGTAACATGAAGTCACTACTTTTGGGGTGTGGTGCCTGTATTTCATATCAAGTCACAAAATCGACACCACACTCGTTTTGGGGAGCTGCCTCTTATCGATGGTCTGTCATTTTGCCATGCGATACAGGAGTCTCGTAACACGCAAAAATCTGACCTGAGTCACGAGGGACACCTCCCCAGAACGAGTGTGTGTTGATTTCCCGCTGACACATTCTCGTGTGCATCACCCAATCTTCCAGAGTACGTTCCCAATTGTTATCGTGTCGAGGCATCTTTGTGCTGGAAGGTGGTCGACAAGCATAGATAGAGCTTACTTAATCAAATACAAGTTGGTTCGATTGGGGTTCTAGCAAGCGTATCAGAATTGAGTGATGTGATGTGTATTTTTAGATATCCAAGCGGAAAACAGAAAACACTCAGGGAGGATGAACACAGATGGGCCCTTACACAGACCATCCGTCTTCGATGGCAACGTATACACTCTCTACGTCCACGCCAACTAATTTTCCGTTGGGTAATTGGCAAAGCAGTACTGTGGTGGTACCCCCGCTCCATTCTCCGACGTGAGCTACGACAGATGCTCCCCCGTCCCATGCACTCGGTGCAAATATCTTGGTCGACGTAGATATGAGCGGATTTCCGTCGGTCGAGAACAATTGGGCAACTTCGTATGCCCCCCTTTCGTTGAGGAAGACTGCGCAGAAGACGTCCAGTTGATGCGTGGCGGCGTCGATGAATTCTTCTTCGAGTAAAAGTTCCGAAGAACCGGAAATTATATCGGGTCCCCGCCGTGCTCTGATGGTGGCTACCGAGGGTGGCTGAGGACCCCATGTGTATGTCACCGACGCGTTTGCCTCCGCGCGATTTGACGGGGGGTCAATGAAGGCCAGGATAGGGCGACTCGGGTCGACATCGTCTGGGACAATGAAATCGTCTAGATTTCTTGGTGGCCGCGGAAGGTACTCGCGCCGTATTGTTTTCGAGAAGTTTAGTCCCCTGCGGCTGAATCGCCCTCCGACGAGTATCCTTCTCGTGATGAGGGTGTAGTCCAAATCTAGGTTTGAACGCGACCGGTGCACTAACAAGTAGGCACCTTCGCGGCCCGTGACTTCGTGCGGCAGAATGTAGGGGATGTATTCACTGTGCGTGTACGGGTTAGATGGGTAAAATCGATGACAAGGGATACGTGCCCGCTGTGCCCTTGGTGTTTGAGATCCTCCATGACACAATATTGTGCTTGCTCCGAGTATGGGATGGGAGTAGGGAGGTTTGTTGTAAATGTGTAGAGCATGCCCATCTTATATCTCCGAACGTGCTGAAGTTCTTTCGAATCACGCGGCAGCCGCGCTCCAGATGGGTCAGTGTTTCGTTTCGATGTTCCGTTACTGCTAGATGGGCATGATATCCCGTGTCTGGCCCGGGCTGTTTTCGTATAAGCACAACGATTCAATTGACTCGAGAGACAAAGTATGTGGCGAGTTGGCTATTCAGGTGGGAGCAAATGTTGTTGCGTGCCGCGCGGTTAAATCGTCTAGATTCCGAGAAGAAGGAAGCGTTAACAATGGTGCGTATCCGAGTCGTGCGTCGCGTTCCGTCGGACAAAAACTGGAACGCGCAGGAGTCCTATGACATGTGGTGTCCTCCGAATGCAGAAGCACAGTGCTGTTCCGAGAATTAATGAATATCACATTTGCGACTCTCTGTCTGTCGGCCCATGCAAATTCTGTGGGACGGCTTAGCTGCACGGTCAGGAGTGTGCCGTCGTAGCGCCTGAGGGTTTCAGGAACCAGGAGAACGAGGCAAAGGAGAGTCGTACTAGATCCCGTGGCCGCACCGTTGAGGAATGGCGAACGGGCATACGCGCTGGGCTTTCCGCGCATTAGTGTTTTTTCTTGGGGGGCCTGTGCTTTGGAACCTTACCGTCCCAGTATTTGAAGTTGGAGTGGAGGTAGAGAGTTGCCTTTTCCGGTCCATGACTAAGCGTGACACCTCCATTCCCACTACGACGACTCCACGACCACGAGCGTCCTCGAGCATGAGCTACGGCGCAGAGCATCGCACGGACTCGACCGACCGTTACCTAGTGGCCTAGGTAGTGGATTGAGCTGGGATACGAGGGTTGCAGAGCCTATCTGCCATCTCGGCAGGTAGGTTAGCAGACTTGTCTGCGCGTCTCGCACAAGATCCTCGTCCCCTCAATGTACCACTGTCCGTTGCCGATATTGGCATTCATAGCGGCAGTGGTGGAGTTGAAGTCCGCCTGCCCTGTTTTGCCTTTGGTCTCTGCCCAGAGCGATGGCCCTCGTCGATTCAACTTCTTTGTGATTGCCAGGTACGTTCTTTTCCAAAAAAAAAGATGTGTTTACTCTTCGCTGAACTCGTCCCACAGCCCTTCACCAGTAATCACTTTGAACGCTCGATAATGCAGTCGGTATGCGTCTATACCAAGGTAAAGTCCTTTGGATCCCTTCTTGTTTCGCCTTTCCACTTACTCGACCTTCTTTCAGGCGTTGTCGAACACACATCTATGCCAGACTCAGCGTCCATCCACCAGCCACCCACAACGACATCATGCTCCCGCCAGCGTAGTCGGCCCACGCACCGTGCGATGGGCGACGTTCCTCGATAGACTCGACGACGCCTGGACCCGGTGGCTTCACGAACCGCGACCGCCCTCGAGCACGAGCCACGGCGCAGAGCATCGCACCGACTCGACCGACCGTTACCTAGTGGCCTAGGTAGTGGATTGAGCTGGGATACGAGGGTTGCAGAGCCTATCTGCCATCTCGGCTGGTAGGTTAGCAGACTTGTCTGCGCGTCTCGCACAAGATCCTCGTCCCCTCAATGTACCACTGTCCGTTGCCGATATCGGCATTCATAGCGGCAGTGGTGGAGTCGAAGTCCGCCTGCCCTGTTTTGCCTTTGGTCTCTGCCCAGAGCGATCGCCCTCGTCGATTCAACTTCTTTGTTATTGCCAGGTAAGTTCTTTTCCAAAAAAAAAAAGTTTACTCTTCGCTGAACTCGTCCCACAGCCCTTTCACCGGTAATCACTTTGAACGCTCGATAATGTCGTCGGTATGCGTCTATACCAAGGTAAAGTCCTTTGGATCCCATCTTGTTTCGCCTTTCCACTTACTTGAGCTTCTTTCAGGCGTTGTCGAACACACATCTATGCCAGACTCAGCGTCCATCCACCAGCCACCCGCGACCACCCACGATGCTGCCCACCCACAACGACATCATGCTCCCGGCAGCGCAGTCGCCCCACGCACTGTGCGGTAGGCGACGTTCCTCGATAGACTCGACGACGCTTGGACCGGGTCTCCGCTCAAAACGCTCACCCGCAGCGATTCAATGATGAATTACTTTGAGCGCTCGATAATGCAGTCGGTATCCATCTATAGCAACGTAAGGTCCCTTGGATATCTTGTCCCGATGTTCCACTCACTCGAGCTTCTTCCAGGCATCGGCTCACGTAGTCTGGACTCCCGAAGCTTGGAATGTCACAAATATGTTTATGACGGGAAGAGCTGATTACGGGACAAGTCTAGGGAGCGGTCGGCGGGCCAAAGATGCCCGAGCCGGCGAGAAAGGTTTTTGACGAGGAGCGCAGTACGCTCGCGGGCTCAGAGCCGGCGGCGAGCGAGGTTGATGTAACATGTATTTGCGATGTCTCATTCAGGTTTGTCGTCCTTCCCTCTCTCGTCTGAAAGATCCGAATGTTTAGCTGACGAATGCGTAGATCCCTAGTAGGCCAACACTGGCCCGCGAACTTCTCCACCGCGCACGCGGAGACGATACTCGACGTGGACCACTACGCGCAGCAACGTCAAGAACCTGCGCGGCTTGCGCGCGGGGCAACAGCGTGTGCTTTGTCGGGTCGCCAGGGATTGGCAAGACCACGACAAATAGTTTATTGCGTGCGCATTGGGGTGGCACTTCTCCCGCTTTTCGGTGGTTGGGCCGACAGACGTGGAGGAGGTCAAGGCCTTTAGATCTTGGGTGCGTAGGTCTTTCGTCACCTTCGCTTCAGGGATCGGCAAGACCACGACAAATAGTTTATTGCGTGCGCATTGGGGTGGCACTTCTCCCACTTTTCGGTGGTTGGGCCGACAGACGTGGAGGAGGTCAAGGCCTTTAGATCTTGGGTGCGTAGGTCTTTCGTCACCTTCGCTTCACTCCGTTTCGTCGTTCGTTCGTTCCTTGGAGCAGCAAGATCGTTTACATTTATTTATCATACGTACGGAAGAATACTAACGCACTACGACACAGACCTTCCTGTCCAGGCGCTCGAGTGTGTGGGGACGGAGAACGCGCCGACACCCTCGACACCATCCCCGCGCCGCTCCTCAACCGGACGGAAGTGCTCGAGGTGTCGGGGTACGTTTCCGCATCTTTTGAAAAATCATTATGTCTGACTTCAATTAAAGGTCAAAGACCTGAATCTGCGCGACAGGGGGCTTAAATATGACCTCCCCCACCACACCCTCAACAGTTTGAGCCCGGCGAATAACAAACTCGCTCTCGATGCTCGAGGGGTAGGTCCGCCTCTTTGCGAAAATCGTTATCGCTGACTTAATTAAAGCTCCTGGATTTGAATCGCCGCGACGTAGGGGATGTATGGGACCTCCCCCGCCGCGCCCTCAACAGTTTGAGCTCGGCGAACAACAAACTCGCTCTCGATGCTCGGGGGGTAGGTACCTTCCGCCTCTTTGCGAAAATCGTTATCGCTGACTTAATTAAAGCTCCTGGAGTTGAGTCGCAGCGACGTAGGGGATGTATAGGACCTCCCCCGCCGCGCCCTCAGCAGTTTGAGCTCGGCGAACACCGAACTCGCTCTCGATGCCCGGGGGGTCGGTACCTTCCGACTCTTTGCGAAAATCGTTATCGCCGACTTAATTAAAGCTCCTGGAGTCGAATCACCGCGACGTAGGGGATTTATAGGACCTCCCCCGCCGCGCCCTCAACAGTTTGAGCTCGGCGAACACTGAACTCACTCTTGGTGCTCGAGGGGTAGGTATTTTCAGCGACTTTTTTGGAAATTACTCATCTCCGACCTAGTAACAGTTCATGGACCAACTAGCAATCTTTTATTCTATGTGCGAGGAACGTGGCTATTCGTAACGAGAGTAAGCTATACTACAACAGAAGCCAAGATATATTACAAACTGAACTCAGCTGTGGGAGGTATCGGAGGTAAGATGCAAAATATGCTACTGGGTAAAGACCGTCTGATAATCAATTTACAGATGAACAACATGACACTCAGGAGCGGCGTTTGGGAAACGCGACGCGGTAATCGGTCAGCGGACGCCTGCCTTGCGTAAGCCGAGGAATGAAAGAAAATGGGCAACTTACATGTGAACGCCCGACTCGCCAATGGCGTTGACGAAGGCGCGGAATCGGCCGACGAGGGCACGGAAGGAGCACCCGACATCCACGAGACGCCAATACTCGCAATGGGTCGTCCCGCAGCTGGGGCAGGCGGAACGATCGGCGGGAGCGTCGCACTTGAAGCCCAGATGGGACAAGTGCTCTGGAAAGGCACTTAGAGCGAAGAAAATGAAGGAGAAAGGACTCACCAAGGCGGTAGCGGTTGCGGGTTCTGAAGGCGAAAAGCCAGAGGTGGACGAGGCCCGTGCGCTCGCAACGGCGGTACTGGCGGCGGCGGCGGGGGAGGTTCGTTGTCACCCCAAACTTCACTCGGAGCGCGCGCAGGAACCGGCCGTGCGAGATCTGTTGACGCCGGAAGCGCTTGAAAGTCGCTCCATCGACCTCCGCGCAACAGTAAACGTCGCCATACCGGCCGTCGCGCGCGTAGAGGCCAGCATTGGCGACGTGGTATTCGATTTGCTCCTCGGGAGTCGGCCGCCCGCGAATGTATCGCAACGCCTCTGCGCGGGGCATGTTGAGCCGGAGGGCGGGTTGTGGGACCGTCGAGAATGCGGACGCGGCGCGAGAGCGGCCGGACGAGCGGGCCATGGCGAAGAGGATGGAGAGGAAAGAAGAAGCCGATGGGTGAGCTGTGGAACGCGCGGACGCAGTAGAAAGAAACGGAGGAACGAAGTAGAGGACGGCAGGAATGGGTAGAAAGAGTAGTGGTAGTAGTGGAAGTAGGAGACGATAGGAAGACGAAGCGTCAAAATATACTTGATTAATTAGGATTAAAACTCCTTGCATTTCTCTACCTAGCACAGTGAAAGACTACAATACGTTCGAACTCGGTACGAATCGCTTGGACCATCGCCAATTTATCGCATCACCGCCGGCGCGCCCGGGCCGGCTTCCGCCGCATCCCCTTCGTGATAATTCTTTCTCCTCCACCTCCACCACCACCGCCAGTCGCCATGAATCAGCGGAGACAAACCTTGCCAACTTCGTCGCCGTCTCTATGCCGCGGGATCGCCACCACCCTCGCCTTCCCTTTCGACTTATGACTACACACATTGCTTGGTCAATAGTTTCGAAAATATTTCGTTTGTCCTCTCATTTCCTGAATATATCAATCGTTGATCAATTGCCCAGACACTCACTCTGCACGACCGAGTTCGTCGCCTCTCGCCAGTCATATGAATGGTTATGCGACGCGCTCGAGGTCTACAAACCCAGGCACCGTTTTGGACGCTCTTTTTTTGGACGCTTTGAATCTGGCGGTCCTAGCGGTCCGCTACACAGAGGCTTTACGCGGCAACAACGGACATTGCAGGGGGCGGTTGCTGTGTCTCACTCGCGATCTGACGGAATGCCTGGACGTCTCACATGCAAAAGGGTGCGGCGCCATGCTGACAGTTTCAATCGGTGCCCCTAACTGGCAGTGGCTCCGTAACCCGAGAAAATCAAAGGCCCAAGTTTCTCTCTGTTCCCTGCCGCCATGATCTCCTCGCCGTCCATTCGCGACCGTCGCTCCTGGCGCCACTCGCCGTCCTCTGGCGAACACCGGCTCATAATTGGTGGCTTTCTCCCCATGCCCCCTATAAGCGCGTCGCCAGTGTGCACGCCGACATCTTCTATGCCCACCGGCGAGATTCTGCCAACAAGCACCACCGCCGATTTTTCTGAAGCCGATGTCTCCCTTCGCGTGCTTCCCACTTGGATTGCCATCCCTCCGACCCCGACAGCGAAAAAACGTACGACGGTCCTCCACATGCGTCGAACGACGCCCCCCGTCACCGCTATCTCCTTCCGCCTCGTTCCCAGCGTTAGCGAGTCCTGGTTCCAATTCCCTCTCGCGTCGACCGCGCGCCCACTCGGATTCGTCGGCGAGGCGCCCTGCCCTGACACGAAGCGAGGTCGGCATTCTGATACCTCGCGTGTCTTCCCCCGAGAGCGATCTCGGAAGCGAGGCGGACGACGCTTGGGACCTGGAAAAGGGAAAGGATGATGTCCGGAAATATCACGCGCTCATGGAGCTGCTCTCCACAGAGGCCAGCTATCTTGTAGACTTGCGGGCACTGTTTTTAGTAAGCGCCCTCGATTTCGTCCCTCTAATACTTTAATAACTCGAGGTGCACCTGCTGCTCCTCGTTGTTTACAGCATCGCCAGGATGGTATTCAGGTTCCTCCTCCTACTTGTACTCTGCGTCGAGCATCTCGGTGTCTTCATCTTCCCTGGAGGAGCCTGCGACGGCCATGGCTTTGTTCTTCACAGCCATTTTACCCTTTGCAGCAGCGCTGCGAAATTGGATGATTTGCCAGCCTCCGGACGACGAGAGGCGAAGGAAGGACTGACCGGGTCTTTCTGGGCATGTCGCTCGAGTCTTTGACGGTGCTGGAACGGAGGGAATACGAAGTTGTGCGGGGGCGTTTGGTGGAGGGGCCGGGCTCGTCGTCTTCGTCTATCACGGTGCCATCCCGGTTTTGTGCAGCAAGCTGATCGAAATCTCATACATCGACCTTGCCGAGCAGACTCAGTGTACGTCTCTCCACTCTTTCTTTCATCGTCCATGCATGCTCAACGGATTACGCAGACAATGGAGAAGATATCAGAAGACGCTTACCGGGCTGCTCAAGGCTGTCAGTTTCCTCGATGCGGATGGGTTAAAGCGTGTTTTGACAGTGGGTTCTTTTCTTTGTTCTTCTGGCCAGTCTTGTACTGAGGTTTCTTCTTTTGGTGCAGTTCGTCCCCGTGGCCAGCTTTGCGTCGTCCATCCTGTCGTCAAAGGACCACCCCACCCTCGTCATCGGCGCGCTGCAGCTCTTTGATCTCCTCCTTACCAAGGTCCCTGCGCTGTACAAGCCGGCTTTCCGGCGCGAGGGCGTGTTCCACGAGATTGAGAAGCTGGCGGGGCGGAACGTTGTCTCTGCTGTAAAGCCAAAGGAGAAGGAGACGAAGGAGAAGGGGAAGGAGAAGGGGAAGGAGGCTTCCGAGTCCCCCGTACCGCCAGATCACGCCGAGCGCCCGCCCCCCGCACCTCCCGCGGCCGCCTCGGCTCCGCCCCCACCATTCCCGGCTTCAAGAAGCTCACCTCGCGCTCGCTCGAGCCCGAGGATGCGATCACGCTCCGCGCGCGGGCAATCCAGTTCAAATACCTCTCGGGCGACGGGTCCTTTGGGGCGCTGCAGCGGCTCGTGGAGCGGCTTGGGCGGGACGAGTCAGAGAAGGACGCAATGGAGGTGCTGTATGAGCTTGCGGAGCCGTTCGGGGCGCCGCATTCGTCCGTGTCGAGCTTTGAGTTGTTGCAGAGCGGGGTGGTGGATGGATTGTTGCAGTTTGCGACAGATGGAGAGCGGAAGTGTAAGTCTCGTTTGTTTTGTCTTGTCTTTAGGATTTGGACTGACTGTTGGGAACAGTGAGTTTGGCGAGACGGAAAGAGTTGTTATTTGATGCCTTTGCGGGGCGGAGGACGAAAGTGGTTGGGAGTGCGCCGACGCCGTTTGCGACCTTCGTTAAGAAGCTGCAAGAGAACCTCACCCGTATGGAGTCGTTTGATGTTGTAACGGTCGCTCAGGGCACTGACGGTACGATTGAATACCAATTTCGCTTCTTCAATTGCTCACAAAGTCTTCCAGATTCGAAACGGAGTTCGCCGTCACTGTTGGCGCGTCAGCTTCGTCTTCGTCTGGTCGCTGGAGACGAGTCGGACGTTCCCCGGAATCTGCACAACATCGTGGTCTCCATCCACGCCATCGCGACTTTCCAGGCTCTTCACGACTACCTTCGGCCTCGTGTCGCTGGGCTGCTTGGGGGCGGCGGGTCGCGGTTGTCGGGTATGCTCGCTGCGTTGGCTGGCTTTACCGGCACGGCGGCCCGCACCTCCGCAAACACCCGTTGCACCGCCACCACTGCAGGGAAAGAAACGCGCAGCTCCGTTGATGGTGAGTGCGGGTTGCACGGGGTGCGTTTCGACGAGCGCTGCGAAAATACCGAAAAAAATTAGCAGCGAAAGCGGGAGCGGCTGTTAAGCGATGGGTACCGTTTTGCGGGACGAGGAGCGGTGGTGTCGGAAGATTCCTTTGCTTTAGATTTTGCGGTGCGTCTCGACTTTGAGCGGGCAGAGGGCAGCGCGGAGGAGGACGGGTCAGCGTCGTCTGGCTTATCCTTTGCCTTTTATTTCGCCGCCTTTACTCTGGCACTGGAGCGGACTTCTGGGATGGACTGACTTGCGCTGCTGGTGGCTTGGTTGTGCTGGTTATCAGAGAAGTCCATTTAGAGTCGCAACAAAGCCATCGATCCTGGCCTTGTGTGCAGGGAGAGTGCAAGAGGGTCAGTCACGCGTAACACTACGACCGCAATTCGACTCATACACAGTTATATTCTACCTACATTCACTAGTGGACAGTGTACATGGGGACTTAAACAAAATGAATAGACACGGACGCGAAGAGAATGACGAAAAACAATTCAGACAAACGGAGGATCGGGCAGTGCAAAAGTCAAGCATGGGCAGGGAGAATGGGACAAGGCTTAGGATGAATTCGGTGAAGTGTATTGTTAAATACAAGGCCAGGCCGTACGCTGCTGCAGGCCGTTTGATTCAGACAGCGGTTGAGCGATAGGAACGGAATCAAAGGCCACAAGATACTATACCGCAGAATGCCTCTACTTGCAAAGGAAACGCGAGAAGGAGTACTTCAATCTGCTGTACAACGAGGATGAAAGGCTTCAAGCGGAGCTCTGCAAGTGTAGTAAGCATCGCCACTCGGCTAACGTCGCTTGACGTTTGACTCCTCCCGTTCAAGTTCCTGTCAAGAAAATGCGGGAATGATTTTTCTCGCTCACAGTCTAGTGTTTTGGACTTGGTTGCTCGTTGGGTTTCGCAAAATGTGGGCCAGAAGGGGCGAAGATGGTGACCCATGGCTCGGGAGGTGCTCAAGCTAGTGGTTCAAGTTCAAGTTCAAGTTCAAGGATCTCCGACATCCCTCACGACTCCTTCATCCCAGCTGCTCCTTGTCTATGCTTTTTTCTTTCTTTTCAACCTCAAATTTTTCCTCAAGCCTCCCACAAAACTCCTATCCTATCGATAGGATACTTCAAAGTGTTGGTCATTCAACTCGCTGACCGCGCCGTTGCTCTGATGATTAATGAGTCCTCGTACTAGATGGAAAGTATTCAGACGATCCTAACGCCGTTCCAGCCCCGTTCAAACCGCTCCTTTGATCTCTTCCTGGAAATCAGTCAAAGAGAAAGGAAATAAGACGGGAGCAGCACGCACGCGCCGATCTGGACGCCCCATCGCGTTTTTAACAATCTGCGCGTGGGCTCGCGTGAGCTCTTGTACGCGCGCGTACGAGCGAGTACAAGACATCACAAGATCGCGCGACCACGCGGCCACGAGCTATGTCCGAAATATCACGCGAGCGCGGAATTTTCTTGGAAACTAAGCCCAGCCTGGAACATTGAGGCAGTAGGAAATGTAAAAGGGGTATGTGAAAGCTTATTGAAAGGGAAAGGTGCCCGTCAGGCAAGTATATGCACCCTGGAAAGCCCAAAGGAAAATCAAAATTTGGCGGGACGCGCATCACAAGATCAAAAGTACGCGCGTCAAATGTCATTTTGCTGATGCCCTGAGCAGTTCGTCGACCTCCTGGTCCGCCATCTCCTCGCCGAGCTGCGTCAGCACGTACCGCAGCTCACCCAGCGCCGATGTACCCGTTTCCCTCCTCGTCGAACACTTGGAAGCCGCGGATGAATTCCTCTGGTATGAAATTACTGTGGGCGTGCGACCTGCTTCACTACTGCCGGGGTTTGCCAAAAGTTTTCCCACGGTTGGAGAAACCCATACCGTTGGAGGTCTACAGGGGGTATGGGTTAAGCGGTGACTGTATGTATTTATGTATCATACACTTTTATTATACTTCGTCTGGTGGCCTCAAGATGTTCATGACGCGGTGATAGGGCGTGTAACCAAACACGCATGAAAACTACCAAGTTTTCTTCGATTATCGACCTATACTAAGGCGAAGTGAGACTAGAACTGAGGGAATACGTTCTCCTCGGGACGGTATTCTACACCGCTCACGGTCGAAAGCCGGCAATTAACAAGTACTTTGAAGTCCAACCGAGAGCCTTAACGGGTGGCTTGGTTCAGCTTCACGGTCTACCGCTGGGCTCTGAGAGTTGGCTTACCGCCAGACTCCTGGAGTACCGAGGTGAACAAGAGGAACTACAACAGTCTTGGCGGCTGAGCGCTACTAGCGGTAGCCTCATTCAGATACGGGTTTTGAACCACCAACCCTACCTTAGGGTTAGGATCCGGACCGAACGGTTGGACCTATAACTCGAAAGGAGCAACATCAGAGACTTGATACAAATCTCCCCAACGGTAAGACCAAAGGGAGTTAGAGAATGATACGGCCAACCGCTGAACGAGTTTTACTCGGCCAGCCGTTGGCCTCGACAAAGAGCCTACTACGGTTGGACGCTCCAACGGCTGGAACCTCCAACGGCTGGAGTTTGACTTGGACGGTACTAACCGGAGCATTGGCCGCCGGTTGGGTTCCTGACAACTGATCCAACGGCTAGACATTGGTGGCTGTGCAGCCCAACGGTAACGATCCTACCCACGG